>JAKSZT010038599.1:14680014-14922447 GCA_026826555.1 Tolypeutes matacus | reverse complement strand
GCCATCTTGGCCGCCTCCCTGTTGGGAGGTTTTTGATGATGATGCAATCTCTGTACCAGTTATTGGTCCTTTCAGATGCTTTAATGCTTATTGACTCAAGTTTTTCTAGGAATTGTCCATTTAATCTAGGTTATCTAATTTGATGGCATGCAGTTTTTGTATTTATACCCTTAAAATCCTTTTTATTTCAGTGAGGTCATTAGCAACGTCCCCCTTACCATTTCCAATTTTATTTATTTATTTGCATCCTCTCTATTTTTTCTTGGTCAATCTAGCTAAAGTTCTTTTTATTTTATTGATCTTTTTAAAGAACCATCTTTTGGTTTTGTTGATTCTCTATTTTTGCTTCTTAAAATTCTCTATTTCATTTATCTCGATTCTAATCTTTGTTATTTCCTTCTATCCACTCGCTTTGGGTTTAATTAGCTCTTTTCTTACCCTATAACTTCTAGTTGTAAGGTTAGGGCTCTTTTTTGAGATATTTCTTCTTTTTTAATGAAAACAATTAGAGCAATAGATTTTCTTCTCTGGCCTGTTTTTGCCTCATCCCATACATTTTGGTATGTTGTGCTTTTATTATTTGCCTCAAGATATTCCTTAATTTCCTTTTTCATTTCTTCTTTGACCCATTTGTTATTTAACAGTGTGCTGTTTAATTTCCATATATTTATGAATTTTCCAGTTCCCCCTCTATTTATGATTTTTTTAGCTTAATTTCTGTGTGGTTGGGAAAGATACATTTATGATTTGAATATTTTTGTATGTATTAAGACTAGTTTTGTAACCTACCACATGTTGTATTCTGCAAGGTGACCCATGTGCACTACAGAAGAATGTATATTCTAGTGCTTTTGGGTGAAGTGTTCTATGTATATCTGTGAAGTATAGTTGGTTTATAGTATCATTCTAGTCTTCTATTTCCATAGTCATCTTCTGTCTAGATGTTCTATCTATTATTGAAAATGAAGCTAATTGAAATCTCATGCTATTAATATAGAACCATCTATTTCTCCCTTCAAAACTGTCAATATTGTCTTCATATATTTTTATGCTCTACCATTGGGTACATATATATTTATAATTTTTATATCTTCTTGTTGAAATGACCTCTTGGTAAGTTTATAGTACCCTTCTTTGTCACTTCATAACAGTTTTGATTTAAAGGCTACTTTATCTGGTATTAGCATAGCTTACTCCAGCTCTTTTTTGGTTAATCTTTGCATCCTTTCACCTGGAAACTACTTACCTTTTTTCATCCTTTCACTTTCAAACTACTTATGTTTTTTAATTTAAGGTGAGTGTCTTCTAGATAGCATAAAGTTGGGTCATGCTTTTTAATCCATTCTGCTAACCTCTGTCTTTTGATTATAGATTTTAATCCATTTGTATTTAAATAACTACGATAATGAAGGACTTTCCTTTGCCATTTTGCTATTCCTCTTTGTAAGTCATACACAGTTTTTATCCTTAAATTTTTCTGTTAATACTTATTTTCATATTTATTTGATTTTTTTACTATACCATATTGAGTCCCTTCTTATTTCATTCTCTCTCTCTCTGTGTGTGTGTGTGTGTGTGTGTGTCTGTGTATGTATTCAGATATTTTCTTTGTGGTTACCATGGGCTTCAACTTAACATCATAAATGTTATGAAACACATGTTTATTTTGATATCAACTGAACTTCAATAGCATATACAAGCAGTATTCTTGTGCCCTTCCACCCCCAACCATCTTTTAAAACTTGTTACAAATTATATATTTATACATAACATGTCCAAAACCATAGGTTTATCATAACTTTTCATGCATTTGCATTTTAGAACCTGTAAGAAGTAAAAAGTGGAGTAGATTTCAAAAAATACAATATTAGTGGCATTTATAGTTACCCATTTGCTTAATGTTAAGGAGGTCTTTATCCCACTTTGATCCACTTTCTAATGTCCTTTCTTTTTAGTCTGAAGAACTCTCATTAGTATTGCTTGTAGGGCTAGTCTAGTGGGGACAAGCTCCCTCAGCTTTTGTTTATTTGGTAATATATTAATCTCTCCCTCATTTTTGTAAAACAGTCTTGTTGAATGTATAATTATTAGCTGGCAGTTATTTTCTTTCTGCATTTTAAATATTTCATTCCTCTGACTTCTTATCTCCCTGGTTTGCGATGAGATTCAGCACTTAATTTGATTGGGACTCAGTCACATATAACTTGCTGTTTTACTCTTGCAGCTTTCAGAACGTTCTTCTTGCCTTTGGCATTCAATAGTTTGATGACTATGTGTGGGCATGGTTCTCTTTTTTTTTTTTTTTTTTGCATTTAATATATTTTTTATTGAAGGATATCATTCATATATGAACATAAATAAACATGAAGTGTATAGTAAATGTTGTGAACTTACAAAATAAACAGGCACAGCACCAGACAGGTGTCCTATACATCACCCCTCCACAAACACCTTGCATTGTTTTGATTTATTTGTTACAAACCAGGCAAGAGCATCATCAAAATGTTACTAGTAACTATGCATTTCCTTTGCTTTTTTGCCCATTTTTTTGAATGTCCCAATCCGGCATGGTTCTCTTTGAGTTTATCCTGTTTTGGGTTTGTTGGGTTTGTTGAATGTGTATATTCATGCTTTTCACTAAAGTTTGTAAGTTTTCTGTCACCATTTCTTTGAATATTCCTTCTGCCCCCTTCTGTCTTTCTTTTCCTTCTGGGACTCCCAGAATCTGTATATTAGTACACTTAAAGGTATTCCCCAGGTCTCTTGGTCCCTGTTCGTATTTTTCATTCCTTTTCTTCTCAGCTTTAATCATTTTAATTGTTTGTTTATAAGTTCATTGATTCTTTTACCAGCTCAAATATGCTGTTGAAACATGCTAGGAAATTTTTCATTTCAGTTATTATGGACTTCAACTCCAGTATCTGTTTGGTTCCTCTCTAAAATTCCTCTTTCTTAAGATTCTCATATTGTTTCATCATTGTTTTCCTGATGGTCTTCAGTTCTTTTTCTATGTTTTCCTTTAAATCCTTGTACATATTGAAGTGTTTTGTTGTTGTTGTTGTTGTTGTTGTGTTAAGTGTTGTTTTAAGTGTTTGCCCAAAGTCTGATATACTTTGCTGATGGCTTCTGGTTTTACCTTGTACTTTTGGATGGGACATCATTTCCCGTTTATTTGTTTACCCTGTAATCCTTTGTTGTACATTTTAATATTTTAACATGTTACCTCAAGGATTTGGTCCCTAAATTGTTGAGTCCTTAAGTTTATATCATGCTAGAGATATGACAGATTTTCTTGAGTACCAGGAGCTAATAAAAACAAACAAGCCAATGCAAAACACCTTTCACAGTCTTTGCATATTGGCTTTGTGTTGTTCATGCCCTGCTTCAGAATTAGCCCTCCTTCAGTCTGGGGCAAAAGTAAAATGCAGGGTCCTTGTCTTTTCTGAATCTGCTTTTTGTGTTGGGCTTGTGCTTGCTTATGGCCTTAGTAGTTCCTCCATTTCCAGGAATTTGAATGTCTCCTCTACTCTCTATGATAAACAGTCTTTCTTTCCTCCCGGATCTTCTATTGTATGACTAAAAGGAGGTCATTTTTTTTTTTTTTTTGCCCCAGACCACTTTGACTTAATTTTTTATTCTTCTACTGCTTCAGCTGTCTGAAAGCCCCTTCTGCTAAAGGGCAAGTTCTGGATGGACAAGCCAGGACCAGTGTCATGGTTCTGACTTTCAAGCTGCTTCTCTATAGGTTAGCACAGACATGCAAGGAAGTATGCTTATAGGGAGCTACTCTACTCCCTTTGGAACAAAGTCATGGACACACAATAGGAATGCAGGATGGCTCCACTTCATATCAGGGAAGAAGTGGGAGAGGGACTAGCAATGGCTCCTTGTACTTCTACCATTTTTAAGGATGCCTTATTTTGGACAGCACTTGCCAGTTATGTAAGGTCATTTAGAGGTTAGAGTCTTGAAGGTCTTAGAAGAATGAAAGTCATTACTCATAAGTAGCCATATTAAAAAGGAAGAGAAATAAAGAGAAGAAGTAACTTTACTTCTTTGGGGTCTGGTCTAAGTCCCAATACATGGACTTCTCTTTCCTTACAGTAAAATCTCCTGTTCACTGAGGCTGAGAAAAACTAGTTGTCAGTTTGATTAAACTTTTTTGTCACTTATTGTCACCATTTATCATGGAGCTGGTAAAAATCAATGACTGCATCATGAATGCGTAACAAAGGAGTTTGTTGATCCAAATGATGCTTCAAGTGCTAAAAACATTTAGGTAAGATATTTTCTAAATTCAAGCTTTCTAATTATTCTCATGAATTCTGACTGTTGCCCTGATTGATTGTTTTCACTTAAGCAAAAGATATTTATTGTGCACATTCTATGTGTTAGACACTCAAATCTTTGTGTCATCTAGAGTGATCTGTATACCTCTTTGGTAATTGAATTTTGTGCTATAATTGTGGTAGATTTAATTGTGTATTCCAGTTTGGACAGGTTCTTCGTCTTGGTCCACATTCTGGTTATTGTGGACTCATTGTAAATAAGATTTCTTAAAGATGTTACTTCAGTTACAATGAATCAGGTTGGATTTTAATCTGTTTTACTGGGGTCTTTTATAGGTAGAGTGAAAGTCAGACAGAAAGAGAAGCCAGGAGAGGCCACAGTGTGCATTGTCATGTGACGGAAAAGCCAAGGACCAAGGATCACTGGCAGCCAGATCCAGAATGCCACAAAGTTTGGGAAGAAAGCATTGCCTTGCTAATGCCTTGATTTTTTACTTTTTCTAGCTTCAGAACCATGAGCCACTAAATTCCCATTGTTTAATCCAACCCATTGTACAGTATTTGTTTTAGCAGCTGGATAACTAAAACACCAACAAAGACATGGCCTTAATCTTAATCTCCACTCCTGTGAGTGGGAACCTATTTATAAATAGGGCCTTTTGAAGATGTTATTTTTAGTTAAGGTGTGGACCAACTGAATCAGGTAGTTCTTAATCCATTTTACCGGAGTCCTTTATAAGTAGAAGAAATTCACATACAGTCAGGCAGAAAGGAACCAGAAGCTGGAAGTCAGTGGAAAAACCACATGAGCAGACTCAAGGAAAGATTGCCTTGTGATAGGAGGCAGAGATGCAAGCCAAGGAACCCCAAAGATTGTGGAAAGCCAGCACCAGAATGTTACATAATTTAGGGGGAAAGTATTGCTTTACAGGCCTTGGTTTTGGACTTCTAAACATCTAACCATGAGTCAATAAATTCCTGTTGTTAAGCCAACCCATGGTGTGGTTTTTGTCATAGCAGCCTGCCAAACTGAGGCAACCACTTACCCATCTTTCCTCATTATTTTTTCTATATTTCTTGGACTTAGTAAAAAACAAATGACTTTGATAGGAGAAAAGTAGAGATTTATAAAACTGGGAATGTAGATGGTGACTTAGAAATGTTTATAGATGGAGTGAAAATTCAGGTACCTTAATTAGGTAATGGCTCCCCCTTAGTACACAGGGTAGTGTTGTATGCTGGGCTAATTGCATGTGCCCTACCATAGCTTAGGGTTATGTGAAGTTTTATCAATGTGACTTCATACATGTTGCATTGTTGACTTGTAACTGTAATTTGTATTTGTCTTGGAGCTAAGATTTTGGAGCACTATACTCTTTGCACTAAAAATTTCCCAATTTAAAGAACACTTGCTTTCTTTCAGCCTATTTAAGAAAATTTTGTAAACATGTAGGAACCCTTATTTATAACTAGGTTAAGATTAGTTTGAATCTAACATTTACAAAACAAATCATAATAGAGTTTAATTATTTTTGTTAGTTATTGCATATGATAATATTTTCCTTGTTCAGTAAGATTGCAAAGTTGATTATCCTTTTCTATAATCCATTTACTTAATAAAATATTTCAAATAAGAATTTCATTTAAAAGAAGATGACAACACAAAGAATAATTTCCTCATAAAATATATGAATATAATCTTTTTTCTGTTAACATGATCTAAATTAATTCCACTCTGGAAGGTGTTTTACATTTATTATTATCGTATATTACTTGCAATAAAAATCATGATTAGGAAACTGAAATAGAAACTATGTATCTGATGAATATGAGACTTTTGAATGGCTATAATGTATTCTAATTTATGCATAATTGGGTAGACAGTTATAATGCACAACAACGTGTTACTATACACCTCTATAGGTCAATTTAAACAACTCTAAGTTTCCATTACATAGGATATGTGTTCATTATTTTAAAAAATCACCTCAGGCCCCAAATTATTTAAAAAAATCACCTCAGGCCCCAAAACTCATTTTTATGAAAGAAGGAACACACAGCAGTTTGCTGACTCTCTTTAAACTTTTAGCAGAAATACCCTGGAGCTTCATCATGTGAAAATGTTGCTACATGAAAGAGGACTTTGTGGACAGCAAAACACTATGACATACCCAGTCTTTACACAGAAATAAGGGAGGTTTTTTTTGTTGTTTTCTTTTTTTAAAAATGAGACCTGGAGGATCCGTACAAATATCTGTTCCAGTGTTGGATAAGAATTTATACATGGCTTTCAGCCAGTGCTTATCTTTGGGTGATGAGATTACTAGCTATTTATTATCTTGTTTCTTACTTTTCTGTTTTTTTTTTAAATACATTTTTATAGTATGTATTTACTTCTATAAAGGGAAAATTAATACATTTTAAAATAAATATTAGCAATGCTTTTTGTTTCTAACCAAGCTACATGGCAATTTTTAAAGAGGCTTAGAATAATAAATAAACTAGTTAGATTTTTTTTTTTTTTGCCATTCAAAACCTGAAATTATTTTTTTCAAAACTATATTTTACCATGCTTTCAGGTTATCCATATACATGATTTAAATGCCATATGGGTGTTTCATTTATTTCTTTATTTGCTCTTATTTAATCAATATTTATTTAATTTCTAATGTCTATTTTCTGTTATCTTCTTCTGAATCCAATGGGGGTTTTTCAGACACAATAACATATCACATATCATTAGGAAGGTAGCATTTTGTTACTTCAATACCAGCCCAGTGGGTGTAAAACTCCAGACTGATAGCTATTCTCAATACTTGAATCAGTTCAGCCGGTCTGGGGGTTTGTTTCATCTTCTTCATCCTGATTGTCAGGATGCCTATCAGGAAGCAAATTTTAGGAAGGTTCTCCAGGGAGCTATTTCCTATTGTTTCTGGGGAGCTGTCAGTCTTTCTCTGAGGTGATTTCATGTTTATTTACACCATGTTGCTGCTGAAACAAAATTGAAGGCAAGATAAATTGTGATAGTGATACTTTCCCCCTCATTTCCCCCCCTAATTCATCTTAGCTAATTTTATTTTACAAAACAAATCAAAGAAGGGCCAGGCCATTAGTATGGGAGAGTTCTTTAAGGAAAATCAGAGACTTTGCCCCTTCTCTGCAGGGATCTAGGTCCATCTCAGTTGGTATCCATAACTAAAACATCATTTTCTAATTCAAAACAGGGTCCTGACAGGTGACTTCAACCTCAGTAGACCTGAAATGACCACTCTAAATCTGCATTTGAGACACACAAAGAGAGAATTTTCGACCCAGGGTCCTTTTATTATTCCAGCAGCATCTTCTTATAGCATATATTTGCCATTATAACTCTCATTCCATGCACATTTTCTTAACTGTTGATATCAGGTACTGTGCTATTTGTGAAGGATAGAGAAAGATAACTAAGATGGTTCTTTACCTCAAGAAGTACACTGTCTAATGGCAGATTCAGATATGAATATACCATTTATAATATGTACAATGAAAAGGATGTTCAATCCATCATGTGCTTTGAAACTCTGGTCTCTAATTACCAGAGTAAAAAGTTCCATGGAAAATCATAGATTGTTGCTATGTGGAATTACTCAAAAGCTCTAAAAGAGCATCTCATATGTGTTATGTTCCATGTTAGTTTCAAATTAACTGTGGAGAACTGGACTTTTCTAATGGTTTATCTATATAAGACAAGCACATTCCCTTGGATGATAAAGAGTCCAAGATGCATCTAGACACTATAGGCGGTGCCAACAACCCTAGAAAATCGGTACCCCATCATTGGGCCTTAGCTTTGAATATATCTCCCCCAATACATCTCCCCCAATGTATCAGAGTTAGATTTATTTATAATTTTCCTACACATGGTTCTTCTATCCAATTTATTTGAACCTATAATTAACACTATACCCATTAAATATATGTCCAAGAGACTTAAATCTTCCAGTGTTCATATGCCAGGTGAGCCTTGACTCTCAACAGAGTTGCAGTCAACACCTACTCCCCAGTTAACCAACTCACCCAGGACAACTAACAAAAGGATGATGATGGACAATGTCCAACCCAAGAATCAAAGAGTATCTTCAGTGACAAGCAAGACAGTTCCATCTATCTGCCCCATGGGATCTAAGTCCCCTCTCAATCAGCAACAGAATTGGGCATTGCCATCCCAAAATCTTTAAGATAGAGGAACGAACAAACATAAGGGGGGAATGCAACTATGGACTAAAGTAAAATTATTATTATTCTAGTAATGGAAGAACTTGTAACATAGATATAAAAGCAGTGGTCACCAGAGGTTCTGAGGGGAGGGAGAAGGAAGAATAGGGATAACATGGAGCATTTCTGAGACATTGGAATCGCTCTGCATGATATTACAATAACAGATACCAGCCATTATACATTTTGTCAAAACCTATAAAATGTGCAGGGAAAAGTGTAAAACATAATGTAAACTATAGACCATAGTTAGTAGCAGTGCTTCAATATGTGTTCATCAATTGTAACAAATATACCACAGTAATGCAAGATGTTATTAGTGGGGGGAAGTGTGGGATGGGGAGGGGATGGGCTATATGGGCATCCCCTCTATTTTCGATGTAACATTTATGTAGTCTAAAGCCCCTTTAAAAATAAAAAATAAAAAGTATTTTAAAAAAATGAGTCCAAGATATCTCACAATCCCTATTTAGGAACTTGGAAAGCTTTGTCTGGAGAGAAGCAGGTATATACCTTGTTAACATTTAGTCTTTATTCAAGATGCCTATATATGTGAGCAATTATTTATTTTTCAAATATTTATTAGATTACAAGGTAATGGTTAATTAGGGTTTACCTTAAAAATAGAAAATTGACATATATACTATGTATTGTTTTTCTATCTTATTTTAATTTAATATTTAGCATTGGTAGCATGTTTTATATGAGTTAGTGTCTTACTTATTGAATGTTATTTTATTTCTTGATACCAACCTAGTGCTTTGCATATAGATAAAATGAGAATATTTGTGAAAGTGCACTGTTCCTGTTCCATTAAATATAGTCTCTAAAGTATGAAGTGCTAATGTGGAAAGCTTGTTGTAGTATGTCTTACTGAAGCACAAGAAAATGGAAAGCGTCTACTTTTAAGTATCTAATGGAGCATTTCAGGTTATTCTCTTATAATATGGAGTGTAGCCCTGAGACTAGAATAATGTTTGGCCTGTCATTCTTATCGAACTTTCACAGAGGTAATTTGTATTGTTTGATTTTTAGGTTGTCACTGTGAAAAATATTCAAAAAATTTTTCAGGTAATCATAGAAACTAAAGAGAAAAAGGAGAAACAAAAACTTACCCAGCTTTTCTATCTTCTTTACTGGAACTCAGGGGAAACATGTTAGTGTTTATAAATAATGCTATTTATCACTATGTGTTCATGAGAAGAATCAAGTAATCTTGTGAATTTATTAAAGGTCAAGAATAGTCTAATTTTTAAAAAATTCTTACTTTTAAAAACCAAACAGTGAGAAATGGTTTATAAATTATAATATTCCATAATTTGTAAATATATTGACTTGAAACAATTATAATAGCATTAAATATGATTGTTAGATATACAAGTCTGCTCACAAATGTTTCATTCACCTATATGGTGCTGTTATGATACTATTTAAACTGACATCCTTCATTCAATTAATTCTATAGGTAAGTCATTTCTAGGGTCAGGTACAGGTTCCTTGTTAGGGGAGACTGGGATTTCCCATAGTCTTTTCTTAACTTGTTTATTGTGGCTTTATGGCTAAGAGACTTTAAAGTGAGCCGGGAGGTCTTCCCAGAGGTTATGCTTATGCACATCTCAGCAGGATCCCATTGACAGCCACAGTAAATATTGTCTCAAATAGTGGGGCTCCTGAGGGCTCTGGAGACTTCCAGATACTATAGGCAGGGCTGACAGCTCATGAGTTTGGTGCCCTGTCAGTGGGCCCTACTTTGGAGTTTATGCTCCCCAGTGTGATAGAGTTGGACTCAGTTGTGGTTTCCTTACACATGGCTTTTCTGCTCCTTCTCTTTGAACCTATAGTTAGTAGTAGAGTTGATAGATGCATATCAAGAGACTTAAATCTTTGGGCTGTCCGTGTGCCAGTTGGGCCCTGAATCTCAACAGATTTGCAACACCTACTCTCCAGTTCTTTGGACTCACCTGGGACAACTAGCAAGGAGATGATGATGGACAATGACCATCCCAATGAACAGAGAGAGTCTGCAGCTGCAACCAAGATAGTCCCATCCATCTGCCCTGTGGGATCTAAGACCCCTCTAAGTAGCGGTGGAGTAGGCATCATCATTCCAGAATCCTCAGGATTGGGGAATGAACAATGGACTAGAGTAGACTTACTGTTATTCTACTATAGACTTATTGTGATTCTAGCAATGGAAGAACTTATATCAATGATGTGGAGACAGTGGCCTCTGGAGGTTCTGAGGGGAGGAAGAGGGAAAAATAGATGTAATATGGGGCCATTTTCACGACATTGAAATTGTCCTGAATGATGTTGCAATGACAGATACAGGCTATTATATATCTTCTCATAACTTACAAAATTGTGTGGGAGATAATGTAAACTATAATCCACACTTAGTGTCAATGCCAATGCTCCAATATGTGTTCATCAATTGTAACAAATGTACCACACTAATGAAGGATGTTGTTAATGTGGGAAAGTGTGAGAGGGGTAGGGAGTGGGGGCATATGGGAATTCCCTACATTTTTTATATAACATTTATGTAATATGTCTTTAAAAAAAGAGAGAGAGAGAGAGAATTCCTCATAGTTAGGGTGAGATGAGACATTTCAGAAGGAGCTTAGCTCCAAGATCAGAAAAATGAGGAAGACATCTATTGCTTGCTCAGCAGAGGAAAATATAAATCCTTTCATGTGATATGTATCCAGATTTCTAAAATAAATGCATTTATAATCTCTATTTGCTCTATGCTGCCATGTCTGAAATTATAGGATGTTAGCATTCCCAATTCTGCTGCAGAATTAATTTAATAACAAATATAATAGAATGAAAATTAGAAATATTTTAAGCAGAGATAACCATTTTTGATGGGTAGTCCATTAATGAGGAATAGGTAGAGTAGTTTCAAGTATCTTGGGACATACAAATTTAAATTTATCTACCAAATGACCAAGCTAACTATTTTATAAAAAGAGATATTATTAAAATTGAATTAATGTTCAGTGAATCAGTAATATTAATAATTGCATATCAAAGTAAAAAATAGGTTATACTTATATCAAGATTTAATAAATATATATATACTCAAGTACAAATAAAAACTATATCTGAAACATTTTAAAATTTTAACTTTTTATCATCTTTCCTTTTATTTCCCAGAAACTGCCAATTAAATGATAAGGGGGGCATAAAAGGACCTGAAAGAAGAGCTTTCCTATGCCTCATATTTTAGGGCTGTTGAGCTCAGGGCCAAACCCAAGATTGCCACCATGTCAGTTCTAAAAGGCCCAGGAGAGGACATGTTTACCGTTCTCTAATATCTCTGTCGCTAGTACCCATTTATCTCGTCTTGTCTTGGAACTTTTTGCCTTACATTTTCCCCTGTTTTGTGGTTTTAAGACAGAGTTTATCTATTGCCTCATTCTATGGACAAACCTCAGGGCTTTACCAGAGAGTAGTGGGAGCTTGTACTTGAAGGGCGCTGGTTTCCCATCCTGCTTCTACAAACTGCTCTTTCATTTGTTCTTCATTGGGTTCTGCATAAGATTAACTCAGGAAAGGAAGGGTCCAACTTTAAAAATATGTTTGAAAACCTGTGTACTAATTGCTTTAAATTTTATAAGATGCTTTGTTGAATCAGCATTCTCCAGTTCTACTGATGTTAGTCTTCACCGAGAACTCGAGTGAAACCTGAGGAGACAAATTGTCAAGAATATCAGGCTCCATTGGGGATCTTTTTCAGTATTCATGAATAGACACTATATGTCACTGTGAGTCAGTGCTTTTATAAGTCAAAATCAGGTATTCTTACCAGTTGCTATGGTGCTAGAGGGCGATAAGGAAAGGGTTTTCAACTGGGTGAGATGAGAAAAGATGCTCTTTTTTAAAAAAAAAAAAATAATTTTTCTCATTATGATGAGAAAACCTGGTTTTAATTTGTAAACACTTTGATCAGAATGCACTCATGCATTCTGAGTTTTGAGATAGTTATTTGACAGCTCCGAGATATCTGGGGAAAGTGAAACTAATAAAATCTTCTCGGTTCCCAAATGTCAGGCTGGCTTCCAATTTTACTATATTACCACAAAACTCCAGGGACACAGATAGACTAAGGGGAAGATATCCTGGATATTGTAATGTTTTTGCTAAATATAGAACTTACACTTGTCAAAACATTTCTTTGATTTAGCTTCACAATAATGCAATATCACTTATTATCATATCATAAGTTTTTAGTGTGTTGGTTTCATTAAATCCTTGCCAGTAATGAACATTATTTTCTTACTGTTTTCTCAACTTTTTAAAATGAAGAGCATACCGTTGCTTTAATTTATACTTATAATATTGCTGATGTAATCTTTTGTGTTAATTAAGTTAATTTTAAAAAGCTGTTCATGAAGATTATTGAACAAATGAATAAATAGACTCTCAATGCTCTGACAATGCAGTTTGGACTCAGTCACTCTCAATGCAATAATTCTTTTTACAACATACCAGATAAGGAAATTTCCTTTTTGGTTGGTTTTCCACAGACCATTTGACAGTGTTTTCATGCCAGATCATGTTCTCTAACTCCAAAATGCTGGAAGAATTATCAAGTAGGTATGCTCGAATATTTTTAACAGCATGTTCCATTTTTGGTCAGTGTTAAAAAGGTTCTATGTGTTTTTTCTTTCCCTTGTGTACTCAATAGATGATTAAAATGCTATCAACCAATCTACCTCATTGGATTCCTAAAAAAAAAAAAAAAAAAAAAAAAAAAAAAAATCAAAGGGAGGAAACCATGCATACAAAGTAATAAATATTATTTGTTTGTACCTGACATTTTCTTATATAAATCCGATTTCTTTATGTCTCCATGTGCTGCTTCTAGCAATTATACCATTACAGATCAAACGTGAATCAAAATGCAGAATTGAGTTCAAAATCTTGGCAGCAGTTAAGGTTAGTATTCTCCAATAAGTATGGTGGATAAATTAAACTGGTTTTAAATTTGGGCTAGGTGAACATTCCTTTTGGAAGTGATTTGAGCTAAATAGTTTGGTAGATAATATTTGAAGACTCTATCTGAATGGGAAAGATCACCAACAAAGAAGAAAAACATCGTAAATTAGCTTTCAAAAGAAAGCTACATATTATATGTAAGGAAAAATATCAAACTGGAAAAATTAAGGTGTTAATTTCCATTATCATCCTGTGCTTAGATAAGGTTTCCATTTGTTTACATTATATACACATATATAAATATATAAATATTTAACTTAGTAGAATATTTATATTATATTTGGGGTATTTAATGGGGGCATTTTATCAAAATCTCTTAATGATTTGCATGATTATTACTCTCTCTTAGAAGGCTTGGGAAGGACTTCAAAAAACTTGAAATGTAGAATAACTATTTCCCCAGAGTCCCTATGTAGACCTGTAGTGTATGTAGACATTTATTTGAACCACTTAAGTGTTAAAAATTAAGGGTTGCACAATATTGTGAATGTAATTAATCCACTGAACTGTACATGAATTGCTGTGATTAAAAGGGCAAATTTTCAGTTATATATATATTTACTAAATAAAATTTAAGAAAAAAGCAGCAAAAAATACTTAACTAGAAAAATTCGAACAAAACTCAAATGTTGCTGACCTTCCAGCAAAATTAATCACCCAACCTCTCTGAATATATTCCATATGTATGCCTATCATTATAATGCAGAAAGGCAGATAGCTAGTCAGAAAGAAATGATTTTTGAAAATGAGATGATATCTTTCCTATAAAGATAGAACACATTGATTTTTTCTTGTTTTTTTAAATAAAAATTTTTTGGAGTATATCATTTATTCATGCACATACATAAACAATAAATGTGTAGTTACATTTGTGAATTTACAAAACAAACATGCATATCATCATAACAGGGCTCCCACACATCTCCCCACCACCAACACCTTGCATTGTTTTGAAACATTTGTTACAAACTATGAAAGCACATCCTCAAAATATTACTGCTAACTGTAGCCCAAATCTTACATTTGGAGAACACATTGATTTTTACTTCAGGCAACTGAGGTAAAAGAAACAGAAATAAAACCAAAGGAATTGTTGAACATCAAATGAATGTTTCTTTATTAAAAGGAAAAGATGCCTCTACATTTGCGAACATGACTATGACCATAGGGGCTTGGCATCAATGTTTTTGACTGTTTCAACTATGCAAAGTATCTGTTGACTCCTTGCTAAGTAAAGAAAGGAAATTACTCACCCTAAAAAACCTGTAGTTGCCTAAGTTCCTTATTTAAATAAATTCAAAGCTCATCATTAGATATTTTTGACTTATCACTATTTTTCCATTATTGAACTATTCTGATTCATCTCTTAGTTGGCTAGATTTCATTGTCAGTTTGTATATATATGTGTGTGTGTTGAAAGCAAAGCTTCTGGATGCTAAATTGCCTAATCTCTTACATAGTTGCCAACATCTCTCTGTTGGTTACAGTTGAAAGAACACTTGACTACATATATAAGTCTTGATTTATGCTTCCACATTAGTACTTTGTAGTCATTTGTCAAGTGTCTTCTAATGTTAATTATGTACAAGTCATAAGTGCATTTATATAAAAAGGATTAGAAATACTTCCCCAATATGCTTTAATATTTTCCTTTGGCACGTAAACTTGAAGACACTAAAGGCATTTAGCCTGGAGAAAAGAATATGAGAGACATATAATATCTGTATAATTAATGGGCTCTTATGGAGAAAGCAAATCTTCCATTTTGTTTATTTTGGGTCTGATGTCTCTTTCTTGTGCCTTTATATTATTCTGTGCTATTTTTTTTCAAACATAGCATTTATGGCTATGCTATAACCATCTGCACAAAGACCTAGATGGTTGAATTTCTTGAGTGCAGAAACTTAATAGGCACTCTTTTTTTTTTTTTTTTTTTTTAACTTGGTGGGGTTAATTTTATTATTTATTGATTTGTAGTGGTTTCCAGGAATACTGTGTTGAGGCTAATGCTGGATCAGCAGGAAGGAGTACTGTGATCAATTAGTAATGTCTGTTATGAGCTGAAGTATTAAAAGTGGTGGCAAAAGTGAAAAATAATTTTTTTTATCCTAGATTAGATGCTCTTTTTTTAGCACCTATGGCAGAATCAGGACTATTGGATAAATATACCAGGAGACAGATTTTGGCTCAATATGAGGAAAACTGCTTTAATGGCTAGATAAGTATTAAAAATTGAGTTTAGTGCTAAAGTTCCTGGGGGTAGTAGGTAAGTTTCCTTCTCCTGGATTTTTAGCACTTAGTTTGTTAAAATATTTGAGAAATACGAAACTGTGTAGCTCTATGATTCTCAGCTTATAGGAAGCTGTTTATCAACATGATCAAGATATAGTAAGGAGTTAATTTTACTGCATGGAAGCATTATTAGGAATATTAAAATAATTTAAAAAATCTCAGTCTTTTGAATCCATGCAAGCTTATATAGTTTTAAGTCTATAGTTTTTAAGTAAGGATAAATAAAATGTTTTTTGTGTTATATGCTTGATAATGTTATAAAACAATTTTAAATAAATCTTGATTTTTTTTCCCCTCTAAACTTGCTCCTACTTCAGGCAACCCTAACTGAATAAATATTACCAACCATCTACAAGTTTGCTTAAGCTAGGGGCACAGAAGTTACACTAATTTCTCTTTTGCTCACTATCCTTGAGCAATTCATCAGCAAGTCTTGTGGTCTCCACCTCCATCTTGAATCTGTCCATCTTGAATTTGCCATAACCAGTTTCACCATCATCTCTTCCTGGTCTACTGCAATGCCTCACATTTGGCCTTTCTGTTTATACCCTTTTCCTTATACTATTCATCCTCTCACGTAAGCAAAGTTATGTTTCTAAAAACACAGATCAAATCATGTCACTTCCTTACTTAAACATTTTTAATGTTTCCTATCATAGTAATATGAAATCCAAAGTTTTTATCTTTACCTAAAAAAAACTCTGTAAGAGTCTGTCCCTGGACTTTCTCTGTGACATCCCCTGTTTCCCTTTATCTATGCATTCCAGTCACACTGGCCTTTTTATCTGTTAGGATACTATTGTGTTATTATAAGTGTGAAACAAGGGTGGTAGTATTGGAGATTGTGAGGAGGATCCATTATGGGTGCCTTTTGAAAGTAGAGCCAACATCAATTTCTGACAAATGTTTTGTGAAAGAAAGAAGGATTTAGGGATGATTCCAAGATTTTTGGCCTAAGCTAATAGAAAGACAGAATTGCTATCAAATAAAATGGGAAAAGGCTAGGTTTGGGGTACACTTGGAATAAAAATCAATCAGGAATTTGGTTTGGAGTTTGTGATGGTTTAGAACTGTATGTACCCCAGAAAATCATGTTCTTAAAGCTAATCCTTTCCTGAGGTTGCAAACCTATTGTAAGTAGGACCTTTTGATATAGTTATTTCAGTTAAGGCAAGGCCCTGGGGTCTTAGTCCTCTTTCTGGAGTCCTTTATAAGAGAATGAAATTGAGAGAGAAAGCCATGGAAGTAAGAAGCTGAAAACCTGGAAGAGAAGAGAGAGAGAACAGCAGATGCCTCCATTTGCCTCGCCATGTGACAGAGGTCTAGGATTGCTGGAAGCTGGTCTTCAGGACAAAAGCATTTCCTGATGATCCCTTGATTTGGACATTTTTCTCAGCCTCAAAATTAAACTTGTAGGGTAATAAATTGAGATTGTCAAAACCAATGTATTTCATTGTATCTGCTTTGAGCAGCTTAGCAAACTAAAACAGAAATGTTGAGTTTGAGATGTCTACGAGACAGATATATGAGCCTAAGGTTGAGGAGAGAAGACTGGGCTGAGATGAAATTTTGTGAGTTGATGGAATATACCTGATATTTAAAGCCATGGAATGTTCTACATTTAGTAAGTTAGCAGATGCAGACAGACATGACAATAGGTGAAGAACTGAGTTAGAGAACATTAGAATATTAAGAGGTTTTGGGGGAAAAAAGAGGAATTTGCAAAGGAGACTGAGAAGAAGTAGGAAGAGAGCCAAAATGTGTAGCATTCTGACAGCCTGGTGAAAAAATATAATAACAAATGGGAAAGATGAACCATGTCCTATGATGCTAGTTGGTTATAAAAATGAAGACTTGGAATTGATTATTGGATTTAGCAACAAGGAGGTCATTGATGACCTTTATGAGAGCAGTTTTGGTGGAGTGGTGAAGGTGAAAGCTTGTTTGGGTTTGAGAGAGAGTAGGGGGCGAGGAATTGCGGACAGATGTTATAGAGAACTCTTTCGAGGAATTTTGCTTTGAAAGTAAAGCAAAGATATGGGGTACTGGCTGGTGCAGGAAGTTGCAAGTTTTGTTTGTTTTGTTTAGATGGAAGAAACTACAGCATGTTTTTATTCTTTGTGTTGGCAGAAATGTACTTATAGAAAGCCAAAAGTTGATGATGTAGAAGAGCTTTGACAAATGTTTGAGTAACGTCCTAAATAAGTGAGATAGGATAGGAGTTAGAACACGACTGGTAAGAATGGCCTTGGACAGGGCTTGGATGGTTCATCTAGGGAAAGGCAGTGAACGTGGGTACAGCGGCTTGTAGGAGGGCAGATATAGAATGATGTGGCTGTTTGCAGAGCTTATTTCTGATTTTCTTTTTCAGTTTTCTCAGAATAGAAAATAAGGCCAGTAGCTAACAGAAATTCTCGATTTTCACCTCTATAAAATGGGAGAATCATAGGCAGGATTAAATGAGAAAAGGTAAGAGAAACTTTGTTTTCAAATTCAAGTGTCTCTTGTGGTTATACATAGTGTTTTTTTTTTTTTTTTTTTTTTTTTTTTTTTTAATGTCCCAAATGGAAAATTTTGAATACTATGATAAACGTTCATTGTTGTAAAATTAACAATTTCCAGATACCTTAATTATAAAATATAAGAGGTATTGGAATGGTTGAATAATAAAAGCCATTTTTTTCCACAACAGGCTTTATAAAAGACTCTCAGACTAAGAATATCTTCCATTCTTGAAATTAAGAAATCCAGCGAGTACACTGCAGGTCTTATTTCTGAAAATCTGAACTTATTGCCTTGATAAATATTTAGAATATAATCATTTCTATATTAAATATTTTTTAAATGATTTATCTATTGATATATAGAGAGTTTAGCAGCTTTTTCCAGGTCTTTGTAGATTATTTTAAAGTTTGTACAGTTTGTTTATAAAGAATCTATTAATCATTTCATTTTCTTAGGTTCCCTGTGAATCAGATACTCATATAATTAACAAAATAAAAAAAGCCTCTACTAAAATCTGTTGTGATACAAATATTTCTCACCTCATTTTAGATGTGTGGCTTGAGTATTTTTAAATTCAAATCAATCATGGATTGACTTGCAGAGTTGTTAATAAATAAAAACAGAAGGCGTTATGATGGATCTGGCATAGAAAATTTGTTAATGCTTTGCATTTACATAACTGAGAAGCCAAGTGTAATTGGTAGATTACATCTTTTTTATTTGTGTGATCTCCTGAATTTGTCTCTGATTTCCCACTCCTGAAGAGAAAACTGAAGAATGTAAAGGTGAAAGGCATACAGACACACAAACACTTTTTTTTCCGTAGAAAGACTTAATACATTTTGATTGCCTGATGAAAAACACAAATCCCATTTTATTTGCTTGAAATTATTTTTTTCCTTAGAGTTTGCGTCACTTAAATAGTCAGCTGGAAAGCTCAAAGAACCATAATCTATCAAGTATTTTCTTAACGAAGCTCAATCACTATGGAATTCTAAAGCTTATCATAGACGGTATCTGTTTCATTCATTGTGGCTTCTATATTAATATTTTATAGTACTTGGATCCTTCAAGTATGGTTAATTTTTGTTTAATTATCATATAACATCAATTCTAAACTGTTACATCATTTCACAACCACTTTAGATGAGTTCACATTTGCTATATCACACGCAGGAGAACAGTCCTGAATATACCTGATACTTGCTAAATATGCTTCATACAAGTTGTGGAAGTTTAAGATTATTTTATGAATCTCAAAAAGGGAAAGATTATGTTTGTAAACTATTCTCTTCTTCTGGGCGTGATACCCTTTGATTGATTTAAATTCAGCTGAGGTGTCTTTATGAGATTACCTGTTAAGAAAGCTTTGAGGGCTTTTTGATTCGACCACATCAGTAAGGTATGACTCAAGCTGAGTCTCCACCTACTTTGTGACTCTGATATCAATGGGTCTGATCCTGCAATGTGAAAGGAAGGAGAAAGCTCAAAGAGCTGAAGGCCCTGAGAGAGATGAGCCATTTTGCCTGATAGGTTACAGTTAACCTTATGAAGAGAGCGGGAGAGCCGAGACTGATATAGGAAGCCCTAAGAGACAAGCCCTATGCCGGCCTGCAGCTGACATCAGGAAGAGGTGGAGCAGCTGACCCTGAGAGAGGAAGCCTAGAGGGAAGACTGAAGCCTGCCAGAGATTGCCCGCTATCTTGCTTTGACTCATTGCAGCTGACTTTGGTGAGACTTTTTACGGCCTTATAACTGTAAGCTTTTACCCAAATAAATACCCTTTATAAAAGCCAACAAACGTCTGGTACTTTGCATGGCAGCCCTTTGGCTGACTAATACACAAGTGTATGGGCCATAGAAGAATTAAACAATGCAATCAGTCAGGTGTAATTAATACAACTAGATTTTATTCATTGTTTTAGAATAACTATTCATTTGTTTTAGATTGTTTATCAGCGTGCTATTTTCTTTTAGGTTATCCTTTTGGAGAAGAAGTAGAGTCACAGAACTAGAAAGAATATTTTATATATTTGAGGAGTGTAAGTCCCAAAATGCTGAGGACCTCTTATTCTAACTCTTTTATGGTAAAGAATTAGTCCCATTGTTGATAGCATTTAATACCAATGCTGTGCTATTAAGATGTCCAGTCTTGGTTCAGGGTTCTGTATAGCTGCTTTTAATCTTTTCTTCGCTGGTACATTTATAAGACTAATTTCTACTAGGATTGCTGGTCTAATTAAATGATAGTGGAAAAACATTTTCCATCATTATAGTTGGAGCAGGAGCAGTAAATCACCAAAGGTACAAATTGAGAACTCTGTCTTAATATCATTAGGCAGAAGGAGGTACATGGAAAACTCTTTATCAGTCAAACCCCAGTATTTAATGAGTGAATAAATACATCAGTGTGTGCAGAGTAGTGTCCCGGGAAAGTTGCTGGAAGCAAGTAGCTCTCAATTGAGTTATTCACAGTTTAATAAATGGAAAAGAGAAAGCAGGAGACATATCTCTTCTATATTTAAGTAGGAAAATATGTATACTTTATGTAATGTGAGCTATTGAAGGGCATATATGAAAAATTGATCCATAAATTTAACTCAATTGCAATCAATAAATATTTAACAACCAGGAATGTATTTGTAATCAACATTATTTAATTTGGTTGCAGATTCTGGAGACAGTTTCACAAATTCACTGATCTAGCAGAAATTTGAAGGGGATGGACATTGTAGTATGCTGGAAATAACATCAGACTGGTCCCCATTGTGCTAATCCTCACTAGCCCTGATTAAGCTGTGCCATTTTAGGCAATTCACATAACTTCTTTTGGCTTCAGTTTTCTCATATTTAAAATCAGATAAGTGTATCAAGTAATTTTAAATCTCATAAACTCTGTCATCCTGTAAAACTGCCATTTTTCTTGGAGGTATCAAAAAGTATTCGTCTATACGCTAAGCTACCTTTTGAAGAACCATCTCACTTTTCACATTATTCCTAATAAAATATTGCCACTGCACTTCCTTTATCTCTCCATTTAAACTACCAAAATGATACAAATGTACATAAACCAAGGGAACCCAAGCAGAAAAGCAAAGATACCATCTCCATGGTAGGTGGCAAGAATTTCATCTAGATTTGGCAGGTTTTATAAGAACATAATGGAAGTACTACTGTGAAATGTAGCAAAGAAAAGCTTTCAGAGATAGCGAAAAGAAAACCTTTGGCGGGCTGGAAAGAGAGCTGCATGTTATAAAATGTTTCTGTTCTCTTACACTATTCTCTGTAATAGTCTTTCTAATGCAGGGTAGCTGTGAGGGAAGGAATAATATGGAAACATTCAATTATTTCTCACTCTGGAACATCCTATTTGACTTATTGATCATTAATGGTGAGATCGCTAATTGCTGTCACCGAAATTTGAATACCTGGATGATCCTAAAACTGAGGAAAGGATGCTGCTCTGGACAGTAGTAGAAAAGTTGAGTCTCTGTCAAGGAGGAAGATATCACCCATTGCTTTAAAATTTGAAATAATCTGCCAAGTGAAAAACTGCTGAAAGGCAGTTTTTATATTGGAGATTGCCCTGTGGCTCCTGTTTTATGACACTTCTAGGGCTGTCTTATAACTTGTATTGGAGAATAAAAGTCACATGGTTCTCTCTAGTTCATACAGGCATAATACAGGTATATTTGGCCTTGGCCTGCTCATTGACATTTCTGAGGTTCCTCAGAAAGGGAAGAGATCTGTTTTCCCAGCAGTTTCTCACTAGCAGAAGTTCTCTAAGCCAGGAGTTATATCAGGTTCACAGTGTCTTCTCCAGGGTGACTGAAATATGTTAGACCTTCACCTGTCCCAGTATACACCAGGAGCTAAGGACTTGGGCTATAAGTTGAAATTGAAAAACCAGGGTGAGAAATAAAGTAAATATTTTGGTTTAGTTTTTAATTTATTAGTATTTTTCTATCAATGTTATTGAGGTAACATGCTGCATTTCCTCTTAATAGATCTATCTAACCTTTTGAAAAGAGATGTGTGCAACATACCAAGACCAAGAGAAGTGTATGTGTGCACATGTGTGCACATGTGCATGTGTGTGTGTGAATGCCGTGTGGGGTGAGCAAAGGAAAGATAAGCATTTATTGCAAATGTGTCAGTGTCTTGCACCGTGACAGTCCTGCACATGTGTTTTCTGATTTGGTCCTTGCAGTAATCCTTTGCAGTTTGCAGAATTTTATTCCCCATGACCTTTGTCCTCCTGCTGTCATGCCTGTGAATATGTTATGTTATGTGACAAAAGGGACTTTGCAGATGTAAGTAAAGATACTAATAAATTAACCTTAAGATAGAGAAATTAACCTGAATTATCCTGGTGAATGCAATGTAATCACATGGGCCCTTAAAAACAGAGCATTTTCGCAGTTGAGGGTAAAATATCAAAGAGATATGCAGCAAGGGAAGGGCTCCATTCACCACTGCCAGCTAGAAGATGGAAGGGGACACATGGAAAGCCTGAGAAGGAAATGAATTGTGTAAATGACCTGTATGAACTTGGATGCCTCCAGTAAGGAACACAGCATTGAGGGCCTCATGAGATCTGATTTTGGCCTTATGAGATCTGAAACAAAGAACCCGGTTGAGCCACACTGTTCATGGACTTCTGACCTTTGGAAACTGAGGTAATAAATAGGTCTTTTTTTAAGCTGCTGAGTTTGTTGAAATTTGTTATGACAGCAATAGAAAATTAACATACCATTGATGAAAGTATCATCTCCATTTTACAGATAAACTAAGGCTTCAAGTCATAGGCAATTTATCTAAGGTCACACAGGTGATATGTGTAGGCAGGAGCTAAGATCCAGGAATGTGTGGTCCCAAAGTCTTTGCTGTTTCCACTACTCACTTCCTTCCCTGACAGGGCCTAAGAGGATGGGATCCCCAAATAAGAATATAGTGAACAAGAATAGATAGCAGAAAGTCTGGGAATGAACCACAACATAGCAATAAAGAAAATCTTTTGCAGACAGTGTTGGTAGCCAGTGGAGTATATCCTTTCCATAGCGAAGGAATAATGAATGGAGGCAGAGCGGTCAACTCGTTGAGTCATGGTTGAGAGGTCAAAAAAAGGATGAAAACAGCAATTAGGCTGTGGATTTGTTCTGAAACAAGTCACTGATACTCTCATCATTTCTTATTTCAGACATCTTTCATTTCAACTTGAATACTATTGATCAGTGTGGGTGTGATACATTTTTCAACTCCAGCAGAATTTTAAAGTGTGTTTGGATGACTTCCCAGGATGAAGCTAGAGAGCCAATGACTATTGACTGTTTCTTCTACAATTTTCAAACTATTTCTTCATCACCTCTATAAATATGCTGCCCCTTCAGTTTTCACCATTGCCCTTTTAATCAATCTGAAAGTAATTACTATTCTACTCTGTCAATATTCTGACTTTTGAATAAATCTTTCTCACCTATAAAAAGCACTTCACAGCTGTCTTTTCTTTCCTGCCACAAAAAATGGAAAGAAAGGGGTTAGGAAAGGATAAATGGGAGAAGGAACCAAAGGATTTTAATATAACTATCTTTATTTGAACATTTGCTCACTTAGGAGGTGCTGCACTATGGTATCTTCTAGCCTGAATATCAATAACATCAAACACTCATCATTACTTAATATTTACCAGACACTGTTCTAACTACTTTACTTGTATTAACTAATTTAATACTCACAACAATCCAGTTAGGTAGGGATTTTTTTACCCTCCTTTCACAGTAAAAGAAACCTCTTGCCCAAAGTCACAAAGATGCTATGTGGCTTGGTTGGAATTTGAGTCCAAGCACTCTGTCTCAGTATCTAGAATATTTAGAACATCAGTGTGGATCCTTTTTTTGACACCCATTCTCTAACAAAATTATTTTCAGTAATTATCATGTAATAATCAGTAATAATCCTTTTCTCAATCCACTGTGCAATTTTGAAACAAAATTCTTGAAAAATTAAACTTTATTCAAATTCAATAAAATAGTGAATGTATGAACTAAAATTAGCACTTACCAAATAAAAATAGTGTATCTTGCAATCATTGTTCTGTTTCATTGTTTTAGAATTTTAAATGCAAATAAAAACTTTAAGTAGTCACAAAAATGAAAGATTTCAAGTAACTCAAGTTTTTCTTCATTTTTACAATTATTGCATCATTATTGTTTATTTTGAATCTACTGTTTGAACACAGGAATATGTATTACTAAAGGGGATAAAGTAAAAAAAAAAAAATGTGTCCTAAGCAATTTTGAATGACTTGTAAATGTTTATGAACTTATTTTCAAATGGAATGTGTAACTGAGTCCACATGGGTCAGCGGACAACTGTATAACTGGGAATTTCTCTGAATTAATTTCCATGTAGATATAACGTTTATTGAATGATGCATAACATGATTTTTTTGTTTATTTGTTTTGTACATACCATGAATTTTAAGCTTACAAATATTTATTAGAACTTGGTAATGACTGCAGCAATTATTTAGTATTTAGTACAACAAAAGATGTTTTGGGTAAAGTTTTTTATTAGAGAACTTGTTTAGAATTACCCACACCTGGCAGTCATAAAAAATGCTGACCTTTATTTGGTTTTATTACTGTTTTAAATTGTCTGCAATGTGTTCCATTACCACCTGCACCCAGGACAGATGGCTCCCACCGCCCCGCTGTTGGTTTGCTGCTGCTCTGTTGTCATGAAAGCAACTACCCTGATATATACTGAGTCTCATGGAATAAGAAACTCATGTTTTCAGAAAGTTCTATTGCATTTTAACCCAAACCTTTAATGAATGTTTCATTAACTTGACTAATTAATTGTCTAATTAATTGACTAATTAATGGTTTGTGAAAAGTTGCCCTGTTTTTCTATCAGGGGCTTTACGTGCCATATCGCTCTTGTTTTCTTCCCATCACGCTCTTCGCAGGGGCACATCCTTCCTGGGAGCACCCTTCCCAGGTTGGCCTGCAGGCCTGCCTGAGTGCTCCTCTGCACGTGGACATGCAGAGTGAAGTATTTGTTCCCCTTAGAACCAGCTTGTCCCCCTCCATGACCCACAAGAAATAACAAGCTGTTAAAGAATACCATACAGAGGCTGATGCTTTTACATTTTAAAACGATGCTCTGTATTTCAGTAAATCCGTCTTTGGTTCAGCCATACTTCCACTTCTAGTTTATATCTGTAAGCCTGAAGTCGGCTTGTGTCCTCATCTTTACAGTAGTGGATAAGTGAAGACCCTTCTCCACAAAACCATAGAAATTCCCAAGAACTGTTTGATCTCTTCTGCTTTCATGGCTTTATGACGACAGTAGGTGCTTCATACTATCCCTTTATTGATTCTGACAAAGAAAAACCTAAAAGGAAGGAGGCAAGGAAGAAAAAGAGGGCAGTAAAAAGAGGGGAGAGGACAGAGAAAGGAAGAGAGTGATAGAGAAAGAAGGAAAAAGTAAAAACATCCAGTCATGGAGATAATTTGCCTGAAGGTTAGGTGGAGGGTTTATACTGCATCTTATGTATCATGAAGAACCAGTTTTTCACATTCCTGCTCTCTCTAGCTACTCCAACTCTTGGCGATAGAAGTCACCTAGTCTTATGTCTTCTGAGTGATCCCCACCTCATTCCTGTGTTCTTTAGGTTACTTCAGCCATCTTTCCATACGTGTGAATGAGCATCACAAAGTCCTTTTGCTGTCCTATAAAGAGACATTTTATTATTTGGGCAAGACCTTCAGATATTAACTTCCACTCCAAACCCTCATCAAGACATATTTTGTTAGAAAGGCACATTACCTCCTTAAAGCCATTTTGGGTAATAAAGATAACTTTACAGATTTACAATATACATAGGACACCTTAACTGGGGTGAACGATAGTGAAGCACAGTGACCCACGTTCCAATTTGTAAATTGGCAAAACTCCATTCCAAAGGCAAAGAAGTAGATATCTTTGTTTTGTACCAAGTTTCTTGGTCAATCTTTTCCTGGGTTGAGACTATTTTAGAAAGTAGGATAAAACTTATTAAGGATACACTTCCCAGTCCAGACCTAAAACTCTCACTGTGAATGATACCAGAAATTTTCAACCAAATTCCTGGCATGGGCCCAGGAATGACCATATAATTACTAACATAACTGGGTTCAGATACAAATTCAATACAATTTAATAATGCAATGTGGTAGAAATAATGTGAGTGATCAGAAGTATATCTCACAGGAACTAAGGTGTAACTTCAGTGTAATCTGATAAGTAACATTGTGTCAGACATGGAGCTTCAAACCTTATTGGTTCAGGAAAAAACTGGAAGTATATAGATAGATTTTGCAGGTTAAAGAGCAAAAATGTTAAATTAATTTGAATAATTTTGGAAAAAAAAGATAAAAGAATGAGCAGATCTTTCTGAAAAACACATGACGGTACTCAAAAGAATAATGACAAGACAGAATCTTTCCTGAGGCTAGAAAATGAAGCCTCCTTAAATTACTCCAAGGATAGAGTCAAGGATCTGAAGTGATTTATTAAGCCTGTGAGATATCTCTGTCTAAACCAAATATTGTAAAGTCTTTGTTACTTTCCCTAATTTTGGCTTAAAAGTTCAATTTTATTAAAACAGTCTCTGGCATTAAAGTTAAGGAGTGAAGGAAGTGGCAGGATGGGCAGACAGATCAAGTATGATTTTATAATCTTTTTCAATTTAGAAAACTAAGCTAATTAGGACTTTCTTTTTCTGCTGTTGACTATTTACATGATTTCATACAACAGAAAGATTTATCCAAAGAAATAAAAAATGATAGAATCTGTGTTTATCACCGTAGTCCTTAGTGTGGCTTTTAATAAAACATAATGTAACATAACTATGAGATTGCAACTTAATATCTGCTCTCATTGATGAGGTAATTATAAAGTGCATTATTGTTAGATCATTATTGGGCTATTATTGTCACTTTTATCACTTAAAAAATCAGATGTTATCCAGATTATTTGGCTTAACCTAAAAGTTTGGCTTTGTCCCATCACGTGTATTTTCTACTTTTAATGACATTATTTATTAAAATTCTTATTTTCCTAGAGAATTCTTCAATTGTCCATGGGAAAAATTAAGGAATGACCATCTATGAAGTATCCTGGGCAATTCGGTTTAGGAGCTGTTTTTTTGAGTTCAGGAAAGATGACTCCTCCTTCCCTAGCTCTTCATCTTTCCCCCAGGTGGCTCAGTAATTGGAATGAGAGGAATTTTCAACTTTTATATGATTTATAATTCGTATTCCAAACCTTTGCACTCTTTGAGTCATGAAAAATTCATTAAGATTTTACAATGCTAACAATGAAAATCTTTTAGTAGTTTTCTCATAGGTAATATTTATGTAGAGGTCTGTTAAATATACATATAACAAATACATACACATAGTTTTTTGGGCTATAAATTTGCCTACTGGGAGAGCAAGCTTTTAAATCCAAATGTATAGTCAGCCCCTTTTCAATATACGTATTTTATACCTGTACAATGTTAGTGTGGGGAAAATGATGAATTATATATGCCACGTGAAGAGAGTGACACCTTTTGAATATTTATGAACATTCCATTTTTTTTTAAATTGGGGAACATTTCTTTTTTGGGGGAAGAAGCCATTGAAGAAATGAACTGTCATAACATTCAGAATTCTTTAGCAGATTTGTGATTCACCTATTATTCTTCCATTTTCCAATTTTGTTGTTAACTATCTAACTCTTCCAGTGAAATAAGGAATGTGATGTGACTTATAAATGAAGAGGGATAATCTTCTGCATAAGAACCATTTACTCTCCGATTTTCAGTAACATCAACAACCCTGGCCCTAGTATATGCTCAGTAGTGTGCAAAAGGAAATTTGTATTTTTGTATTTGAAGAACTTTTGATTCTCTGTTTTGGTAGCCTTGCAGTAATAACTAGATTTCAGCAGTTCCATTGATGTGTGCCTACTTGAAAGAAGAGACTGTCCTTCTCAGTCACCACCTTGTCCTTGTACCTGACACCATGCCTGAGGCAGAGAAGACAAGACAGTGGCTATGTCCAAACAATACATGCATCAAAATGCACAATGCTACAACCTGTTTTATTTATACAGTTTACATATACAAACTCCATATATATATGTTTTATGGTAACATATTCTTTAAGAACACTTAAAGATACAAGTTTATTTTCATATACTGATCATCTAAAAGTGATTCTATATCGATTATAGTTTTTCAGAGAAATTAAGCACATGGGAAAACACTTCAATCTGTACTTATTTTAAACATCTGATATCTACAATTCCTTAAGTTATGAAGACCCTCTATGAATTGTCATTGTACATTACTGCAGTAGTGAGTATAGTAAATGGGATGAACTTATGCTTGTAGCGTGATATATCCTGGAAGTAGTTTTACAAATTTTTAGTTCAGATTATTTGCTCATTTATCTTTCCAAAAAACGAGTATGGGGGAACGTGTCCCTATTGTCTAACCTTTGTGGAGTTTCTTTCTGAATCATGTAGGGATTCACTCTGTATGTGTATTTATTAGATTGAACCGTATGAAACTACCAATATTAGACAGGTATTGACAAAAATATCAGCTATTCATAGCTCAACCTATCATATATGCATGCTAATAATATAATGAGTGTTTATTTATGGATCATTCCTATGTGCAGGCACTTAACCATATATCCTATCATTTCTTGCTGATAATAACTCCATGAGGTGTTGTACTCTAACCACCTTCATCTGATAGAGGAATTAACAGGGTCACACATGCAATAAATTGTGGCATTGGGATTTGAACACTAGAAGTTCAAATCCTCCCCTGTCTACCCCTCCTTTCCTTTCCTCTCCCCTTCCAACTCTCCCTCTCTCCTCCCCTCAATTTGTAATAGATTTCTGAGCTAAACCTTCTTTAGGAACAAAAGGCACAGTATTTACATCCGGGTTTAAAAGAATTGAAGCAAAGAAAAAGAAAAAGAAAAAAATGCAATAATTTTAGGGGCCAAAAATTTCAGTGCTTTCTCACAAAGGCAACCCCATTAAGTACTGACTCAATGTCATGACAACATTGATATTCCATTTATTGTCCGTGAAAGAATTCAGAGATATAGCCATGGGTTTTGTCTCCGGCATTCTTTCAAAAATAAAATAGCTCCATTCTCTCATCTATCTAGATTTGTAAATACAGAAGTCCATGTTTGGTAGGAGAAAGAAAGAAGCAGATTTTCAACTTACTTATTATGCCTAAATTGTGACAAGATAAAGATAAAGATGATCAAAATATAGAACTAAAAAGAAAAAAGTACCATATGCTTTCCATTGCTCCAGTGGCAAATGTATGAACATGTCAGAGTGAAATTTTGTATTGTCATGGGCAGAATGAAAACAATTACACAAAAATCTCACATAACAAGCAGCTCCTCTGTCCTCAGCTGTTCTCTTATTAAGGTAATTTAACATATGTCTAATTTCATATCAGCTACTCCACTTTACTCAAGTTTTCATATAAATTACAACATCAGAAAGTCTCACTGTGAAGTTTGAAAGACACCCTTGAGAATATTGAATATTAATTTTTGAACAAGCTGTTACACTTTCAATGGGGAGTTAAGGGCCAGGCCATGTTTCATCATTCTATCCATATGCAACCCTCCATAGTGACAACCTAATCCCACTTAATTAATATTTTTTAAAAACCGAAGGGAAGGAAGTGTAAACTTCATAGAAATTATTTTCTTTTAGGGCTATAACAGTTTTTTTCCCCACCATAAAACATTGATATAAAGATGATTCAAATATAATTTAATGCACACTTTCTAGAGGTTTTTTCAATAAAAGCAAAATAAGAAACACCTTCCTTTGCATTAATTTAATTTTAAGAAATAACATGCTTTTTGTATCCTAAGGCACAGGAGATTTACTTAAATTAGCCATGTAAGAAAGGTAAATATATTTTTTCATAAGTAAGTAATGTCTTTATATTTAAGGTGAATCTTACCCTAATTGCCTTTTCAGAGAATTTGCTTGTGAAGTTACTCCTTCTCTGTTCTGTACCCTCCATTCTCTCCTGGTTCATTCTAATGAGGGACACAGAAACAGAGAGAAAAACACTTTGATCTTTTATATCTCAGCAATGGTTCCATTTTTCCTGTTCTAGAGAAAATTACTTCTAATCCCTCATCTCCCACTCTTTCTTGAACCCAATGCAACCAGGCTTTCCCGCCCCCATCACCCCACTAAAGGTCTTCTCAAAGTTAGTACTGACTTCCTCATTGTCAAACCCGATGGACAATTGTTAGTTCACATCTTAATCTTTCAGAAGCATTTGACAAAACTGTTTACTTCTTCCTTTTTCAAGGACTTTCTTCCCTTGGTTTCTAGGACACTGTAGTCTCCTAGTTCTTCTATCTCAATACTATTTCTTCTCAGTCTCTATTACAGGCTCCTCTTCATCTTCTCAATGTTGAGATTTTGGAGTGCCCAAGGCTCAGGACTCAATTCTGAGACCACTTACTTTCTGTATTACACCAAATCCCCAGGTAACTTAATAGGCATTTCAAACTTAATGTGTCCAAAGTCAAACTCTTTATTTTTCTTCCATTGTTCTCCAATTCAGTAAACATTACCATTATTCTACCACTGCTCAAGTCAAAAACCTTGGCATCTACCTTAAATTCTTAATTTTTCCATGTCTCATATATAAACTGTTAGAAATTCTTCTAGCTGTGCATTCAAAATATATCCCAAATATTACAACTTCTGATCTCTACCATGAAAATCAAAACACAACAGGCTCTAGCTGGACTCCCTCTTTCCAGTCTTACTTCAAGCAGTCTATCACACAGCAGCCAGAGTGATCTTTTTTAGAATAAAACCAATCCTGTCATTCTCCTGCTCGTAATGTTCCAGTGACTTCTGTCACACTTAGAATTTAGTTCCAAGTTTTTATCATGACATTAATTCCTATATGATCTGGCCCTGGGTAATTTTGTAATTTATATTTCTTCACTCTGCTTCCTTACTTAACTCTAGACCACTGTGTCTTTTCTTTTTTCTTTTTTTTCTGAATAATCTAAGCATGTTGACATTTAGGGCTCTTTGGTCTTAGTGGTTCCTTAGCTGGGTAGAGATGTTTGTCTTACCCAACTCCCATTTTATACAAGCCTTTGCAAAAATGTTAGCACCTCATCCAGCATTACCTGACCGCACTACTTACGCGATATCTCCTATCTCCTTACCCTGCTTTATTTTTGCTTCAAAGCACTCATTAGTATCTAAAATTATATTTTATATACATTTGTATATTTTGTTATTGTTATTCTCAATCTTCCTGCCTGGAAAGTCAGTCCCATGAAGGCAAACACTTTTCATCTTGTGGTCAATGCTGAATTTCTAGTGCCTAGAACATAGTAGGTACTCAGTTCACCTGTTGAATAAATTAGAGTTAGGATTTTATATTCACCCATTTTCCTATCACATTCAAGATACTTTCTAATTTTACTCTACTCATTTTTCCTATTAATCATTTCTCTTATTTGCATTAATAATTGATTTTATATTTAACATAAAATATTTAGACCCATTTGATGCTATTTCCTTTTGTTTATAACCAGGTTAGCCTTTTCTGGATTTCAAACGCTAGTATTTCATTGTATTCCTTTTCTGGCTGGCTTCCTAACACCTAAATGACTTTTGGAAAACTGAAATGTGTACAGATAGAGTTTTCCTGTCAACTTTAAGCCATGATATGGAATTGGGAACATAAGCATATGTTGAAAATGTTTGATTTAGAACAACATGAATAAGTAGGTAAAGATTTTTGGGTAGTGATAAAATGTGTAAAAAGCTCCATATACCTCAAAGAACAATTTGCCTTTGAAATTTTTTGTTCCTACCAAAATTTTCTTGCATTAGTGGCATCAGATATTTCATAAAAGTGAAGATAAAATTAAGGTAGCGTCTATGGTAGAAAAATTCAGGCATTGAGAAAAGAACTGGAAATACAAGTGTGATCTAAAGTTTTCCTCCTGAGCTTGCTTTAGGAAGAACTATTTAACTGTATAGATCATTTTCCAGGTTGCCAAGGAAAATATATATTTCCATTTCAAAAGGTTTTTAAGAATAAAGTAGACACTTTTGGGGATGCTTTAGGTGGTTGGAAATAGGATGATGAACTAAATAAATTTTATGATTTCTTCCTGTCCCACTGAATCCCATTTTATAATATTATGGCATTTGTATTGAAAAGAGAAGTGGAAGCCTTATTTGCCAGATTCAAAATGTTAGTGTGGCAAACTGGTGGCATTTGAGGGATATATTACTTCTTCATGGTGCAAGAAAGAAATATCTAATTACCATCTTTCTATCTGACCTCCTACATGTGGAAGTCACCTATGATCACTCTCGTTGGAAAAGAACTCACAAATAAGCAAATAAGCAAAACAGACCGTATTCGTTAGCCAAAGAGGTGCTAATGCAAAGGACCAGAATTCAGTTGGCTTTTAAAAAGGGTATTTATTTGGGGTAAAAGCTTACAGTTACAAGGTCCTAAAGAGTCCAACTCAAGGCTGCTTTCTTACCAAAGTCAATTGCCATGTGTTGAAGCAAGATGGTTGCCAATCTCCATGAGGGTTCGGCCTTCCTCTCTCTCAGCTCCAGGGTGGCAAAGGACTTGTTTCTTTCTGGGCTTTCTCAGCACTGCAAACTATCAGGCGAATGGCTTATCTCCCTTCCTGGGGCCAGATGATCAAAGTTCTCTCCTCTGCTGTGTTTATGGAGCTCTCTCTCTCTTCCTGTGTTTATCTTCCTCTGTATTCTGGAATGACTACCCCTTTATTTCAGCCCACCAAGGGGGAGGGGACTTAACCTGAGTTACACCCTAATGACAAAGCCCTAATCTTAACATAATTTAATAAAAAAAAAAATCTCAGCTAAATCTAAAACAATCAAAGGGGATCACACCTAGAGGAACAGACCATTTTACAAACATAATCTCTCTTTTTGGAATTGATAAATAATCTGAAACTTCCACACAGACAAAATAAAATGAAAGACTCCATCTCCTTTGTTAACAAGTAACTCCTGGAGATAATACCCAGAGACCCAGGAAAGTCTTTAATTGAAAGTTTAGATACTTTGTTGTCATTTGGAGGTTTTGAAAGGCAGCTTTGCTTTCCAATTTCCCACTCATTGATTAATTGTGGAATCCATATATTTAGAAATTATTGCCTCTAAATGAGGCAATACAATAATACTTAACATTTTTGAGCTCTTACTCTGTGCCAGGCCCTATAGTAAATTATTTATGTACATCACTCCAATTTGACAAGATAGTTGTCATTATTATTCCCATTTTACAGATGAAGAAACTGAAACACAAGGAGGTTAAGGAACTTGTCCAAGATTACATAGTTTGTAGGTGGTGGAACCAGATGGAAATCCATACACTTTAGTTGGAGAGCCCGCCTTTTAAACCACTTGAGTCATATGTCAATATATGCATAGAACGTTTTCCCCTAAATCAATTTGGATTAAAGGACTCTGAGCCAGAATTGAAAGTGGAGTGAGGTATTATCCAGGGAAATGTACTAATTATTCCTCTTTGGATTTGAAGGAAAACAGCCTCATTGAGGTTAAAGTTTAGGATGTTTTATAATAAAGACATATATGAAATTTAGGAAGTGAACTCACCTCCCAGCCATTTGCCAAAAAATGAATAGGCAGGCAACCAGGAATTGTGGATACATACACATAGTCAGCTGGGCATTACAAAGATGGAACAGAGTTCAGTTATGTCTTTCACCTTCCTTTCACCCCCAGATAAATTAACTCCTCTAGTGCTTTGCTTTTTTAAAATAAAATATCTATACTGATATAATTCACATACCATAAAATGCCCCCATTTAAAGAAAACAGTTCAATGCTTTTTTTAGTGTATTCTTAGAACTCTGCAGCCATAACCACTATTTAAACTTAGAACGTTTTCATTACTCCAAAAAGAATCCCTATGCCCATTAGCAGTTGCTACCCATCCTTTCCTCTCTCAGCCCTAGTGATCACTAATCTACTGTCCATCTCAGGATTTGCGTATCCTAAACATTCCATATAAATGGAATCAAACAGTATGTGGTCTTTTGTGACTAGCTTCTTTCACTGAGCATAATATTTTCAAGCTCCATGCATGTTTAGCGTGTAGCAGTACTTCTCCCTTTTATTGCACAATAACAGTTCATTTTATGGATATGCCACATTTTGTATATGCATTCATTAGTTGATGGGCATTTAAGTTTTTTTTTCTTTCAGTTTTTAGCTATCATGAATAATAGTGCTATAAACATTTGTGTACAAATTTCTGTTTGGACATATGTTTGCATTTCTTTTGGCTGTGGAATTGCTGGATCATATAATAAAAGATAAGTTTAACAATTTAAGGAACTGTCAACCTAATTTTCAAACTCTCTACAGCATTTTACATTTCCACCAGCAACAAATGTGGGTTCGGTTCTGGTTTCTCCACATCCTTGCTAATACATGTTATTCTGGTTTTTGATAAATTCATGCTACTGAATGTGAAGTAGTATCTTATTGTGATTATTGTGATTTTGATTTATATTTCTCTAATGACTAATGATGTTGAGCATCTTTTTTATGTGCTTATATATTTTTTGGAGAAATGTCTATTAAGATTCTTTACTCATTTTTAAATGGAGTTATTTGTATTTTTATTATTGAGTTGCAAGAGTTCTTTATATATTCTTTATAACAAGCCCCTTATCAGATATATGATTTGCAAATGTTTCTTCCATTCTGAGGGTAATGCTGAGCTTTTAATGGTAAGACAGCTTCTTTTTTTACATCTACTATCCCAGCTTTTTTCTCCCAATGAGCCTTTACTTGTATCTGTTGATTTCTGCTTACTTCTAGTTTTTACTAATACTTCTGTTTACTTATGTGTCTCATGGCTCCTATGGCCTCATAGTCACTTCTTGATTTCTTCTTTGTGTTTTCAGTTTCTGATACTTGGTGTCAAATGTAAAAGTCCCTTAAGAGAATTTCTAAGATTGGCTGTATCTGTTTAAGTTGCCCCTTTCTGGTCCAATCACCTGTTGATGAAGTGATGGCCTAGCTTAGAATGAATGGCTCCTTGAACGAAAGGCTGGGATGGGCAGTGTTCTTGAGGAGGGTAATTGTCAGTAATGTTGACTCCTAAGAGCTTAAGATAATGTACTTAAGGACACTAAAGGCAGAAGTACAGGATGCTGGACCAAACTGCTTCCTTTATTTCACCATATGAGATATATGGACTTTGAAAACTTTACATATTGTATAGAACTCAAACTGAGAAATGTATCTCAAACTAAATTTCAGAAGTTTGATTCTGTTATGTCACACTTCAAGGCTTGCATGTAGTATTGTAATATTTTACCATGCTTATTTTACTATAGATGTATAATAAGGATAAGTCCATAAGTAAACAGATAACATACACACATATAGAAATATATTGAATTTACTGAATGCTCAGTGTTTCAACTACCAATTCAAATTGTACACATTAGACAACTGAAAATACATGTTTACTTGAAAAATGGAAAGACATTAGTGAGCTTGAAGGAATTTAGGAAGCCACATTTTAACAAAGTATGTTTCTCCCTATCGAAAATGAGATTATTCATGAGTATCAACAGCCTGTCTACTTACTTGTCTTGTATGAAATGTGAACTAAGATCAATGAATCAAGACTTTAATACCTTGACAATGGGAGCTTTTTTATTTCTGTAAAGGTAAAGAGGGAAAGTAGGGGCCTTTTCCTTTACTCAGGTCTCAATTTTAAAAGCTGGATTACAGCTGTCTTATATCTTCACCCATCTCCGCTCATAGCAGTGAGCAGTTGGCACTGAAATCAGTACAAAAGACTTAATAGAAATTGAAAGACCTCTAACTAGAAGTAATTATAGCTAAAATTTCAGGCTATGTTAAGCTTTTAAACTTAATAGGGATATAGGACAAAATAATTAGAAGGAAAAACATAGCCATTGTCTGCTTTGGAGATTTTTTTTTTTCCTTATGGGTATTTCAACTAACTGTTCAATTAAATATCTATGGCCTCACTGTAGTGCTCTAGGTTCAGTCCCAGCCTGTGGCTGGGCCCTCAGGCCTTGAAATAATGTGTAGATTTTTAACATAGGACCTCAAAAAGACATTGGTTAATATTTTTGATTAAGTTATCCAAAATGACTTTTTAAATCATTTTAATTTTTTTAAATATTTAAAATTTTCCAAAGATTTTAATCTTTCCTGTGGTCAATCAAAAGAAATTTCTGGGTCACATTTTTAATTTGCTTTTTAACTTTTTATTGAAGTGTTAAAATGCATGCAAAAATGTGTTCATATGGAAAAATGATGGATTTTGACAAACTGAAAACCGTCCTATAACCATTACACACATTAAGAAACACTAGCAGTACCCTCAAATCTATTCTAGGTACTATTCTGCCTCCAGAGGTAGGCACAATTCCAATTTCTATAACCATAGTATTGTATTTTTGAATTTATGTGTGTAAGATCATACAGCATTACCTTTTTGTGCCAAGCTTTTTTCTCTCAACATTGTATTTGTGACATCCATCCATGTCGCTCCATATATTTATAGATGGTTCATTAAAATGGCTACATAGAATTCCATTGTATAAATATACCACAATTAATTTATTCATTCTACTATTGATAGGCAGTTGGTTTCAAGTTTGGGGATATTGCAAATAGGGGTGTTATTGAATATCCTAGTAACTCTTTTGAAGAATGCATTCCCTGTCAGAAATATACCAAAGAAGAAATTGTCAGCTCACAGAGTGTATTCATTTCCTATTGCTGCTATAACAAATTAATAAAAATTTAGTGACTTAAAACAAAATAGAAATTTGTTATTTTACAGTTTTGGATGTAAGTAGCCTAAAATGGGTTTCAGGGCTAAATACTTTCTCAAGGTCTTGCCTTTTCCAACTTCCAGAGGCTGTCTGAATTCCTTGGTTCATAGCCCCTTCCTAGCATCACTCTGACCTCTGTTTCCATCTTCACATCTCTTCTCTGAGTCTGACCCTCTTGCCTTCTTGTTAGAATGACCTTTGTCATTACATACACCCAGATAAACCAGAACAATCTCCCCATCTCAAGATCTTTAACTGAGTCACAACAACAGAATCTCTTTTCCCAGGTAATGTAACATATCCACAAATTCTGGGGATTAATACATGAACATATCTGGAGGTTCACTATTCTGCCTACTACATAGGGTATATGTGTTCAGCTTAAGTATATATTGCCAAACAGTTTTCCAAAGTAGTTGCACCAATTTACATTCCCACCAGGGGTGTATGAAAGTTCTTTGCTGAATCTTCTTATCACTTGGTGGGTAGACTAATGAAGTTAAACACATCTCATATGTTTACTACATATTTGAGTAGCTTCTTTCTTGAACTATCTCTTCAAGTCTTTTACCCATTTTTTCTATATGCTTTTCTTTATTTTTCTTATTGATTTTTAGGAATATTTTTATTCATCTGGATGTGAGTTCTTTTTTAGATACATGAATTGAAAATATATTTTCCTGCTATGTGGGTTGCCTTTCCACAATTCTTAATTTGTTTTGATGAACATAACCACTTATCTTAATATGATATTATTTGTAATTTTTTTCTTTTGTGATGAATACTTTTTTTGTGTCCTGTTTAAGAGATCTTTACCTATTATAAAATCTTGATATATTTTCTTATGTTTCCATTGAAAACTTGATTGCTTTCTTTTCATATTTATATCTGGAATCCATCTGAAAATTGATTTTTGTTTATAAGATTAGCTAGGGAGTCAAGATTATTTTTTTCTATATGGATGCCCAACTGAACATGTTTGTTTTGTTTTTTTTACAAATGGGAGAAATTCTAGACATAAATACTTTCCTCCAAACAAATCTCAGTGATAAGGTTGGTTTACTGACATGGGGACATGGGGAGGGTTAAAAAAAAGGTTTTCTATTATTAAAATTGAGATGAATGAAATATTTAAATTATTAAAATGATGAATATGGAAAAATGATAAATTAAAATAACTTAGCTCAAGATGTTTCCCCACCCAGGAAGGAAAAGAGAAACTGAGCCATTAACTTTTAAGACTTGCTCATTTTAGTAAAATGTAAACTGTCAAGTATTTATTGCCTTTGTATATGTACATATATATTTTCTTTGTTCTAAAGCCAAAATAAAAGCCACACCTTAGGAGGTGGCGGAGCTCTTCTCTCCATATCAGACGGAGAGTCCCCTGAAAAAAAAAAAAATAAATAAAATAACTTAGAAATTTTCCTACCAAAAATCACCAGTACTTGTAAATAAAACATAACAATTAGAAAAATACATAGCTAATCCCTAAGGAAAAAAAAAAAAGCAAAATCCTAGGGTACCAGAAACAAGAGTGTGCTAAAATCATAGCCATAAGCAGACAGCTGCTATTGCTGATTCCTTGAGGAAAGAATGAAGTGATTGGGACATGAGAGTGTTTTCAGTCTTATGAGCTTGTGTGGCTTTTAACAACCATAGATGAACAGAGGGAAAGGCATAGGTTCTGTTTGAGTTGAAGTATTAAAACCACAAATTGTCTATCAAACCAAGAGAGGAAGCATTATTCCCAAATCAAAAGATGATTTAGAAAAAAAGGTATTTACCATTACAGGTAAGATGTACTTATCTTATTGCTTCTGGGCCCTGGATGAAAAAAATACTAATATCTCACACAGGTTTTAAAATTTCAAATTTTCCTCATCAACATAAATATTATTGCTGGGGTAGTGAAACCCATAGGATAAGGGCAGAAGCCAATACAAAACTAGTCGTGAGAGAGTTCCCCCTACCCAAGTTATAAAAATTATCACATAAGGATAACAACAGAGAAACATGAACTCATAACACTTATACCTCCAATCATGACAGAGTAAATAGTGCCAGACTTTCCCTCCTGGCCATAAACAGTTACAAATCTGGAGAAAATATTTAATGCAACTGTTTTTAGGCACTAGATAACAGGCAGAGAGGCTGAGCATTTGAGAGGGGAAATACATGAAGTGAGCCTCAAACTCATCCTGGCTCAAAAGATGGAAACAATGTAGGTGTCCATCAACTGATGAATGGATGAACAAATTGTGGTATATACATACGATGGAATATTACTCAGTTGTAAGAAGAAATGAAGTTGTGAGACAATGACAACATGAACGAACCTTGAGGATATTATGTTGAGTGTAGCATGCCAGACACAAAAGGCCAAATATTGTATGATTTCATTAATATGAACTAAATATAATGAGCAAACTCATCGAGTTAATAGCTAGAATATAGATTACCAGAAGATAGAATGAGGATAGAGAATGGAAAGCTGAGGTTTAATTTGTATAGAACTGGTAAAAAGTTGTTTGTAAATATTTGGAAATGGATAGAAATGATGAAAGCACATTATAATGTTTGTAATTAGCAGTGTTAATATATGGGTATGATAATGGTTGAAAGGAAAAGTTTAAGGTCATGTGTATCACTAGAAGGAATGTGTATCTTTTAGCTAAAAGATGAAACATGGGACTGTATGGCATAATGAACCCTCTGTGGACAATGAGTACGGTTACTAGTGTGTAAGTAAGAATGTTTTTTCTTTGAAACAGAAAAAATATACGTTCTGTTAATAATAGGGTGATATTCAGGCAAAAATACAACCAAAACAAACTGTGGACTGCAAAGAATAGCAATATATTAATATTTTTCCATCAATGGTAAAAAAATTAAAAAAGGAAGAATGTTAATATGCTAAGTGAAAGAACCAGAATCAAAGTACTACATATTGTTGAACTCCATCTATACAAAACATAAATAAAAATAAATTTATAGAGATGGAAATAGAGTAGCAGTTATGTATGGCAGGGGGAGGATAGAGGGATTGAGAGGTGACTACTAAAGGAGAAGGGATTTTTCTTTTGAAGTAATGAAAGTGCTCTAATGTTGATTGCAGTGATGAATCCACAGCTCTGTGATTATACCAAAAGCCATTGGTTGTACACTGTAGATGGATTGTATGGTTTATGATTATGTTTCCATAAAATTGATTTAAAAAAATTTCACCCTGACTCTCTGAATGGAAATATTTTCCTTAGTGGTTCAGAAAAGTTACCCCATAGTTGAGAGGTGGTCTTGTGAGGCTAAGAAGGCCTAGATCAGAATCCAGGGCTATTGAAGCGGCTGAAATTTGCAAAAAAGATCTGGAGAAGAAAACCTGTGTAGAAAGGGGGAACAAAAACTGTGTTGTTGTTCACCACCGGCCCTTGGAGAAGCCTGGTTGTGCATCTGTAGGAAAAGACTCTATAAAACCTAGCAGAGAATGTGGCTGCAGGCCTGCGAATTGGATGCTAATATCCGAGGTTGAGCAATGAAAGGAGACTTTGGCATCTTTACCATAAGACCATGTTTTCCTGTCAGTGATCTTTGCTCCGAGGTCCTTACTTACTTTGGAACATATTTTGCTAAGAGAGATTGGGAATGAAAAGCAATTTATATTTGAATCCAACAAGTCCTAGGTTTGAAATGTTTCCTTTAGGTGCTGCTTAAAATGTAAACAGTTCATTATTTATCTCATCTCTCTCTGCAAGTCTTATATACAGTTAAAAGAAACAAGTTAGCATTTACAACATTTTGTATGGAAATCTTTTTAGCCAAATCCATAAGTTCATTAAATATATTTTCTATTTATATTTATATATATTTTCTATTTATTTTTCATATTACTGCAGATGACACTGTTGCCAAGCTTTCCACCACTAAACGGTAAGGATTTTTGTTTTTATTGCCTCCCATAGTTTCTTCCGTGTCCTTCCACTATACACTAACAATTTCTTCAAAGGCCTTCTAGCTTCTGCCTATTAAAAATAACACATATTCTAGGTTTTAGTTGCAGTAGCACCCTTATCACTGTGTGTATAAGTCAGCCAAAGGAGTGCTGATACAAAACACTAGAAGTCGGTTGGTTTCTATGAAGGGTATTTATTTGGGGTAGAAGCTTACAGTTACCAGGCCATAAAGCCTAAGTTACTTCCCTCACCAAAGTCTATTGCCACGTGTGGGAGCAAGATGGCTGTCAACTTCTGCAATGGTTCAGGCTTCCTGGGTTCCTCTCTTTCCCAGGGCTTATTTCTCTTTGGGCTCAGCTGCTCTGTTTTCTCTACAAGGTCAGCCGTAGAATATCTGGTGAACGGCTCTTCTCTCTCCCCAAGGCCTCTGCCTGTGTTTAATGAAGGCTCTCTCCTTCTTCATGTATCTGCTTCTCTGTATGTTTACTTCCCAGGCTCTAGGATCAAAACTCCCAACTCTGTCCTTTGCCATGTCTTTTCTCTGTGAGTCCCCGCCCATCAAGGGGCAGGGACTCAATGCCCTACTGATGTGACCCAATCAAAGTCCTAATCATAATTTAATCAATTGAAAGTGATACCTCTGACAGACCAGTTTACAAACATAATCCAAAAACTATTTTTGGAATTCATAAACAATGCCAAACTGCTCACTATGTAACTAACAATCATGCCCAAACATAATGGCAGATTAAAAAACTTTTATTATCTCATCATCCCTGGCTTGACCAAGAAGTTATTCCACTGGTTTCACTCAGGGTTTCGCATATAACTGCAGTCAGAGGGCAGTGAGGGCCAAAAAAATCCAAGATGGCTTCACCTACCCTTGTGTATGGAGAATTGACAAGTACTGAAGAAAAAGGCTGAGACCTCTCTCTATATATGCATGTAGGCTAACTACAAAGGTAGCTTTGGCTTCTCTATATGGCACCTGGATTCCAGGAACAAAATTGTAATAGAAGGAGAGGGGAAGCTGTGAGCCCTCTTAAAGTTTAGAACAGAACTGGCAGAACTAGCATCATTCCTGCCATTCTTTATTGGGTTCTATTTGGTAATAAAACCCAGATAAAGAAGAAGACATAAATTTCTCCCATCAATGAGATAGTGAGAAGAATTTATGGCCACTTTGAATCCTACAGTGATGAATTCATTAAAAAAATATATTAAAACTTGAAAAAGGAAATATTAAAAATCTGAAAGGTCAATATACTTAATAGTTGAATTTGTATCCCAAAACCTTCCCATGAAGAAAACTCCAGGGCCAGATAGACCCAGTGATGAGTTTTATAAAATAAAGGCTATCAGCAAAACCCAACTGATTCTTTGAAAAGACTAATGCACTATAAAACCTCTACAAAGTTTAAGAACAAAGGAGAAAAGTAACTAATTTAAAAATATAGGAATATTAAGAACAACAATTCACGATTATAGAAGTACATAATGAACAACTTTATTCTAAAGTGTATGTAGTTTTAGACAAACTGATTCAAGAATAAATGGAATATGTAACCAACATTTAGTCATTAAAGGAATATAATCAATACATAAACACGATCCTCAAAAGCAAAACTAAAGAGGAGCATATAGTGATTAAGTTATCATAAACCCTCAAATTGTTACTCCCTATAATATGCAAGCTGTTCCAGAAAACAGGGAAAGTGCCTCACTTTACTTTGTGAAACTAGTATATAACTTAGCAAAACATTAAAGTGTCTTTTATGAAGAGAAACCCATAAACCATCACACTTGTGATAGTAGATATGAAAATACAAAATAAAATATTAGCAATATCAATTGATCAGTGTACTTAAAAGAGTACACTGGGACAGGAAGAATATATTTCAGGTTTGCAAGAATGGTTTAATGTTAGAAAAATCTTTATTGAAATTCCACATAGTAAACAATAAAGAGGAAAACTACCTATAATCTCTCAACATGTATGAAGAAGCATTTGAAAAGTTCCATAAATAATCATGACAAAAAAAACCTCTTATTAAATTAGGAACAGAAAATAATATACTTAATATGGTTACCTTCTAAAAACCAATGGAATATTTTGTCCTTAATGATGAAATGTTAGAGATATTTTATTTAAAGGAGAAACAAAATAAGGAAACCTATTGTTTTAGTTAGCTCAAGGCTGCCAATGCAATATACCAGAATGGTTTGGATTTTATAATAGGAATGTATTAGGATAAAATTTTACAATTCTGAGGCTGCAAAAAATGTCCAAATCAAGACATCAGCAGAGGTCGACTAAAGGTCAACTGCAGGGTCCTGGACTCTCGTCACATGGCAAGGCAAAATGGTGACCCCGCTGGTCTCTCTCTGCTTTCTCCTCCAGGCTCACATTTTCCCTGAGCTCAGCTGTGGGACATAAGGCACAATGGCTCCCCTCTCAGCTCTTCTCTGGGCCTTGTCTCTGCAGCTTCAAGCTGCTCCTTGATTCAAGCCTATGGCCTCTGTCTGAGCCCCTCGGGTGTCTCTGTTTTTCTGCAGCTGTAGGCAATCCTGGAGTCCTCTCTCTCATAGAAGGGTAAAATAGCAGCTGTCTTTCTCTGTGTGTTTCCTTTATATAAGACTCCAGTGGAAGGATTATGACCCACCCTGAGTCCCGCAATCTAATCAAAGGCCCTTAACTGAAGGAATCTAATCAAAAGCCATCTAATAAAAAGTGATCTAATCAAAAGGTCCCTTAACTGAATCTTACCAAAAAATCCCACATACCTTTCAGACATAGGAGTGGGTTTGCTTAAGAACATGATTTCCTGGGGTCCACAAAAAACTCAAACCAGGACACCTACTACCACAAAAATCTGTAGCCTTTATAAATATAAGTAATAGCTATTTAGAATAGTTAAGTTTAAGATACATATTATTTATACCAAAAACAACAAATGGTAAGGTACCTAAGAAAAAATTTAACCAGTTATGTAAGACTTAGATGGAAATACATTTAGAATTTCATAGAAAGCCTAAAAAGACACAAATAGATTGAGAGATTTACCATGCTAATGTTTGTAGAGTCAATAAAACGAAAATGTCAGTTAGTCCTAAATTAATGTATAAATTCAAATTATTTCAAATCCATCAATTGTTTTTTTTTTTTTTTTTGGTTATATTTGTCAAATGATCCTAAAATTTACATTAAAAACTAAAGGGGTGAAAATTGCCAACTCCTAATATTTTCATGGATGTAAGAGAAGATTCACTTTACTGGATGACAAGACTTATTGAAAGGATATGGCAATTAGAATATTTTGATATATGTGAAGGGATAAATAAATATCTGAATAGAAAAAGAAAAAAGAGCCCCCAAATAAATTCACATGTAAGAACAGTAGTAAGTGTTCTAGGTGTCATTTATAATTCATTGGGGCAAAGAATGAATATTTCCATAAATGATGATGGTGAAATCGGGTATCCGTATGAAAAAAGAAAGAAATGTGAAATTCTGAGAGGAAGGAGAGGGCAGAATTAGTATAACATGGTGCATTTTTGGGACATTGGAATTTTTCTGCATGGTATTACACTGATGAATACAGGCCATTTTGTCAAAGCCTATAAAATTGTGTGGTGCAAAATGTAAACCATAATGTAATCTATAGACCATGGTTAGTAGCAATGCTTCAATCTGTTTTCATCAATTACAACAAATGTACCACACTAATGAATGATGTTGTTAATGGGGGAAGTGTGGGAGGGGTGGGGTATATAGGAATCTCCTATACTTTCAATTTAATATTTATGTAATCTAAAGTTTCTTTAAAAAGAAAAAAAAAAAAGAAATGTAAAGAATAAAACATGAAGAAATATCTTCATGACCCTAAAATATGAAAGAAGTTTTTAAATAATAATTTTAAAAGATAGACCATGAAGGAAAAGAATGAAGAGTGATAAATTTGCGTCATTAATTTTAAAAAACTCAGAATAACATAAGACACTGTCATGATTCGATCCCTAACAGACAACCTAAGAAAATAAAGACCCAAGCCATAAAATTAGAGAAATTTTAAAAGTTCTATATAAATTAAATAGTATTTAGTAGTCAGAATATATGAAGATACCCCTGCAAAACAATAAGTTAAAAAAAAAAAAATCAGTGCAGTACAATTAAAAATAGTGAGCCAATAAGCTGAGGAGCCATGGGTATAATTAGGCAATTTACAAAAGAGGGAATCTGGATGTTTAATAAATACATAAAATGGTGGTCCACCTTACCTGCAGTGAAAGAAAAGCAGTTAAGCAGTTAAACCTTTAAAGAGAATGATTTGTTTCATGGATAAAGAACATGTATTCTCGTATCAAACCACTTAGGTTGAACTTCTGGTTTTATCACTAACTAGAAGAGTGACTGGGAAAATTATTTTATATATTTAAGCCCCTGTTAGCTGAGCTGTAAAATGATATGAAAATAGTACCATCCTCATATGATTAAATGTGTTAGGACATATGAAATGTAGAAACCTGCTCAATGTAATAAGCATTAGCAATTACTACTAAAACAAGATTTCACTTAACACTCAGCAAATAGGCAAAAATTCTTAAATCACATAATACTGTGTGTGGCAAGATATGAGGAAACAGGAACTAACATGTATCTAGTGGGAAAGTAACATCTAATTTGAAAAGCAATTTGGCAATACATAGGAAGATTGAAGATAAATGTAATTTTGATATACAGCATTTCCTTTTCTGAGAGTTTTAGAGAAAATCTCACCCATTTCCATGTCCACTCTCAAACACATACATCCCATACAAGAGTTCAAGGATGTCCATAGACACACTATTTGTTACAGTTAAGAAAAAAAAAAGTACAAACATAACTGTCAGCCAATGGAGAAGGGTGAATAAACTGGGCACACCTGGATATTGTAATAACGAAAATGAATTAAAACTTCATCTATGTGGTTAAATTTCAGAAACACAATGTTGAATGTAAAAAACTAGATTAAAAATTGTTTACAAAAATAATACCGTTTGTATAATTTAAAAAACAAAAATGGTAATTTACATCATTTGTGGATACATATGCAAGCAGGGAAACATATACATAAATATAGGAATGATGGACTCCATGTTCAGAATAGTGGTTACCTCTGGAAGGGGTGAAGGGAGGAATCAGCTATGGATGGGATAGAAAGTGTGGCTATGGCTGTGTCTGTAATATTTTATTTATTAGAGAGAGGGGGAAAAGAGAGAGACTGTGGCAAAATGTAAAAAAAACAAAATAAGTGTAAATTCCTGTGGTGTTTCTATAAAGACTATAAAGGTAACAAATAGTTGGCAAACTATGGTCTGTGGGCCAAATGTGGTATATGCTGCCTGTTTTGTAAATAATGTTTTATTGGAATTAGCCATGCACCTAGGTTTGTATATCATCTATGACTGTTTTTGTTTTCTAACAGCAAAGTTGAATAGTTGTGACAGTAACTTCATGATCTGCAAATCCTAAAATATTTTCTATTCTAAAATACTTCCTTTACAGAAAAAAATGTTGACTCTTGGTATAGAGTATTATGATGGTTAGGCTAATGTGTCAACTCGATGAGGTAATTGTGCCCAGTTGTTTGGTCAAGCAAGCACTGGGCTAATTGTCATACAAAGACATTTATGGACTTTAGTCACCAGTGAGTTTACTGCATAGATAGCTGATTACATCCACATCAATCAGGGAGATTGCCATCAGCAATGAGTAAACGCTTTATCCAATCAGTTGAATGCCTTATTAAAAGGAGAAGTGATTTCAGCATTCAGAGAGAATTTCCCAGCTCGTCTTCGGACAGCCAGCGTCTCCCAGAAACTCATCAAGGACCTTCATTGGACTTTTATCGGAGCCCCTGGTTTGCAGCCTGCCTGCGGAACCTGGACTTGTGCATCCCCAGGGTCACGTGAGAGACTCTTATAAATTCTCATATTATTGACAGATTTCTCCTGTTGATTCTGTTTCCCTAGAGAAGTCTGACTAATACAAGCATAATTTGCCTTTTCTCATATATTTAAAATATTTTATAATTTTAAAAATAGGCATTACAGTGCAATACCTTGTCAAGAGAATTGATTTTAGGGTGATTTTATTCAAAGTCCTTGTTAATGGTAACTTTTCAACTTCTAATTTTTTTTCAGAGGTGAAAGTCAAAAAAGCTTATTTTTATTTCTGAGAAAAATATTCATTAACTTATACTTCTTTGTTCTTAATAAATAACGAGCACTGTGGTCAGGGTAGATAGCTCACGAGTTTGGTGCCCTGCCAGTGGGCCCTACTTTGGGGTTTGTGCTCCTCAGTGTGACAGAATTGGACTCATTTGTGGTTTCTCTATACATGGCTCTTCAGTCCCTTCTATTTGAACCTATAGTCGGAGCTGGGGTTGGTATGTGTATGTCCAAGAGACTTGAATCTTTGGACTGTCCATGTGCCAGCCGGACCCTGAGCCTCAAGGGAGTTGCAACACCTACTCTCCCAAGACAACTAACAAGGAGGTGATGATAGACAACGAGCATCCCAAGAAACCGAGAGAGACTACAACTGCAAGCAAGAGAGTCCCATCCATTGGCTGTTTGGGACTGAAGCCCCCTCTCAATTAGAGGTGGAGTGGGCATCACCATCCCAGAATCTTCATGATTGGGGAATGAACTATGGACTGGAGTAGACTTACTGTATTCTACTGATGGCTTATTATGATTCTGACAATGAAAGAACTTATATCATTGGTGTGGAGGCAGTGGCCACTGGAAGTTCTAAGGTCAGGGTGAGGGAAAACTGGTGTAATATGAGGGAATTTTCGGGACTTGGGAATTGTCCTGAATGACATTCTAACGACAGATACAGGTCATTATATATCTTGCCATAACCTACAGAATTGAGTGGGAGAGAGGAGAGAGAGTAAACTACCATGTAAACTATAATCCATGCTTAGTGGCATTGCTCCAAAATGTGTTCATCAATTGCAATGAATGTACCACCTTAATTAAGGATGTTGTTAACGGGTGCAAGTGTGGGCTATGTGGGGAGCAGGGCATATGGAAATCACCTATATTTTTTATGTAACATTTATGTAATCTAAATATCTTTTTTTTAAAAATAAAAAAATTGAAAAAATTGAAAAAAGAAATAATGAAGATATAGGCTTCTCAGATTATAATCAATGTCCCAAATAAAATTTAATAGATGTCCTACTTTTGTCACTGCAGCTATTAAACCTCAGAAATAACAAACCTCCTTCATTTACTCTGCATCTCCTTCTGCAGCCCAGCATTTGGAAGCCAGAAAATCTTTGCATGGAAAGTAATATATATTTAAACTGAGAAGTGAATTTGAAATGAAGGTGGACAGTGAATTGTTAGGATAAGCTAATTAGACCCAGAAGGAAATGGCTCACACACAATGAATATTTCTGGCTCAAAAATCAGTCTGGAACAGATGCTCCAGTATGGCGGAGGGGCTCTGCTCCATGCAGTTTTTCAGGGATCCAGGCTGTTGGCAGATGGGTCATATGGACATAGCTCTAAGGTCCCTCTGTGTGTTGTCATCCCAAAGAACATTGAGGAATACTCATTAAAACAGGCCTAGATGGTACAAATTACATTTGCTTTCATTCCATTGGAAATGATTAGGTTGCATGGCCACACCTAACTGCAGGTCCAGCTCAGAAATGAGGTATAGCTGGGCAGCCATAAGCACAGACATTGTGGAGAAGGAGAGCACGCCACAGATAAGGAGAAGGCATTACAGGCAGAAAGTCCTTTAAAAAGACAAGGAGGAAGATCAAAGTAGGTAGTAGATTTTTCTTTTTGGGGAGACATGAAAGGAGTGGATAAATAATGTATAGGGATGGGGAGAAGAATTATGGATAGAATGGGAAGCGATGAACTTAGAAGTAAGCAAATCCTCTGTTGTTGGGGTTGCCAGATGAAATGCAGGATATCCAATTAAATTTGAATTTCATATAAACAATTAATAATATTTTAGTTTAAGTATGTCCCATGTAATGATTTTATTTGCTAAATCTGGCAACCCTACATATCTTGAGATTCTTTCATGTCATGCTAAACTTGTTCCAGTGGGTATTAGTGAATCATTTAAAGGTTTTGAGTAGAACAGATGAATGTCATTATGATATAAACATTTAAAGAGTCACACTGATAGTACAAAGGAATATAAATTGGAAGAGGATAAGACTGGAGGCAGAAAAGCCGGTAAAATGATGATTGTTAATAGCCCAGCAAAGATATTATAGAAAAGGAAAAAGAGCAGTAGCAATAGCAGGGTTAATCATGAGTGGAAAGGGAAAGAATATAGAAATAAGTAGAAGCTGAAACTAATGGAAATTAATTTGATAGGGGAGTATGGGTCACTAAAATATATGGAAGGTGATTTTTTTTCCCACTTGCAAACCTTTATCTCATAAACAGCTAGAGAATGTAGAAAGAATAATAGATTTGTAGAGGTGAGGGGCACAGGTATTGGGGGAGGCATAAGATGGTGTCTTTTGAACAGGTTGATTTTAGTTATTTATTGGATGCTCAGGAGATGATGGCCAGTTGGCAAATATACATACAATTTTGGAATTCCTGAGCAATATCTGGATTTAAAATGGAAATTGGAAATCACCATTCTAGAAATAATAGTTGAAATAATAGAAGCTATTGAATTAAAAACAACAACAACAACAGAAAAGGGCCTGTGACACATTTCTTTGGAATGTCATTATTTAAGAGAGAAAGAAGATCCAGCTATGATCAAAATGCAAGAGCAGAGACTAGAAGGAAAAATAGGGGCAGAAGATGGCGGGTAGGTCAATACTAAAGAGAAATATAAAGATTGAGGAATCTCCACTGGATTAGGCCATGATCTTGGTTCTTAGTTTTATCAAGAGTATTTCCAAGGAAGGGTATAGGAGTAGAGGTGGGGGCATGAAGTAAGATAGATGGCTGAGAATGAATGTGACGTGAGGAATTCAAAGCATCAAGGATAGATGACTTTAAAGAAGTTTACACAGGAAAGTTGGGAAAGAGAGAAAGCAGTAGGCAGAAAGTGACTCAGAATCAAAGGAGGCATTTTCGTTTTCAGAATAAGCCTGCCTCTTCTGAAAGCTAGGTGTTTGTAGATTAAAGGTCTGGGTGAAATTAGATATGACTAATGGAACATGTTCCTTGAAGAAATGGAAAGTAATGGGTTAAAAACCATAAATGGGAGGATTAATATCAAAGGAAAAGGTATAACTTTTTCTGAGAGACAGAGAGAAATGTGGGATTCGATGTAGTTTAGTTGTTTGTAGAGCAGAAGTTCATATCCAATGACTTCAAATTCATTTTTCTTTGATAGAAAAATTGTGAGTTTGGAGAAAAATCATGCCAAAAATACAGGATTCCTATATGACACTCTATTATTAACACCTTGTATGGGTGTGTAACATTTGTTACAATTGATGATAAGATATTTTTATAATTGTATCTATTAACTATAGTCCATGGTTTAACTTAGGGTTCACTGTTGTGTAATGTAGTTGCATGGATTTTTTAAAATTTTTATTCTGTTACCATATATACAATCTAGAATCTCCCCCTATTAATCACAGTCAGATATATATTTCAGTGCTATAGATGTTCACAATGTTGTGCTGCCATTACCACCATCCATTACCAAAACATTTGCAAACTTCCAATAGGAACCCTGTACATTTTAAGCCTTAACTCCCCATTCCCTATCCCCACCCCGTCCCCTGGTAACCTTTATACTGGATTCTGACTCTCTGAGTTCGCTTATTCTAATTATTTCAAATAGTGAGCTTCTTTTTTTAAGTAGGAGACAATCATTTGTCAGAAATAAAAGTATTTGAGGTTGGCTTCTCTTGAGGATTGTTGAAAAGTTTTGGGTTAGATTTCTAATCAGTGAGATGTTAGGATAGGTGAGACAGATTGCCCACATAAGTGAAATAATACATTGTCCAGATGTCTTGATAATGGAATTGGTTATAACTTGAGCTCAGCAATTTTGGGGACCAATCATAATCTTCTTTCTAATTCTGTCACTAATAAGTAGGAGATTGTGTTTTTTGGTTTGTTCATTTGCTTGTTTAATGATTACTGTCTTCTCATTATTTAAAGAAACTATGAAAAGCTAAAATATTAGAAGCATAAGTGGAAAACATTGGGAATATTAGACTGGTTTTATATATATATATATATATATATAATGTTCTGAATCTTTAAATTAAAATTGTTCCAATCATTTTCCAATTTATCTGGAGGCATCTTAGTTTTGGAAAACCAATTCCAGGATGTCTAGAGTATTTCTTTAGAATCAGCTGATTTTTCTACTGTTAGTCTTCTACTTGATTTATTGCTTGATAAGAAAAAAATACCAATTAAATTGAATTTATTGCCGGCATGTGGTTACTGGAATATTGACATTTTAACACTAATTTGATTACACTCTTAATCTTATTTTCTTGATAGTCTCCTTTATCATGTTATTGGATTATGAGAAGAATCTCATCTTTTCTTCTTAGGTGTTTTGAAAGTAATTTTTTCCTCCAAAGAAAATTTAAGAAAAATTCACATACTATTAATGCCTGTTATAAACACTGTAGCACATATAAGTACCTATATATATATATATATATATATATATATATATATATATATATATATATATATATGTTAGTTCAGACACTATACCTATATTTTTAGCTAAGTGTAAGAGGTACCCCCTCCACACTCAGATCACATTCTAAAGTCTTCCCACACAAATAGATACATACATTTTGATAGCTGCCAATCATAGCCTCTTTTAAATAAGATACATCTTGCATATTCTTTTTCAGTTTTAGCATACAGATGCTAATTTTTTTTCTATATTGTAAAACATTCTGAAGACTACGTTTCATTTCCAGTCTCCCTATTCCCTTTTCACTTACCCAGAAATAAAGCTGGTTCTAAAATCCCCTATTCTCATCATCTTCACCTATAATGCTCCTTTAGAAATGTTTTGTAGGCTTTAAAAATCACAAATCCAAAGTTTGCACTCAATTTTTTTTTTTTTTTGATACTATAGGGAAACTGGGGAAAAATGTGTATTCTAAAAAAGTATTTTGCAATAAAATTTTAGAATCACAATAAAAGATTAAACATCAGTCTGTAAATATCTTTGGTTTGGAATCCAAGATGAAACCTGGAAAGTAGATGTGGCTCAAATAGGAGATCCAGGGTTTGATTCCTGGGGCCTCTTGGTGAAGGCAAGCTGAACCATGAGGTGAGCTGGCCCGAGTGGAGAGCTGGCCCATGCAGAGTGCTGGCCCACGTGGAGAGCTGCCACAGCAAAATGATGCAACAAAAAGAGACACAGAGGAGAGACAATGAGAGACACAGCAGAACAGGGAGCTGAGGTGGTGCAAGAGATTGAGTGCCTCTCTCCCACTCCAAAAGGTCCCAGGATTGGTTCCTGGTGCTGTCTAAAGAGAAGACACGTAGACACAGAAGAACAGACAGCTAATGGACACAGAGAGCAGACGAGGGGGTGAGGGGGAGATAAAAAAAAAAAAAAAAAAAAAGATGAAACTTAAGTAAAAGGAAGGCTAGACCTTGAATTTAGGAGACCAAAGAGCAAAGCATTGATAATGGAATATGTGCAATTTGCTTAGGCCAAAATCTCCTGGTAATACTGTTGCCAGATTTAGCAAATAAAAATACAGGACATACAGCCAAATTAGAATTTCAGATAAACAATTATGTTCAGTATCTGTGTGTCTCAAATATTGGATGGACGTCCCGTATTTTACCTGGCAACTCTACGTGGCCGTAGGTAAGTGAAGTAAGGTACTCTCTGAAGTTCATTATTGAAAGGTAGGAGGTGTGAGAGTAGACTCTTTGGAAGCAGAAGTACACAGTAGAGAGGTGTCCTGTGGAAGACTATTGTTAGATAATAAGAGATAGTAGAGCACTCAGGAGGATAAAACAAAGTCATGTCATGAACCGGAAGGCATTTTTGTTTTTTTGTTTTTAAATCATCAGCCACTATCCTTTTCTTCCTGTTCTTTTGCCATCTTTTGACAAGGCAACCATGTGTCATTGGAGCCAGACTGATGTAGGTTTCAATCTCGGCAATGTCACTTCTTACCAGTGGATGGTCTGTGGTGGTTTTGAGCAATATACCCCAGAAAAAAACATGTTCTTAAACTTAATCCATTCTTGTGGTTGTAAAATCTTGTAAATAGGGCCTTTTGGTGAGGTTATTTCATTTAAGGTGTGGCACAACTGGATCAGCATGTGTCTTAATCCTATTAATGAAGGTCTTATAGGGAAGGTTACAGAGAGAGAAAGTCAGAAACTGAATGTCACTGGAACCCTCAAGAGAAGAGAGTGGCCAGGAGAGGCCACCATGTGCATTGCCATGTGACAGAAATCCCTCCAAGGACCAAGGATCACTCACTGACTGCCAACCTCAGAACATCATTCTTCTGGGAGAAAGCATCTCCTTCCTGACACCTTGAATTTGGAATTCTCTTAGCCTCAAAACCCTGAACCAATATATTGCCATTGTTTAAGCCAACTCATTGCATTGTATTTGCTTTGACTGCTGGAAACTAAAACATGTTACTTGGTCACTGTAACAGTTTGAAGTTCTTTTATGAATCTCAAAAAGGAAAGGATTATGTTTTTAAACAAATCCATTCCTGTGTATGTGAGAATCTTTTCATTGGGTTATGTCAGTGATGCATGACTCAGGTTGAGTTTCCACCCTCTTCCTGGGTCTTATATAAATAAAGACACAGTAAGAAAGGAAGTTGCCATATTGATCCTGCCATGTGAGAGGACTTAAGGAAAACAGAAGCCTTGAGAGGCTGAGAGAGGTCTTGGAGTCTGAAATTAGCAGAGCACAGAGTTACGGAAAGAGGCCCTTGAAGGGCTGGGCCCATGGAGTAGCTCAAGAGCAGTGGGACTGAGAGAGGAGGCCTGGAAAGAGAAAAGCCCTACGTGTGGTTGCTCACAGATGAGCTCCAGTAGATGGTAGATTCTGGAGGGGAAGGCAGAGACCTCGGCAGAGATCTGTGGCCATCTTGCTTTGCCACATGGCAGGACCCTGAGAAGTCATCTCTGCTGATGTCTTGATTTGGACATTTCATGGCCTTGGAACTGTAAGCTTTTGCCCTAACTAAAATCCCCATTATGAAAACCAACCCATTTCTGGTACTTTGCATCGGCAGCCCTTTGGCAAACTAAGACTATCATCTTAGTGAACATCTCTGAGTCACATTTGTCCCAGCCTGTAAAATGGAAGGGTTGTTCTGAAGCCCAAAGGATTTCTTAAAGCCCTTTGGGCAGAGTCTGGCCCAAAGTATGTAAAAAGACCCATAACTGGGAGTCTAGAAGGGTCACTTGTTCAGGCCTTTTATTTATGAAGATCCTTGCCTTAAAGCCCTAGGAATTATCTCTAAAAGAGATACAAAAATGAATGGAACATATTAATCTTAGTTTAAAATCATGCTCTATAGTATACCATAATTTTGTAAATTTTATTAATGCTGAAATTATCCTGTAAATATAAACCTTTATTTCACTGTGCATCTGTAATCATACTTGTGGTAGCAACATGATAACTTCATCAGAAAAATGACAACACAAAAATTTAACTGCTGCTTTGGCATCTCTCAATTTTTTATTATATTTTAACCTACAAACAAACGAAATTTCTTCCTTTGACTTAAAAGTTGTCATTTCCTTTCCTTTAACTCTTCATATTCTTGTGGCTTTGTGTTTTTATTATTCAACCAAGTTCATATACTTTCTCTTTCTAAAATAGCTCTCTTTTTCAGTTACTTACTAGTTCAGTGACTTTGGACAAGTTGCTTAACCTTTATGTGCTTCACCATCTTCATATGAAAAACGGGGAAAATGTTTACACCTATAACATAGGGTTGATATGAGAATTAAGATAATACAGTTAAAGCATTTAAAGTAGTCTCTGACACATAGTAAGCCCTTGTTGAATATTAAATGTAGGTTTTGTGTCATGAGGAAATAAGCCTCTACATTCTCTGCACACAGGGTAGTCAGTGGTCAAGAGGTGGTCAGCTGAAGCAAACATGAAAGGCTGCATAGGATACAGTCATGAAACTGACTGATCCAGAGAATAACAATAATAACCCTTGGGTAGAAAGCCTCTCTATGTGAGCAAAAAAGCTGAATGGAGCAGCCCAGTAGAGCATTATGTTTTCTTTACAGATACATAGAGCAGGAAGGTATTTAGTGCCCACTCTTTTATATAACTCAGGAACAGTGTTCATTACCAGGTTAGTTTACATAGGCTGGATGATCTTTGCCTACACTCTCAGAAGTTTGGTTATATTTTACAAGAGATCTTTCGTCTGCTTGCTCTTCCTGAGATAAAGCACTTGGTGGCTATGACCTATTCCAGTCTGCTTTTCAAAAGAGCACTGAACTGAGAATTCAATACTATACAAACTAGTCATATGATTTTATATAGGTAAAATTTTTAAAATAAAAAAGACTGTAATAATATTCATTGTTATATCCTGCCCCTCTACTTGTAATATGCATCCCTTAAGTATTTAATTAGTTCTTGAACCAGACTTCCTAGGTCTAGAACCTGACTCTGTCACTTATTTAGCTGTTTGACTATTGGAATTGACTTTATTGTTCTGTGCTGCAGTTTCCTCATTTTGTGAAATGGGGAAAATCATAGAGTTTTTGTGAGGACTAAATATGTGTCACACACACACACATATATATATGCTCATTATATTAAGTTAAATAATTTATAAATTTAATTTAAAATCATAGAAGAGTGCTTAGCCACATAGTACATGCTCAATAAAGGTTAAAAAGTAGCTATCATTACTTTTTATCTCATCCAGGCAAACCTCCTGATCCTCTTTCAGCTTTATTCCTGATTTCATTTCAGAATTATATGCTAACATATAACAAGATAAATCTTTATTTTTCCCAGTCACTTACAGCCTTATATATTTTCAACCTAATATGACTTATAATGATATTCTAAACATGATATAGTTTTCTTTTTCTTGGATTAAAACAAAATGTGTGCAAACTCATAGCCAGTGTCTGGTACCTAACCTTGCAGGAAGTAACTGAAATATAGATTAGGGGTTTAGTAGTTGGGCAGCAATGAGCTTTGAAACTGAAGGGCACAGAGTTTGTATGGTGGGAACTACAGGAAAATGAAGAGCAGGTTTTGAACTCAAAGCAAGGTAGTGGTGCTGTCTGAGATCATGGAGAAGGGAATAAAGGGCTGAAGAGCCTATTGTATGCCTTCCTCTGAATGCCACCTGACAGTTTAGGTAAGATAACATAAATTCCTATTTATTTCACTACAAATGAACACCAGCCACTGGTGCTCTGTAACCTCTGCACACCCATGAATAAATTATTTTGACCATCACCAGCTGATCATTAGATTGGTAATCATTGCAGTCTTAGAAGCATTTTAAAAGCTAATGCAGGATTGCACCTTGCTCTGGTCTTCTGAAGAGACTTGATTCTTATTATAGCCTTTGAAAGGAGTTTGGAATCATCTGTGAACACAAAAAATAATAAAATCCTGGGACTCATAATAATTCTGATTCATGGATGGAGTTAAAGACATACATTAAAAACGTGCTGGGAGCAATACGAGAAGTTGATGAAAGTGCACATGGTGCTGTGCGACTTGCCCCTGGCAGTCACTGACTCGCAAATCTCCTTTTAAACCCTCCAAAGTAAGGGAATAGGGAAAGGAGTTGCCAGCATCTACAGAATAAAACAAATGTGAAGAATGAAGGCTGCGGGTCTCTTAAAAACAAATCATGCAAAACTTACTTGATTGCTGTTTTGGTAGAGGAATACCATTTGTGGCTGCAGAGAACACTGATATCTCAGTTTGAGTAAATCATTTATTAGTGTCTCAGACAGCTTTACAAATTGATTAAAACCGGCTTCAATGTGCACTTGCTTCACATAATGAAGACTGCCAGCAGGGTTATGATAAATGGCATTATGCAAAGTTCTAGTGCTTTCCGCAGGAGTTAGTTATTATGTTGCATCTCCCACTTCTTTATTACAATTCATGTGGGAAAGGAGCTGGCATGAAATGTAGAGGACAGTTTACCAAACCTTAAGTTGAGGTACCCTTAAGAGTATGAAAGACCGGTTAGCAAGGTGAGAATTCAAACTACTATGAACATTTGGATGCCTAGCCTGAGAGGTGAAGATGCAAACTAATCAAAATTACCAGGCACACATGCAATTGGAGGAGAAGCGAAGACCACAGTAATGGAAAGACAAAAGACAACAGAGATGAGCAGTAAATTTAAAATGATGGATGTCTCTCCTGATTAAATTCTAATTAACAAAGTTATGTTCCCCTTGATAAAATATCCCTGAAGTGTCAAATGGACAGACGCTTCTACTTTTTTATTGCTCCCAAAAGGCTCTAGAATGCTGTGGAGAACAGCTTAATAAATTGCCACCATCCAGTACAATAAAACAATAGCTCTCTCAGTGAATTTTTACCTAGCACCAGTTTTTGGTAATAATTGTTAACACTTAAATGATGCGTAAGTGGTATTTTTCAGACTTTCCACATTCTAGCTAACTTAATCTGCATGATAACAATAAGTGATAGGTGCTATTATTGTCTTCACTGTTACTCAGGAAATGGAGGCACAGAAAGCCTAAGTAACTTGTCTGAGGTCTTTCTGACAGTAGGTGGGGAAGCTTGAATTTGTGATCAGTGGTCTGGCTTCAGAGTCTGTGTTTTTAACCCCAATACGTCCCTTCTTTGAAAGACTATGATGCATCTTCTGATTAAAAACATCAATATCTTCTCTGAAATCTTAGCATAGGGATATACCATGAGGATCTTAGATTTGAATAGCGCTTTAGATTTTACCAGGAGATAAGACTACATTATTTTATGTAATCCTTCCTGGGTGAAGAGGCTAGAGTAGGCATCATTACTCTCATTCTTTAATAGATGTTCAGGTTGTTTAAATTTACCCTGGCACATGACTAGCAATTGGTGGAATAAACTGGAACCCAGGTGTTCAGACAGTTTCAATTTTTTTTTTTTTTTCCTCCCAGAGCAATCTGCTTCCACTATTCTGCTTCCCAGCATTTTAGGATTTTCTTTCATAAATCAAAGTTAATATAAGACTGTTGAATATGCAACATAATTTTGGTAATATTTTACAATTTTAGAGAATCCACTGGAGCAACTTGAGAGTTAACTCATGCATTAGTGTTATTATATATGTGAATTATGTAGATTAAAAAATAGGGCAATCATGACTATGAAAGAAATACCATCATAATAACACAGCAGAGATGAAGATCAATTAACTAGGTAGGGAGAACATATCAAATAGAGGTAACAGCATATGCAAAGGCCCAGTGGCAGGAGGGGGACCATTGAGTTTAAGGAACTAGAGAACACAGAAAGTGGGGGAGATTGTGATACAAGATGTATCTGCTTTGTTTTGTTTATTTCCTGTTGTATTTAATAGGTTGTTTGAGGGAGAAAGTGGTGATAGGAACAGATTTATGTGTTATGTACACATGAATGGAAACTGTGAAATTTAGACCTCAGCTGTTTCATTGGTTTCTGCTTAATCTCTCAGCAGTTTTTCACCTCTCCAACACCTGAGATATATTTAATGAGTCATCCCTTCTTCTATGATGTTATTGCTTAAACCAAGTAGGCAGATGAGAGTTCTTATAAATTATTCATATGTTCAGTGTTAGAGAAACAGGAGAGAGATTTCTTATGTTATTTCATTCTTCAAGATGTTGCTGGGCTTCTTTTCATAGCAGAGTAATAAAGATCACCTCTCTCTTTTCCCAATTTGAGAGAAATGATGCATGAGTTAGAGAGAAGGAGATCAAAATGTTTGCTTTATTATTGGTAAATCTGAATTGTAGAATACAACTGACATCTATGGTCACATTAGACATTATACAGTCCTCTGAATTAATTCTATTCACCCTAAACTATAGGCCACTCCGCCCCATCCCACCACCCACCCACACCCCAAATAGCAACCTGTAGAGGCAAAGAGGAACAGGGACTGCTGTACATCTTGTGGAGGAAAAGGGGAGAAAAAGAGAGGGAGCAGGAGAGAGACTCTTTAGAACTATTCACTGGTCACATAAGTCACTCCTTCCTTGAGAAGTAACATGAGGGTATGAAGAAAGAGGCAGGTGGAGAGGGAATCCCTTCAACACTATAGCAAAAAGGGGCGTGGTGAATAAATGTACCTCGTAGCTGTTTAGTTGTGTTTTAATTTCTCTTCCCTTTAATTTCTTTCTTCCAATATCTTTCCAAGGGCCCATCCTCTTAGTCCTCCAGATCGACACAATTACATATCGCTATTATCAGTGTGTACATTTCAGGCAAATTTGAACACAGTGTTTCAGGTGGAGAGGAGTTGTCACTCTATCTTTTTGTATAAATAGCTTCAATAGCTTTACCTATGCAGGAATTAAATACAAACCTAAAAAAGGATATAAGGAAATATACGCTTCTTTCAAAATTAAACTTTTTTGAAAGTAAATGCACTTGGTTTCCAAATGAACTCTTCATCTCTCTCTTCATTCTGTTTGAGTGAGTGCCACAACCACTGCCCACTGAGGGGCCAGAAGCGCTGGAACTAGCTGGAACTCCTTCATCTATCTTACCCCTCCAGTCCTCCAGCAGGCTGACCTCTTTGTACCACATAAACCAGAGTCTCATCTGCCCTCTAGCTTCTAGTAAGGCTCAGGCACTGCAGGCACAGGTAGGATACTGGGAAAGCAGAAGGAGAATAAGGTCAGGGTATTTATTCCTGGCTCTCTCTTACATGGCTGCAGGTGGGCTACAGCTGAGTTCCTGGACCTGCGGCCAGCGCACCAGCTAGGCAGCCCTCTCCTCGGTTGCAGGCACACTCTCCAGTTGCCCTCCAGATCGATAGATACAATAATGATTTCCTGCTGTTTCTAGACTATGGAGTTTCAGCATCTCTTGTTGGGTTTTCTTTAGCTTTGCCTCACCTCTGTGTCCATAGACTCCTCATTAACCTCTACTCAGGCAAGATCTTTGAATAAGCTGTTCTGTGCCATGATCTTGATTGATTCAGGGAGTTATTATAATAAAGGTGAACAGTGTGTGTAAAATCAAGGCCTGGAATATGTGTAGCTTGTTTTGGGGACAATTGATTCATCAGGTCTTCTAGATAAATAGAGATGTGTACCACACAATTAAAAGATGTATGATATTATTTCTTTATTAAATTCTGTGTGCTATTTAAAATAATTTAATCACAAACAAAACATTAAAATACCACAATACTATTGGTAGACTGAAGTTCAGGAGCCACTTTGTCTACTTGCTGGGTGACTTTGGGCTGGTTACTTAACCCTGCCAAGTCTCAGGTTTCAAATACAAAATGTTTTGAGGCTTGAATGAAATATTGTATATCAAAAACTTACTGCACTGTCTGGAATGTTTTATGTGCTCAATCACTTTATTTTTTATTAGAACTAGTATGTTATTATCATGATATCATTATTATTGCTCAACAGTGGTCAATGTTTTTATTTAAACTCATTCCACCTTTGTTTATTAGAGGTGGACAACAAGCAAACTTAACCCTCTGCCTAACAATTCTCTATATATTCTAGTCTTTCTTTATACCATTGTTCCACAGTAAGCTTTCCTGCCATCTTGTCACTGAAGGAAATGTAAATTAGAATTGAGATCAGGTCTGCATTTTCTAAAATATTACTTAAATTTTCCCTCTGTAAGAGCCATAATTTTATTAGTGATGTTTCCATTTTTGTTACGTGCCCACAGAAATGTAAAGGTCCTGAAGGCAAGGACCATATCTGTAATATTCACTGCTAATTCACAACAGGTCCTGGCATATAGTAGTCTCTCATACGTTGTTGACTAAAAGGAGGAAAGGTGGGCAGGTGAAACGGAGTGACTCTCCATTCTGCTGTCTAGCTAAAAGTCCAAGCAGAGATATGCAATACAAATTATTCATTCCCTTCTGTCTACACTTGGCCAGTGCTGGGTTCTTCTCTGCTAACTTTTCCTGTCCAGTCGGCACTTATTGATATGACCTAAAGGAAAACCAGCTCTGACTCTATTCCATCATCTAAAAAAGACTTTTCTCCAGCTCTCTCCTTTGACACCTATCTGCCAAAGGACACGAGTTATGTATTGAATTGTGCCCCCCAAAAGAAATGTTCAGATCCTATCCCCCAGACCTATGAATGTGAACTTATTTGTAAATAGGATCTTTCTTGTTCTCATCTTCAGGATTGTTGTCTTCAAAACACATGGAGCTCAGTCTTTACCACGTCATCAAATAAACCCATCTTCACTCTAGGTCAGGGGTTCTTAACAAGGGGTCTGTGAGCTTCAACTGAAATTAAAAAAAAAAAAAAAAACATTCTTGTGGGGACCTTTTGGTTTGGGTGTGATATATTTATTAAATAATACACAGTATAGTATGGACTTAGTAAGGGGTCCATGGTTTTCATCTGGCTGACAAAGGGGTCCATGGAACAAAAAAGGTTAAGAACCCCTGCTCTAAGTATTTTCCTTTACCCTCTATAGTACATTGGGGCCTCCTCTTGTTTCCTGCCATCTCTACTTCATATGTGTCCAAGTCCAAACACTAATCACACCTTATTTTGTTTGTTTATCTCCTACAGTCTACATAAGAAAAGAAACAGTATCTCAATTTCCTAGCATCAATTTCCTAATCTATAAAATAGAAGTATTGATACTACTGTTTAGTGGAGCTGTTTTAAGGATTAAATGATTATTATATGTAAGAGGCTTAAAAGAGTGCCTGACAAATGATAAGTGCCATATAATTGTTAGTATTAGCTCTTACTCTTAATAAATCACTTAATCTTGCAAGGTTGATACTATAATAATCCCCTTTTTAAGTAAAAGAGAACTGAGGCACAGAGAGGCTAAGCAACTTGCTCCAGGTCATGCTGCTAGTAAGAAGTACTCAATACATGAATGAATGGGTAGATATTTGAAACCACTATCTGTACAGACTGACTATTCCTTTATTGAAATCCTCTATATTGTGTTTACTGTCAATAATATAAGACTTTAAAGAAACCCTGTTTCTTAGGAAAAAAGTGATTAAAATTCTTAGGGACTGTATAATAAATTCTTTTCCTCTTCTCAGAGAATAATAGAATTGTTGTCATAAATTGTATTCTTAACCTAAGTGTTGCTATCCTTTGAAATCCCCCCACAATAAAGAATTTATATACAAAAATAAACAAGGACAAAGCAACACAGTGCAATGACAGTTCCATATAGTAGCAACCTAGATTCTATCTTTCAGTTCATTGTATCTAAACCTGAGGGCTACTGTATTTGCTACATAAAAGCAAGTTTAATCTTAATGAAATCAGGGATTGACAAATTCAAATACTATACAGATTGCTGAAGTGGTAAACAAACCCAGTGAAACTGGAATGCCATGCAGCATTGAGATGAATTGGGAAGCTACTTGAAAAAGTACAAATTATATTTGTGATTATTAGATTCACGTAAACACTCTGAATTGAAATGAAAGATAAATATGGTAAAAGAACTGATCTCTAGTAAAATATTTTGAGGCTTTGGGAGATATCAAAAGGCAGAGAATATTCATGCAAATAAAAAAGCTCATAAAATAAGGAACCCATATCAAAATAAAGATAACAACTGAAATGAATAGTAAGGAAAATGCAAATTTATTTTTGACTGTTTCTCTAGAGTTCCATAAGGTGAGCACTTAAACTAATTTGTTCCTTTCTAGAACATATCAAAAAGAAAAAAATGTAAAACCTGAAACCAAACAAAAATGTTAGCTAAGCTAGTGTTCTTTGATTTTATTATTTAAGTTTTGCATTTAATAGTGCATAGTTTTAAAGGTTAAACAGTACTGTAAGGCTTGTAATAAATAAACAAGAGTTCCCTGCCTCTTCCTCCTTCCACTTCCCTACTCTCAAATTTAGCTCTCCAAAGGCAACCATTTTCTACTTATTTACTTGTTTATTTCATCATTTCCTTCCATTTTTCTAAATGATAAGCATTTAATACTATTTTATTTAAATAAGTAATCAAATGAAAAAAGGTAATAAATAATGTAATGAACCTATGTCTCAACTTCAGAAATAAAGTATAATCACCACAGTTGGACTGACCTTTGCCTAAAGGAAACCACTAATCTAAATTTGTTGTCATTATAATAGCCAAATCTATTTATTTTGTCATTATATTTCAGAGGATAAAACTAATGCCACGTTGAATCTCCTATTTTAAAAAAGGCAAACACTGCTGAACTCCTTTATTTTTATAGATTAAGTAGACTGCAATGACCTCCTTCATTCTCTAGGTATGAGGCTACCTTGAAAACTGAGTTTTACTAAAGACTCTTGCAGTCTTATTAGTCAGTTAAGCTCCATGCTAGCTAGACTGGGGCTTTAAGGTGGTATGATGACATGATGGAAGGACTGGTGTTGAAAAGTAGGTTTGAGTCTGTGCTCTGCTACTGAGTGTTGATGTCTCCCTTAACAACTCTGAGTTAAAATGCCTGAAATAAGAATGCAAACCCATTGTGTTGTGACAATTAGTCATAACCATGCACATAACTTACTGGGTATTTATTGCACACTTATTATGTGTCACACACTGTGGCAGGGACTTTGCATGTCCAATATCACTAATTTATCATAACAACACTACGTGCGTGTTAGGTACCATTATAGCATGATTTAAAAGATGAGGAAACCAAGGCAAGGAGAAATTAAGCAACTTGTTTGAGGTCACACAGTTGGTAATTGATTTTGTCAACATTTTAGCACAGATAGTCTAATGTCTGAACCCATCTTGTTAACCTTTAAGTTACACTGCTTAACATGTTGTTGTGATAATAAAATTTAAAACATGATTTTCTTGTATATCTAATGTTTCAAATGTAGAGACAGGAAAATGACTTAGCAGGGTAAGAATTAATAACCATACACAACAACAATGCTGAAAAAGAGAGAAGGAAGAGCAAAGTGGATGAGAGAGCTGAGTACAAATAAGATGGTGGGAAAGCTTCATGGGAAAAGAATGTCTTGAGTTGGATCTTGAATTCATTCATTCAACACACATATAATGGTCCAATGTACTAATTCTACACTGGCTCTGCCTAAAGACCAGAAGTCTGAAGCTGAGAAACAGCTTGAGTAAAGACCTGGAATAAGGAAATCCAAAATGATCATAACATTCCATCAGTACATGAAAGAGTTTCACTGGGCATGTGGTTTTCAAGGAGGCTTACTAGTTGCTAATGCTGAATATATCTTCGGACTAGATCTCAGAGCTCTCTATGCCAAACTGAAGAAACTGAACTTAATCCTTCGGGCATTGGGGATAGGAAGGATCATTGAAAGTCTTTAGGTAGTACAGATACATGATGAAAGGATTATTGCTAACACATGGACAAGTTTATTAAATGAAAGACTAAAATGGGTTTAAAGCATAAAATAAAATATAAAAGCTTTTAATATTTATTTTAAAATTTTTGGTGTCTATGATAGTAAAAATACAATACATAAAATATCTATTTTTAAATTAAGCATAAAAACATTGACCAGTATATTCCAAGAATAAGTACTATTAAAATAGTGGATAAAATTCATTTCTTGAATATCTCCTTAAATAATTCCCCTTTATGGAGTTTATCCTGAAGAAGATATAATAAATTGGGATCAAAAGGGCAAGGTTAGCCCTTATCATGGGGGCATTTAACGAGGTGTTAGTGTATGCCAGATACTCTTCTAAGTATTTTGTATTCATTAGCTCATTTTATTCTCTTTGGGGAAAATGCTGTTATTATCATGATTCCACAGGTGAAGGAAATGATTCTTAGTAAGAGAAAGTATCTTGCTGAAGGTTAGCATAGCTAATACTTGGTAGAGCCAGGATTTAGAACCCAGGCAGTCTGGCTTGAGATTCCACATTCCTACTACACTAGACTGCCTTTTTTTTTTTTTTTTCCTAAGTTATCTAGTGTATTGGCATACAGTTGTTCAAAGTATTCCTTTATAATCTTTTTAAAATTTATGTAAGGTCACTAGTAATTACTCTTTTTCATTTTTTTTTTTAATTTTTTATTTATTTTTATTGTGGGTAAAAATCAAAATTCTCACAATACATACAAACATTTGCAAAATGATATATAAATATATATGCATATATGTGTATTTGCTTACAAAAATGTTGTTTATATATATATACATATATTTTAAGAGGTGATTAGATTACCCAAAATATTACACGGAACCCTTTTAAGTATTCCCTGTGAAATAGGGGAGGGGTGTGAAGGGGTGTTGAGACCTGGTTATTTTGAGTGTGCATCATACTGATGGCTCAGCTTTATCAGAATGGTAGGAACCCAAATTATCCTTTAATCATTAATTAAGGAGTAAAGAGTAAATACAAGATCTTGAGAAATTAATCACAAGGACATATATGAAGGAATGTTATATCAAAGAGCCTCTTGGTCCAGAAATTATTGTATCTGAAAATGCTGTTTCTGGATCACTTGCTTAAGACTCATCTGGTTGTTTTTTTAAAAAGTAGATTTCTTTAAGTGGAGCCTAGAAATTTGCATTTCAACAAGCACCCCTTTTCCACAGATGATTCTGATACATATAAAAGCTTAACAACCAGGGAAAGTGACAATGTTATCTAATTCAGAGGTGTTTACTTCATTACACACACACCTAGAGATAGTGAAGAGGTTTCAATTTGGTCCTCAGCTTTGTGGAACATTCACTCTAGTTTCATTTCTGGAGTGATTGCCTCGAATCAGGGAGACAGAGAGAGAGTAATTTTGGGAAAAATTCTCTATAAGAAGTTGAAATGAAAAGGCAGTGTACTGAAGCTTTTCTTTAAAAATATGCCTTTCTGATAAATGAAGACATTAATTTTTTTTCACAAATGGGGTACAAATTTGGATTTCTCAGTGCTCCTAATATATTCCTGAAAATATCTAAATTACATAATCAAAATTAACAATTCTATTTTGATCAAATATAATTTTAGATGATCATGCATCATCATTGTTTGGGAAAATAAGATAAAGACCATGCTATGTCTTGTCTCAGATAAACAAACTAAAAATCCAAGATCAAGCATCAACCAAATCAGTATTGGTAAATGTCATAGGTAATTTTATTTTATTAGAGAAAAATAAAATGGCGTTTTATTAGAGAAAAATTCTTCCTGGAGATGAATGCTTAACATCAACATTTCCAGGCTTACAGTGCTTGCTAATTATAGCATTCTGAATTGATTTTCCATAAATATCCACTTAATATGTTATGGCATGGATTGAAGCAATTTTAGAAAGACCTGAAAATCAGTGATAGGGCTTATGTGGGGAGGAATGGGGTGAGATATACCATCTTCACATAAGCCTACATATGAAACAAGTCACATGGCCACTGGAGGATAACTGGGATTATTGAATAGCAAACAACTCTTGGCGCAGGTGTTTGGAATCCAAAATAATCACCTAATGTGCATATCTCAGTTTGTCATTACCACTTAGCATCTCTGCTGCCCAGTGGAGGAACACTAAACAAACAGAAAATTTAGAACCAAATTTATAAATTTTCAGGCAAAATCAATTTTTTCAGGGTGTTTGCTTGGAACTGCCTAGCACAGATGGCCAGATGGGCTCAGAAACCACACTCTTTTCCATCCATTATGCTTGAGAGTCTGGATATTCCCAATTGGCAGCTATTGAAAATGGTATGTTCTAATAAGATCTCTAAATGCTGAAGACAAGCTATGAATATTAAGAGATCTTAATGGCAAAACGGAACTGAAGGTTTGGCTCAAGAATTCTTCCATGAGAAAGAACACGTGAGAGTATAATTAGCATGTTAGTCCTAAATTTGGGGGTGCCAGAATACTGGGCCATCCTGTACTCTGATATACATTTCTACTTGTCATTCTGTTTCTTCCCATCATAAAATAACTTGCTTTTTTTAAAGACGTACTTTGAGAGGGGTGAACCTGTAAATATCTGTGAAGTGCCTTGTAAATAATGCTTCTTCTAGCATGGCTTTATAAGCCAGATAATAGGAGGCTGTGAAATCAGTACTACGTAGATTAATTATTCTTGTAGTTCTTTTCACTTGTTCATAACTATACAATGCCTAATGATGTTAATTTTCTTTATAAGTGCATAAAACTTCTTCATTTTCATCATTACTCCAAATGTTTTATATTTGTATCATCTCATTTTTTTAATGACTAAGTTGTTTTATCTAAATAATTTATATAATCTCCTTATCTACATAGTAAAATTCTTTTAGACAGAATAAATGGCCTTAATATCTTTTTATCTACCATAGCAACTAAAAGCATCTCTTGATTATATTAAGTACTACTACTACTACTAATAATAGTAGTATAAATATTTATATAGGATTTACCCTGTGCTGGGTGTAATTCTAAGTACTTTATATACAACTTAAACATGATAACAATCCAGTGCCATAGGTACAAATATTGCATGCGTTTTGCAGATGTAGAAGTTGAACAGCAAAGGGCTACTTCACTTACCTGAAGTCAGAGATTGGAAATGGCAAGGCTGGGATTTAAACTCACTAAGTCTGTCTTCAAAGTCTGTATATCTTAAATCCAATAATTGACAAGAAGATAGAAAATATTTAATAATTTACTGGGATAACTTTTCTAATATATATAAGATACAAGGAATAGTCATTCATTCATCCATTGTTTATTGAGGCCCTAGGTTGTATCAGGCACTCTACTATGTAGAAAGGGACTTAAGCAATAAGTGTGACAAGTACTCTGCCCTACAGAAGTTATCTTTTGAAGGAGGAAACAGACAATAAACTAGCCAAGCTGGACCATGTAAGAATAATGAGTGATAGTAGTGCCTTAGATTGCTTGGCCAGGTCAGACCTCTCTGTACAGGTGGCAATGAGAATTAGGAAAAAGGAGAAAGAGCCAAAAAACTTTCCAGGCAGAGAAAAAGCAACAAAATTCTTTAACACAGGAAAGAATTTGGTGTTTTTGAGGAACAAATTAGAAATCAATGTGGTTAGCATATATTTAGTGAGAAGGGGAGGTGATGTGAGGTGAAATTGGAAAGACAGATAGGGACCAGATCATGATTGTGATGGTAAGGAGTTTAAGAACAATAATGAGTATTAAATAGGATATAAGCATTGTATGATTGATGCTTTAAAAGGATCACTATCTGCTTTGTCAAGAAAAGTCTTTAGGGAGAAAAGGGTGACAACAGGATTATGAAGTAGACAGGAGGAGAATGAAGTAGAATATGGTGATTTGAATTAAGGTTTTTGGTACTAGACTTGTAAGAGATGTAGTTATTTGACATAGGTTTTAGGAATAGATGTGGCAGAACTTGTAGATAGATTGCATTTTAAGAGTGAGGAGAAAGAAGGACTGAGCTCTAACTCATAGGGCTCCTGGTTGAATAGCTTCATACCAAAATCATGCCTTTTGATGGATACTGCCAAATGCTGTCTTCCAGAGATAATGAGAATACTGATACACAATCATGGGAAATGATTACTGGGTTACATTTCCAACATGGTAGATAGACTTGATCAATTGCAAACTTCATACACTGTCACTTGGTACCTCTTAAATCAATGGTCAAATGGTTGGATCTGTGGATCTTTATCTCTGGATTGAAGAAAAGATTAGATGTCCCTTGACACACTACCCAGCCATGGTCAAAAGCCACATATAAAAATTTCTCAATTTTGTCAGACTAAATCAGGGATTGGTGAACTACATCCCTATAACCATAACCAGCCTGCTGCCTGTTTTCGTGAAGTTTTGTTGGAACACATCCATGTCCATTTGTTTTTATATTGTCTATTGTTGCTTTTTGATTAGTTGTGACAGATTCCATATATCCCATAAAACCAGAAATATTCGCTATCTGGCTCTTCGCAGAAAGTTTACAGACCCTTGGACTAGATAGTTAAGTTGTTAGAATTATAGTTACTGGCTTCAAGTTAGGCTTGGAGAAGACTGTATCTGACAGTATGTTCTCTGGTAACCTTATCTAATGGCCCATATTATCACTCTTCATCTAGAGACCAATGCTTAAAGAAGATCTGAGGGCACCAGAGAAAGGACCCAGTAGAAAACCAAGTGATGAAACCCAAAAGTAGTTTCTAGAAATGTATAGCCATACATATTCTAAGATTATGTTGTATTTGTAGCAGGGACTACTTATGAATTTCACCCTCATCTTAGGGATATTATACCTCAGGAAGCAATCACTGAGTCCACTTCTTACATTATCCATGTGTTTGTCTTTACTATACAGAGGCAGAAAAAATTCTGGTTGCTTGGCTCATTCAAATTATTTCCTACACAAATAATTCAAAATGAAATCCATCACAAGGTTTTTTTCCTTATCACCACAATGGACACAAAGTGTAGGATGAATTATCAGTAAAGTAAAAAAGAGAAGTCAAAGAAAAAGGGTAACACAAATAGACATATAATCATGGTAGACCATGTTAGAACCTGATAATAGATGAAAAAATAAAATATTACAAAGGTTGAATAGGAAGCAACTCTTATCTGAATAGGAAGATGGAGACATGCCTTGAAACATAGTTTGGGAAAGACTGCTACCTGTCTATTCATTCTCTCCAACGATCATGCAAAGTTGTTGCTGGAAAGTAGATGCTTATTTCTCAAAACCCCTTGAAATTATATGGGGCCATGTGACTAGTTCTCATCAGTGAAATATAGGCGAAACAATTGTGTGACTTTTTGGCCAAGGTGATTAAGAAACTGCATTTCTTCTCCCTCCTCTCTACCCCTATCTGCTGGCTGGGCATTAACGTCGAGATTGACTTTGGGAGACTTATGTTAAAATTGACCTTGTCAAATTTAAAGCAGCTATCCACACCTTTACCTTACCAAGAACACCTGCATTGAACTATTATGTGGGTGAGAAATATTTATTGTAGTAAGTCACTGAAATTTTAGAGTTTGTTGCTATAGAAATAAACATTATCCTAATATAGATAAAAGGAAGAGCTTTCTGATAAAGGGAATGGCACAGAATAAAGGCACAGAGGTGAGAAATCCCAGAAAAATGAAGGGGACCAATTTGTCTGCAGCAACACTACTGAAGTGTAATTAGAAATAAGTGTAAACAATTACATCTTGATTGAATAATGGAGGCCTTTGAATGCCAGAATGGTGTTCATGTTTAATTTATAAGAAAGCAGAGCGCTATTCAAGAATTATGAGCTTGGGTGTTATATATTCAAAGCCACTCTTAATGGTGATTTTTTCATATTTATTTAAGTATATCATTTCTCATTGAAGAAAGGATTATAACAGCTTTTGGGATGATTAATCTAGCAGTTGGTGTGTAGGATGGTTTAGAGTGAGGAGAGAGAAGCAAGGAATTCATGCAAAAGGATCTTGCAATACTTTAGTTTAAATCAGGGATCTGCAAACTTTTTCTTAAGGTCCAGACAGTAAATATTTTAGGCTTGTAGGCCATAGGCTTTATCAGAACTCCTCAACTCTGACTTTGTAGTGTGAATGCAATCATAGATCATACATATACAAATAGGCATTGCTGTGTTCCAATAAAACTTTATAAAAACAGGTGGCTGTCCTGTGGGTCATAGTGTGCAGACCCCTAATCTAGATGGAAGAATAACAAGGATGGTAATGAAAGAACCAAGTAGTGGAATGTAGCCCCCATTTTAGAAGTTGATCAAACAGAAAAGTTGTAGCTCTAACACAGCACTTTTAATGTTGTCTCTAATAGTCAGCATACCACCTTCTTTAACACTAGACTAGAAGCTCTATGAGGTAAGGACTCAATTGCATTCATCTTTAATACTGAGACCATATTAAATACTCAGTGAAATATTTTAAGTTAATTGGATAATTTTTTACTGACTGAATATAGAGAATGAGAAAGAATTAACAAAATTCCCAGAGTGTTTTCACTGTATCTGTTAAGCTTAGATACCTGTTTGTCCCATAGGTATCTCAAACTTAACAGATATAAAATGCAACATTTGATTTCCATTCTTCCTCTACCTATAAACCTGGTCTTTGAGTGTTTTCCATCTTCATCCATGGCTAATAGCATCTGTCCAGTCAGTAGAAACAGAAATCCTATGAGCCACCCTTGTTTTCTTCCTTAGGGGAATTAAGGGAATGCAGTTTTGGGGAAACTCTTACTCTTCTGACATTCTTGTGGATTCTATCCCAAAATTAAATGTTTAAAAATCTATTTCACCATCACTTGTCATCTGGATCCTTGCAATAATCACCTGCTTCTGATATTGATACCCTTCTTGCATTTTCTATATAATCATTGTCATTCCCATTGAATTTATTCAGTCATTTCCCATTGAATTTATAATAAATCCATACACCACATCATGACCTACAAGGATATCAATAATTAGTCTTTTACCTGCCTCTCTAACTCATCAAAGCCACTCTCCTCCAACCCAATATTAGCCAGTCATTGTTGCTGCAGTTTCCTAGGAATTATCAAGCCCTTTCTTGCTTTTAGGCCCTTTGCTTCCTCTTCTTTCTTCCTGGCATTTTCCCCTCTCTTTGCATGGTTGGCAGGTGTGATGGCTTTGTGTTGAGTCAAATAGGCTAAGCTAGACTTCCCAGAATTCCCTGTAGTATATAGTTCTGAGTTAGCCTTGGACACAGTGAAGTTTTACGTGAGATATGGAAGGTGGAAGTGAAGCCTTTTTTAACACACTGAATGATCGTGCAGGGCACCAGGTAATGTGGCATCTTGCTAATATGGTGGCTCCCATTGGGTGGTGGGGCAGCTTCCTGAAGCATAGTTCCTCCAGCTCTGGCCAGATCCCTTCCTTCAGATTCAGTGTTTGGTCTATGTGTGAAAATACATGGAGAAGGACCTAGCTACCACTGCAGGTCACCCACGTTATCAGGGTTGGAATTCTTGAGAGACAGACATGGGTTCCAGTAGTCCCCATGGTTTCCAATTTTCCCATGAAGTTTTCAGTTTATCCTTGCTCTCATGGACTTACAGCTTTCCTTCATGACTGTCAGTCAGACTGACCTATAGCAATTTCAGGCTCAATACTGCAAACAGAGTCAGTTGGAGGCCTAGAGACTGCCCCATCAGTTCCCACAATTGCATAAGGTCTAACCCCGCAATAAATTCCTTATTCTGTATTTCTTGTAGCAGTTCTGCTGCTCTGAGTGGATCCTCACTTAGGTTTTAGCTAAAATATTAATCCACAGCACTTTCTCTTGATCCGTAACTTACATAGATCTTCTCTATTACATTTATTTCCCTCATAGTGACTATTACAAGCCATAGCTATTTATTTTATTGTTAGCTGTATCTTTGGCCTACTAGAAAGAGAGCTACATGTGGGCAGTAACTTTTTGAACAATGTATCTCCAGGGCAGTGTATATCCATGGCCTGGTACACAGAGGCAATCAGTAAAATATTTGCTAAATTAATGAATCATCCACTGAGAGTCGGGGTGATGTTGGGAGGAGGTCAAATAAGATTCTGGGCTAGAGACAAATATGTTTGGAAAAACATATTGTGAGGTATTCAATAGTGATATAAATAAATGGCTATCAAGGATCAGTGAATACCCTGCTGATGTCAGGTGGCATATATAATAGAGTTTAGAAACACCTTGTGCTCTTCTTTACATTACATACATTTTATGTTTGACAGTAAATGTGAACAGATTGTCCTCACCTCCTGCAATTTTCCTTTTCCTTGAGATAAATTAAAAAAAGACAGCTTCATAGCAGGATACGTGCAGAATGTCTACAGTGATCATCACAAGCAATACCTGCTTGTGACCAGATTGCTGGGCAAGAGGTATTTATAGTTAACACACTGTCCTTCATAACATGTCACTCCTGCTTTGGTCAAATTCACAACAGTAAGCACCAAGTCAAATACTCTGAACTTAATAGTAAGGCTTCCTCTTCTATCTGTGAAACATAATCCCTTTTGATAAACCAAAAGCATTTTCTCCTCTCCTACTTCAATCAATGGTAGCGGCTTCTATTGAACACTGAAGTTTGACATAGTTGTCCACCATTGCTCAGGAAACCTCTCCCCGTCTGACACCTTCAGTATATTCAGTAATTATAATGTAATTATATAAATCAGCTTGGTCCTTCCCGACAAAGCAGCAGGTTCTAGCAGATAACAAATGGCCTGGAATTACAGAGTGTGATCTGGCCAGTTGAGCGTGGAGTTTGTCTTGCTGTACCACATTACATATGTCTGCCTGAACTGCTACTCTTCTCAGGCTTCAAAGGAGAGAAAGGGAATCTAGATGGGGTAGCTTGTCAACCTAAATCAACATTTCTTTATTTACAAGAAACTTACAATATCTCAACTGATATTTGGGGCTGAACAATTCTTTGTTGGGGGAGATGGCTTTTGCATTGTAAAACATTTAGCAGCATCTCTGGTATCTACCTGCTATTTAACCCTGTCTAGTTGTGACAACCAAAATTGTTTAGAGATATTGCCAAATGTCTCCTGAAGGGCAAAATCACCCTTGCCATGCTGACAACCATTGACCTAAATACAAGTTGATTGTTACCCAAAGGCAATGTACAACATTCCTCCCATAACTCTCCCCTATCAATGATCCCAGAACAACAGTGTTGTTTATTGGGGCTAAGAACATGAATTTTGTGTTAAAACATTTAGCTCTAAGCACCCTCTTATTTGCTCACAACTTTTGTGGTCTTAACAAAATTATGTAACCTTTCCAAACCTCTATAAAATGAAGAAATAAAAACGAATAAATAAAAACATGACTAATAAAATGAAGACAGAAATATCCACCTGGAAGAATTCTTGTTAGTATTATGTGAGGAAACTGCATTTATTCATTCACTGGAACATTTTTAAAATTCCAACCTAAGATTTTCTGGGCACTGGGGATGTAGAAAGCAACAAAATAGGCTAATTATTTTCCCTCAGGGAGCTTATAGTCAATTTTGAATGGATCATAGCAAACATAATAAACAAATTAGATTGTGACAGGTGCATGGGTAAAAATAAGTAAGGTGATAAAAATAATCTAAATTGGGTGGGAGGTGGTGTTTTAGATAGGATGGTTACTTAAAGCCTTTCTGAGAAGGTGATCTTTAGTTGACCTGTAAAGAAAGAAGAGAGGCCAGTAGGGTGAAGAGTTGTGAAAAAGCAGTCCAGGCAGAAATAAATGTTCTTTGTTGAGTTTTCAGGTTTTTTATTTTCCTTTTCAAATATGGTAAAAATGGAAACAATAATATATCTTTAAAGACGCCTCCGTTCACTTCCCTTATCTTCTATACTTCCTATTTTACCTCTCTCCCCACAGATTTTCCCCAGTAATGTCTACAAAACCCCTAGTCTCAAGCATCTCTGATCCTTTCCACCTACTCTTTCCTCATTATGTATCATAAAGTCCAAAAAACAGGGTTGGTCCAGATAATTTTTATTACAATTTCATGGGGGAGAAAAACTGAACTGTCAAAGTAGTCATCTGTAGCAGGCAAGAAGAGGAGAAACTGGGAGTACCCACATTTTAATCATCTAGATATTGCTATTCTTTCAGTTTGCTCATTTTTTTAACCTCAGTGAAATGGCTAGGAATTGAGTCTGTAATCATATTTTTATGTACATACAGTTCAATGTCCTTTCTCCCTATACTTCCTTTAATTAGAGTTGTATGCAATTATCTTTGGACACTTGGAAATGCTGCTTGGACAAACTTGGGTGAGTTCTTACTTGTGAGCTTTCCAGAAGGGCAGCTTCGTGAGGCCCATCCACTTTAACATTAGTATTTACCCCCACGCACCTCCAATGCTAGATATGGAGAAATAAAAGGAACTTGGGCTGTAGGGTAGGAGTTGTGAGAATTTTGATTTTTACCCACAATAAAAATAAATTAAAAAAAAAAAAAAAGGAACTTGGAATTGAGCCATTTTTTAGATGCCTTTGATTGCCACAAACCAGAGTAAACACAGAACCATCACCAGCCTAGACTTTTTGGGTGAGTTTCACACCCATAATAAGATCTGCAAAATTTCAAGGTACATGTGGCAAATTATGGGTTACAGTCTTGAACACAAACTTAAGGCTGATTCAAGAGCTCCCCGTAATAATTATTGGAGAACCTATTTTTCTTTACTTTCTGGAAGTTCACATGTTGGGAATTCATTTCCTAGGGAGGAATCATATGTGTCTCACTTCTGGCTTCCCAAATTTTCCATTCTTATTAACTCTATCCTCCTCCATTTGGCCTCCATCTATTTTCTTCTTCTTAGCTGTTATTGAGTGAATTAAAGTGATAGTCTGGGTGATTACTCAGAGAAGTGAAGTTAGATATTCTTTTTTAATTCTTCACTAAATATTGCTTCCTTGTGAATTCATTTTACCTGCTCTCAGTCTTTCATTCCCTTTTCTGATGAACAGAACATTATGCTTCTTTTTCCAATTGAAACATATAGGACTAGTCATATTTCAGATTTCACAGATCCAAGGTTAGGAATTTGTCATATAAACCCCAGGACCTGTGTCCTTTGATATAAACATTATCTATGCCAGTGAAGCAGTTCTGCACAACTTTCCTTTACAAACTTCAGGGCTGCACCTTTTGAGCTCTCATGTAGATCTCAGCAACTTCTACTCCATGTCTATTCAGGCTTGTATAGGTACATGTTCCAATTCAAAGTCCTTTTTGACAATCTGGAGATATACCATTATAATTTCAACATCTCTGGTAGGAAATGCTTTTTATCTTGTATTCTAAACCCTGTGTCTTTGCTAGTCTCACATTTACAGTTAAGTATTTAGAGCTTATTACCTCTTTGCCCTTTAAAAAAAAAAAAAAAGGAATGCAGCTTATCTAAATTTTGGGCTTATATTGAAGATTAAGTTTTAAAAGTCCAGCTGCTAATTTCTCTAGGGATTTTTGGAAAATTTCTCATTGATGAGAAAATTCAAAACATCCAGTCTTCCATAAATCATTCTAACTTTAATATCTATTAGTCTGCATCTAGTCAAGAGACAAAAATCATACAATAAATTAAGAAGGGTAATTTAATGCAAAGATTTAATAAACTATTACAAAACAGTAAGTATTAAGATATTAAGAGAACAGTAGAGGGTACCTTAACGCTTAAGGAGCATATCTAGAAGGACAACTTTAAGAGGACCTTCCTCCCCAAAGCTGGATTCAGACTTCTTTGGAGAAGGTAAAGTTGTAGCTCATGGGATAGCAGAGAAGTCCAGGAAGCAGCCCTCTGCAGCACTGTTAAACAGAGGCTGGTGGGCAGACATTCAGAGGAAGTTGGGATATTGCAATGGGCATGAATCCTGGAGCATGCATTGCCCACCTTATGAGGGACACTGCAATATAGTCACTGGGCTGTGCCAGGTCTATGAGATCCTTAAGTGGACACCCTTCTTGTAGATGTGGCAAAGCACCACTGGATGTCCGCCCCGCACCCCCCCCCCCCACACACACACACTGTAGCACTGACTTGGCAGTGCAGCAAGAGCAAAGAAAAGCAAAATGCACCACACTGCCCTGGAACCAGAAAGTGGAGCTCCATTTCTCCTGCAGTGTTCCACCACTGCCCTCTACTGACAAAGCTTAGTATCATATTCATTGTAAAGTAGTGGTAGTATGGTCAAAAGAAAACAAACCCTTCAATACATTAATTTCATCAATAGTGTGGAGGGAGATTATAGAGCCCATCCTATGTACTCTCTTTTTACCTTCAATCCACTTTCCTCATATCAGAGTAGTATTCTTTCGCCCCCAAATACCCATGAAACTTCCATCACCAGCCTTACCTCCATATAACTGTTATTCTTCTCTTCTGACTGCATTTATCCAAAGACCTCAATGTGTCAAAGTACAACCCTTTTTGGAGGGGAAAATAAAGAGAAGTCAACAGCAGAATGTTGCTTAATGGGGAACTGGAGCAGAATTCCTAGTAATGCATGCTTCATTTGATTATTAAGGAAATTTGGATGGAGCAGGAGGTGGTGTTGGACAGAATCAGGGATAAAATATGGTATTGGGAATTCCTTCTAGAACAACCTTCCCCTAGTCAAACATTGGTGGGGTCTTCAAAGACATTTCTTATGTCTTTTCTTCCTTTCTGAAAATTCATCAGTGCCTGTTTTATTACTACTGCATTCTAGAAAATGGATAATTAATCCGCATCTAGCCATATAAGGTGTATCATTCCCATATTTGCCTGTCCTATGGTAAGCAAAAATAAATAAAAGAGAAACTGTCACCATCACCCCAATCATCTGCAGCCTATCAGGGAATACCTCTGTATCACCCATCTCCAAACAACAACAACAACAACAGAAACTCAAAATTGTCCCTTTTTCCCCTAAGCCTCTATAGGTAGTCACCTCTTTCAAACACCACCATTGTGTTTATCAGGGATGCCCAATCCCCCAATTGAACCCACTATACAGTTTGGAGAAGTAAAGTTGCATTTTACTTCTGGCTTTCTGCATTCTTTTAAACTGCAGCAGTAGCCACCTAATAAGTTATTTAGAACTTATCTTTTGGCTTAGATGAATATTGAACACGATTCTGAACTCATCTTGAATCCAAAAGCAAGGTTCAAGGCCAAACATCAAAAGTGAACAGTAAAATCAGTGGACTCATTTTATGCCCCAGACATATCACTTTGATCCATATGTGTAAAAACTCTGCGCTTTCCTTCAACATGAGTGCCATGTTTAGTAATAGCAGAAATTAGTTCTCTTAATTTTTTGTCTCTCTCATATCACTGATTATTTTTGGCTATATAAACACTAAAATATTAGTGTTCACTTACTGGAAAATAAAGAACTTGCATTTTTATATTCATAAATAGCACATTGTTGTGTCACAAATCTTACAATTTGCCCTTGATAAATGTTTAGATTATCCTAACTTGATTTTCTATGATATAGATCACTCTTTGGAACAGTGTTTGCAAATTTCATTTCTATACAGATGTGGTAACCAAAATTGATCTCTATTACTCACCACCATGACAAATATTTAATTATAAAACAGCTAAATCTAGTATTTTTTGGTAGGTTCTTTGTTTCATGTTGTAGTTTTTAAAATTTCTAAATTAAAATTTAAATGTTGTAAAAGTATGCTTGCAACATTTTTTAAAAGTTCAGATAAATTGCTACAATCATGTATTGAGTATAAAATCAGAAATAAAATTGAAATCTACAATATTATAGAATTATTCATCAAGGATATGTTAAGACTTGGTTCATTTATAATGCTCTCTGAAGTGACTTTACAGAGCTTGTTAGGTTCATAGAGGAGTGAAGGAAGTTGAGCCAAGAAGGATGGGGCCATGCCCTAAAATATGAAAAGTGTGAACCATAGCAACTTCTTGTTTTAAGTATATTTAGGAAAATACAATTTCAGTTATGAAAGTCAGTGACCATGGGGCTCTGGCTTCAGTTTTATGAAGTGGTGAAAATTTCAATGATTATTTAGCTCAAAATCTCACTTTATATACTGTATCTCTAATTCTTGTTTCACTAGGCTACAGTGACCAAGAAAGAATTGAGGATTGGCATCGAGGATAGAGAGTACAAATGTCTTTGACTCAGAAACTCTAACCAAACATAATAGATATTATGGCACTCCATGGTTCTAGTTCAAATGGCTTTTACACACTTCTGTGTTGGGTGCTAATGTTTCATTGTTTCTTGCACACATATTCATCTTCTAGCCAATGAAATTTTCTTACAGACTCAGTTAACAGCCCCTATGTACTCTTCCTTAATCTCGGAAAATGGAGGAGAGAGAATAGAGACAAATTTTCTCTCCTCTCTTTCACTCGCCCAGTCTCAAATTTAATTTTGGGAATCATAGCCCCTGTGGCCTGTCACTCCAATAGACTGCTTTATTTTTCTGCCAGGAGCCTTAGAGTTTCTTTGGAAATGGTACTTTGGGAGATTGGACTTGATACCTTAGTATGTGTCAAGTGAATATTCTAATTGGAATTTCTTGTAGTATCTACTGTTCCTAAATAAAAGGATGACATGGTAGGCTTTCAACAAGTGGCAGCCCTGGTGAGAACTATTTCCTTCACTCTGCGTTTGAGGATCATTCTTAACTCCACCTTTCCTCTTCTCAAATTGCTTCTCATTTATACAGTCCCCCAATTTTTTTTTAATTATTCATTGATACCTCAAATGATGAAGAAAAAGAAAGTTATATTTACCTTAGTTCATTGATGGGAACAAGGAGCATTTATTTCTAGATGAGTGAGAATATCATTCAGTATTAGACCAGGAAAGATGACTGTCTGTTCATAGAAAATATTAATAGCTTCCAAGATTTGTTGAGCCACTTCTGTATATTGTTATGATTTGTCATGATGTTTCAGTCACAAATACACACATATACACACTGTTAAAACAAACCAAACAGCCAGAAGAGAATGAAGATATTCCTAAGGTGAAAGCCAGTGAGATGACTTCAATGTAACCATAAGTCCTGTTCATGAATCTATTCTTTCTTCAAAAGTTCTCAGATTTGTTCTTGTGATATGTAGGTTTTATCTTACAAAAGAGAAAAGTATTTTTCTTAACACAAGTTTTCCCATTCTGAAGTGAGAGATTACCACTGCATTGTGTGTCTAGTCTTCATTTTCCTCACAGCCTTACAAACTATCATAGATCTCACCTCACATATATTCAGGAATATTGCATGTCTCCACCTCATATTCGTTCAGGAATATTGGGATTTCTTTATTAATTGTGTTAAAAGCGCCTTATAAAGAGCAGGTATAGCTCAGTGGTTGGGTACCTGCTTCCCATATACGGGGTCCTGGGTTCAATCCCCTGTACCTCCTTAAAAAAAATGCCTTATGTTTTATTGGGTTGGGGTAAAAAATAGTATGTTATTGTGCCTTATGACTATTATTGTCATTTCTCTTTCAATCCTAACAAAGCCTGTTAATAACATCACAATGAGATTTAATATATCTACTCTTTATATGAAGTGCTAAGAAGTGAAAAATAAACATTTAAACAAATCCACTCATTTCTGTGATTTAAAAAGGCACTTTAGCTAATAGGAATGAGAAAACTGAATTGTGAAATTGTAAGATGAACTAATAGTCTCTAAAAGGTGGTTAATTCTCCATATAGTTATAAACTCTAGTTTAGAAATGCCACTAGAAAAATTTGGTAGCAGAGTAAGTTTTCACAAATACTAATTTCCTGTTCTGTAGCTTTCTTTCATTCAGAGTCTATATAAAAATTAAAAGTACTCTTTGGCTTCAGTGCAGCTTAGCAGGTGCTATTTTCTGCACCTATCCCCATCATCAGCTTTTAAGTATTGTGTTTTAAGCTTCTAATAAGAACTGACACTTCACAGGGGACCTGTTCTGGTCTTATACTCTAAGAAAGGCTTATCAGTTTGGGCAGAAGACACACTGCTCTTTTCACATTGTGAGTATTTCCTTTTAGGAGCACTAGACAGGTTAATATTGGTCCACTAGTTTTCTAAAGCCCCTTTCTATTGCATAATAGTGGATTCATTAAGGTTAATAAGGTGTTAAAGATTAGGAAGATAACCAGATCCTCAAAAGAGAAGTGGGCTAAAATTCATGATCAATTCCATTCAGCCTTTCTTGTGAGTTCTATAAAGAATTCTGAGTTAAGAATTTAACTTATTGAGCTTCTAATTAGATATCATAATTAGAAGATAGAAATGTGAAATTTCAATTAAAACTGAGATGTGTTTCCCTAGAAAAAATTCATAAACTATTTATAGGAATGTTACTATTAAAATTTTAAATGGTTTCAAGAATTCTATCATTTTATTTAAAATCAAATAGCCACTCATCTGTATTTTTTAATTAAATTTTTTCCTAAAAATGAAACTTAAATATTTCTCTTTCTGGGTTATGACATTATATTATTTTAGATATTCAGTTTGCTATAAATTTAGTTTTATAATAGTAAAGTGCTAAGCTGTATATCATTGCTCTTATTACTGTGTGTACAGATCATAAATATGCGTGGTTTACCTTTACGTAGAATTAAGAAGACCTTTAATATATACATTATCATACTTTTTATACTTGAGATACTGCCTAAAGCTGAAGAATAGGAGAGAAAGAATAAAAAATAAAGTGGGAGTTGAAGAGTTTACATAAATCATATTGATTTAATAAATAACCAGCGTATAAGTGTCAGTGCTCAGAACTCACTTAGGTACTATAGGGATTAAAAGATAGAGGTATGAGAACATGTATTTTGCCTGCCCTGAGGGATTTTAGAGACTAAATATGGAGAAAAATCCCATTACATATTAAAAATAAATGAACTATACACAGGAGTATAAATTAAGTGATGATGGATTGGCTGGTTCATATTATACTACAATTTGAGTTCACATGAGCAGTTAATAATAGAATTCATCCAAAAAAGACAGTTGTAAGCTTGTAAAAAATGGAAGAAACATTGGAATTGAAGTGTGAAGTTATGAGGTTTATTGCCAACTCTGTCACTTATAACCTGAGTTGCTGCTTTAGAAAAATTGCCTAATCTCTCTGAGCTTTAGATTACACTTTTATAAAATGCACTAATTAAAGGACTTTTTAATAGCAGAAAACCCAAATCTATATTCCAAAGATTACTCTTGCTATGTATATCATTGGTAAACTACTATTAATATTTAAATAAGAGAAAAGGAAGAACAGAATTTGAATAGTGCCTATAAGCAAATGTGTAACAAGAGCTTGTCTGGGGGCAAATGCCAATAAGGGAACTGAGGTAACTAAGATCAGATAGAAAGGCTAAGATTGTACTGTCACAAAGTATTGGAACCAATTTGAGAATCTGCATGAGTCTAAGGTTCTTGAAGAGGTGTTATTCTGATGGCAGCCTTGACCCCAATAGGAGCAATCCCAAATTCTGTTTTCAATTTAAAAAATCGAAATTTAAATTCATAGGACTAACAAATATTAACCAAAATCAAATATGGGCTCAAAATACAAAAATAAAATCCAATTTATAAGTAAATGAGACAGCAGGAGTGAGAAGTAATATTTTTTTAAGAACAAGTTTAAATACTTAAACACTTCAAGCTTTGAAATTATCAAATTCAGAATATAAAATGAATATGCACAAATATTTAGAGGGGGAAAATATGAATTTAAAATAAAAATCAGGTAGGAACAAGAAATTATAAAAAACAGCCTGACAAAGAAAATATTGAACAAAGAACAAAATCAAACTCTTAGAAATAAAGTAAGTTAAAGTGCAATCTTAGAAATAAAAAGCATAATTATTAACAATAAAGACTTAAGACGTAAGTTATGTAGAACAAATTATACATAGTTGAAAAGAGAACTCATAAAAGGGAATATAGAACTAGAAACATGATCAGAATGCATATTTAAGAATAAAAGAAGCTAGAAAACCTGAAAAAGAGTTTAGGAGACATGGAATATAGAATGAGAAGTTCTGTCAATTGAAAAAGTAGAGAAGTGGCAATACCTGAAAAGACAATGATTAAAAATTAGTTAAAAAGGCACTATACTTATGAGTTTGCCGATCTAACATTTATAATTTATATAAAGTTGAATAAACAAAAATGATATTGTAGAGAAACTGCAAATAATAATAATAATAATGAAGAAGAAAAGGAAAACAGAAACAGAGACAGAGAGAATAAGATCCTAAAAGTAGGGGTCAGCAAACTTTTTCTGATAGGGGCTAGATAGTAAATGTTTAAAGTTTTTAGGCATTTGGGAACACATAGGGTATGTGCTTCAAATTCTTTTTAGCACTTCAAAAATGTAAAAAGCATTCTTAGCTTGAGGATGTTACAGAAACACGCCATAGGCGATAAGCTGGATTTTCCCCTTCCCGGCTAAATGCATATGCTGCAATAGAAACCATGTAACATTGAACAAATAACTTTAAATCACTAAACAAATAACTGTATGCTTTGGAGCATGTGCTCATCAAAATTATCCTTTAGGAATAAGAGAAAAATTTAAAAATAGATAAAATGGAATATTTATTAACAGAAAAAAATCTGAAAGAAATATTTCAAGAATAAAGAAAATGGCTATAGAAGAAAAGCCCAAGAGCAAAGAAATTAGTTAACCAATAAATAAAGTGATATTTTGCCTAAATAAAAGAATAATAATGTTAAAAATGTGTAATTACGGAAAAGAAAGAAAGAAAGGAGTCAAAACTGGTCAATAATTGCGTGTTAGTTGAGATAGTGATGAACAGAACTCAAATATTCTAGTTTCTTATATGTTAAGGAGAGTGGTCAAGTTATTAAGTAACTTTAGGATTGAAGTTTAAAAATACTGAGTATTCATGGTACATTTTCAAACTTAACCACTAAAAGAATAAAAATAGAGTTTAAAAACTAAATTAGTTGAAGAAAATATGAACTAAGCACAAAAGCATAATAAAAATTCAGTCATTAAGAAAAGAAAAGAGAAATGATGACAGATACAAAGAAAAAGTGACAAAATAAACATTAAAAAGTAAGATGTTTTTAATCCAATTTTTGCCAGTAACCAAAATAAATATAAATGGGACTGAACTTTCCAGAAGAAATTTCAGAGATTTTCATATGAGATGAAAACTTACAATCCAACTAAACACTGTTTGCAATAGACAAATGTAAAAATATGGGAACATAAACGTTGAAAGTTAAATAATGGATCAAGAGGATTGTGGGAAAATGGCAACGGACTAACAGGCAGAGCTTAATGCTATTACAGATACAATGGAGAAAGAGCCAAAAGATGTCCAGAGGACCTGCGTTGTGAGTCAGCAGACCAGGACAGTACTTTACAACTCCCTGGAGGGTGAGGGACAAAGAGTCAAGAAGCTGAAATGACAAACATGAGTTACCAAGCCCCTGTAGTGGTCAGTAAGGGCTCCCCTCCTCCACCCCTAAGATATTAAACTGGGGTAAAATACCTGATTCACTGCAGCCCACTGAGAGGGGAATAGACATCTTCTTCCCTATCAGCTATTTCAAAGGAAATGAGACGGGAGATTGGGTTTGTATTCTTCAGTGAATTCATCCAAGAGAGCCCACTTTGAATCTCTGCTCTGGATTCAACACAGGAACACAGGAAAGGCGAAATAGAAACACCTCTGTGGAAAGGTGTGCTGACTGTTGCCATCTGCTGGCCAGTCTTGAAATTGCATGAACAAAAACTCTTCTCCATGCTCTCTGTATCCAAACCCTGGAAGAAAACCTGCACCCCACTAGTGAGTCTCTGGTCCGATTTTGAAAACTTAAGCTGGGCAGTTTTAAAGACAGAATAAGTTGAACCAAACATCAAAGAAGAGCTGTGAAAAAAAATAAACAATAGGCAAGAGAGAGAAATTAGCCATCAGAGTAAATTCACCAACATATTCAAATGCCTAGACATCAGCAAAAAATTACAAGCCATACTAGGAAACAGGAAGAAATGGCTCAGCCAAAAGAACAAACCAAATACCCTGAAGTGATACAGTATTTTATACAATTAATCAGTGATAATCACAAAACTCTCCTAAATCACTTCAAGGAATTTAAAGAAAATATGACTAAAGAAATAAGGAATATTAAGAAGACACTGGAAAAGCATAAAGAACAATTTGAAAGCCTGAAAAGACAAGTAACAGACCCTATGGGAATGAAAGACATGATGGATGAGATTAAGAATACATTAGAGGAACATAAGAGCAGATTTGAATTGCTTGAAGACAGAATTAGTGATTTTGAAGACAAAACATCTGAACTGGAAAAAACAGGAGAACAGGAAGAGAAGAGAATGGAAAAACTAGAACAGAGTCTCAGGGAATTGATTGAAAATGTGAAAGCACAAACGTTCACATTATCGATTAATAATTGAGGAGATAATGACCGAAACCTTCCCAATCTTTATGAAGGACATAAATATCAATATCCAAGAAGACAAAGTACCCCAAACAGAATAAAGCCTAGACATCTACTATTCAGAATGACAAATATCAGAGATAAAGAGAAGATTCTGAAAGCAGCAAGAGAAAAGCAAAGCATCACATACAAGGGAAACTCAATGAGATTAAGTGCTGACCTCTCATCAGAAACTATGGAGGAGAGAAGAAAGTGGTATGGTGTATTTAAAATACTGAAAGAGAAAAACTGCCCGCCAATAATTCTGTATCTGGCAAAGCTGTCCTTCAAAAATGAGGCTGACTTCAAAGTCTTCATAGACAAACAGAAACTGATAGAATATATTACCAAAAGACCAGATTTGTAAGAGATACTAAAAGGAGTACTGCAGCCTGGAAGGGAAAAACAAGGGTGAGAGATTTGGAGAAGAGTTTAGAAATGAAGATTATTAGGAAGGTAAACTAAAGGATAAGAAAAGAGACAATAGAATGATATGACAACAGAAAGCTGAAGGACAAAATGAATGAACTAAGTAATGCCTTTACAGTAATAACACTGAATGTTAATGGCTTGAACTCTGCAAACAAAAGACATAGACTGATAAAATGGATAAAAAAAATATGAGCCATCTCTATATTGTCTAAAAGAGACCCTCTTCAGACATTAAGGACACAACCACGCCATATGTTGCCGGTCAGGTGCCGGTCAGGACCTGGGTCCATGAAAACGGTGCCGCGGATGAGAAAGTGAATAGTTGGAGTAGACCAGATTAATGTAAAATAACAACATTATAGTATATGAACAATAATTACTCAGTGCAACTGGCAAATTTTTCCTGTGATCAGTATTCTGTAATTTTTTTCATTCAAAATAAACTCTTGCTTTTAATTGAAGATGGCTGAAGAAGAGATATATTTTTGGATACTTCAGTTTTCTTTAACCCTTTTCTTATTCATACTCTTTAATTAAAATAATCTATCTGGGTCAATTTAAAAAGTAGATCAAAGATATACCTGGTAAAGACTAATCAAAGCAGTGGTAATTATAAATCCCAAACAAATGTATTTTTTAATTTAAAATTTTTAAAAAATTAATTGTAGATTCATATGAAGTTGGAAGAAATAGTACAAAGAGGTCTTGTATACTCTTCAACCTGTATCTCTCAATGGTAAAATCTTTCATAATTATAGTACAATATCATAATTGGGAAATTAACATTGGTATAATCCACTGGCCTTCTTCAGATTTCCCCAGTTTTACATGCACTCATTTGTGCATATATATTTATTTCTATGCAGGCTTATCACATGTGTAGATTTGTGTAACCACTATCAAAAACAAAATGCAGAACAGTTCCATCACTATAAGGATCCCTGATGCCAACTTTTGATACCCATACCCCTACCTTTTCCTTAATCTTTGGCAACCACAAATCTTTCTCCATCTCTGTAATGTTGTCCTTTCAAGAATGTTATATTTGAGGAATGACAAATTTATCTATAAGGCAACAAATATATTAGGAAAAAAGAGGAACATTATAAAATGAAAAAGCTGTAAATTTACAGGGTGATATAGATATTTTAAAAGTGTACAATAATAAAATAATAAAATGAAAACTAATAAAATAGAACAGAAATATAAATAGCACAAGGAAAAATTTACAGATAACTAGAACAATAGGAGATTGCAATTCTTCTCTTAATTATATACATCAAACAGACAAAAATAATATATGTGAGCAAATGATGTGGCATTAACTTATAAATTTGAATTGTTCCTGTTGGTGATACTGTATGGAATTTTGGCACATGTGTATCAGGAGACATTAGTCAAAAGATTCACTTAATCTCTGCTTATGATGTTAAAAATTGGAAAGAGATGTCCAATGTCCACTGACTGGAGAATAGATAGTTATGGCATATCCACACAATGGCATAGTATACAGGAGTGAAAATAAATGAACTATAGCATCTCAGAACAACATAGATGGACCTTATAAATGCAATGCTGTGTGGAAAAAGATTAAGTATGACACTGTATTAATAAAGCTCAAATAAAATAACACCCAAGCCAAATAATAGTATATATGTTTGTGTGTGTGTGTGTGTATATATATATATATATATATATATAGAGAGAGAGAGAGAGAGAGAGAGAGAGAGAGAGAGAGAGAGAGGAAGACAGATAGACGGAGGGAGGGAGGGAGAGAGAGAGAGAGAGAGAGAAATGAGAAGGCACTCAATATAGTACAACAAAAAAATCAAATAAATATCAAGGTAGGCATTAATGGAATTGAGAAACATAAAGGTATAATACTTACAGAGGATAAATAGCAAAATGTTTGACGAAAGTGTGGTGTATTATAAGTAGTGAATTTAAATATAAATAGAATAAAATCTACAGTCAATGGATAAAAAAGCATGACCCAACTATCTGCTGTCTGCAAGAGACTCACCTTAAATTCAAAGATCCAAGTAGGTTGAGGGTGAAAAGATGAAGAAAATGTATAACATGCAAGTGATAACCAACAGAGATCTGGGGTCACAATAGTAATATTAGATAAAATCGACCTGAAGTCAAAAACAGTTACAAGGGACAGGAGAAATGGTTCTACAATAGTAGTAAGAGACTTTAACATACCACTCTCAATAATGCATAGAACATCTACTCAAAAGATCAATAAGGAAGTACAGAATATCAAGGATACACTAAACTAAATAGACCTAACAGAAATTTATGGAGTACTTTACCCAACAAAATTAGAATACACATTCTTCTCTAGTGTGCATGGATCATTTTCCAAGAAAGAGACAAAATAAGTCTCAATAATTTGAAAAATATTGAAATCATACAAAGTATATTTTCCAATCATAATGGAATGAAGCTAAAAATCAATAACAGAGGAAGAGATGGACAATTCACAAATATGTGAAAATTAACCTCTTAAACAACCAATGGGTTAAAGAGGAAATCAGAAGTAAAATTAGGAAATATCTTGAGTAAAATGAAAATGAAAATACAACATACCCATAATTATGGGATGAATCGAAGACCGTGCTGAGAGGGAAATTTATAGCTCTAAATACCTACATTGAAAAGGGAAAAAATACTTCAAACCAGAGACCTAACCTCAAATGTTTAAGACTTAGGAAAAGAAAAGTATGCTAACCCCAAAGTGACCAGAAGGAAGGAAATAAAGATAAAAGCGAAGATAATTGAAATAGAAAAAAAGAAAAGAAAAACAGTAGAGAGAATCAACAAAATAAAAAATTGGTTCTTTCAAAAGATCAAAAAAAAAAATTGACAAATCTTTAGCTATACTGACAAAGAAATAAAGAGAGAAGATACAAAATGAAAATCAGAAAAGAAAGGGGACATCACTATTGACCCCACTGAAATAAAAAAGATTGTAAGAGGATACCATGAACAACTTTATGCCAATAACTTTATTTGCCAATGAATGATCCTATATACAGAAAATCCTGTAAAATCCACAACAAAGCTCCTAGAGCTAATAAATTAAGTAAGCAATATGTCAGGGGTACAAGATCAACACCTCAAAATCAGTAGTGTTTCTATACACAAGAATGAGCAATTGGAAGAAGAAATCAAGAAAATATTGCATTTGCAATAGCAACTAAAAGAATCAAATATCTAAGAATAAATCTAACAAAGCATGTAAAGAACTTGTACACAGAAAACTACCTAACATTGCTAAAAGAAAATAAATAAGCCCTAAATGAATGATATTCCATGTTTATTGATTGGAAGACTATTAGTAAGATGTCAATACCACCCAAAGCAATTTATAGATTCAATAAGAGCTAGAACTATCCAATGTCTAGAAGAAAATATAGTGAAGCATTTTCAGGACTTTGTATTAGGCAATGGTTGCTTAGACTTTACACCCAAAGCACAAGCAACAAAAGAAGAAATAGATAAATTAGACTTCATTAAAATAAAAAAAAATTTTTTTTCCTCAAAGGACTTTATCATGAAAGTGAAATGACAACCTACAAAATGGGAGAACATATTTGGAAGCAACATGTCCAATAAAGGATTAATATCCAGAATATATAAAGAAATCCTTCAACTTAGCAACAAAAAGACAACCAATCCAACTAAAAAAGGGCAAAAGACTTGGACAGACAGCTCTCCAAAGAGATATACAAATGTCCAGAAAGCACATGAAAAGATGTTCAACATCACTAGCCATCAGGGAAATGCAAATCAAAACCCCAGTGAAATACCATTTCATACCAATTAGAGTGACTATTATTAAAACAAAAAACAGAAACAAAGCAAAACAAGAGAAAACAGAAAACAGAAAATAACAAGTATGTGTAGAAATAGGAGCACTCATTCATTGCTGGTGCCAATGTAAAATGGTGCAGCCGCTCTAGAAGACATTTTGGTGGGTCCTCAGAAAGCTTACCATATGACCTAGTAATTCCACTACCAGGTAGATGCCCAAAAGATTTGAAAAATCCATGGAACTACACTATAGAATTGTGAATTCTAAGTTAAACCATGGACCATGGACTTTTAAATTAATAGTACAATTATAAAAATGTGCTATCATCAATTGTAACAAATGTTCCACAGCAATGTAAGTTGGTGGTGTTGGGATGGTACATGGGAATCTTGTATTTTGTGCATGATTTAAATTCATAAGGAAAAAAGAAAAAAACAAGGGAAAGTCAATTTTAAAAACTAAGGATTATATTTAACTTTGTGGGGGTACACAGAAGAATTATATCCGGGAGAAGCCAAGGGTTCCTGCATGGCTTCTGGTATAGTTTTGTTTCTTAAGTTTGGTGCTGTGATCAGTTGTTTGCCATATTATACTTCCTCATGTGACACATGTTTTTCTGCTTGTGAAATAGTGTATAATAAAAATTTCAAAAATAAATAAAATGGGCCTGTATTAGTCAGCCAGAGGGGTGCTGATGCAAAATACCAGAAATCTGCTGGGCTTTATAAAAGGTATTTATTTGGGGTAGAAGCTTACAGTCATAAGGACCTAAAGAGTCCAACTCAAGGTATTTTCTCACCCAAAGTCATTGGCCACATGTTGGAGCAAGATGGTGGGCATTGTCTGCGAGGGATGAGCCTTTCTTCTTCCTCTTAAGGCTCCTTGGTCCCAGCTTCTTCAAATCGCAGCTGTAGGCTGGTATCAGGCTTATCTCTCTCCCGGGGCCCATTTCTTTCGGGGCTCAGCTGCTCAGTTCTCTTCACAAGGTCAGCTGTAGACTGTCAGGTTCATCTGTCTTCCCAGGGCCGAGTCTATGGAGCACTCTCTGTTCCTGCATATCTGCTTCTGTGTATCTACTTCTTGGGGCTCCAGCATCAAAACTCTCATTCTCTCCTCTGTGGTGGTGTTTTCTCTGTGAGTCCCCGCTCACCAAGGGGGTGAGGACTCAATGTCCTACTGACGTGGCCCAGTCAAAGTCTTAATCATAATTTAATCAAGTAAAAGTGAAATCTCTGAAGCTAATACAATCTGATGTACCCAGAGGAACAGGCAAGTTTTCAAACATAATCCAATATCTATTTTTGGAATTCATAAACAATACCAAACTGCTACAGGGCCTAATACAATTTATCTTTCTTTGATAGTATTTTAAGGATAAACAGAGCCTGTGAAAGGGAAAACTTCATCAAATGTCATATTATGTACAAACATTTGCAAATGTTATGATAGGCATACTACCATCACTACATGCCTGGTGTACTTCATCTCTGCTACAGCCTTATTTGCCTTGTGCCTAGTCCTGCTGTTACTTACATTGATAGTGACGCTGATCTTCTGCCTGCCTTCAGAGAGCAGCTTTTTCATTTCTTTCTCTCTTTTAGCGTATAGTGGAAACTCTCCTGGGAACTGAACTTCTTAGCACCTGGCTCTAGGCTCCAGACTTCAGCTCTGTCTTAAAAGAGAAAATAGTTTGTCCCACCTTCTTTCTGTCTTATCAGTGATAGGATTGTGCCCCAACTGTTTATTACAACTGGAAATTGATTGTATCTCCTTTTTACTTCCCTGATCAGAAAGCTCCTCTTCCAGCATTTGTTTAGCAGATTTGACTGAAGTCTTGTGTTGTTTTTGTTTTGTTTTGTTTTGTTTTTTCGGTATAAAATTTTTACTATGCAATTATCAAAACATATAGTGGATAGGTGTTCCTTGAAACAGACTATAAAATAAAATAATATTAGTATAGGGACCACTTACTTTAATAGCCAACTGCTTTGTAGTTTCCTAATCATTTATATAACTAACCTTATTTGATAAGATTTCTTCCTTGGTTATATAATTTTTTAAAAAAGCAATTTACAAATTACTGCATCTTGCTTTCAAAACCTAATTACTATGACTGAAAAGGGAAAATGTTTTAGCATTTTAAAATTTTGTCACATATACACAACAGAAAGAGAATTGGTAGGGCTCATTACTGTAATCATCTGACTTCTCAAAACACTTAAAGGATTGTGGATCATTGAGGACCTTTTTAATGCTTCATAAAAAAATGTGCAGGAAAGTAAGAGATAATGACATGATTAACTGTTGACACAGTTACACAATACCCAGAAAAAAATATACATATTGGGTATTCAAATAGGTAGATCCCAGACTGAGTGCAAAGAGATAAATTTGCCTTATGGCCATTGCTTTTTATTATACCATTCTTCCTCTCTCAAACTCTCAGCAACTTTCAACTTTGGGAACCATTTAGTCAGAATTCCATTATCTCCATAGGTCTCCATAGTGTACCTTTTCTCTATACCTATCTGAGTCCACTGCCCCATCTGTTCAGGCTTCTGAATGTATCTTTTCTTATACTTGTGGTTTGCATTTGGGTGTATTGTTTTCCATTCCCTATTATTACCACCTTGCATTAGTGTGATACATTTATGAATAGTCCATCTTTTACAGTAGGGTTCACTGTGTTGTACAATCCTATGTTTTATCTTTTAATTTTTATTCTAGTAACATATATAAGATCTAAAATTCCCCCATTTAACCACATTCATATATATAATTCAGTTTTGTTAGTTACAGTCACAATGTTGTGCTACCATTACCACAATCCATTTCCAAAAGTATAAAACAACCCAAATAGAAATTCTGTACAAATTAAGCATTAACTCCCCAATCCCTACTCCTGACCCAGTCCCTGGTAACCTATATTCTAGATTCTAACTCTATGAGTTTGCTTATTCTGAATATTTCATATCAGTGAAATCATACAATTTTTGACCTTTTGTGTGTAGCTTATTTCACTCAACATAATGTTTCCAAGTTTCATCCATGTTGTCCTATAAACAAAAACAATTCCTTTTTAGTGCTGATTATTATTCCATTGTATATACATACCACATTTCTTATCAGTTCATCTGTTGAGAGCCACTTGGTTGTTTCCATCTTTGGTATTTCTGAATAAAGCCGCTGTGAACACCGGTGTGCAAATATCTGTTCAATTCACTGTTTTCAGTTATTTTAAGTATACACTTAGTAGAGGGATTGCCAGGTCATATAGTAATCCTGTACTTAACTTACCGAGAAACTGCCAAACTATCTTCCACAGTGGCTGCACCATTTTAAATCCCCACCAGCAATGAATGAGTATAAATATCTCTTCACATTATCTCCAACACTTGTAATTTTCTCTTTAATAGTGACCATTGTAGTGAGTGTGAAATGGTATCTTATTGCATTTTTAAAAGTTTTATTGATATATATCGACATACCATACATTCCATCCAAAGTGTACAATCAATGGCTTTTAGTATAATCACAGAGTTGTGCATCTGTCATGACAATCAATTTTAGGACATTTTCATTTCTCCAAAAAGAAAAACCCCATACCCCTTAGCAGCCACCTCCCAATCTCTCTATCTTTCCCTAGCCCTATATAACCACAAATCTAATTCTGGCTGTATAAATTTATTTATATATATATTTATATTTTATTCAAATGGAATCATACCATATTTAGCACTTTGTGTCTGGATTCTTTCACTTAGCATAATGTTTTTAATGATTATAATTTTTTAATTAAAGAAATTGTACGTTTACTTAAAAGTCATGTAAAAAAATACAACATTCCCTTTAATACCCCCACACCCCCCATTTTAGACACAGCATTGGTGTGGTACCTTTGTTACAACTGGTAAAAGAGTAGTACAATATTACTTTCAACTATAGTACATAGTTTGTATTAGGTGTATTTTTCCCATATACCACCCTACTATAAACACCTTGTAATAATGACATATATTTATTATAGTGCATGGAAGAACTTTCTTATATTTGTACTATATACCATAGTCATTGTCCACAACAGGGCTCACTGTGTTTATACAGTTATATGTTTTACCCTTTAGCTTTCCTTCTAGTAACATACATGCCCCAAACTTCCCCTTTCAACTACATTCGTACACATAATTTGGAGCTGTTACTAGCACTCACAATAATGTGCTACCATCATTTCTATCTATTTCCAAACATTTACTATCAGCCTAATTAGAAAATCCACACTATTAAGCATCAGCTCCCCATTCTCTACCCTCATTGAATCTCCTGGTAACCTATATTCTAACTCTGAGTTTGCTTATTATAATTAGTTCATTTCATTGAGATCATACAATATTTGTCCTTTCTGGTCTGGCATATTTCACTCAACATAATGTCCTACAGGTTCATGTATCAGGAATTCATTCCTTCTTATGGCTGAATAATATTCCTTCATAGGAATATATCACATTTTGTTTACCCCTTCATCGTTTGATGGACACTTGGGTTGCATCCATCTTTTGGCAACTGTGAACAATGCTTCTATGAACATGAGTGTGCAATTGTTCATGTCCTTGCTTTCAGTTTTTCTGGGTGTATACCTAGTGGCAGGATTGCCAGATGGATATTCTATACTTAGCTTCCTGAGGAGCCCCCAAAGTGTCTTCTACGCCAGCTGCATCATTTTACATTCCCACAAGCAGTAAATGACTATTTCTCTTTCTCCATATCCTCTCCAGCATTTGTAGGTTTCTTTTTCTTTAAACAGTGTCCATTCTAATATGTTTGAGATGATATTTCATTGTGGTTTTGATTTGCATTTCCCTGAGAGCTAGTGATGTTGAGCATCTATCTATTCATGTGCTTTTTGCATTTGTATTTCCTCTTTGGAAAGATGTCTATTCATGTCTTTTGCACGTTTTTAAATTGAGTTGTTTGTCTTTTTATTGTTGACTTGTAGGATATCTTTATATACACTGGATATTAAACCTTTATAGAATATGTGATTTCCAAATATTTTATTCCATTAAGTGGGCGGCCTTTTCACTTTTTTGACAAAATCCTTTGAAGCACAAACGTTTTAATTTTGAAGAGGTCCCATTTCTCTTTTCTGTTTTGCTTGTGTTTCAGGTATAAATTCTAAGAAACCATTGTCTACCACAAGATCTTGAGGATGATTCCTTACATTTTCTTCTAAGACATTTTATGTCCTGGCTGTTTTATTTAGGTCTTTGATCCATCTTGAGTTAAGTTTTTATAAGATGAGAGAAAGGGGTCCTCTTTCATTTCTTTGGATATGAATACCCAGTTCCCCCAGCACCATTTGTTGAAGAGACTATTCTGCCCCAGCTGAAAGGACTTGGAAGCCTTGTCAAATATCAATTGTCCCTAATGTGAGGATCTAGAATTAGAAGTTCTAGTGCAGTTATGCAAGGAAAAGAAATAAAAGGTATCCATATTGGAAAGGAAGAAGTAAAACTTTCACTATTCACTGATAATATGATCCTATATCTACAAAATCCTGAAAATTCCAAAACAAAACTACTAGAACTAATAGACAAATTCAGCAAAGTGGTGGTATCAAGATTAATATGCAAAAATCATAGAGTTTCTATACATTATTGATGAGCAATCTGAGGAGGAAATCAGGAAAAAATCCATTTATAATGCCAAGTAAAACAGCCAAATATTTATGAGTAAACTTAACCAACTACATAAAAGACCTGTATGTAGAAAACTACAAAACATTGCTAAAAGAAACCGAAGAAAGACTTAAATAACTGGAAGGATATTCTGTGTTCATGGACTAGAATACTAATAACGTTAAGAGATCAATTCTACCTAAACTGATTTACAGATCCAATGCAATCCCAATAAAAATTCCAACAGCCTTTTTTGCAGAAATGGAAAAGCTAATTATCAAATTTATTTGGAAGGATAAGGGACACCAAATAGCCAGAAATGTCTTTAAAAGGAAACATGAAGTGGGAGGACTCTCACTTCCTTACTTTAAAGCATATCACTTACCTACAGTGGTAAAAACAGCATGGTACTGGAATAAAGACAGCCAAATTGACCAATGGAACGAAATCGAGAATTCAGAAAAAGATCCATCTATGGTCAGGTGATTTTTGGCCAGGCTGTCGAATCCACCTAGCTGGGATAGAACAGTCTATTCTACAAATGGTGCTGGGAGAACTGGCTATCCACATCTAAAAAAAGAAAGAGGACCACTATCTCACACCTTATACAAAAATTAACTCAAAATGTTTCAAAGATCTAAATATAGAAGCAGCAACCATAAAACTCCTAGAAGAAAATGTAGGAAAACATTGTCAAGATCTTGTGATAGGCAGCAGTTTCTTAAACCTTACACTCAAAGCACGAGCAAAAAAGAAAAAAATAGATAAATTGGACTTCCTCAAAATTAAATTCTTTTGCACCTCAGAAGACTTTGTCAAAAAAGTAAAAAGGCATCTGACATAATGGGAGAAAATATTTGGAAATCACATATCCAAAAAGGGTTTACTACATATAAAGAGATACTACAACTCAACAATAAGAAAACAAACTACCAGATTAAAAAAATGGGCAAAGGACTTGAATAGACATTTGTCCAAAGAAGAACTACAAAAAGGTGAAAAAAAAAAGTTCAATATCACAAGCAATTAGGGAAATGCCAATCAAAAGAAAAAATGAGATATTATTAGAATAGCCACTATTAAAAAGACAGAAAACTATAAGTATTGGAGAGGATGTGGAGACATAGGAACACTTATTCACTGTTGGTAGGAGTGGAGAATGGTATAGTCACTCTGGAGGACTGTTTGGCAGTTCCTAAAGAAGTTGAATATAGAGTTGCCACGTGACCCAGCAACACAATTGCTAGGTATATACCCAGAAGAACTGAGAGAACTAACACCAACAGACATCTGCACACTGATGTTCATAGTGGCATTATTCACAATCACCAATAGATGGAAACAACCCAGATGTCCATCAACTCATGAATGGATAAACAAATTGTGTGTATACACAAGATGGAATATTATGCAGCTGTAAGAAGAAATGAAATCATGAAGCACATGACAACATGGATGAATCTGGAAGACATTATATTGAGTGAAGCAAGCCAGACACAAAAGGACAAATACTTATAATTGTGCTATTAAGAGCTAAATATACTGTGTAAACTCATGGAGTTAGTTATTAGAATATAGGTTACCATAAAATAGAATGAGTGTAGAGAATTGGAAGCTGAAGGTTAATCTGTGCAGAATTGATAAAAATGTTATTTGAAAATCTTTGGAAATGAATAGAAATGGTGAATGCACATCACAGTGTTTGTAACTAGTACAGCTATTATATAGGTATGACAGTGGTTGAAAGGGAACATGTATATTACTAAAATAAAGGTAAAAATGTAACATGGGACTGTATAACACAGTGAAACCTCATGTGAAATATGAATATTAGTAATATTGCATATATAAGATTGTTTTTACAAAATATAAAGACAAACTAGAGAGACAGTAACAGAATAGCAGCTATGGACAGCAGGGAAAGCATAGAGAAATTTTGAGGTGATAAGTTTTTTTGTTATTTGTTTGTTTGTTGTTTATTATTGTTATTATTATTGGAATAATGTTCTAATACTGATTGAAGTGATGAATGCACAACTATGTGATTACACCAGAAACCACTGATTTTACACTTTGGATGGATTTATGCTTTATTAATATGTGTCAGTAAAATTGATTTGTTAAAAAAAATATATTGTCCTTCTCTTTCTCTTATAATGGTTTTTGCATATAATATCTATTTTCTCTGATATTAGTATGACTATCCCAGCTTTTTTTTTGGTTACTATGCATATGGGATATCTTTTTCCAACCTTTCATTTTCAACCTATTTGTGTTCTTGGGTCTAGCTTGAGTTTCTTGTAGACAGCATATATATGGATCATACTTTTTTTAATCCATTCTACCAATCTGAGTCTTTTGATTGGGAAGTTTAATACATTAATATTTAATGTTATTACTGTAAAGGCAGCACTTACTTCAGCCATTTTTTCCTTTGGTTTTTAAATGTCATCTTATTTTTGTCTCTCTTTTTACCCTTTTTGTTTTCCTTACTGATAATCTTCTATTCTACACACTCCTCCATGCCTTTTTCTCCTGCCTTTTCCTTTCAACCTGCAGAACTCCTTTGTTTTTGTAGGGCAGGTCTCTTGTTGAAGAATTCTCTTAGTTTCAGCTTATCTGTGAATATTTTAAATTCTACCTCATTTATGAAGGACAGTTTTGCCAGAGAAAGATTTTTTGACTGACAGGTTTTCTCTTTAATTACCTTAACTATAACATACCACTGCCTTCTCACCTTCATGGTTTCTGATGAGAAATCAACACTTCGTTTTATTGAGAATCCCTTGTACGTGAAGAATCACTTTCTCTTGCTGCTTTCAGAATTCTTTCTATATCTTTGTCATTTGACATTCTATTTAGTATGTTTCCATTTTGTGTCTGTTAGGATTTGTTGTGTTGGGAATATGTTGTGCTTCTTAGACATGTATTTTTATGTCTTTCATTAGGTTTGGGAAAATTTCAGCCATTATTTGCTCAAATATTCTTTCTGCCCATTTTCCCTGCTCTTCTCCTTCTGGAATACCCCTGATGCATATATTTGTACATTTCATTTTGTTGCTCAAATCCTCGAGATACTGATAATTTTTTTTCTTTTCTCTGTCTGTTCTTCTGACTGTATGATTTTGATTGACCTCTCATCTAATTCATTAATTCTTTCTTCTGCCTTTTCAAATCTGTGTTATATGCCCCCAGTGTATTTTTAATCTCCATATTTGAACCTTTCATCCCCACCATTACTCATATGTTTCTTTTTAAATTTTCAAATTCTTCTTTATGCCCACACATTGTCTTCTTAATATCCTTTAGCTCTATGTCCACATTTTCCTTCATGTTCTTGAATTAATTTAGGAAACTTCTTTGAACTTCTTTGATTAGTTTTTCCAAATTTTGTGTCTCCGGTATAATTTTAATTTGTTCCCCTGACTGAGCTGTCTCCTTGTTTCTTAGTATGGCTTGTAATTTCACCTCTGGAGAAAGCTTCCTTTCCTCTTTTGTTTCTCTGGAAATCTTGATCTATTTGGTTTATTTTTATGCAAAATTTTTTCATCAGCTCCCATGATTTGTAAATTATCTGCCCCCTTTTCCTTATACTTTTTGGTTCTGAGTCCCATCCTCTCTTATAAATTTCAGTTTCTCCTGCCTTTTTTTCTTCTTTCTGTGTCTTTTCTGCCTCTGGTTTCTTTCACATTAGGGTATCCCACCCTGGAGTCCATATGGGATTGATCCAGAAAGGTGGATCAATCCAGAAAGTTCCATTTGCACTAAGGTGGTCTAGTGAACAGAGACTGGACTGAGTGAGTGCATCTCTTGCCACCAGTTCTGCCCTGGTCTCTCTCCCCAAACCCTGAGAACCCTTTTGTATACGACGCTTGTGCTCTGTCCTGTGGCTCAGCAGACATGGGTCCTTGTGCCTGGATATACATGGGGTTCTAACTTGCTGCTGTGAGTGACTCAATAGTCTGCAGCCACTGTAAGAGGCCTCAGGATGTGCTGTCTGTTTGACTCCCAAGACTTGTGGGACCAAGTGAGGGAGAGTGGTCCAGACTGTCGGCTTTTGGAAGAAAATCTCCTACCTGATCTTGAAGATTATTTCATTTCTTCTTTGATTCATCATTTGTGGAGTCCTTCTCTAGTTTTTAATGTTCTCCAGAGTTCTAAGCAAGTGGGATTTGTCCTTTTATTAGTTGATTCTGAGGGAAGATTTTCCAGGGGACTGTTTTGCCACCATGTTGATAACATGCTCAGAATATGGTTTATACATTTGTTTTTGTTTTTTTCTTTTCATTCACAGCCCTATGCTTTCATATTATTTTTCCTACTTGCATGTCCTTACCAGCTCAAGTTCCATCACTTTCTCAAAACGTTCACATTAAATTTTAACCCACAATGAACTGTGTAATCATGGGGATGGTCCTTCAAAAACACCACAAATAATCTATCCCTGAACAGTTATTGTGAGGATTATAGGAGTTAAGTATGACAAATAGAAATCTATATAAGAATCCAGAACAATGCCTAGCAAATAGAAAAAAACCACAAAGAATGTTGGTGTGTGTCTATCAATATCTATATCTATTTCTGAATCAGTCTATAACTATGATTGGGAAACAGGGAGAGAAAGAGAAAAAGAACCAATTACGTATATGGCAAAAGGAGACTGTTTCCCTAAAGTCCTAAAGTAAAGTGTTTACTAGATCTAGGAATGAACTCAGAGATGAAGATTATATTTGAATATGACATTCCCTAGTGGGCATCTTGCCTTTGAACAGGAATCCTGAATCTCATATTCTTTTATTAACTGCTCCCCTCATCACATCTCTTTTCTCTGTTCCCATTGCAAGAGAAGCCATTCTAAAGCAAGCCCTGCTGTGTATGCATATTAAAACCCTTCAGAAAGCCCCATTTTAACAGATCATTAAATATTATTGCTTGTGAGGAGGTAAAAATCCAAGACTCCAGATCTAACACATTTTTATTCTTTTTGTTTTAAATTTTCTATTAGGATACTTAAGCAGAAAGCATATTTAATTTATAAAACAAACAAACACTCAAAATCCACATGCCAGGAAATTGAATCCCTGTTAGTAAACAGACAAACATCCAAAAAACAAATAAAATCCATCCAATTTTGCTTAGAGGTTTAAATAGTGGATTAAAGGATCCTAAACTAGTTTGTAATATCCTCTGTCTTGCTATCAGCTATTAAGACACAGCTGACAATCACTGTAGAAATAAGCATATCCTCCCTAGTCTTGTTTCTAAGACCCGATATGATGATGCAGTCTTTGCTTTCCTCAGTAGTTGCAGTATTTATAGATGGAGGAGATTCTCAACAGAGTTTTATGAGGACAAATGAATGGAAGGGCAGGGCAGTATATCAGCAAGAGGCTGAGAGGCACAGACCTTCAATAGCTGCAGCCCAATTATTCCTGGACAAGATCTTTTCCTTTTTTGGATGATAAATTTGCATACATTTTACTTTGAAGAATGCTAGTTTCCCACCAAACTTCTTTGTTGTTATTTTGCAGGTTTTTATATAATTTGTTATTCTATCTTGTGTCCTGATATGATGACCCTAATTGGAGAATGCTTCATTTTCTGAAAGTAGTGATAAGAGGTGTAGGTGCAAATTAAAAGGCACCTTATTAAGATGCATTCTGGTATTGCAGTTCTATGAAGGTCCCTGTGGCCATGCTCCCAAGTAATTACTTCCTCTGCTAGCTGGTCCTTCATAGTTTCAGGATACACAGGGGGAAAATATGAGAAATGACACCTACTGGTGTTGACTCAGTGAAACTGTTGTGAAAATAATTACCAACGGTGCCTTTTGTTAAACCCTGAATGCAATTACAGTATTACAGTTATGGTAATGATCAGAAACTCTGTTTCAACAGTGGAAAGAAATGAATAGTAGAGAGATAATTGCTGGAGTAATTGAGAAGATTTCTGTTCTGAAAAAGCTGAGTGAAACCTCTTCTTAAAGGCTGCGTTCACCTTTTATACAAAAACAGTAAAACTGTGGTGGACATAGGATTTCTTAGGCTATCACTGTCTCTTGGAACTTCCTCAATGCTTGTTTCTTGAGCTGCAGAGGAAGTTAGGATGTCACCAAATAGGTCAGTAGTGATCATCTTAGCCTAGTATCTGTTGTTCTGATTGTCATTCCCATCTACTCCTTCTTGGTTTATATTGCTGGCACTCAGCAGCAAGCCATTCTCCATGTTTGAGCACCTAATAAAACTCCTCAGGCAAGGAAATTTAATTTTTCAACATTATCTCGGGCTTCCTATAGGGAAAACAGTGTGTTTTTATGTTACAAAGGAGTTTTTAATATATTATGTTCAATGCTTGTATAGCAGTTGATATAGGTGTTATGTGCTGGCAGGGCGTTTCCTCTTTCTACAGAATTAAAGTGATACATATTTGTTTAAATAAATTAACTTTACATGTTGACACACACATTTAGCACATTTGGTGGAAAGCTAGTTTTGTATTCTAGTCATATAGAAGAAAGGGAAGGATGCATGAGGAAGTTCAATAATTCATTCATTGATTTGTTTACTCAATAAATATTATCAAATACTTAAGTTATGCCAGGCACATATGATACAACAAGGAAACAAAATATCTCTACCCTCCTGGAAGTTATATTTTAGTGACGAGAGGAGGTAATTTAAAGAAACATAAGACATAAACTTTATCCTCTGTCAGAAGGATCAGGAGGCGAATCTGTGAGAGCAAGTGTGGATGTGGGTTAAATCTTAAATAGGGTGATCTAGGTGGAACTCACTGAGAAGATATTGATCAAAAAATAATGAAAGAGATGATGTAGTATTATTATACGTTACCATTTGCATTGCATTTGAAGATTCATTTATTATTTAAAATTATTTATTAAGGCCTTATCCTACTTTGAAGGATACAGGGAGGGCTACATTTTAATCTCGATTTTACATATAAGGAATCCATCTGTGATGGTTAGGCTAGTGTGTCAACTCGGCCAAGTAGTTGTGTCCAGGTGTTTGTTCAGCAAGCACTAGGCTAATTGTAATACAAGAGCATTTATGGACTTCAATCACCATTGAGTTTACTGCGTGGATGGCTGATTACATCTGCATCAATCAGGGAGATTACATTATCAATGGGTGGTGCTTTTATCCAATCAGTTGAATGACTTAAAAGTGGAAATGATTTCAACATTCAGAGAGAATTTCCCAGCTCGTCGTTGGACAGGCAACCTCTCCCAGAAACTCATCAACAACCCTTCATCGGGCTTTCATCAGAGCCACTCCTGCCTGCAGAACCTGGACTTGTGCATCCCCATGGTTGCGTGAGAGACTCTTTTAAAATTTCATATTACTGACAGATATCTCCTGCTGATTCTGTTTCCCGAGAGAACACTGACTAATACACCGTCATATGGAGAGTTTAAGTAACTTGTTCAAGGTCACATACAAGGTAGCAACAACACATGTTAGAACCAGGTCAAGTGTCAGGTTTCTCATCTGACGCTTGGACACAGATAACTATCTCACAAGGTTGTTGTAAGTTATAGCTCTTTAAAAAGGATCTGAAGAACAGTAACAGTTCGTTTTGAATAGGTATGCTTGTTATTTTTATCTTCAAAATTTTAAAATAATAATGCAAGCCTGCATCACATATCTCATTCACTGCTCACAACAGCCCTCCGCAGATGAGAAAACTGCAGTTGTAGAGAGATGTTTAAGTAACCTCTCAAAGATCACCCAGCCAAGAAATGGCTAAGTCTGAGCTTGAACCCAGACCTGTGTCTCTTCAAAGCCTGGTCTCTTAGCAACTGTTCCAGATACAATTCCTTCTGAGCTAACTGGGGATGCACAGTGACTCTGTGGTTTTTAGATGAAATTATCTGGGATAGGCCTCTGGCTCCCGAAGTGTAAAATATGAGCAACTGAGGCAGAGCCATCAGCAGATCTGACCAAAGACAGCCTTGCTCAGTGTTTGGGTCACTGGATAGATATTATAAATTATGCTGTGCATTTCCTCTTCCAGATTATTTTAGGATTGTTTGTCAAGTTACATAAAATATCTTGTTCACATATGCATCAGGTTTGTATTGCATTTATACATTTATTTGGGGAAAAATTATATCTTTACAATATTTTTCTGATGAAGAACACATTGTATCTCTGTATTTATTCAGTCTCTCCAGGTCCATCAGTAAAGTCCAACAGTTCCAAAGTTTCATAGTTTTCTTCAGTTACCTTGTTTTCAGTTTATACACAGTCAATTTAAAGTTTGTGTTGCTACCATGAGTATGCTCTGTTTTCTATTTTTTTTTTTTTTTTTAATTATAGAAGAAAGCTGTTGATTTTTTATCAAGACTCTTTATGAAGTTGTTGGATGAGTGTTTCGGTTCTTATAGGTAAATAATCAAATCACCTGAAAATAATGATGTTTCTTTTGTCCTTTTCCAATATTTATACTTATTTTTCTTTACCTTTTCTTATTTTATTGATTATATCCTTCAGTACAGTATTGAATAGTATAGTAGTTAGAATAGCATATGTCTGGCTTATTTCTAGCTTGAATAGAAATACTCCTGATATTTCATTATCAAGGTAAAGAAGTTTATTATTAATTTTTTAAATTCTAATTTCTAACCTGCTTCTTTTTAAAAATTTAAATCATATATGGGTATTGAGTTCCATCCAGTGTTTCTTTATATCTCTTAAAATGATTACACTATTTTTCTCTTTTTATTAAGTAATATATATTTCAAAGTAATGAACTTTTATTTTTGAGATAAATATTACTTGGTCATGGCAAATAATTCCTTTAATACATTGTTGAATTAAATTTTAGGATTTTTACATCTAGGCTTAGAAAGTAGATGGGCCCATAATATTCTTTTATGTACGTATTTCTCTCTGTTTTTAATACCAGGGTTATTCATGTTTACAGAATTGGTTGGAAGACTTTCTATTATTAACTATTCTTTGAATTGAGTATAACATAGATCCTATTGTTTCCCCAGAAGTTTGTTAATTATAAAGCCATTTGTATATGCTTCCCTTTTAGGAATATATCTTGAATTTATTTTGCCATTTCTGTCTTTCTTTTTTTTTATATGCATCTCTTTGGGTTTTCTGTTTTTTAGTGAGCCAAATTTGGTAATTTATATATTTTAGAATATTATTAATTTGTAATTTATTGATATAAATTTACTAATAGTAAATTTTCATTACTTTAAATACCCTTTGTATCTCAAAAGCTAGTTAGAAAGTTCTTTTTACAATATTAAAATAGAAAAACGATTAAGCTATTCTTTTTTAAAATGTTTATTTTATTTTTTTAAAAGATACTTAGATTACATAAATGTAATGTCCCAACCCCTCCCACATTTTCCCACATTAATAACATCCTTCATTACTGTGGTACATTTGTTACAATTGATGAACACATTTTGGAGCATTGCCACTAAGTATGGATTATAGTTTACATTGTAGTTTACACTCTCTACCACTCAATTTTGTAAGTTATGACAAAATATATAATGGCTTGTATCTGTCATTGCAGTGTCATTCAGGACAATTCCCAAGTCCTGAAAATGTGCCCATATTACACCTGTTTTTCCCTCTCCCTCTCCTCAGAACCCCAAGTGGCCACTGCCTCAATCATCAATGATAAAAGTTCTTCCATTGCTAGAATCACAATAAGTCTATACTAGAATACCAGTAAATCTACTCTAGTCCTTCATTCACTCTCCAATCCTGAAGATGCTGGGAGGTGATGCCCACTCTGCCTCTACTTGAGATGGGGCTTATAGCCTATGGAGCAGATGGATGGGATTGTCTTGCTTATAGTTGCAGGATCTCCCTATTCCTTGGGATGGAAACTTTTTCATCATCATTTCCTTGTTAGTTGTCCTGGGTGTTTCCAATGAACTGGAGAGTAGGTGTTGCAACTCTGTTGAGATTCAGGGCCCAGCTGGCACATAGCCCAAAGATTTAAGTCTCTTGGACATATACCTATCCACTCTAGCACTAACTATAGGTTCAAATAGAAGAGGCAGAAGAGCCATGTGTAGGGAAACCACAACTGAGTCCAACTCTGTCACACTGGGGAGCATAAATTCCCAAGGAGGGCCCACTGGCAGAGCACCAAACTCCTGAGCTTTCTGCCCTTCCTCTAATGTCTGGATGTTTCCACTATTGAGGCAATATTTACTTTGGCAGTCAATGAGATCTGCTGAGACATGCATAAGCATAACCTCTGGAATGACCTCCTGACTCACTTTGAAGTCTCTTAGCCACATAAACTCATTTGTCTTTACCCTTTCCTCCTTTTGTTGGTGCTTGGTAGTAATCCCTCAGTGCCAGGGAAGCTCAACCTAGGAGTCATGTCCCACACTGGGGGGGAAGGTAATACATTTATATGTTAAGTTTGGCTTAGAGAGAGGTCACATTTGAGCAACAAGGAGACTCTCAGGAGGTAACTCTTAGGCATCCTATAATATTAGGCTAAAGTTAAATTTCAAAAGTAAAGGTTCATAAGTACAGTCATCACTATCAAGGGCATGTCAGTGGTCCATCCTCCTTCACTAGTCACTGCCTCAGTACTCAGAGGATTCTTGCTATCAAGAGGCAGCAGGTAGTGAGGGAGCCCGAGGGGGAAGGGCTGGCTGCGCACAGCACTGACTCCACAATAAACTTTTATTTTCCCTTTACCCTTAAAAGCTAAGATACCTGGCAATAGAGCTCTAATTTCAAATTATTTTATCCTAAAACCTTCAAAGCTTCTGACTCACGGTCTTCCAGAAATTAGAGTGGACAGTGATACTGTCAAGCTAAAACTTTTCCTTATTCTTTTGTCTTTAGGATGCTTTATTTTCCTCTGGAAATTTTTTAAAATTCTCTCCTTTCCCTTGTAGTTCTACAGTTTCACTGAGGTACATTTAGGTGTGGCTATTATGTTTAAAATTTATGTTGCTTAAAATTCAGTGTCTCTATCTGAAAAGGTAAGCCTATTATCAACTCAAAATTTGTATTCTACAGTTTCTTTCATCCTTGATGCTACTACTTTCATGCTAATCTTGTCTTTTTGGAACTCCTATTAGATATATGTGGACATACTGGATTGATTCTTATCTTGTATTTTTTATCTCTGTATCATTTTTTTTGCAAATTCTGAGAAAGTTCCTTGACATTTAATTCCAGATCATTAATTTGATTTTTAGCCATGCTTTTCTATTTGTTCATTTTATTATCAATCATTTTGTCTTAAAATACTTAGTTCCCAAGAAACACTTTCATATCAGCATGCCAAGTTTTTAATGATTCCATATCCTCTCATTTCTGAAATTACTTCAATGTCTTGCTCCTACAGCCAGTGGAGGAGTTCTCCCCAGGAAGAAGGTAGTTGACTCTCTTTAGAGGACAGTTGTTGTTATTGTTGTTTGTTGTTGTTGTTGTTTTACCCTGGGGTCAGTGCTTCTGCTGTTTTATGCTGAATAAAATGGCTTATTAAATGGCATTTAAATAAGGTACAGCTCTTCTCACAATTGGCCCATTATTCCTTCCATTTATTTTTATTAGTTTATTCTGGGTTTAGAATTTTACCTAGCATTTTGTTATTTTTTTCCTTTGAGTTTTTCAAGCTGTTGGTTTTTTTTTTTTTTTTTTCCTACTCTTTTCAGAATGATTCTATCTGCTTCCTACCACTCAGAATTACTCTCTCCCCGTTCTCCTCCTCTCTTTCCCTCTCCATTTCTCTCTCACTTTATCTTTCCTCCTTCCCCTTATACTATTTTAGAGAGTTTTGGAAGAGATGGGGAAATAGTTATATATCTCTATCCTGCTGTGTTGATCCAGTCCCCTCCAATTATTTTTTCTATCTTTTCTATACTATATTACACTAGGGAAGGGCATGTTCTGTAGTCTGTACAGCATCAAGCATGATGCCAGTTTCATTAGTGATATTTTATAAACACATAATGCTAATAAAATGGTATGGATTTAATTCACTTGTCCTCAAATTACTTGAGTTCTCTAGAATGCACATTTCTACCACAGTATTTTTAATTAAACTTGAATTACCAAAAATTGCACTATAAAACAATCTTTTCCTTATTAATAAGATGGTTAAAACATAGTACAATTTGGACTCACAATACTGCAAATTTTAATTATAAAGTTTTTAAAGTTATATGTACATTTTCCTATTGTAAGTAAAAATAACAAATAGGTAGATCACAATTGATTTTTTTAAAAGTCAGCATATCTAATTTGCTCTTTGATCATCAAAATCAGAATTATCTTGGACTTCTTTGTGCTCTTTGGCTTTGGCCTTGCAGTTTTGCTTGCAAAACAGTTCACAGGCCATTAAAGGCCAACAAAGTAGACCATTATTCCAGTAAAGGAGTTGTGAGTCCCTAAATATTGGTTAAACAAATCTTTTTCTTACTCTTCTAATGCCAATATCCAGTCACTATTGTATAAAAACTATTATGATATAAATCATAATTCTCATTTGATTGGTGATCTTTATACTTAGTCCTTTTTATGAGAACTACACTCTCAAAGAAATTTGAATTTTTCATTCAAATAGCACATAATTCTGTTAACTAATTTTTGTATATGTGAACAAAGAGGGGACACTCCATATTACTTTTGCTGAACTATATGAAGTCAAAGCAAAATACTCATTTCTGTGAATCCTGTTTTCTCAGCACTTCATGTAGAGTTATTCAATATGCTTCATACTGAGAGTAGACTCTATTAATGATAAATCAAACACTTCTATCTTCAAGCTTTTAATGTAAAGTCATTAATATATCTTGTAATTAAAACTGGTTTTCCAAAACAATTTCTAGTGCAAATTCTTCCTAGAAATAGTCATTTTCACTAATCCACATAGAAGGTGTTACCAGTACATCTTTTTATATTAAAATGGTTTCATTAGTATTGGTTCATAATCTTTTCATCTAATCTGTAAGGATTTAATGTCAGAGGAGGAGATTGATGTTTCTGCTGGTATTGAAATATTCAGTCTAGACAAAAGTAGCAGTATAAGTTGACATGAAAGGTTCAAGGCATCTCAACCCCAACAGAATCTACTCATTATTTAATTATGCTTTGAAAGTTATTAGCAGAAATTTCTGGCCTTATGGCAGAAACTTTTCTGATCAACAGGTGCACATAATTAAAAGGACTATTCTTAAAGGTGCTTTACATATAAATATAATTCTGGTATTTTAGAACTGATAGTACCTGACAAGTTATGAGTCCTAAGACAATTCCCTCATACCCTCTATTCCTTCTCTAACTCTATATCTTCTTATTTATTTTCCTAATTATTTTTACTCTGTAAATTTTGTAGTAGGAGCCTTCATTTAAATATAGAATTTTCCTTTAAATCATAGTTGTTTCTTGGTCTGGGCCTATCCAATTAATGTAAAATCACTTTTTTTTTAGATTGGTCTTTATTCACAAAAAAGTACATTTCAGAGAATTTTGCAACCTAAGCATTTATTTTAAAATTAGGAAACAATTTAGATAAACAGATTGCTTGTTGTGTTAGTTAGGATTCTCTAGGGGAACCGAACCAACAGGTGATATCTGTAAATATTACGAGATATTTATAAAAATTGTCTCCGCGACTGTGGGGATGGGCAAGTCAAAATTCCACAGGGCAGGCCGCAGGCTGGGAACTCCAATCAATGTTTTTCAGTGAATTCCCCAGGAGTAGTTGACTGGCTGAAGTAAAGATGGAAAATTTCTCTCTATATATTGCTAACTCATCATTTCTCCTTTTAAAGCTTTCAGCTGATTGCATGAAACTTCTCTGTTGAAGGCAATCTCCTCAGTTGATTGTAGCTGTAATCAGCCATACGTGCAATCAACTTGCTGATGATTTAAGTCCACAAAGTATCCTCACAGTAACAATGAGGCCAGTGCTTGCTTAACCAAACAACTGGACACCATAACCTGGCCAAGTTGTCACATGAGCTTAACCATTACACTTGCTGAGAGTGGTTTGGTCCCAGAAATAATTACAGTGAACTAAGTTAAGAAGTGCAGCCCACGTTTTCATATGTTTAGCCAGACTTTTGTAATTTATTTTGCATTAAAATAGCTAGTCAGGATAAAAAATAATACCACATTGCAAATGATCTAAAGAAATCCTGATACTCAGATACAGTTATACACTTTTATCCCAAAATGTTCACACATATGTATCTCAATTTAAGTTTACCAGAGCTTGAAGTTAATTGTAATTCTAATTGAGGATTTCAGGGAAGCTTGGTTTTAACACCATTTTCAGGATCTTGAGGCAGCATATCTTACAGCTCAACTCAGTGTATACTTTGAAATCAGCAGGACCTCAGTGTGAATCCTGTCTCTGCCACTTCCAAATCTAGCCACAGTCAAATTAGTTAACTTCTCTGAGCCTCTGCTTACTCTTGTGTAAAATAGGCATAATAGGTACCTATTTTGAAGGGGTTATTGTAAGGTTTAAATGAGGTGCTACATATAATGCATTTAGCATGGTGCCTGGCCCATAGTAAGCACTCAATAAATGTTAAATTTTATTACAACCTTTGACTCACTTGTTAAAATATGAACTAAGTGAAACTTGTCCTGGTCCCCTTACTAAGTTTGCTTTTCTCAGCTTTTTATCTGCCTTTACCTAGTGGCTACACAGGAAAAGATAACACATAGTGACACGTTGCTGTGGGGTAGTGTGAAACACTTACTTTAAACAAATGATGGTGATTTCTTTATTTAACCACATGGGCATAATAGATGTGGTAGATTACATTATGTCCCCACAAACACATGTCCAAGTCCTGTAGACGTGAAGTCATTTTAAATAAGATCTTTGAAATGTTATTAGGTAAGGTAAGGCCAGATGAATCAGGGTGGGCCTTAATCCACATGACCGGGGTCTTTGTAAGCAGAGGAAATTTGTTTGAATTCAGTTAGTAGAAAACAGGGGAGACAGAAAGACACAGATTGCCCTGTGATGGAGGCAGAAATGGAGCCATCACCCAAACGCTACAGACTTTGGAGAAAACATGGCCTTCAAATACCTTGATGCTGGACTGCTAGCCTCCAAAACTTTGAGACAATAAATTCCTATTGTTTAAACCAACCAGTTTATGGTATTTGCTGTAGCAGTCCTGGCAAACCAAAACAATAAAGTATATATTGGCTCTGTGTCAGTATGTATGTCTGTGTGTTTACCTTGCACAACTGTTTACTTCATGAAACAAATCCTATCCCCCAGGATATAAGAATGGATGAGGAACACAGTCTAGGTTAGTAATAGTGCCTCACCTTCCCTGGACCAGGTTCCAAGGCAGGGGTGTGGTATATGACCTTTTTAGTATAATAACAATAAATCCTTGGGATTCTTTCAGCTGAATGTATTACTATGACAGAGATTTGTTCATAAATACGCTCAAATATCTTTTTCTGCCTAACTCACTCCAAATTTCCCCAAATTTTCTGAACAACAACTTAAAATATGAATACAACAGTTAAGTGTACACATTAAACATTAAGTGTTAGAGTTTTCCAATGGCAAATACAACCAACACATCACTCAACTTGCTTCAGGAAAAAAGACTTCAGTTATATTTCAGGGTTGTTTGAATCTAATAAAATATCTAAACAGGTTTATAGAAAGAATTCCTCTCATGAGAGATATACTTTATTTGTTCTAAATTACTTGTCTAACTGGTGTAGCTGCCCAGAAGGATCATTGGATCCAGCCTGCCAAACACTGTTAGAACTCTTTTTGTCTCTCAGCTCTCATTCTTTTCTACTGTACCTGAGGTGTATTATTCTGCCAAAGGGGTGCTGATGCAAAGTACCAGAAATCTGTTGGCTTTTATAAAGGGAATTTATTTGGGGTAAAAGCTTATAGTTATAAGGCCCTAAAGAGTCTAATTCAAGGTTACTTTTCTCACCAAAGTCTATTACCATGTCTTGAAGCATGATGGCAGGTGCTGTCTGTCTCTCTCTTAAGGCTCCATGGGCCCAGCTTCTTCCAATCTCAGCTGTAGGCTGGAGGGCTTATTTCTTTCTGGGCCTTAGCCGCTCAGGGTTCTGGTCCCTTCAGTTGCAAACTATCAGTCGAATGGCTCATTTCTCTCTTGGGCCCCCAAAACAAGTTCTTTCCTCTGCTATGTCTATGGGGCTCTCTCTATTCCTGTGTATCTTCTTCTGTCTTCTTGATTGAGTGTCTGTTTATATAGCCCACGAAGGGGACGAGGACTCAACCCTCCATGCCCTAATGACGTAGTCAAATCAAAGCCCTAAACTTGATTTAATCAAGTAAATGTAAAGCCTTTGAATTTAAATCAATCAAAGGGTATCATGCCCAGAGGAACAGACCAGTTTACAAACATAATCAATATCTGTTTTTGGAATTCAAAAATAATATCAAACTGCCACACTGGGAATGGGAGACTTAGTCACCGGCAGTCACATCTGAGAGCTTTTTGAAGAGTTTTAAAGGCCTGTCTTTCTCTCCCTCCCCCATCAGTAGATTAAAGAATCCCATGGATATCCTGTTATTGAACCATCTTGTTTATTTGTCTTCCCAGCCCTCATCCTTGCCTGGGATCATGGGCCTGGGTTGGTAAGATTTAATGATTGGCCCATAATGGGTTATAAATCTCCTGTAGTCCTAGGGCATGGAGTCCATTACAAAAGACAGTCCTGGACTCCTCTCTCATATTGAAAGGCACATTGCAGTGTCTGCTGGTCTGTTACAAAAGATAGATAGATGTGCCAAGTATATTCTCATACACACAGTCAATAAAGAATTTTCTCCAGTGTACAAATGTGGTTAAAAAAAATCAATCTATTATCTGCATAGATGAACAATTGAAGACAAGAAAACATAGGGCATTTAAGATAATATTAATTTTTCTAATTTGGCTTTAATAGAGGATGGGAGTAAAAGAAGGTGAATGTTAGAGTTTAAGCAGAGACGAGGCCATGGAAGGTCTTGTCTGTGAGACTAAGAGATTTAGATATTTTTCTGAAGACCACTGAAGTTTTTGGAGAACAGGAATTATAATAAGAGCTATATCTCAGGAATATATATCTGAGATCTTTGTCTTTGGATGGCTAGGAGGAGGTAGAGATTACCTCTGCTGGTCTCTTCCTTTTATTCCCAGTTTCATTGCTTCCTATGAAGGTCCTTGCAATAGGTTCAGTTAAAGTTAATGAGGATCATAACAGCATGAGTGAAGACTGAAAATGAGGAAATTATCAAAGTACATTCAGTAGGATTAGGTAACTATTCACAAGGGAAATGGAGCAGTAGAATGGTTAGAATAGGAATAGAGAAAATGATCCTGCAATTTCAAACCTGGGTGGTTAAGAAGATTGTGGTACTTATATAAAAAAGAAAAATAGAAATCATATGAGAAGGAACTGGTTTAGAGTGTGTTCTAGTCTGCTGGGCTGCTGAAAGCAATATACCAGAAATGGGTTGGCTTTTACAATGAGGATTTATTATCTTACAAGCTTACAGTTCTGAGTACATGAAAATGTCCAAATCAAGGCACCATCAAGACAATACGTTCTTCCTGAAGACAAGCTACTGGCAGTCCTGGACTCCCTTCTCACATTGCAAGGCACATGGCAGTGTCTGCTGGTCTTTTCCTTCTCTTCCTGGTTTCATTGCTTCCAACTTCTCGCTTCTGTGGCTTTCTCTCTCTTTCTGAATTTCATTCTCTTATAAAGGACTCCAATAAGAAGATTAAGACCCACCCTGGGCCGTGCCTTAACTGAAGTAACCTAATCAAAAGGTCCTACTTAAGATAGGTTTACATCTACAGGAATGGATTAGATTTAAGAACATACTTTTCTGAGGTCCATACACATTCATACCATCACAGGGTGAAAAGAATAGTGAGATTACTTTTTGACATGTGGCATTTGAAGCATAGGATATGTCCAGCAGGCAGTAAAAAGATGGGAATGGAACTTCAGAGAATGAAGGTACTGGAAATCAGCTGTAGATAAGAGACAGTTCTGTGATTATATATTTAATGTATATATGTGTGTTTATAGAGAAAAGGATGTGTTATGGGAACAGAGATGAGATGAGACTATAAATTTCACTATGTAAATGATGGTTGTTCTAGATAATCAAAGAGAACTTAGACAAAACATATTAACTAATTTCCAAAATCTTAAGGGCTATTAGTTAAAAGGGGGAGAATAGAATTCATCTATATGTTCCAGAAGCTTGAACTAGGACCAATAGATGGCATTATTTAAGGAGGCAAATTATGGCTAAATATAGGAATTTCCTAACTGTGGCAGTATGAAGATATTTATGAATTCCAAAAGGAGATATTGATTATATTTGTAAACTGGTGTGTTCTTTTGGGTGTGATAACCCTTTGATTGTATTAGATTCAGCTGAGATGTCTCATTAAATTATGTTAAGATTAGGGCTTTGATTCAACCACATCATTAGAGTACGACTCAGTGTTGAATCCCACACAGAGAAGCAGATACACAGAGAAGATACACAAAGGATCCTGTGGCCCCAGGAAGAGAGATGCAGCCTGAAGAGAACAGAGCAACTGAACCTGGAAAGAAATGAGCCCTAGGGAGAGAGATGAGCCTTATACCTGCCTAAAGCTGAGATTGGAAGAAGCTGACACCATGTGCCTTAAGTGGAAGAAAGAAGGCTGAATCCATGCAGTCATCACCCGCCATCTTGCTTCAACACTTGGCAAATGACTTTGGGTGAGAAAGTACCTTTATGTTACCTTGAGTTGGACTCTGTTAGCACCTTGTGACTGTAAGCTTCTACCTCAAATAAATACCCTTTATAAAAGCCAGCAGATTTCTGGTACTTTGCATCGGCACCCCTTTGTAACTTATAGACTAATATTAGAGACATTAGGGACATACCAAAGTAGAATTATTTACAGCAAAATGTTATGGATTTATCATTTCTAGAGGAGCTTAAACAGAAACAGGGTGCCAGTCTGGCAGAGTGCATGAGATTTTATTATAATCAAGAAAATAAAATCCTATAATTCAGAAACAACATCTTCCAGTTACTAAGGATAATATTATGTCCACTTATATAAAATGAGGTAATTAACACCTACCATAGGCCAGGTATTAGACTAAGTGGGATCATTTGCTGTAGCTGTTATAACAACCTACCACAAACCTAGTGGCTTAAAATGAGAATTCTATTCGTTCAAAGTTCCAGAAGCCAGAATTCCAAAAGCAATTTCACTTGGAGGAAATCAAGGTGTCATAAGGGCCATGGTCACATCAGAGGCTCTAGGGGACAATCCTTCCTTGCCTCTTCTGGCTTCTGGTGCTGCCAGCTTAACTTGTGGTTGTATCACTCCAGGTTCGGTATCCATGGTCACATTGCCTCCTCCTCTCCTGTGTGTATCAAATCTCTCTCTACCTCCTACTTAGGATACATGTAATTGCATTTAATGCCTCCCGGATAATCCAGGATAATTTCTCCATCTCAAGATCCTTAACTTGATCACATCTGCAAAGACTTTGCCAAATAAGGTAACATATGCAGGTTCCAGGGATTAGGACCTGATACTTTTTGAAGAGCCCTTGTCAGCCTACAGAGGGCTCTGTTGTACATGTCTTGCTGTAAAGCAGCCCTATGAAGGAGATACCATATTTTAATCTCTCTTAAGAATAGGAAAATTAGTCCTAAAGACACATTTTGACACCTAGCTAGTAGTTTTCAGAACTTCAATTTAAGCCCACTTTCACTATTTTTAAAGCTTGAGAATGATTTTTTTTTTCCAAATTGTATCATAAAACGAAATTAACCTTTTCTGTAAGCATAAGTGCTTCTATTTTCTTTCCATGGCACTGAGCTGCCTCCAAAACAGGCACACTTTTATAAATCTCAAGGTGGAAAAAGATGTTTGAATCCATACACTAAATGTTATGGCAGCTGCAAGAAGTTGCATCTCTCTGAACATTGTTGGGAATGCGTGAAAACATTTACTGGCAGGCAGGAACTCAAGATGTGAAGAGATCCAACAAATAACAATTACCTCAGCTATGGCTTTCTTTCTGAAATTGCTACTGGTCCTCATATCCAAGTAGTCACCTGTTTTTTGTCTTCACATAACCTCTGCTTTCCCTGTTATCACTGAGAGTTTTTTCTCAGACCTCAGGTTGCTGCTTAGTATTTCATAACAAGCAGCAATAATTTATAACCAGCATGGTTTTATGTTCATATAAATTTGTTATATATTGCACATCATAATTGCACCCCCCTCAACCTTTATTTATAGAATGCTTCTTTTTCCCTCCCAGAGTCATCAGACGTGTTGTAGAGACAATGTCATTAATCTTACCCAAGCACCTTGTAGGTATTATGATCCACATTTGAAAAACAGATAAATCATCCCACTCATATATAGTATATGCCTGTGAAAAGGAGGCCATTAGGAGGAAATGGCTACCTAGGCGTGTAAAGAAAATCTCTGCCAACATCAGTATTAAGGAATGATAGATCCAGAAGTAGAATCCTGGGAATGAGCAGGGAGTTATTTCTCACTCTTAATTCCAGGGTCCTAATGGAGCCTGGGCCTCTTTATGGGGTTTGTTTTGACTTTTTTTTTAAAGCACAAAAGTAGTGAATGTGGCATAGATTCCTAGCCCCCATGGCTAAAGTGTGAGATCAATTTAAATGAAGATCTCTTGCAAGGTATATTAAACTATTTTGTATGTGATAGACTTCTGAGAGGCAAAGTGAACACAGTGCTTTTTAAAATAGGAGTTTAGTTACAAGCACCAAGTGCAACCAAATAAGAGATATTGAATGCATTTGTAAAACAAAGAAAATAGTTTTATCCTCATTATGTATGGCCCCAGAATATTTTTTCTTTCTCTTTATTAACCTAAAAGGGATCAGGTATGGACTTTCCGAAGGAATGCCATTTTCACTAACTACAGTGATTGTGAGGTCCTTATTATGCTTCATTGCTAGAGGTTTTACTTCTTTTACTCCCTTGTTTTTGTTGTTGTTACTGTTTGTTTGTTTTCATTGTGTCCATTAAGCTTAGTTATACCTGTGTTTATCTTTTTTAGTTGAAACTAAATGAAACAAAATTAAAAGAACTTCTTTGATAATAAAGCAATCCTCCACATGCTCAGCCATCCTTTTGTACATAATATTAATTTCATTTAATTCAAATCAGCAAACAATTACTGAATTCTTATTATATGCCTAGCCATAGGGTGAGTACTCTAGGAAATAAAAATAATAATCTCTGTCCCACAAATGACTATTGTTGTGGGTGTGTAGGTGTTTGTGTGTGCATATGTGTGTGTGTGTGTGTGTGTTGAGGAGCAAAAGACAGCAATGAAAGGTAAAATGAGCACAGAAATAACTATTATTTAAGACAAAATAGGCTTAGTACTTTGAGATAGTTTCAAAGAAACCATGGTTCTATAAGGGAGCAAGAAATCACATCCAAATGTGAGAATAGAAGGTTTTATGCTGAAAGCAACATTTGGAACTGGCTTTGAAGGATGGCTGTAAGGGTTAAGGAGCAAAGAAGCAGTACAGTCCAGAGGGAGGGAAAGAGAATGAATAAAGCAAGGTATTTTCCAAGAACAAGGAGTCTGTTTTGGTCACTGTATGATGTTTTGCAGGAGTAATAAAGCCTACACTGGGCTGGTTAGTTGGGATCACATTGGGGACAGTCTTCAGTGTCAAGATCTGGTGTTTTAATTTTGTTCTATGTAAGGAAGAAATATTCGGAAGGTTTTTGTATAAGAGTCCTACTTGATGGCATTATACTTCATAAAAATTTAGCAGTGGTATGAAGAATAGTGTGGAATGGGAAAATAAAGCCAGAAAACTGGTTGGGAGACACACTGAGAATGAAAAACCTGATTGGGTGGTGAACATTGGAACAGAAATGAAGAGGTAGATTCAAGTGCCACTATAATGGTAGAATGGGCAAGATTTGGCAACTGATTGGAAACAAAAGATGAATCCATGGGGTAGCAAAAGTTGACCTGGGGTATCATCTGTAGAAATAGCTGGGTCATAAGAAGATAGTGATTTGTAGAATGGGAAGAAGGCAAGGAGATTAGTTTTGAAAATTTCCTTCACTTTATGTTCCATTAAAGAAATATGTTTTCTCTCACAGTTTTTGCTAACATTAGATTACATTTACTTCTTTACTTTGTGAGTATTGTTGATTCTCTGATAAAACAAATCAGTCTCCAAATTATCTAAGTGATAAAGGAAATATAAGACACAGTCCCTGCCCTTATTAAAATTTTAATATTTTTGTGGGATATAGGCATCAAAAGTATGATCTTGGGACCACTTTTTGTGGGGAAGGCGGGCATGGGGGCATTCATACTACTCTATTGTCCTTTAGGTGAATATTTTGTAACATAATAGGTGGTAAATGCTAAGAGTCAGTAGTTGCTCTAGCAATTCAGAGCAGTGAAGATTATTTTGTTAATTTGGTTAAGCAATTACCCTGTTCAAGGCACCATGATAGAATAAAGAGGCATAGTTTCTGCCTTTGAGGAGTTTTCAGTTTAGGACTGAGGGATACACTGTAAATAAACAAATACTCTAAAAACTTAACAGGTACAGGGAAAATCAGAAGCATGAGTTAGTAACCAGTCATGTCAGAATGAAAAAAGGAGTATACAATGTGTTTTCCTTTTCAAATGACTACATTTCTTTCCTTTTCTTTTTCATTTCCATGGATCTATAAAAGTGGTTAAGTAATGTTAATGGAGATTATAGAAACCATAAAGAAATAAGTTTAATTTTTATCATACATAAATTAACTTTTATTCATTCAAATATCTTTTACTCTTTAAGATAAAGCATCTTTTTGTCACCTCTAAGTTTCAATTTAGTATGAGAATTTTACTGAGGAATTAAAAATAACCCCCATTCCTTTTGCTCTCTGCAATCACAATTCATTCCTTGCTCTCTCCTCCAGGGCCTATTCAAATTCTAGTTACATCTTCATTAATGCTCTTGTCACAATTAACCTGGACTACTTGATATCAAAGCTGTCTCTGTGTGTGTTTCTGTGTGTCCCTTCTTCATTAGTCAATGCTAGGCCATATACACTATGCCATATACACAGTGTGCCATATACACACTCAACAAAAATGTGTGGACTCAAAATGAAGTGCTTTTTCCCCTTTTGGCTCAAGTACTTAATACTTAGAGGCATGTGGTGCTAATATTTAAGATAGATTGCTTCATTTTGTTGAAGTACCACATAACCATTCACACACCTTTGAGTTTTGCACTATTAAAGGGTAATTTCCCTTCTGAGAATTGTGCCTGTCGCAGACACATTTTACAAACCCAGTCTTTTTTATCATCGTTAGATAGGTAAAGAGATTAAAAATAAAAGGTTTATTCAAGTGTGCAATTGTACACAAAGGCTTCATTTGGAAATACTTATGTATTCAAATAGAAAGTATGGAGTACTCTTATTGAACATGCCCACACTCAGAGCTATGCCTGTTTTAAAGGCAAAAAATATTGATGTTAATTTGTGTATCACACTATTCACCCAAATTATTGGAGAAAGCTCTTTCCCTCCTTTTTATGTCAATATAATAAAACCCATTGAAATTAATCAAAAGCTGTGTCTTGCCCAATTTTATGTGTTTGACCTATTGTGGTACTTTCTATTTGTTTATTTGCTTAAAGAAATGTTTTTAACATTGCTTTTAATTCACACATTTTAATAACTTAAAACAGTTTTTGTATTTTGTTTTCTTCCTTTTTTGGGATGAAAATTTAATACTCAATAGCATCTTAAACCCCAAATCTGCATACAGCAGATGACTTCAGTCCATAAATGAATAGTATTTTACTTTATATTGAACTTTACTGCTTACATATTGCCTTCACATATATTATCTAACTTGTTACTTATCATAGTCATGTGATCAGGTATTACTATTCTCATTTCATTTTTCTGTGTTAAAAAGCTGAGACCTAAAAAACCTAAGACATACTTGTTTTGGTTTCCTAAGCTGCTCAGGCAAATACCATGAAATTGAGTCAGTTTAAACATGGAAATTTATTAGCTTATGGTTTTGAGACTAAATGAAAGTCCAAATGAAGGGTTGGTTCAAGGCAATGCTTTCTCCTGGAAGACCAGTGTTCTGGAGCTGGCTGCTGGTGATCCTTGGACCTTGGCTTGGTAAATGACAAGGTGCATGGCGGTGTCTTCTGATCTGTCTCTCTCTTCTGGGCTCAGCTTCTTGCCTCCTGTGTCTTTCTTTGTCTCTCTTTGTCTGAATTTCACTCTGTTTATAAAAGACTTCAGTAATAGGATTAAAACCCATCCTGAGTTAAGTGGGCCACACCTTCATAACTGAAGTAACCTCATCAAAAGTTCCTACTTACAATGGGTTCACACCCACAGGAATGGATTACATTTAAGAACATATTTTTCTGGGGTGCATACAGCTTCAAACCACTACAATACCTAAGATTCATATGTTTACAAATAATATGAGCAGAACCAGAATTAGAATGGAATTACTTGGATGCATCAATCAGTTCTCTCAGTATTAAAATGAACAAATATACCATGCCATCCCAAAATAGCTCATGGATATTTATGCTGAATAAAATTAACATTTTGAGCATTTATACATGCCAGGCACAGTCTAAGTACTTTACATGTGTTAACTCATTTAATTGTTACCACAACTCTATGGAGTTTAAAAAGAAAGAAACTAAGCCCCAAAGAAAGTAACTTGCCCTAGTAAGTTATGGAACTGGAATGTGTGCCCAGTCAGTCTCCACTCTGCTGCCTTAAGCATCACCCTCTCTGATGGAATTTTAGAATAGGGAGAGATTTGGTAAAGCAAACAAAAGTTGATAACTTTCATGACTATGCTTCTTGTCAATGAACTTAAAAAAAGGTATGCTTGAATCACGAAAGGTAATTGATATTCATGGTAACTGTTTAATGCTTAATGGTTTATATTTGTTGGAATATTTCAGCTTGAACAATCCCTTCAATTGTTTATATCACATAGAATTACAGAACATTATAGCATAAATATACTAAGGGGCCAACTCCCAAATTGCAAAAACGGACCAAATATGAGAGAGGTTAAATGACCTCCACAAATTGCTTACCTAAAGTGACTGAGCCAAGCTCAGATCCAGCTCTTCTAAGGCTATTCTTTAACTGAAGGAAAATGTGAGAATTATAAATAAGTATAATGTATGTGTATGTACTGCCTGTTCTATAAAAAAAAAAAATTGTGGAGAGGCACTATTGAGGAAGCTGTCTTTCACTTCTCCTAGGTAAGGCTATGATTCCCACTGAAAATGCTCAGCTTCTAGATGGAAATCCTAGTTATTTCATGGCAGATAGCCAAATGAAAAGTGGAACATTTAATTGTCCAAATATTTGAGAGTTTCTAGATGTACAAATATATTGACTATTTGTAAATATTGACAAAGGAATTATAGAAGGAATTGGAACAAGAGCTAATGTGAGGATATCAAAGTTAGAATTGTGAAATGCAGCCTACCTTGTCTTCTCAGATAGTTAAAGGGATTCTTGACCAAGCACAGGAAATCTTTTTCTCTGCATTTCACCCACTTGCAGTTAAGTCAAGTAAGCCTGTGAGCATCATCAGAGCACTGACCACATCTTATCCATCTTTGTGTCTCTTCTAGATCTTAGTACAGTGCCCAGCAGTAGGTGCTCAATACAAATCTGTTGGCTGAACTGATTAATAGCTTGGCATGTTCTCTTCAAAGATTTCTTCCTTGATCTTCCATCTTGTACTACAAGAGCAATTTGTTTCCATTATGTATATGTTGCTTTCTATTGTATTGTGCAGTATCTGCTTTTGTGTGTATGTGTGTTAGGAGGCAGTACTTATTTTTGTGAATAAATTGTAAAGCTATTGGGCATAATAGCAGCATATAACTTATTTATCTGAAGAAGGTACTTCATCTAACTCTATGTCCTCCCTGACACCTGTCATTAAGCATTGTTTTCTCCCAATGAATAAAGTCTTCCACTTTGATGTTATTACTTTTATGCCTATGCATCTCTATAAAACACTTTATTCCCCTGCCTATTAGCAGGAAGTGATTTCTCATCACTCATTTATCCTTAAATATGAATTGTTCTGCCCAGGTATTTGCAGTTTAACCCTTTGTTATTATTGGGAATGAAAATCATTCTCTGATAGGGATTTCTGGTTAAAGTAGAGCCAAAGATTGACAGAAGGAGAACATAAAACATTTATTTGTATTCTACATTGTACTAGGCTGGTACATATCATGCCAGCTTCGAATCACATTCATCCATAAAGATAATTAAACAGATGCTGCATCTGCTACACCGACACCGCCCAATTCTACATAAACACATAAATACAAACCCTCCAGGAAATTTCCTTACAGATGAGGAAATTGAGGTTTACAGGGGCTAAGTAACTTGCTTAAGGCCACAAGGCTAGTAACCACAGAAAGCCAGAATTTGAATCTGGTAGGTCAGTAGGATTCCAAACCCATTCTCTCTTCAATACTATTGCCACTAAAATATGGTGTTGCTAAAAACTGATCCAGCAAGTAACAACCCTCTAGTCCAGGTGTTCTTAACCCTTTTTCATCCATGGACCCCTTTTCCAATCAGATGAGAACCATGGACCCTTTACTAAGTCCACACTATATTGTGGATTATTTAATAAATATGTCACACCCGCACCAACACGTCCCCACAAGAATAATGTTTTTTTTGAATTTCAATTCAAGCTCCGGGACCCCTGGTTAAGAACCCCTGCTTTAATCAGTAGAGGGAATCACGGGTGGCCAGAGTGGTATCAGGGTCCTGGGAAGAAAGAGGGCACATCCAACTGAGTAATTTGGAAAAGGTTTAATATTGAAGTTTACAGAAGGGTGGACTTTATCCTAGGCCTGAGGAGATGAGCTTCAATTTACTGGAATCTGAAGTGGGGAGAACTGGGGGTGGGGTGGAGGCGGAGAGAATGAGGGGGAAAGATGAGTAGAGGGGGAGGGGAAGAAAATTGCCTGACAGGGCTGTGACTCTTTGTCCAGGGTTATGGCCACATGACAGCATTCCCTGGGGTGGGGGTGTTTTTAGGGGTGGGAGTAGGGCAGTGTGCCATTGGCTGAATCAAACTGAAAGTCAGAATCAAACTGAATCTGAGGACAGAGTTCTTGCCCATCAGCCCTCAAGACAGAGGAGGGTGGCAAATGAATCTGAGTAAGCGTGATGGATGATTTCAGCACGAAAGGTTAGAAGTACATTTTCTCTACCACCCCATCTCTCAACCTCACCCCCATTCTCACTTAAAGTAAATGAAAATGGCAGAGGCTTTTAAAATCTTTTGTTTTATTCGTGATTGTGAATGCTTCTGAAATGTATTAGTGCACTCATTTACTAAGCAATCATAAGCATCAACATTTGTTCCAGTCTTATTCTACTGCTGACAAAGGTATTGTGAAATATTAGTTAAGACCTTCCCTCAAATAAGTACATAGCCTTTAATTTTTTATGTCAGGTAATTGCAGTATAGTTTGCAAACAATAAAACTCACCCATTTTAGGTATACAATCCTTTGAGTTTTCACAAATGTATATATAGTCAAGTAACTGACAACCACAGCCAAGACACAGAATATGTTCATCATCTCAAAAAGTTCTGAATTTTTGTTGTTGTTGTTGTTGTTTTAATTGCTAATCCCACCCAACTAAATTTTTGGTATCAACTTTTGTTTCTTCTAATTTTAAATAGGAAAAAGTACCCAGCAGGTGCTTTAATGAAAACTGATTTTGTTGGTTTGTTTCCTCACTCAGCTGAATAATATAAATTACCAATGTTGGTAATTAGCTCATTTTATATATATTATACTGAGAGAACATTTATAGCATTGGCTGCACACTGAAACCACCTGGAAATATTTTAAATGTCTCCATGTCTAGGTGGCACCTATTAAATGAAAATGCCCGAAGTTGGGACCAAGGCAGCAAAAACCTAAAGTTTCCAGTGATTCTAATATGTGTCCAAGATTGAGACCTGAAACCCTGTGAATTAGAGCAATTTTTTCTCAACTCTGCACAGAGTTCCCTCTGAGGAATTGTTTAAAAATAGTGATACATTTCCTCTATTTTGATTTATACAATTTGTTCATGAAAGTCAGGTAACTTAGATTTCTGAATGGTTGGGCTCCAGTTAATCAAAGTTTTATTATAGTTCTGGGTATGTGGTGGTATTCAATAAATGTTAAATGGAGGACTTAATCCCATAGTCAAGTCAAGAAGAATAAAATATGCTCCCTCTTGGAAATAAACTGCATATTTGAAATAATTATCTTGGCAAACTATCACTTTCCGAAAATTGTCCTCCTAGGCAATTTACCTCAAATGGTAAGCCTTGTATTTTAAGAGAAGACTATATTTCAACTATATTTTTTCATTGTGATATTAGGCCCAGATGTATCTTACCACACTTGCATAATTCTCTCCAAGGAAATTGACAGGAAGCAAGATTAAGAGACTAAGGATAAGATTTAAACTAGTCTCCCATTTGGAAGTGTAAATGATACTATTATACCTCTGGGCCTTGAAAATACTGGTACTTTATAAAATAGGGCAATAGTACTTTCCAGCATTTACAATGGCAAAATATATACACAAAAGGGCATCTAATACCAGTAGCTAGAACACAAATGAACTAAGTGTCTGAACAGATACGGGCCTAGTAAAATATTTTTTAAAAATCTTCTTTTCAGCCTAAAGTTATTGATTATATGTTCTGGCAGAAATATCATTAAGCAAATCTCATGAGCTTTATTGTTATAGATAAGTACTTGGCATGCTGCATGTGTCATTGTACACTCAAGGTGCTGAATGTTTATTTAATCCTTCAAATACGGATTAATGTAGTAAACAACATTTTTCTCAAGATAACTATTCCTGGTTTAAAATAAAGATATAAAGTTTATTTGATTTGACATTCCCACTTCTTATGCAATTGTTCTACTCCTTTTTACTTTTTAGGACCACCTCAGAAAATAATGTCACCTAAACAAGAACATGAAGATAGGAAACATGAGAAAGTCACAGATAAAGGAAGTGAAAGCGGAACGTCATGTAACGAGCTCTCTACTTCCAGTTGTGACAGCCACTCAGAGGCAAGCACTCCGCAGGACAACCCACCCAATGCCCAGCAGGCAACAACTCACCAACCCAACACCTTAACGTTGGATCGCCCCTCCAAAAAGGCACCTGTGCAATGGATGCCCCCACCAGATAAACGGAGAAATAGTGAACTCTTTCAGACACTCATCAGCAAGTCCCGGGAAACAAATCTTTCAAAAAAGAAAGTCTGTGAGAAGCTGAGTGTAGAAGAAGAAATGAAAAAGTGTATTCAAGATTTTAAAAAGATCCACATTCCAGATTATTTTCCAGAGCGCAAACGCCAATGGCAGTCTGAACTGTTACAAAAATATGGGTTATAGTATTTATCACAATCCTGCAATATTTCAATGACATTCAGTGTTTACTACAGTGTCACCACCTGACTGATGTCCTAACAATGGTCAGTGTGATTCTTGCTGCTCTTCCTTTTTGTGAACAGTGGATGTGGGACAGTATTTTCGTTCATTCTGTTTTTGGTTTTAGAAATATAATAAAAGAGAGAAAATGAAGCCAATATATGTTGACACAAAATGGCATATCTGATTCAAACCATTTTACAAGAATGGAAGCAAAATATGCATGATCAAGAATCTTGGACTCTTGATTTTTGAACTGTGGTCATCTGGACATGTTTGTCATTTTGCATCTCACCAAATACAAATCATCATATCACATTAACTAAAGTGACAATATGGATGAAGCCACATCAAGTAAAATTTTAGATGATGGTATTAGGATCCAAACCCAAAACTATTTAAATGTTAATGCAATAAAACAAGTATTATTTTTGCATGACCACAATGTTACAGATTAATCACAAGAAATAAGGGAAGATCTGTTTGTTGCTTGGAATGAAAATATTACAAAAAAAAAAAAAAAAAAAAAAAAAAAAAAAAAAATGGTTCCGAGTACCATACTGTAAGCTGTCTAGGAGACTGAATTTTCTTTGTTCAAGATCTGTGAGTTTTTTGTGTATGTGTATGGTGTTCTATATATTAAGAAGGTATAAATATGCCTTATACTCTTGTGTTATGGCATCAACATTCATCTATTAATGCTAGTCATAATTATTTCTGTGAAATGAGTCCTTTACATCAGGCTGTGAAAACTGGTATAATTATGTTCTGAAAGATCCTATTATCATGTTAATCCAAATAATTGAGAGAAAAGGTAAAGAGCTTTATGTATTTATTAAAAAAGGAAAATGTATTAGAATTCCTTGATTTCTACTGACTCTTCTTTAAAAATACTCAATTGTTATATTGTCTTCAATTTTCCTTTAAAACTCCAAGCTGTAGAAGTAGAAGGATCTGTTCAATATTAATGTTGACAAGTTTGAGTTTAAATATAATTCAAAATAGAGATAGAGTCAGATCTAGATAGCCTTGGTATTGATTAATAAATCCTTAACCCACAGGAGAAAAAGCCATCATCTGAGAATGCATAAAATTTTATTTTAGCTGACAACCAGATTGAAAGATTTTCCAAAAACAATTGGGAAATTTCCTCTTACAAATCAAAAGACAAAAATGTCAATAGCAAGCTAAAAGGTCAGCTGGATGAAAAGTGATTTCTTCCTAGTTGCTGCATATATGAAACCAAGTTTTTTTTTTTTTTTTTACTGTAAGTCACACATATTTTGCTCTGTCACCTCTACAGAAAGAAATACACAATATCATGAAATGTCACTAAGGTATAAGCTGAGAAAGGGTAAAAATATCTTGAAGGATTAGAGAGCTCAAACGCCTCTGTGGTTAGGTAAAATGGAAGTTGAGCAGCACTTGAGGTACTGTTTCTTTTATTACAATGCAGGGAGGTAAGCATTATTTACTCAAATTTAAGAAATCTATGTTCATTTATGTATATATTTTTAGATTTCTCAAATCCATCATTACATAAAATATCATCTACAGTGGAATATTTAAAAAAACAACAGGAATACGAACTGCTCTCAAATTCTGCTCTTTACCCTGGGAAGATCAGTAGATCCAACAGGGCTTGATGTAGCTACAATACACTGGTTAAGGGCATCAAGTTTGGTGGTCGGATTGCCACAGTTCAAATCTCACCTCTATCATTTCCTATCTGTGTGATCTTAGGGATAATGGGGATAATGAATAGTGGATTTTTAAAAAATCCTTGAATAATACCTTCAAGAAGATTTACATGAGATAATTGAAGTAAATCACCAAAACCAATTCTGGAGCTGAAGGAAAATGGGAAGAGGTGAACTTACCAGGGATATCAGATGGGGAATTTGGAGTAGAGAAGTACAGGTTCTCTAGTAAAAGTTATAATCAATAATGTATCACAGTCACTTCCCGAGATGCTTCCCAAAGCAGAGGTGGGGTGGTGAATTACCTTGGCTTCCTACTTCCTCCCACATAATAATTTCCCACAATGCCTTCCACTGTTCCAATGTAAGTGGAAGTGATTTGGCACAGGAGCCGAGTAAATGTAACTTTTTGAGGTAAGCTACTTCTGATACAGATTTGAGCAACGAAGGGCACCCTGCTCAAATTTTTTCCAACATAACAATTCATGTAAAATCATAATAAGGTAAGTAAGGTCAATCAAATAAGGAACTATTTCAGATCTTTATTGTTCTACTCCATAAGAGAAGGGATGCCAGTGAGAATGTCTATCCTTCCAGTCCTTCTCATTAAATTAGAATAAAGGTTATAAACTATGTGGGTGCAGGGGAACCCATTTCCATAACAGTATATTGAGCACTTACTGTGCATCAAGCATTTGGTGCAAACTTTAACAACAGATTCAAGAAATAAAAATCACCAGTGATTGCCCTTGGGAGGAAGCTTATGGTCTTTTTCTTCCCAAACCATTATGCTTTCACCAGAGGCTAGAACCTGACTGGAATCAACTGGTTGCAAGGGGATCAAGGGAGGCAGCTAGATGGGGGACTCATCCCTGAAGAAAAGGAAATGCCATGAAAGTGAACTGAGCTAAAAGTGATATGTCTCCTTTCCACAGAAGCAGGAGATAAAATCAGGAGGATCACCAAAAGTCAAAAGGTCTCGAATTGGCCCTGAGGTTGAGTATTTCTTCTCCTCCACTTAGTTTACATTTTCCTTGGTATACAGTAGACACTCAACTTGTGACCTGATGTATTACTGCTGTTAGTTTGGGTAGAAACATATTGAATATTAGTTAAGATAAAGAAAGAAAATAAAGGTTAATTGTGAGATTTCTGATTTTATAAAATGGGGCAGACATATTTTCTCCTATTGCTCCCACTAAGTACAACTAATAGTCCTGGACATTATATGTAAAACAAACTTAAGATTTTGAAACATGGAGAGAAGAAGAAAGACCAGCTAGAGTACTGGGACCCAAGGAACAACATGATGATGAGTTCCTGGTTTCTAATTTTGCCTCGTATATCTAAGACTTGGAGCTAAAGAAGATGGTAACCTGAAACACCAACAGGTGCCGACAAAACAAGCCCCAACAAAAGCCTATTCTTAGTTGAAGAACCAGGAAAAGGCAGCCGGACAAGACGGAAAACTTTTAGATAATAATTGCTCTTCTCCAGCCAAACACCCCCAGAAAGCACATTGGCTTTACTCCCACACATGGCAGCAAAAGCCAAGTGCAAAGCCTAAACTTCAAGCTTGTGCCAGGTATCCCAACGCCCGCCCCTCATGCACTCACACACGTATACACTGGAGTAGAGTCAGAGAAGGCTGATGAGGGACTCGAGACTTTCATCACTCTGGGTATAACAAGTCTCACTTCTCCTGTGGTGTCAGTGCAGACCATATAGGGAAAGCATTTCCACCCCCAACAGAAGGTTGTCAGTGGGGGCTTAGTGGACAGTCAATACTTTCACTACTACTTGGCATTAATGGGGAAATTCCCACCCAGTAGCATCAATAGAGGCCACTAGGGGAGTGATAATGAGGTACTCTACACCCAGCCAGAAAAGTATCTGTGGAGTTCTAATGGGGAGCTGAAACTCCCACCCCTACTGAGCACTAATGGGGAGTCCCTCTTCCCTCTACCTCATGTGTCAGCAGCAGCCAAATGGAGAACCTGGACTTCTCTGCCCACCTAACATTAATGAGATGGTACCCATTCTTTCCCTACTAGTGTAGTGTCAGAGGAAGCCAACCAAAACAGAAGGTTCATAACAAAATACCTCAAATATCCAGGTTTCAAGAGAAAAATCACTAGTCACACCAAGATCAGGAAGATTGCAAATTGAATTTTAATAAAAGGTAATCAATAGTGGTCAATATGGAGATGACAAGATGAAGATTTTAAAGCAGTTATCATAAAAATTAAAGGAACAATTCCAAAATGCTTTAGAAAAAACTGACAAGAAGGCAAGGAAGAGAAAAGACAAAACAAACAAAAAAACAGAACAAACAGAAACCAAAAAATAAAATGGCAGATTTAAGCCATAAATTAACAATAATTATATTAAATGTAAATGGTTTAAGTATATCAAATAATAAATAGGTAGAGTGGATTAAAAAACATTACCCAAAGTAATTCTGTGCTGGCAACAAGAAACTCACTTTATTTATTTATTTATTTTTTAAGATTTTATTTATTTATTCATTTATCCCCCCCTTGCTGCTTGTGCTCGCTGGGTCAGCTAACCACGCCGTGCGGGCGGGCTTGCCTTCACCAGGAGGCTCCGGGAACCGAACCCGGGGCCTCCCATATGGTAAACGGGAGCCCCACTGATTGAGCCACAGCCGCTTCCCAGAAACTCACTTTAAATAGACTGACATAGACAAGTTGAAAGTAAAAGTATAGAAAAAGATATATCATGCAAACATTAGTCAAAAGAAAGAAGGAGTAACTAATTATATTAATATCAGATAAAGTAGACTACAGAGCAAGGAAAATTACCAGAGACAGGAAGAGGCATTACATAATGATAAAAGTGTCAATCCACCAAGAAGATATAGCAATCCTAAATGTGTATGCATCAAACAATGGAGGTGCAGAATATATACAGGAAAAACTGATAGAACTAAAAAGAGAATTAGACAAATTCAGTTGCAGTTGGATATTTCACCACTCTTCTCAAAAATTCTTATACAGTAGATCAGAAAGTTTATAGAAAAACCCAATAACACCATCAATTAACAGGACTTAATAAACTTTTAAAGAGCATTTCACCCAACATTAGCATAATACACATAATTTTCAAGTGCCCACAGAACGTATCCCAAGATAGATCATATTCTGGATCATAAAATAAGCCTCAACAGATTTAAAAGAATTAGGAGTATTCTTTGATAACGGTAGAAACTAGTAACAGAAAAATCTCCAAAAACTTGGAAACTAAATAACACACTTTTAAATAATACATGTGTTAAAGAGAATGTCCCAAGAAAAATGTGAAAATATATTGAACAGATATTTATATCACTAAATGCATGCATCTGCATAAAGGAAATGTCTGGCTCTCACCTCAAGAAGCCTAGAAAAAGAAGAGCAAATAAATCCAAAACATGTAGAAGGAAGGAAATAATAAAGAGCAGAAATCAATGCAATTAAAATCAGAAAAACTATAGAGAAAAATGAATGAAACAAAGGCCCCTGGTTCTTTGTAAATATCAATAAAGTTGACAAACTTCTAGCAAAACTGAAAAAGAAAAGGAGAGAGAAGAAACACAAATTACCAAGACTGGTGCTAGAGCAATTTGATATATAGAAGCAAAAATGAACCTCAAACTAAGTCTTACATTTTAAACAAAAATTAATTCAAAATGGATCATGGACTTAAATGTATAATGTAATATGGAAGTTTTCTGAGAAAGAGAGGGAGAGAGTGAATAATCAGGATCTGGGGCTAAGCAAAGTGTACTTAGACTTGAAACCAAAAACATGATCCATAAAAGGAAAAATTGATAAATTGGACTTCATCAATATTAAAAATTTTGCTTTGAGAAGCAGATGTGGCTTAAGCAATTGAACTCCCACCTACTACATGGTGGGTCCATGGTTTGGTTCCCGGTGCCTTCTAAAGAAAACAGCAAGCTGGCATGACAATCAGGTGCGTCAAGCTGACACAACAAGGTGATGCAACAAGAGACACAAAAAGAAAAACATGAGAGACATAACAAAGCAGGGAACAGAGCTGGTTCAAGCGCTTAGGCACCTCCCTTCCACATTGGAGGTCCTGGGAGGTCTGGGGTTCAGTTCCCGGTGCCTCCTAAAGAAACAAGGAAGATGAACAAACACAGCAAGTACAAACAATAAGGGGGTGGGGAGAAACAAAAAAAATAAAATAAATCTTAAAAGAAAAAACACCTTTATACAAAAGACCCTATTAAGAGGATGAAAATACAAGCTGGGGAAAAATGTTTGTAAACCACATATCCAGCAAAGGACTAACTTCTAAATAACTCTCAAAATTCTACAGTGAAAAACAATCCAAATAGAAAATTTACAAAAGACATAAACCTTTTACTGAAATGATGGCAAATAAGCATATAAAAAGAGGTTCAACATCATTAGCTATTAGTGAAATGCAAATTAACACAACCAGATACCACAACATACCTATCAGAAGGGCTAGAATGAAAGACAGTGATAAAACCAAATGTTGGTGAGAATGTGTAGAAATTGGATCATTCATACTGGTGGAAATGTAAAATGATACATCTGCTCAGGGAAACAGTTTGGCAGTTTTTTAAAGAAACTAAATGTGTAACTACCACACAACCCAGTCATTACATTCCTGGGCATTTATCCCAGATAAATGGAAACTTCGGTTCACACAAATACCTGTACACAAATGTTTATAGAAGCTCTATTCTTAGTAGTCAAAAACAGGAAACAACCCAGATTTCCTTCTATGGATGGTACATCCATACCATGAACTACTACTCCTGGATGAAGCCATTCCCAAAGGTTACCTAATGTATGATTCCATTTATATAACATCTTTGAAATGACTTTTAGGGAAACAGAGAACTGATTAGTAGTTGCCAGGATTTAAAGAAAGAATGGGAGGGAAGTGAGGAAATATATAAAAAGGCAACACAAGGATCCTTGAGGTGATGGAATATTCTATCTTGACTGTATCAATGTCAATATCCTCCCGATTGTGATATTGTACTATTGTTTTGAAAGATGTCACCATTGGAGTAACTGGGTAAAGAGGATCTGTCTGTATAGTTTCTTAGAACTGCATACGAAGGTACAATTATCTCAATTTTTAAAAAAAGTTTAATTACAGAAAAAGAAGTCAGTTGTGAGAAGATTACTAGTAAATGGGAGGAACTGTGGGCCTATTGTCTAAAATAATTGTTGATATTAGGTTTTCTTTTATTGAACAACCTTTTTAAAGAGCCAGGTTGGGAGGGGTGGGCACAATTGTATTAGACATTTTAAAGCACCACACTTTTTGTAGAATAAAATCCAAACACTTTAAGTAGCACATTATATGCTCTCAATAATGTGGCTCCATATCAATTTACCTTTGTTAGGCAACACTGCACCTCCAAAGATTAGTGGTTTAAAACAGTTACTCATCAATCCATGTCTCTATGGACTGGCAATTTGGACTGGGATTATCTGGGCTGTTATTCCACTGGTCTCACCTGGGTTTACTCACCTGCATAATCAACTGGTTACTTGGCAGGAGCTTATAATCTATAATGGCCTCACTCCATGTTTAGCCATTGACAGGTTATTGATCAGTGTGCCTCTGTTCTCTACATGTCCTCTCAATAGTCTAGTTCAGATTTATTTCCATGGTGGCAGTGTTCCAGGAGTGTGATATCAGAGGTTGCAAGGTTCTGGAAGCTCCACTCCAAACTCACATAACATCATTTTCTCTGCCTTCTGTTGGTAAAAGCAAGTCATCCCAGATTCAAAGGCCTATGGAAATAAGCTCTAACTCTTTACGGGAGGAGCAGCAGAGAATTTGTTGTCATTTACAACCTACTATTGCCGCAATCCACCCTTTTCAGATTCACATCTGGATTCAAACTCTTCACATACCAAATACCAGTGATTTGCCAAGACTCTACCCTCTTCCTAAAATCATTCCCTCCTCAAGAAGACGTGCAAACATCTTCATCTTTTGAAATCTTTCCAATTCAAATAACACCTACTCACCAAAGCTTTCTATATCCCTCAAGACAGAATTATTCATCATTCCATTCTCATATATCTCAGAGGACTTTAAAAACATCCTGTGTTATGGTATAGATGATATATATATGTCTTTATAAAGCATTACTGTAATAAGATACATTTGTCTTTTACATTAGATTGAAAGCTTTTTCATAGAGATTTAATATCTAACCGATTTTTCTTTGAATGGGGGAAATGATGACTAGACAGTTTCTGGCAAGTAGTAGCTATTAATGATTTTGGCAAATGAATAAACACCTTTCCCAATGCAAGAATCTCCTGGAGAGTCTTTGAAAAATACTCTTCCTGCCTCACTAGGCTTGCTAAAAACCATTTTGCAATGTTTACGAGCCAAATCTCTCTCACTGATCATAAATTGATAATCCATCACAGAGAGATTTGTTCAAATGGGCATTTTAAACTTATTTCACAGATCATTCTAATTTTGATAAATGTAATTTGAATGCCTCTTGATGGAGATACAGTGATTAATCTATAATATAGTTTCTTCTCCTCCACAGTGTTTACCTTTTATTTGGCCTGGTATAAATCAGGTTGGATGGAAAAAACATCACCAGAGAATAACTATGTTCACCAAAAAAGATCGAATTGGGAATACATTCCTGCAAAATCCTTAAATGTCACATCTAGTTTGTATTAGTCAGCCAAAGGGGTGCTAATGTGAAATACCAAAAATGGGTTGGTCTTTCTAAAGGGTATTTATTTGGTGTAGAAGTCCACAGATACCAGGCCATAAAGCGTTAAGTTTCTTCTCTCACCACAGTCCATTGCCACGTGTTAGAGCAAGACAGCTGCCGGCGTTTGCCAAGGTTCAGGCTTCTGGGGTTCCTCTCTTCCTGGGGCTGCGTTTCTCTCCGGGCTTAGCTCCTGTTTCCTCCACAAAGTCAGCTGTAGACGATAAGGCATACGGCTCGCTTCTCTTCTCCTGGGGCCTTCTGTCCAACATCAAAACTGCTTCTCAAAAAACTGCTGCCAAAACTGTTCTTTGCCTTGCCTTTTATATTCGATTCCCCCACCCACCAAGGGGTGGGGCTCAATGCCCTACTGACGTGGCCCAGTCAATGCCCTAATCATAACTTAATCATGCCCAGATTAACAGATCAGTTTACAAGCATGATCCAATTATATTTTTGGAATTCATAATTACATCAAACTGCCCAACAGCCACATAGTATTTCCTGAATTTAATCCCCTCTCCATTCCTAAAACAGTGTCTTTGAAGCATAACATTCAGAGATTAAAAGAATCACATAGCAGCAAAGTTGAATGAATCTTAAAAGTCATGTACTCCAGTGCTTACATTTTTTTCCATAAATGAATTCAAAGTAATCTATGGCTATTTCTGGAGTACGTACTATGGGTAAGGGCACATTACCAGATATATTGGAGATACACAAAAATTGCTACATGGATTTACAGGAAAGAGATAGTTTTATGGTGGTAGTGGGATTTGACCTCAGGTTTGAAAGATGGGAAATTTGAATTGTAGATAGAAGAATGTTGAAAAGAGGACTCTACAAGTTAAGAGATAAACATATAAGTTTAAAGATGTAAGAAGACTGCAGTAGATAAAAGTATTCCAGAAAATTATTTAGAAAATTATTTTGAGTATATTTTTAATATAAAGAATTTTATGAATATATTCGTATTGTGTTGAAGAATATAGTAATGAAGATTATATTAATAATCATCATCATATTCAATTATATTCTTATGAGTAAAGTATTCTTATTCCCACCCATCTATTTTCTCTCTGGCCTTCCATCTCTAGTCACAGCAACAGAATTCTATGATAGAAGTAAATTAAATTTTCTTTAAAAATGCTACTTAGAAGACAAAATAGAAACTAGTCAGTTTAAACTAATAAAAGAAACAAGTGAATTAGATCTTCTGGCAACAAAATTTATTTCGGAGGGAGGAGCATTTTAACAGTGGCATTATTGATAAATTCTGGTGCACAATGATAAGACAAAGATCAACTTATACTCAGTTTTATTGTCATTTAAAAATAATCTACCTTTATTGCTTGTACCTTGGGCAGATTGGTCCAATAGCCTGTGCTTGATGTGCTTTGCAGTTCAATACAGAAGACAGACTAGAAAACAAACAATTATGATATAGCTTAACAAGTTTTAAACTAGAGGCACATGTAAGGGGCTATTCCTATTGCAACTGCAAGTTTGAATTTTCATTATTTTCCACTTCAGATAGAGTAATAATAACGTCACTAGTCTCTGCCTTCAATTATTTTTTCTTCTAGGCCATCCTTCATGATGCTAGAAATGTGATCTTCCTACAACACAAGCTCTCATGTTATTCCCTTGCTAGGAACCCTTCATCTTACTGCCTATTAGGGAAAAATAATAAACTGCTTCATATAATTAAAAAAGCCCCCCATTATCTGCCTTCCTATCACTGTATGGCCATGTTTACACACACACATACACACACACATACACACACACTTAGACTTTTTTCCAGCCATTTCTACTTACTTGCAATTCTCAAGTAGAATTTGCCGCTCCTTCCTTTGTGCCAACCAATATAATATTTATTATGACAAGAGTCAAGACTCATCAACATGTGCTCCTCACCAAAAGCTTTACAGGAAAGGTCAGGATCTGCCACCCTATTCCTCATTCACTTGGTGAATGAAGAGAGATGGAGGACAACAGAAACACAGTACCTTCCCCATTCCAACTACATTTTTCCTCTTTCCTCTTTCTCAGCTTTATTTGTATTCATGACATTTATTGCCACATGAAATATTTTACAAGCGTACTTCCTTTTTTGTGCTTTGCTTTATTGCGCTTCACAGATATTGCATTTTTTTATGAATTGAATATTTGTGGCAACCCTGCATTGAACAAGTCTATCACGCCATTTTACCAAGCATATGTTAATGTCGTGTCTCTGTCACATTTTATTAATTCTCACAGTATTTCAAACTTTTTCATTACTATTATATCTGTTATGATGATCTGTGATCATCATAACATAATTGTTATGTTATAATATCATAATTGTTTTGGGGTACAATGTACCATGTCAATATAAGAGGATGGACTTAATCATCAAATATTGTTTGTGTTCTGACTGCCCAACTAACTGGCCATTCCCAAATCTCTCTTTCCCTCTTAGGGCTTCCCTATTCCCTGAGAAGCAACAGTATTGGAAATCAGGCCATTTAATAACCCTATAGTGGGCTTTAAGTGGCCAAGTGAAAGGAAAAGTCTTACATTTCTCACTTGATAAATCAAAGCCAGCAATGATTAATCTTAGCAAGAAAGGCAGGTCAAAAGCTAACATGGTCCAAAAGTTAGGCTCTTGTGCCAAATAGTTAGCCAAGTTGTGAATGCAAAGGAAAAGTTCTTGAAGGAAATTGAAAGTGCTATTCCAAGCAGCTATGTTCGTTAGGTGAGCATAGAGAGATTGAGAGATGATGAGTTTTTTTTTTTTGTTTGTTTATTGTTATTATTGGAATAATGAAAATACTCTAAAAATGATTGAAGTGATTAATGCACAACTATGTGATTTACTGAATATAATTGATTGTAGACTTTGGCTGGATTTATGCTTTATTACTATGTATCAATAAAATAGATTTGTTAAAAATAATATATATATAATCTGCTCTTGTGTAAAGGAAAATATAAAATCATACAGGGAAAATTTACATTACCATGGACTGTACATGTTACTGATATTTTTTTTATTATATGTTATACCAAAATTATCTTTATTTAACTTTATTTTGTGCACTTAATAATTGAAAATATAAACAATAATTTAAAAATAAAAAGAAAACACAATTGACTAAAACCATATATTTCTCAACTAAATGTACTGGATACATATACTTTTTTTTTTAATCATACAATATGTTACACAATATATTTAGTTCATAGTAATGCAATCATACAGTATTTGTCCTTTTGTGTCTGGCTTGTTTCGCTCAATGTAATGTCCTCCAGGTTTATCCATGTTGTCACATGCTTTACATGAAGAAACTTCATTTCTTTTTACAGCCGCATAATATTCCATCATGTGAATACACCACAGTTTATCCATTCATCAGTTGAAGGACACCTGGGTTATTTCCAACTTTTGGCAATCATGAATAATGCTGCTATGAACATTGGTGTGTGCAGATGTCTGTTCGTGTCACTCCTCTCAGTTCTTCTGGGTATATACCCAGTAGTGGTATTGCCAGGTCACGTGGCAAATCTATATTCAACTTCTTTAGGAACTGCCAAACAGTCCTCCACAATGGCTGTACCATTCTGCATTCCCACCAACAGTGAATAAGTGTTCCTATCTCTCCACAGCCTCTCAAACACTTTTGGTTCAATGTCTTTAATAGTGGCCATTCTGATAGGTGTGAAATGATATCTCATGTAGTTTTGATTTGCATTTCCCTAATCATTAGTGATGTTAAGTATTTTTTCATGTGTTTTTTTGCCATATGTATTTCTTCTTTGGAAAAATGTCTAATCAAGTCTAAATAGCCCATTTTTAAATTGGGCCATTTATCTTTTTATTGTTGAGTTGTAACATCTCTTTATATATCCTGGATATTAAACCCTTATTGGACATGTGATTTCCAAATGTTTTCTCCCATTGAGTCAACTGCCTTCTCACCATTTTGACAAAGTCCTGTGAGGTGTAAAAGTGTTTAATTTTGAGGAGGTTTCATTTATCTGTTTTTCCTTTTGTTGCATGTGCTTTGGGTGTAAGGTCCAAGAAACCACCACATTGGAGATGTTTCCCTACATTTTCTTCTAGTAGTTTTATGGTCCTGTCTTTTATATTTAGGTCTTTGATCCATTTTGAGTTGATTCTTCTATAGGGAATGAGATAGGGGTCCTCTTTCATTCTTTTGGTTAAAGATATCCAGTTCTCCCAGCACCATTTGTTGAAGAGACTGTTTTGTCCCATTAACATGTACTTGACAAGTTTCTCAAAAACCGGTTGATTGTATAGTGTATTAGTCAGCCAAAGAAGTGCTGATGCAAAATACCAGAAATCTGTTGGTCTTTATAAAGGGTATTTATTTGGGGTAGAAGTGGAGTTACCAGGCCATAAAACATAAGTTTCTTCCCTCACCAAAGTCCATTGCCACGTGTTGGAGCAAGACAGCTGCCGACGTTTGTAAGGGTTCAGGTTTCTTGGGTTCCTCTCTTCCCAGGCTTGTGTTTCTCTCCAGGCTTAGCTCCTCTGTTTCATCTGCAACGTCAGCTGTAGACATGAGGCTCTCTATGCTTTGCTTCTCTCCACAAGGCCAGCTGTGAATTCTCAGGCAAATGGCTCATCTCTATTCTGGGGCCTTCTCTCCTCCCTCATGACCAAGCTCCTCTGTCTGTTTGCCTCCCTGGCTCCAGCATCAAAACTCTAACATCAGAACTGATTTAACACTGTCCTTTGCCATGCCTTTTATACTTGATTCCCACCCCACCAAGGGATGGGGCTCAATGCCCTACTGATGTGGCCCAGTTAACGCCCTAATCACAACTTAATCATGCCCAGATTAGCAGACCAGTTTACAAGTATGATCCAATATCTATTTTTGGAATTCATAATTACATTAAACTGCCAAATTGCAACATATAGGTAAGGGTTTATTTCTGGACTCTCAATTCTATTCCACTGATCAATGTATCTATCCTTATGCCAGCACCACGCTCTTTTGACCACTGTAACTGTGTAATATGTTTCAAGATCAGGCAGAGATATTCCTCCCATGTCCCTCTTCTCTTTTAGAATGCTTTTGGCTATCAGGTGCTCTTTCCCTTTCCAAATGAAATTGGCAATCACCTTTTCTAATTCTGTAAAGTAAACTGTTGGAATTTTGATTGGTATTGCATTGAATCTATAAATCAGTTTGAGTAAGAGTGACATCTTCATGATATTTATTCTTCCAATCCATGAATATGGGATGTCTTTCAATTTGTTTAGGTCTTTTTAAATTTGTTTTAGCATTGTTTTGTAGTTTTCTGCATATAGGTCCTGTTCTTCTTTGGTTAAACTAATTCCTAGGTGTTTGAGTCTATTTGTTTCTATTGTAAATGGAATTTCCCCCCTGATTTCCTCCTCAGATTTTTCAGTAGTAGTGTATAAAAACATTACTGATTTTTGCGTGTTGATGTTATATCCTGCTACTTTGCTGAACTCATTTATTAGCTCAAGTAGCTTTGTCATGGATACGTCAGAATTTTCTAATTACAAGATCTTGTCATCTGCAAAAAGTGAGAGTTTTAGTTCCTCTATATAGATGCCTTTAATTTTTTTTTTTGTCTAATTGCCTTAGCTAGAACTTCTAGTACAATATTGAATAACAATGGTGACAGTGGGCATCCTTGTCTTGTTTCAGATCTTAGTAGGAAAACTTTCAACCTTTCCCTATTGAGTATGATGCTGGCTGTGGGTTTTTCATATATGCCTTTTATCATATTGAGGAATTTCCCTTCAATTCCTATCTTTTGAAGTGTTTTTTTTCCCCTCAAAAAAGGATGCTGGATTTTGTTGAATGCCTTTTCTGCATTGATTGAAGTGACCATGTGGCTTTTTTCACTTAAATTTGTTAATGTGGTGTATTACGTTGATTGATTTTCTTATGTAGAACCAGCCTTGCATACCAGGAATAAATCCCACTTGGTCATGATGTATAAGTCTTTTCATATGCTGTTGGATTGCTTTTGCAAGTATTTTGTTGAGAATTTTTGCATCTAAGTTCATTAGAGAGATTGGTTTGTAATTGTGTTTTCTTGTAGTATCTTTATCTGGCTTTGGTATTAGGGTGATGTTGGCTTCATAAAATGTGTTAGATAATTTTCTCTCCTTTTTAATTTTTTGGAAGAGTTTAAACAGGATTGGTGTTCATTCTTTTCAAAATGCTTGGAAGAATTCACCTGTGAAGCCTGGACTTTTCTTTGCTGGAAGATTTTTGGTGACGGATTCAATCTCTTTAAATGTGATTGGTTTAAGATCTTGTATTGCTTGTAGTGTCAGTATAGGTTGTTAGTGCATTTCTAGGTATTTGTCCATTTCATCTAGGTTATCTAGTTTGTTGTCATATGGTTTCTCATAATATCCTTTTATGATCCTTTTTATTTCTGTGGGGTCAGTCATAACTTGCTCCCTTTCATTTCTGATTGTATTTATTTGCATCTTCTCTCTCTTTTTCTTTGTTGGTCTAGTTAGGGGTTTGTCAATTTTATTGATCTTCTCAAAGAACCAGCTTTTGGTTTTGTTGATTCTCTGTATTGTTTCTTCTCTTTTCAAATTCATTTATTTCTGCTCTAACATTTATTATTTCTTTCCTTCTGCTTGCTTTGGTATTGGTTTGCTGTTCTTTTTTTCTAGTTTCTCTAGTTGTTCAGTTAAATCTTTGACTTTAACTCTTTCTTCTTTTTTAATACAGGTGTTTAGGGCTATAAATTTCCCTCTCAAGACTGCCTTCACTGTAGCCCATAAGTTTTGATAAGTTGTGTTCTTGTGTTCATTTGTCTCAATATATTTACTGATTTCACTTGCAATTTTTTCTTAGGCCCACTGATTATTTAGGAGTGTGTTGTTCAGCCACCACACATTTGCAAATTTACTTTTTTCCTGTCTATTATTGATTTCCAGTTTCATTCCATTATAATCTGAGATGATGCTTTGTATAATTACAATCTTTTTATATTTATTGTAGTCTATCCTGGAGAAAGATCCATGGGCACTTGCAAAGAATGTATAACCTTCTGAGTTTGGATGCAGTGTTCTGTATATATCTGTTAGGTCTAACTCATTCATTATATTGTTTAAGTTCTCTGTTTCCTTGTTGATCTTCTGTGTAGTTGTTCTGTCTAATGATGTGAGTGGGGCATTGAAATCTCCAACAGTTATTGTGGAGATGTCTACTTCTCCCTTCAGTTTTGCCAGAGTTTGTCTCGTGTATTTTGGGGCACCCTTATTAGAAGCATAGATATTTAGGACTGTTATATCTTCCTAGTGGATTTTCCCTTTTATTAATATATAATGGCCTTCTGTATCTCTTATAACTTTTTTGCATTTAAAGTCTGTTTTGTCTGACATTAATATAGCTGCCTCTGCTTTTTTTTTTTTTTTTTTTTGGTTTCCATTTGCATGGAGAATCTTTTTTCCAACCTTTCACTTTCAGCTGGTTTGTATCCCTGGGTCTAAGGCGAGTTTCTTGTAAGCAGCATATGGATGGCTCATGTTTTTCTATCCATTCTGTTAGCCTGTATCTTTTGATTGGTGAGTTTAATCCATTCACATTCAATGATATTACTGTAAATGCATTATTTACTTCCATCATTTTATTTTTTGGTTTTTCATATGTCATATAATATTTTTATCTGTCTTTTTACTCTGTTGGTTATCCTTACTCTATTCTTTCTTCTATACTCCCCACCAGATCTCTCTCTCCTGTCTTTTTATTTCAGGTTCTCAGGTTTCCTTTAATACTTCTTGCAAAGGTGGATTCTTTTTTGCAAAGTCTCTTAGTTTCTGTTTGTTTGTGAATATTTTATACTCACCTTCATATTTGAAGGACAGTTTAGCTGTATAAAGAATTCTCAGCTGGCAGTTTTTTTTTCTATTTCAGTATCCTAATTGTATCATACCACTGTCTTCTTGCCTCCATCGGTTCTAAAGAGAAATCCACATTAAGTCTTACTGGGCATCCCTTCTATGTGATAGTTTGCTTCTCCCTTGCTGCTCTGAGAATTTTCTCTTTTCTTTGACATTCGACATTCTGAGTAGTATGTGCGCTTCTTGGACATATAAGTTCATTTCTTTCATGAGAGCTTAGAGATTTTCAGCTATTATAGCCTCACATACTCTTTCTGCCCCTTTTCCCTTCTCTTCTCCTTCTGTAACTCCCGTGATATGTATGTTGTTTCATTGCATGTTGTCATTCTACTTTCTGAGCCCCTGCTCAATTTTTTCCATTCTTTTCTCTCTTCAATTTCAGCTTTTCTGTCTTCGGTATCACTTATTCTTTCTTCTATCATTTCAACTCTGCAGTTGTATGCCTCTAATGTGTTTTTTATCTCACCTATTGTGTCTTTCATTTCCATGAGCTCTGTTATTTTCTGTTAAGGGTTTCTAATTCTTCTTTGTGCTTGCTCAATTCTTCTTGATGTCATTTATCTCTTTAGCCATATTGTCTTTCAATTCATTAATTTGATTTTGGAAGTTTGTATGCATCCCGCTAATTAGTTCTTTCAAATCCTGTGTCCCTTCTGAGGCTTTGATATATGCCTTTTATTGGGCCACGTTTTCTATTTTCTTAGTATAGCTCATAATTTTTTGTTGATGTTTAGGCATTTGATTAGGATGTAGTTCACAAAGATGCTCAATTTATATCTCTTTTCTAGGGATTTAGTGACAGGAGGCTGTGTGTTACCACTGTTCTTTGATTCTTGACTTGACTAAGATTGTTAGGATTGTCCCTGCTAGTTGCTCAAAACTGGGCTCTGGACCCAGTAATTGGTTGCAGACTTACTTCCTAGGGCCTTGGGGAGGGAAGCTATAAGGGCTGGAAAAAGCCTCTTTTACTTATTTTTAATTTTTCACATATACTTCCTTGGTCTGTGAGAAGATGGCACTCTTTGGTAGCTCTCATTTCAATGCCTGGTCAGAATGTATTTGTTGCAATACACACCGGATCAATGTGATAGTGCTTCCTTCCTGGAGGCTAAGAGCCTTGTAATTCAAACTTCCTCAGAGACAGTTTTCCAGCCTTCTCTGGCAGCCCCTTCCCTTTTCCAGGATAGAAAGTAATTCCATTCCCTTCTGAGTCCTCAGCAATCAGTCCAGGTTAGTAGAGAAGGAGGTTGGGAGGGTCATATACCTTTAGCCCTTGCCGGCTCCCAAGGAAAACAATGGCGGGGCCCCATCCAACCTGGAAGGGCTCCTGGGACACAGCCAACTAAGTGTGTGAGTTAGAAGCTGGGCCAGGCTTAGGCTGTGTCCCTCTCTCTCTCCTTTCCTGGGGTGGTGGGTCCCTGGAGCCCCCTTTCTATGTAGCCGCAGGCCCAGAGGCCTAGAAATTCTAATGCATCTTTAGTGTGGGGGGAGGGTGCCGGCAGCAGCAACTGCTGGTTTCAACTCACAGTTATGTCTTCGTAATTCCCGTCCTTTTCCCCTCTCTCCTCTGGGTGGTGTCCAGCCTTAACCTGGTGTCCTAAACCCTAGAAGATCTTTTTCCAGACTGTTTCGGCCTGTTCTCTAGCTATTTTTCTGGAGGACAAAAAAGTCCTGTGTCTTTCTAGTCTTCCATCTTCCTGGAAGTCCTCAAAATTATCTTGATACTTAGAAATATACTTTTAGTAGTAAAATCTCATTAAAAGTCCATGCAAAACAATGATGATGGATGATAAGAACTCTTCAGATTAATTAAGGTTAAATGAGAATAATTCCAATAGAAATGAATCATTTAGATAATAGCCATCTAGTAAAGATATCTTTACATATGTCCATTAACACTTCATCCATATGTAGCCTGGAGTCATACTTTACCTGACAGATAGATATGTAGTAGTCATACTTTGGTAAATGATAAAGGATATTTTCCATATAAATTTATGAATGAAAATAAAAATTAGCAATATTATACATTTGTGATGTTGATGCTCTACTCAACTTAGGTAGCTCTTAAAAAAAAATAGTGCTATTCCAGTGAACACAAATGATAATAAAGTAAAACAGCCTTATTGCTAATACAGAGAAAGCTTTAGTGCTCCAGATAGAAGATCAAACCAGCCACAATATTCCCGTTAACAAAACCTAATCTAGGGCAAGGCCCTAAATCTTTTTAATTCTATGAAGGTTGAGACAAGTAAGGAAGCTGCAGAAGAAAAGTTTGAAACTAGCAGAGGTTGGTTCATGAGGTTTAATGAAAGAACCGTCTTCATAACATAAGTGCAAGGTGAAGCAGCAAGTGCCAATATAGACACTGCAGCAAGCTATGTAGAAGATCTAGCTAAGATAATTGATGAAGGTGGCTACACTAAATGACATAGTTAATGTAGATGAAACAACCTTCTATTGGAAGAAGATATCATCTATAACTTTCATAGCTAGAAAGGAGAAGTTAATACCTGGCTTCAAAGCTTCAAAGAACAGATTAACTCTCTTGTTACAGACAAATGCAGCTAGTGAGTTTAAGTTGAAGCCACTCTCCATTCTTACCATTCTGAAAATCCTCGGGCCCTTAAGAATGTTGCTGAATCTACTCTGCCTGTCTTCTGTAAATGGAACAACAAAGCTTGGATGACAGCACATCTGTTTACAACATGGTTTGCTGAATATTTGAAGCCAACTGTTGAGACCTACTGCTCAGGAAAAAAAAAAAAAGATTCCTTTCAAATCTTGCTGCTCATTGACAACACACCTTATCCCCCAAGATCTTTGATGGTGACTGTGGCAATTTGATATTACTGATGAATTCCAAAAAGAACTACTGATTATGTTTGTAAACTGGTTTGTTCCTCTGGGCTGGTGATACCCTTTGATTGTATTAAATTCAGAGATTTCACTTTTACTTGATTAAATTAAGATTAGGGCTTTAATTTGGTAATGTCAGTAGGATGTTGAGTCCCTTCCCCCTTGGTGGATGGACACTCACACAGAAAACAACACAACAGAGGAGAGAGCTGAGTTTTGATGCTGGAGCCCTGGGGAGAGAGCCAAGCCATTCACCTGATAGTTTACAGTTGGCCTTGTGGAGCAAGCAGAGCAGCTGAGCCTGGAAAGAGACAAACCCCAGGAAGAGCGATGAGCTTTATGCCAGCCTACAGCTGAGATTGGAAGAACCTGGGCCCATGGAGCCTTAAGAGGAAGAGGAAGGCTAAACCCTCACAGAGACTGGCAGCCATCTTGCTCCAACACATGGCAACAGACTTTGGCGAGGGAAGTAACTTACTCTTTATGGTCTTGTGACTGTAAGCATCTACCCTAAATAAAAACTCTTTATAAAAGCCAACAGATTTCTATACTTTGCATCAGCACCCCTTTGGCTGAGTAATACAGAGATGTACAATGAGATTAATGCTATTTTCATGCTTGCAAACACATCATCCATTCTGCAGCCCACAAATCAAAGGGTCATTTTGACTTTCAAGTCTTATGATTTATAAATACAAGTTGTTAGGCTATAGCTGTCATAGATAATGATTCCTCTGATGAATCTAAGCAAAGTAAATTGAAAAGCTTCTGGAAAGGCTTCGCCATTCTAGATGTCATTAAGCATATTCATGATTCATGGGAGAAGGTCAAAATATAAACATTAACAGGAGTTTGGAATAAGTTGATTCAAACCCACATGGATGACTTTGAGGGGTTTACAACTTCAGTGGAAGAAGTAATAGCAGATATGGTAGAAATATTAAGAGAACTAGAATTAGAAGTAGAGCCTGAAGATGTGACTGAACTGTTACAATCTCATGAGAAAACTTTAACAAATGAGGAGTTGCTTCTTATGGATGAACAAAAAAAGTGGTTTCTTGAGATGGAATCTACTCCTAGTAAAGATATTGTGAACGCTTTTGAAATGACAACAATGAATTTAGAATAGTACATACAATTAATTATAAAGCAGTGGCAGGGTTTGAAAGGATTGACTCCAATTTTGAAATAAGTTCTACTGTGGGTAAAATGCTATCAAACAGAATTGCATGCTACAGGGAAATCTTTCATGAAAGGAAGAATCAATCAAGCAACAAACTTCATTGTTGTCTTCTTTTAAGAAATTGCCACAAAAAAAAAAAAAAAAAAAAAAGAAATTGCCACAGCCAGCACAACCTTCAGCAGCTACCACCCTGAGCAGTCAGCAATCATCAACGTCGAGGCAAGATCCTCCACCTGCAAAAGGTATACAACTTGCTGAAAGCTAAGATGATTGTTAGCATTTTTTAGTAATAAAGTATTTTTAATTAAGGTATGTACCTTGTTTTAGACATAATTCTATTGCATACTTAATAGACTACAATATAATGTAAATATAACTTTTAGCTGCACTGGAAAACCAAAAAAATAATGTGACTTGCTTTATTGTGATATTTGCTTTATTGGGGTAGTTTGGAACTGAACCTGCAATATCTCCAAGATATGCCTGTATTTGCTTTTTGCATACTTACATGATATCTCCCTTTAAATATCTAATATGCATTAAAGACAATTCCTAATTTTTCCCTTAATTTCAATATTTTATTCACCTGTTTTCCACATCTCAGTAAATGACACCACCATTTATATAATTGCTCAGGTTTAAAACCTTGGAGCTAACTTTAATTCCTCTTCTTTTATCCTAAACTTCATATCCAATCATTTTATCCACTAACCTTATTGGTCTTTCTTCCAAATATATTCTAAATTGCACCACTTCCTGCCTTGTCTACCTCAACCACTCTAGTCTCTAAATTATGCCTTCCCTGGCACTTGAAGTCACCTGCTAATTGATACCTCCTCTTCCTCTCTGTACCGGTCAGCTACTGCCTCATTAACAGAGTAACAAAACTCAGTGGCTTACAACAACAATTATCTATTTTCACCTACATGTCTACAAGTAGGAGGTCATGTCTACAAGTATGGGCCAGACTTGTCTGTATTTGTTTTCAAGCTGTAGATTGGGGTTTGTTTCTGCTCCATGTGTCCTACATCAGCCTTGGACCAGAGACTAAGAGGCTTGTTTTGTTCATGGTGGTGGCAAAACTGCAAGAGCAGCAATTCAACCACACATGCACATTTTACAGCTGTGTCACACTTGCATCCCATTGGCCAAAGCAAGGCTTATCACTGAGCCCAAAGTTAGGAGTTAATGAAGTTTACTCAACCTCTAGTAAGTAGAACTGCACAACCATATGGTAAAGACCACAAAGCAAGAAAGGTTCAAGAATTGTGATCAACAATTTAATTTACCATACCCTCTTATATATGTGAGGTCTCTTTTCCACACAAAAGCAAGGGACATCTTTCTAAAATTGAATCATTTCCCAATTGTGCTTTAAAAAAATCTCCAATGGCTTCTCATGACATTGAGCATAAAAATACATTGAACTTTCAATGGCTTACAAGGTCTGTGAGGTTTGGTCCCTGGTTACCACTCTTGTCTCATTCTCTGCTATTCTTTACCATTCATGCTGTGCTATAGCCACTCCAGTCTTCTGCTCTTCCTCAAGCATGTCAAGCATGTAGTTTTGTATTTGCTGTTTCCTCTACCTTGAATTTTTTCTCCTCCAGATAATCACATGACTTACTTCACTTCATCTATTTCTCATAATAAATGTCACCTCCTTGAAGAGATCTTCCTTGTCCACACTTACTAAAAACATGGCAACACAGGTCACCCTCCCTTGCCTGACTTATTTTCCTTTATTTTTCTTCATTATAAAAAAAATTAAATAGTATGTATAGCTATTTGGAATTATAATATGTATTTGTTTATTTGTTTATTATCTCTTTTATCTGTAAAACATAAGACCCATGTAGGCAGGGTCCTCACCAAGTCAGATCCCTGCTGTATCCCTAGCATCTGGAATAGTGCTTACAGAGAGAAGAAATATTAATAAGTATTTGTTGATTGAATGAATTAACAGCATGCATTCTACATAATAAAGAGATTGGAGAGAAAGGCTGGCAGCCTTGGAAGCCCTGGCAATTATTTAGATTTAATTGGAGGTTTTGAATTGGGAAAGGCTTTGGAGAGGCTGGAGATATAAAAGAATTGGGACAAAATGATAAGAGATTATAAAAATTGCTTTGGTTTATGAAACTCTAATCATATTTAAGATGTCAAGTAAAATCTTGAATAACTTTTTAATTATTGTTTCTTAACTGAGCTAGGGTTGTTAAAATGTCAACCTATACAGATACTGAGTCACCTTGGGCCTCAGGATTTATTCAAGCACATGTTTATTTAGCAAATATATGATGATGTCCTGCAAGGTACCAGGTATTATGGTAAAAGATGGAGATAAAATGATGTGCCAAAAAGATATGATCCCTTTTTTCATGGAGCTAATGGTCTAGTGAGGGAGATTGCTAATCACATAATCACTCAAATATGTTACTGCAACTATGATAAGTGCTATGAAAGAAACTTATATAATGTTATAAGAGCACAATTTTAGTAGTGGGTAAGGGAAACTACCCGTTAAAAAAAGAGTTAAACTTTTTGAATTGACTTTATTAAAGAATCAATATGAATTAACCAGGGAAAATGAAGCAGATGTAAGGTGGGTAAGAAAAGGAAGAAAATTTGGGGCAGAAAGAATATATGTAAGAATCTTCGAAACAGGAGCTAGTAAGTTCCATAGAGGGACACATTGGAAGAAGGATAATAAGTGTGAACTGTGGAGAGTGATAGGAATTGCACTAAGAGGAGACTTTAGATATATATAGGGTTTGAAGTATGATGGGTACTGAGGGCTATAAAAAGCTTTTTCAACAGTATACTATGATAAATAAAAAGGCATTGTAGAATTTTTAATAGAGTAGTGACATAATTAAATAAATATTAAAATAAAAGGTGAAAATTATGCCTGCAATGCTTAATGAATTCAGATTTCAAGACAGAACAGAAGAAGATAAGTTAGATTATTGCAATAGTTTTTTAATTGCTGAATTCATTCAATTTTACAGTGACCAATGAATGGAAAAGTGAAAGGGGATGGTTTGCTCTTAATGAAACTATAGAACTAGCTTGAAGTCAGTGAGGCAGGGTCATGTATGCCAAATGAAGGTATTTGATCCTTACCTAAGAGCAAAGGAAGCTACTGACTGACTTCAAACAATGAAACAAGGTAATCATATTTATATTTTGGAAATATTAATTGAGCTACAGGGGAAAGAACAGATTGGAAGGGAACATGAGTAGATGCAGATAGACCTTCTAGAGAATATTGCACTAATCTTCGCATCAGATAATGTGGGAATGAACTAGGTTCAGCATGGTGATCTTGGAGAAAAGTGATTGAACCAATCTAGAGTTGGTTATGGATAGAATATGGTGGGAAATGATGGAGAAAGAGAAGCCAGGGATGATTACCAGGTGTGGCAGTTTGAGATTATTTTATGAATCCCCAAAAGAGAATGATTATATTTGTAATCTAATATATCCTTCTGGGTGTGATATGCTTTGATTGGATTATTTCAGTGGGGTGTGATTCATGTTGAGTCTCCACCCTCTTGCTGTGTCTGATAAAAATGGACACTCACATGGACAGACAGAAGAAAAGAAGGACACTTTCATATTTGACTCTGCAATGTGATAGAGAGGAATGCTAAGTCACAAAGCTCCCAAGAGGCTTTCTCACAGAGCAGCTCAAAAGGAGACCAGCCCTGCAATAGGCTTGGTAGCTTAGAGATGAACTTGGGAAAAGAGCAGACCAGCCAAGACTAATATAGGAGACTTGGAAAGAGACAAGTCCTATGCCAGCTTGCAGCTGAAATCAGAGGAAAGTGAAGCAGCTGAGCCGAAGGGAGGAAACCCGGAGGGGAAGGCAGACACAAGGCAGAGATCACCTGCCATCTTGCTTCAACACGTGGCAGCTGACTTTGGTGATAAAGCGTCTCATATGGACTTTTCATGACCTTGGAACTATAAGCTTTTACCCCAAGTAAATACTCTTTATAAAAGTCAACACATCTTGTACTTTGCCTTGGCAGCCCTTTGGCAAACTAAAACACCAGGATTCTGGATTGAGTGGACTTTAGGAGGTAGTGCGATTTACTGAGCTAGATAACACTAGACGAGGAGCAAGTTGTGTGTGTTGGGGTAGGTCTTGAGTTTATTTGTTGAATTTGAGATGCGTTTGAAATATGCACATAAGACATTGGATATATTGGTCTGAAAATCAAAAGAGAGATCTTAGCTGGAAATGCAAATACTTATGATGTCTGAGTTTAGTGGGAGATTGAAGCCTTGAATATAAATTATATTCCCTAAAGTGATAAGAAATGGCTGGGACTATCCCTTCAGAAATGCCAACATTTAATAATAGATAAGCGAGCATGACTCTGAAAAGACAGCAGAGAAAATGCAGCTAATGTGGTGTAATAAAAACCAGGAGAATGTAGTGGAGTCAAAACCAAGGAAAGCGTTAAAGTGTCAGTGTTACTTAGAAACCAAATAATTTGAGAAATGAACAATATCCACTGTTTTGGTGGGTACAGAAAATTCGCAAATGTGTGGAAGCTAAACAACACACTCCTAAACAATCAGTGGGTCAACAAAGAAATTATAAGAGAAATTAGTAGGTATCTGGAGACAAATGAAAACAAGAAGAGACCTTATCTAAACTTATGGGATACACTAAAGGCAATACTAAGTGAAATTTACAGCCCTAAATGCATATATCAAAAGAGAAGAAAGAGAACCAGCAAGATGGCGGCAGAGTAAGGAGTTCCTAGAGTCAGCTCTTGCTAAAGGACAGTTAATAATCACTCAGAGCTATCTGAAGCACCTGTTTGGGGCCTCCAGGAGACCAGAAGAGCATCCTGCAACATCCTTGAAAGAATGGAAGGAGGAGACTGCCCATATGCAGAGAAGATTTGTAAGTAGAGCACTCTAGGCCCCAGAGGCTTGCCACTGGAGGCACAAGCCTCCTCGGGAGCTGTTCCGCAGGTGGAATTGGAAGCTCTACTTCTGTAAATGGGGGAGAAAGAGATGGTTGGGCACCAACATCAGCTACTGATTTAGTAAATTCTGCAGGCTAAAGTATAATCCCAAGAACAGCTAAAGTTTGAAACGGTCCAAGTCAGAAAGAGGCCAGTAACCACCATTTTTACTCTGCCTCTGGCACAAGGGGAAGCAGGGTAGACTGAAAATCACAGTGTTGGTAGGGACCAGCTTCTTTCCATCCAGATCAGATTGCAGCTCTAGCATAAGCCCTAGACCCACCTGTGGAAGGGAGGAAAGTGAGGGAACCTGCGCCAGCCTCTCCGGGAAAATCCAGGCCATGCTGAGGAGGCCACTGATCATCCTATTCTGGCGGCACAAGCCTCCTCAGGAACTATTCTGTGGCTGGAAGTGGAAGATCCATTTCCAAAAAACAGGGGAGGAAGAGACGGTTGGCCACTGATTTCAGCTATTGATTAGTAAATTTGGCAGGGTAAGTATAACCCTAAGAACACCTGAAGTTTGAACCTGTCCAGATCGGAAAGAGGCCAGCAGCCACCATTTTAACTACACATCCAGCATGAAGGGAAGCAGGGCTGACTGAAACTCACAGTGATGGTAGGGATGGGTTACTTTCACCCCGATCAGCTTGTAGCCTTAGCCTGGCGTGCCCTGCACCAACCTTTCTGGGTAACTACAGGTACATTCATGTGACACTGACTGAATAGTCGGAGGTCTACTAGGGCAACTGCAGTCATTTTGGACCTGCACTGCATAGATTGCTGCCCACACCTACAGCTCCATTCCCACCCCAGCCAGGGAGAAAGGGGTGTGAAGCTTCATCAGTCTCTCTGAGCAACTGCAGTCTAGGCCTGCACAACTTGGATTATTACACATGGCTGTGGCTCTGTCCCTACCTCTGGCAAAGGAGAAAGTTGGGAGAAGCTTCATTGGTCCCTGGGGCAATGCTGGTAGCTTGAGCTTCCACAGCTTACAGCACGAACTACATCCTTCTCTCCTATGACACAACCGGCAAGAGAGAAAGGGCAAGAAAGCCCTAAACTAAAGAGAGAAACTGCACCCAGAATAAATACATCTAGTAAGCCATATGCCATATAATTTTAAATTATATAATTTATATAATTATAAATTATAATTATATAATTATAACTTAATATACAAAAAATTATAATCCACACCAAGAAACAGGAAGATATGGCCCAGTTTAAGGAATAAGATAAGCCTCCAGATGACATAAAGGAGTTGAGACAACTGATCATAGATGTTCAAACAAAACTCCTTAATAAATTCAATGAGATGGCTAAAGTGACTAAGGATATTAGGAAGATATTGGATAAGCACAAAGAAGAATTTGAAAGTATACATAGAAAAATAGCAGATCTTATGGGAATGAAAGGTGCAATAAATGAAATTAAAAGCATATTGGAATCAAATAATAGCAGATTTGAGGAAGCAGAAGAAAGGATTGGTGACCTTGAAGAAATGGCCTCTGAAAGCAAGCATACAAAAGAACAGATGAAGAAAAGAATGGAAAAAACTGAACAATTTCTCAGGGAAATAAACGACAGCAAGGGACATGCAAACATCCATATTATGGGTGTCCCAGAAGGAGAAGAGAAGGGAAAAGGGACAGAAGGAATATTTGAAGAAATAATAGTAGAAAATTTCTCAACCCTATTGAAGGACATAGATATCAATGTCCAAGAAGCATAACGTACTCTTGTCCAAATAAATCTGAATAGACCAACTCCAAGACACATACTAATCAGAATGTCAAATGCCAAAGACAAAGAGAGAATTCTGAAAGCAGCAAGAGAAAACCAATGCATAACATATAAGGGATACACAATAAGATTAAGTGGCAATTTCTCATCAGAAACCATGGAGGAAAGAAGACAGTGATATGACATATTTAAGATATTGCAAGAGAAAAACATCCAGCCAAGAATCTTATATCTGGCACAATTGTCTTTCAAAAATGAGTGTGAGTTTAGAATATTCACAGATAAACAAAAATTGAGGGAGTTTATAACCAAAAGACCTGCTTTGCAGGAAATACTAAAGGGTGTGCTACAGCCTAAAAAGAAAAGACAGGAGAGAGAGGCCTGAAAGAGAGTCTAGAAATGAAGATTATATGAATAAAAGTAACTAAAAGTTTCAAAAGAGTATTAAAAATAAAATATGGCAGACAAAACCCAAATATTTAGGAATAAATTTAACCAAGGATATAAAGTACTTGTATTCAGAAAACTACAACTCATTGTTAAAAGAAATTTAAAAAGACCTAAATAATTGGAAGATCACTCCATGCTTACAGATTGGAAGACTAAATATCATTAAGATGTCAATTTTACTCAAATTGATATACAGATTCAATGCAATCCCGATAAAAACTCAACCAGCATTTTTTAAATAAATGGAAAACACTATTATCAAATTTATTTGGAAGGGTAAGCTGTCTTGAATAGCCAGGAACATCTTAAAAGGGAAAAGCAAAATTGGAGGACTCTCACTTACGGACTTTAAATCATATTACCTAGCTACAGCAGTAAAAACAGCATAGTACTGGCAAAAAGACAGACACATAGACCAATGGTACTGAATTGATGGTTCAGAAACAGACCCTTACATCTATGGTCAAGTGATTTTTGACTAGCTTGTCAAACCTACCAAGCTTGGGCTGAACAGTCCATTCAACAAATGGTGCTGAGAGAACTGGATATCCATAGCCAAAAGAAGGAAAGACAACCCCTATCTCACATCTTATACAAAAATTAACTCAAAATGGATAAAAAAACATAAATATAAAAGCAAGAACTATTAAGCTTCTAGAATAAAATGTAGGAAAACATCTTCAAGACCTAGTGGTAGGTGGTGGATTCTTAAAGGAGATAAGAGGAGAAGTGAGATGGACTACTGAAGTTTCATGTATGTAGAAGTTTTAATTAACTTTGCTGTAAAAGTGTGGAAATGTATTAGAGTGGATGGTAACACATTATAGTGAGTAATAGCTGGTTTATAATTGGGAATGTGGCTGAAAAGGGTAGTCTAGGAATGTAAATGCCAATTGACAGAAAGCTAGGAAATAATCTAGGGACTGAATAACACAGTAAACCCAGAGGTGGATGAGAATTGTGGTTGACGGTACACACGCAAGAGTGCCCTTTGTGAACTAGAACAGATGTACATCACTATTGCAGGGTGGTGGGAATGTGGAGAAGCATGGGAAAAAAACTGGAGTGAACTACGGACTGTGGTTAACAGTAATAGTGTAATATTCATGCATCTATGCCCATGATGTACAGTGTTGATAATGGGGCATTATGGAAGAAGTATGCCAAATGTACATGATGGACCATGGTTGGTGGTAATAGTCTGATGATATTGTCTGTAACAAATGTTCCACCATTGTGTAGAGTGTTGACAGAGGGGTATTGTATGGGAATTCTGCACATGTGCATAATTGTTTTGTAAGTTTACAACTTGTGTCATAAAAATATATTTAAAAAATAATAGGATGGGTAGGGGGAAAATACACCAAATGTAAGATAAGGACTATAGTTAGCAATAAGATTTTGACAGTATTCTTTCATAAATTTGTAACAAATGTCTCACAACAATGCAAAGTGTTGGTAGTGGGTTGATGTACAGGACCCCTGTATGGTATTATGCATGTTTGCTTTGTAAGTTCACAACTTTTACTATACACTTATTGTTTATGTATGGTCATGTATAAATGATATTTTTAAAAAAACAGTATTTATAGGGTGGTTGGGGGAAAATACTTAGGTTAGTAATAATATTTTGAGGATACTCTTTAATCATTAGTTAAAAATGTTTCACACCAATGAAGGTATTGGTGGTAGAATTAGGTATGAGAGCCCTGTGTATGATGTTATGTATGTTTGTTTTGTAAGTTCACAACTATTACTGTACACTTATTGTTTATGTATGTTTATATATGAGTGATATACTTCAATAATTTTTTTTAATGTAAAAAATAAAGAGAGAGAGAAGAAAGATCTAAAATCAAAGACCTAAGTGAACATCTGGTGGAACTAGAAAAAAAACATCAAACCATTCCCAAAGCAAGCAGAAGTAAAGAAATAATAAAGATTAGAGCAGAAATAAATGAAATTGAGAGCAAAAAATAATAGAGAAAATCAACAAAACCAAAACATGATTCTATGAGAAAATTAATAAAATTGGTAAACCCTTAGCTAGACTAACAAAGAAGAAAAGAGAGAAGTTGCAAATTAATTTAACCAGATATAAAAGAGGGAATCTTAAGAGTGACCCTACAGAAATAAAAAGGATCATAAGAGGATAAGAAACTGCCAACGAATTAGACAACCTAGATGAAATGTAGAAATTCCTAGAAAGTGTTGGAGAGGATGTGGAGAGATAGACTCACTTACTCACTGTTGGTAGGAATGTAGAATGGTACAGCCACTGTGGAGGACTGTTTGGCAATTCCTAGGAAGTTGAATTTAGATTTGCCATGTGACCTGGTAGTAGCATACCAGGTATTTACCCAGAAGAACTGAGAGAAGTGACACAAACAGATATCTGCACATCGATGATCATAGTAGCATCATTCACAATCTCCAAAAGGTGGAAATAACCCTGGTGTTCATCAACTGATAAACGGATAAACAAATTGTGGTGTATACACAAGATGGAATATTATTCATCTGTAAGAAGGAATGAAGTTGTGAAGCATATGACAACATGGATGAATTGGGGGGACATTATGTTGAGGGAAACAAACCAGACATAAAAGGACAAATACTGTATGATTGTGCTATTATGAACTAAATATATTGTGTGAACTCATAGAGTTAATAACTAGAATACAGGCACCAAAACAAGAATGAAGTTAGAGAATGGAAAGCTGAAGTTTAATCTGTGCAGAATTGCTAAAAGGGTTGCTTATAAATCTTTGGAAATAAATAGAATTGGTGAAAGTACATCATAATGTTTGTAACTAGCAATACTAATATATGAGTATGATATTGGTTGAAAGGGAAAGTTTAAGGTCCTGTATATCACTAGAAAGAAAGCTAAGAAATGTAGCATGGGACTATATAGCATAGCAAAACCTCATGTGAAATATGAATATGGGTAATATTTCTATATATAATGCCTGTTTTTCTTTGAAACAGAACAAATGTACTTTAATATTATGAGATGTTACTATCAGACAAAAATACAACCAAAGCAAACTATTGACATTAATGCATAGAAATATGTTAATAGTATCCCATTAAGTGTTAAAAAAAGGAAATATACTAAGTAAAAGAAACTAGACAAAATGTACTACATATTATTTGACTCCATCTATATGAAGTATAAATGTATAAATTAGAGAGACAGAAACAGAATAGGAGCTATATATGTGGCAGGGCATGGATAGAGATATTGAGAGGTGACTAAGGGGTAGAGATTTTGTTTGTCTGTTTTTTGTTTTTTATTTATTATAATAATTACTACTATTATTATTATTGGAGTAATGAAATACCCTAATTTCATTACTCCAATAATAAATACCACTGATTGTGCACTTTGGATGTTTTATGTTTTATGAATATGTACCAACAAAATTGATTTTAAGAATACTCAGGCAGTCTTAAAATAATTCCATTTTAGCCTCCTTTTCCTGCTTGACTCAAGGTCAGCTAGAGGTGAATGCTTAGGGCCTTTCAGGTTTTTCCTGGGAAAGCATACAGCCCTATGCATGCACATGGTCTTCCACATTCCCAGAAATATGTTGAAGATTTTCAAAGCTCCCTATGGACATATTCTCCAGCTTTTCCTTTTCAGTGTTTTGGATATCTTGTTGCTTACCCCAATTCTTACCACCACCTCAGGCTGCTATGACAGTAAACAATTGCTGCTGATTAGTTTCAACAATGCCCAGGAAAAAGCTGTTCACACTGTGGGAGGCCTGAGTCAGGTCAAGTATAGACTAGCCTTGCAAGTAGAATTTTCCAGGAAACCATAGGACAGGTCACATAATGACAGTTATCTGAGAATTGGGCTTTGGAGGAACTCCAACTGCATTTTGCTCCCTTCAGAGGCTGTTAGATGCTGATTTTCATTGCAACTGTGGGCTGTTGGTCTGCAAGGCTACTACAGAGCTAAGAAGAGGAGATTGGGACTAGGGCAAGTTAAAAGGCACAAAGCTCACTTTTCTTACTGAGATTCGGCAGTTTTTCTTGAATCAATGCTCCCTAAAGTGTTGTAAGCCTTTGGTTAATTTCCAGATTTCTGAAAATGTGGATTTTGAACATTTTTGCCAGTATTCATGTTACTTTTATGTAGGAGAGGATTTTTGGATGTCCTTATTCATCCTGCTATAACAGTATTTTAAAAATTAATACACTCTTGTCCTTTTGCAAGGGAATTTTTCATAAATAGGAAATCATGTTTACTATGCTGGATATAGGATCAAAAAACCTATACTCATGTACTTCTATTATATAGACTATTACAGTTTCATGTCATTCCCTTCACTTGTCTCCTCAGAAGCTCCAGTTGAAATTTGGTGGCACCTCACTCCTATGGAACGGAGGCCACAGGAATAATCATCTTCCACTTTAGTTATATTTTATTAGATTTTTATCATTTTGTAGTCATATTATAATCTTACGATGAATTATGTACCATGCAAAATAAGGCTGCAGTAGAATAACATAAATCAAAGAATATGCAATGTGTTGAAAATTTCATTACTCAACTGAAATACTTGCAGTTTTGATCTAATGAAAATAAAACACTGACTGTTGTATCTAGATTTCTTTTCTTAGACCAAGAATTATATTGATAAAAAAAAAATCCATTTTTCATAACTGACGCCATTGTTCTAGACTGCTCTGAATTCTAAAAAGCATAATAATCACTTCTCTCTGTACTTAGAAATTATGTACCTGCACTGATTGAGGCCAAGCCTGAAGCTGTAACATTAAGGAGTAACTCGAATGACTTCAGCAGAGCCCATTTTGTAGTCTTGATTAAATCAGTCTGAAAGAAAGAGTTTGCTGTTTAGAGTACTCACCTTTCTCAAAACCCTTGTCAATGAAGGCATTATTTAGCTCTGAGAGGTCTACTAAGAGAAGCAAAGTCACCAGCAGCCACTGAGAGTAAAGTTCAAAGGATTGGTTTACAGGTGAGGTTCAAATTCAGCTTGAACAGGACTACTTGTCCAAGGATTGGCTTGCAAAATGCTAGCATAACATTGTTTTAGAATATTTTTAAATTGTCTTTTTCAACTTCAAACACAAACAAAATGCTTTTGAGATCACAGTAATGAACCCTAAATGCAATGAAATCTTTAGTATTTTCAAACGGCTGCCTTCTCATTTCCCCTTCATGGCTTCAACAACCTCAGATTTTTATCCTGTTTGAAAGGGAGACAGTACAAATGCAGGGACAAAGCAGCCTTTTTAATCTCACTGCTCAAATAAAGGGTTAGCGATATTTCAGCATAAAATTCTGAAACTATACACACAAAGCACACTTAATTAAATCAATCCAAAATCGAATCAGAAATCTTCCAAATACTAAATAACTCTTCAATGAATATGTTATTTCCACCACCTGGGGACATGAAGAAAGTAAAATGTGCCATAAATACATTATTTTATATTCAACAACCTTGCTTTTAACAACCATTATTGCAGTCCTATATAAAGATATTTATTATCTCAAGGAAATGTGTAGGTCATAATTCCTGGAATTGAAAAGAAAAAATTAAATAAAAGATCATCAGATCTTTTAATGCTCTGAATCAAATGTTTAACAGAAAACCCTTAGTCTTTTTTTTAAACAGATCTTCCCAAGATTTCTCTACTTGGGAATGGAAATCACACACACGTGGAGAGCTGATAGAATCTGTCTTCAAATTAGGATGAAATTTCCATTTCACATGTACTCTTATCAACATCTAAATGCTGAAATAGACACATTTGTAGTACAAAGGCACAGATGACATTTTGATTCTAAAAGATCAAAGTTTCCTGTACTGCTACAGTGTGCCTTTTCATTACACCATTAACATGTCCATTCTCTCTTTGTAAAATGTCATATTACATATATGTTAACTAGTCATTCCACAAAACACGGTGGGTATAGAAAATGTCCTATAGGTTGTCATTATGCACTTGTCACATTGTTTTTTAAAAATGTTTGTTTTTCAACTTGGGCAATAAAAAATAGCCAAGAGGAATCCTGGGCTAGAGAACCACCAGTTGTTTATTCATATCTATACCCACCACTTTCTTTGCTCATCCATTCCTTGTTTTTTGAGTGCCAAATTAGGCACTGATGCTATAGTCATGAGTAAGAAAGACACATTGTCCTAAAAGGGTTTATTGTCAATAAATAATTGCTGGTATAAAGAAAGCTAACAAAATAGGATCACAGATGCCATAGGAGCACATATCTGCCTCACCTAATCTGGACAAAAAATAAAGTTTCCCATAGGACATCTGGTCCAACAACTGAATAATAAGCAGGTATTTTCTAGACAAAAGGGAATGAAGGAAATGGTATAATGCTTTTGTATAAGGGGTAGTATTTTCAAATTCCAGAAAAAGGTTTGTACATTTGAGAAAATGAAAGAAATCCAAAATTGGAATGTGTAGAGATAAAGTTGTAGAGGTCAATGGGAACCTGATCATGGTGAATCTTTTAAGCCATAACAAAGACTACAGATTTTTTTCTTAAGTACAGTGGGGAGCCAATTAAAGTTTTGAAACTTAAGACTGACATGAACAAAAATTTTAGACTATCACTTTGTGGAGGATGGTAAGAGCTCATGTAGGACCAATTGGAATTCTATTACAGTAATCCAGGGGAAGAGATTATGTATTTGGATAGTAATCCAGTTAATTACCCTAAAGTAAAAACCAAGTATCAGGAGAAGTAGGTAATTGAAATGACCCAGGGTTGTTAGAAATTCATTCTTTTCTTAGGATATCCCTATTCATTTGAAGCAAATTCCTCTGGTGAGCTTTCCCTCCTCATAAGCCTTTTATAACAACCATAACTAACTTTTTAGTGGGAATGAATACTGTAGTAAAAAGAGCAGTGGATGGAATTGGAACCTGAGGTCAATTTTTTACTACTTTCCAACAAGTCACTTACCCTTCTGGAATTAGTTATTCCTGAGTTACATAGTGCAGATCCACAATGTCAAGCAGGATTAATACATGCACTAACAATTACTTAATAAACTACAAATACAAATATCACTATTATAGGAGAAAATAATGTCAAGTAGGTAAGCAGCAATAACGCACTTGGAGGAAGGTAGGAGTGTAAAGAAGAGGAATAAATTATTCTTAAAGAGACATTTGCAAAGGGCAATTGAATACTCCAGTACACATTGTAAGTCACAGTCTATTGGCTGTTTCATCTGTCTGTCACATAAAACATCTGCAGAAGGGACTTCCAGGAAGATGACATTGGATTAGGTCAGCAGGGTCAACTCTCTTACTAAAACAATGGATGAAAGGCAAAAAAGTGTCTGAGGGAGCTGCTTTGGGAATCTGCAGACCAGGAGAGTGTTATGTGCATTGTCCAGGAGGGAGAGGGACAGAGAAATGAAGAGACTGAAATGAAAACTGTAAGTTACTTGCCCCAGCAGCTGGGAATGGTGCCCATCCCCCACTCTCAAGGTGAACATCCTTGGGAAAACTTATGGCTGACATGGTCAACTGAAAGGGAAAAATACCTTTTCTTCCCTGGGAAGGGAGAGAGTGCAGCAAAGAACTGAGTGTGCTTTCTTTTCATTGAGTCCAGACAGCAGGGACTGGCTTTGAAACTAGGCTCTAGCTGGCCCAGAAATGCAAGTCAATAAAGGTTGAGTCAGCTCTGTGGAAAGGTTTGCCAAAGAGCACCATCTGCTGGCAGGCCTGGAAAGTGAAAGAAAAAAGCTTTCTGGAATCTCTCATATCCCTATCCCCAGGCCCTCTTGGATCTCGTCTGAGCCCCATTAGTGGGTCACTGGGACTGTTTTGATAACTTCAGCAGGGTAATTTCAAATATGTAGAATAAAAAATTCAAAATATCAAAGAAGAGCTATGAAATAAAACCACTAGTCAAGAGAGAAAATTTGACCATCAGAGTAAACTCGTCATATAGTCAGATGCCTAGTTATCAGCAAAAAAATTACAAGCTATACTAAGAAACAGGAAGACATTGCCCAGACAAAGGAACAATGAGACACAGGATTTTTTTTTTTTTTTTGAGACACAGAATTTAAGACAACTAATCAATAATGCTCACACAAATCTCTAAATCAATTTAAGGAGTTGAAATAAAATATGGATATTAAGAAGACACTGGGTGAGCATAAAGAACAATGTGAACGCTTGCAAAGAAAAGTAAAAGATAATGCAGGAATGAAAGACACAATGGATGAGATTAAAAATACATTAGAGGCATATAACAGCAGATTTGGAATAGCAGAAGAATGAATAAATGAAATGGAGGACAGAGCATCTGAACTTGAAAAGATGGAAGAACAGAAAGAGAAAAGAACGGGAAAAAAAATTGAACAGGTCTCAGGGAATGGAATGACAATTCATAATGCACAAACCTATGTGTAATGTTTGTCTCAGAAAGAGAAGAGAATGGAATGGGGGCAGAAGTAATATTTATGGAAATAATAGCTCCAAATTTCCCATCTCTTATGAAAAATATAAACATCAATATCCAAGGACAATGGGCCACAAACAGAATAAATTCAAACACACCTACTCTGAGACACCTACTATTCAGAATGTCAATGCCAGAGATAAAGAAAGAATTCTGAAAGCAGCAAGAGAAAAGTAATGCATCACATAAAAAGGGCACTCAATCAGACTAAGTGTCCATTTCTCATCAGAAACCAGGAAGGTGAGAAGGCAGTGGTATGATATATTTAAGATACTGAAAGAAAAAAAAAAAAAAAACACCTGCCAGCCAAGAATTCTTTATCTGGAAAAACTGTTCTTCAAAAATGAGGGTAAGTTGAAGTCTTCACAGATAAACAGAAACTGAGAGAGTTTGTCACCAAGAGACTGGACTGCCAAGAAACTCTAAAGGCAGTGCAGCCTGAAAGGAAAAGGCAGGAGAGAGAGGCTTGGAGAAGAGAGTAGAAGTGAAGATTATTAGTAAAGGTAACTAAAATTGTGAAAAAGACTGACAATAGTAAGATACAAAAACAGAAAGCCATATGATAAAATGGATGAAGTAAGTAATAGCCTTACAGTAATAACACTGAATGTTAATGGAATGAACTCCCCAATCAAGAGATACAGGCTGTCAGAATGGATAAAAAATATGAGCCATATATATGCTGTCCACAAGACTCATTTTAGGTGCAAGGGCACAAATAGCCTGAAAGTGAAAAGTTGGAAAAAGATATTCCATGCAAATAGTAATCATAACAGATCTGGAGTAGCTACAATTTTATGGGACAAAATAGTTTTAAATTCAAAACTGTTAAGATGAAGGTCATTATATATTAATAAAATGGACAATTCACCAAGAAGAAATAACAAGAATGAATATTTATGCACCTAACCTGGATGCCCTCAAAATACATGAGGCAAACACTGGCAAAACTGAAGAGAGAAATAGACATCTCTACAGTAATAGTTGGAGACTAAAACACATCACTCTCAGCATTGGATAAAACATCTGGACAGAGAATCAATAAGGAAACAAAGAACTTGAATAATATGATAAATGAACTATACTTAACAGACATATATAGAGCTTTGCATTCCAAAACAGCTTGTTACACATTATTCTCAAGTGCTCCTAGATCTTTCTCCAGGATAGATCATATTTTGGGTCACAATACAGATCTCAATAAATTTAAAAAGATTGAAAGTATACAAAGCACCTTATCCAATCATAATGGAATGAGCTGAAAATCTATAACAAGGGAAAAAAGGAAAATTCACAAATATATGGAGACAACACAACACATTCTTAAACAATTAGTGGGCCGAATAATAAATTCCAAGAGAAATCAGTAAATAACATAAGATAAATGAAAATGAGAACACAGCATATAAAAAATATGGGATGCAGTGACGCCAAGGCTGAGAGGAAAATTTATAGCCCTCAATTCTTACATTATAAAAGAAGAAAGAACTAAACTCAAGGACCTAATTGCACACCTGGAGGAACTAGGAAAAAAACAGCAAACTAATCACAAACGAAGCAGTAGGAAAGTAATAACAGAGATTAGATGAGAAATAAATGAAATTCAGGACAGAAAAAAACAATAGAGAGAATCAACAAAACTGAAAGTTGGTTTTTTGAGATGGTCAACAAAATTGACAAATCTTTACCCAAACTGACAAAGAAAAAATTAGAGAAGATCCAAATTAATAAAATCAGAAACAAAAAGCAGGCATTTCTACTGACCCTAAAGAAATAAAGGAGATCATAAAAGGATTCTATAAGCAACGTACACCACTATCCTAGACAATGCAGATGAAATGGACAAATTCTTAGAAACACACAAACAACCTACATTGACCCTAGAAGAAATAGAAGACCTCAACAAACTAATCACAAGTAAAGACATTGAAATAGTCATTAAAAAAAAAAAAAAAAAAAAAAAAAAAAAACCAAAAAAAACCTCCCCAAAATGAAAAACCCACAATAAGATGGCTTCATGGGTGTATTTTACTAATCATTCCAAGAAGAATTAATACCAATCTTCCTCAAACTATTCCAAAAAATTAAACAGGAGGGAATGCTATCAAGCTCATTCTATGAAGCCAAACTCACCCCATTATCAAAACCAGACAAAGATTCTACAAAAAAAGAAAATTACAGACTAATTTGTGTAATGAATATAGATGCAGAATCTTCACCAAAATAATTGCTAATCAAATCCAAAAGCATAGTGAAAGAATTAGACAACACTATCTAATGGGTTTTATCCCAAGTATGCAAGAGTGGTACCACACAAGAAAATCAATCAGTGTAATACACCACATTAATAAATTGAAGAAGAAAAATCACATGATGAACTCAATTGATTGAAAATGCAGAAAAGGCATTTGTCAAAATACAGCTTTCTTTCTTGATAATAAACACTCTGAAAAATAGGAATAGAAAGAAACTTTTTCAATATGGTAAAGAGCATATATGAAAACCCACAGCTAACATTGTACTCAACAGTGAAAAGCTGAAAGCTTTCCCTTTGAGATCAGGAACAAGACAAGGCTGCTCACTATCACCACTATTGCTATTCAATATTGTGCTAGAAGTTCTAGCTGGAGCAATTAGGCAAGAAAAAGGCACCCAAATAGTAAAAGAAGAGGTAAAACTTTCACTTTTCACTAATGATATGATCCTATCTAGAAAATCCTGAAAAATCCACAAAAAAGCTACTAGAACCAATAAATAAGTTCAGCAAAGTGGCCAGATATAAGATTAATATCCAAATCAGTAGCATCTCTGTACACTACTAATGAGCAAGCTAAGGAAGAAGTCAGGGAAAAAATTCCATTTACAATAGTGACTAGAAAATCAAATATTTAGGAATAAACTTTAGCAAAGACATAAAGTACTTGTATTAAGAAAACTACAAAGCATTGCTAAAAGAAACCAATGTAGACCTAAATATATGGAAGGACATTCCATGTTCATGGATTGGAAAACTAAATATCATTAAGATGTCAATTCTTCCCAAAATTATTTACATATTCAACATAATCCCCATAAGTCTTCCAACAGACTTTTTTGCAGAAGTGGAAAAGCCAATTATCATTTATTTGGAATAGTAAGAGGCCCTGAATAGCCAAAAATACCTTTTAAAAAGTACAATAAAGTTGAAGGACTATCATTTCCTCACCTTAAAACATATTACTTAGCTACAGTGGTAAAAACCACATAGTACTGGCATAAATATAGACATATTGAGCAATGGAATTAAATTGAGAGTTTAGAAATAGACCATCAGATCTATGGTCAAGTGATTTTTGACAAGACTGTCAAACCCAGACAGCTGGTCAGAACAGTCTTTTCAACAAATTGTGCTGGGAGAAAAGGATATCCATAGCTGAAGAAAAGTAAGAGGATCCCTATCTCACACCTTTTTTTTTTTTTTTTTTTTTTTTAAGATTTTATTTATTTATTCATTTATCCCCCCCCCTTGCTGCTTGTGCTCGCTGGGTCAGCTAACCACGCCATGCGGGCGGGCTTGCCTTCACCAGGAGGCCCCGGGAACCGAACCCGGGGCCTCCCATATGGTAAATGGGAGCCCTACTGATTGAGCCACAGCCGCTTCCCACCTATCTCACACCTTATACAAAGATTAACTCAAAATGGATTAAAGACCTAAATATAAAAGCTAGAACAATAAAACTCCTAGAAGAAAATGTAGGGAATCATCTTCAAGATCTGGTGGTAGATCCTGGTTTCTTAAATCTCACACCCAACATAGGAGCAATGGAAGAAAAAAGTAGACAAATGGGACCTTCTCAAAAGTAAACACTTTTACGCTTAAAGTGTCTTTGTCAAGAACATGAAAAGATAGCTTACTCAATGGGAGAAAATATTTGGAAATCACATATCTGATAAGCCTTTGATTTTCGTGTAATATAAAGAGATCATACAACTCAATGATAAAAAGTCAAGCAACCTACTAAAAAAAAAATAGGCAAAAGACCTTAACAGATAAATTTCCAAAAAGGAAATACAAATGACCAAAAGCACATGAAAAGATGTTCTACATCACTAGCTATTAGGAAAATACAGATCAAAATTGCGATGGGATATCATCTCACACCTTATAGAATGGCCATTATTTTTTAAAAATCTGAGAACTACATGTGTTGGAGAGGATGTGGAGAAATAGGAACACTCCTTCACTGTTGGTGGAAGTATAGAATGGTGCAGCCTCTGTGGAAGACAATTTGGTGGTTCTTCAGGAAGCTAAATATAGATCTTCCCTATGATCTGGCAATCCCACTACTTGGAATATACTCAGCAGGACTGAAAGCAGGGTTCTGAAAAGACATTTGCACACCAATATTCATAGTGGCATTATCCACAACTGCTAAAGTATGGAAACAACCCAAGTGTCCATCAACCAATGAATGGATAAAAAAAGTGGCGTATATACACAACGGAATACTATTCAACTATAAGAAGAAAGGAAGTCAGAATGCATATGACAATGTGGATGAATCTTGAAGGACATTAAGTTGAGTGAATTAAGCCAGACACAAAAGGACAAATATTGTATGGTCTCACTAATATGAACTAAATACTATGAGTAATCTCATGGAGTTAAACTCTAAAGTATAGGTTATTAGGAGATAGAATGACAATTGAGAAGGGGAAGCTGATGCTTAGTGCATGTAAATTTTTAGTGAGTTTGCTTGTGTAGAAATAGTGTTGAAGGTAACACATTATAATAAGTATAACTAACTGCTGATTTATAAATGTGATTGTAGCTTTTAGGGGTAGTCTAGGGACATAAGTGTCATTTAGAAGAAAGATAGGGGATAATCTAGGAGCTGTATAACAGAGAACTTGATGTTGGGTGAGGATTGCTAATAGTGAAAATACAAGAATGTTCTTCTATGAACTAGTACAAATACACATCACTATTACAAGGTGTTAAGAATATGGTCATACAGGAGACAAATACAACTGATGTAACTTATGAACTATAAGTTAACAGTAATATTTTAATATTTTTGCATCAATGGCAAAGAAGGTACTATATCAATGTTCGGGGTCAGCAGTAGGTGGGCATAAGATGGTAATGGATTTTTTCTTTTGAAATAATGGAAACATTCCAAAATTTACTGAGGTGATGACATCACAATGTTGTGATGAAACTGAGAGCCATTGAGTGTACACTTTGGATGGATTGTACAAGGCATGGGAATATATAACATGGTGAACCCTATGGTGCATGATGGAATGTGGTAAAAATTATGAGAATGTTCTCTCATGAACTATAAAAATATTTAATACTAATGCATGGTGTTAACAACAGGGTGGTTTGTGGGGAAAATACACCAAATATAAGCTATGGCCTATAGTTAGCAGTCATTTATTTATTTATTTATTTATCTATCTATTTATTTATTTATTTATTTTAGGAAGTACCGGAGAATGAACCCAGGACCTCCTAACATGAGCAGGCACTCAACCACTAAGCTACATCCATTCCCCAATGAAAGTTGGTTTTTCCATTTTTTTTGTTTTGTTTGTTTGTTTGTTTTTAGGAAGGCACTGGAAATTGAACCCGGGATCTTATATACGGGAAGCAGGCACTCAATCACTTGAGCTACATCTGCTCCCCAGCAGTAGTATTTTAGTGATATTCTTTCATCATTTGTAACAAATGTTCTATAACAATGCAGGGTGTTGTTGGGGTGATGTATAGGAATCCTGTGTGTTATGCATGATTGTGTTGTAAACTCACAACTTCCAAAAAAAAAAAAAAAAATCTGCAAAAACATCGTGAGCCTGGGCAAACCAGTTTGGAATCTGGCTTTTCAACTGTAATACCAATGTCTTTCTATTGCATATATGTGAACATAGCAGCATTTCCTTCCCCTCCTGTGAAGCCCACCAGAAAGCTGCACCAGCACTGTACAACTGTATGTGTGTGTGTGCTTGTATCATCCATATCATACATCTCCAAGGCCAAGAAAATGCACCCCTAGTGACTTAAGTGGGCCACATTTAGTGCTCATGCTACTCATATTTTTGTTTACTGACAACATTCATGTATCTTGGATAATAGCAAAAAAAAATTACAATTGCCTCTGAATTAAATTACTACTGTTTCTTGGCATGGTTCCATGTTTTCTGGATTCCCAATTAGGAATCAGCCTAAGTAATTAAGAATTGATTTTGAATCTTTTCATTTAAATCACTCTTTACTGCGTGATTAATTCTAAATGTTCCCATACAAATATCCTCTTATTATTTGAGAAGATGAGATAGTTGGCGTTTTTCTCTGGATTCTACAAACAAATCCACTGGCTAGATATAAAAAACTGTGAAGCTTAGATATGGAACACCAGCTTGGGCAAGAAAGCTGCCTTTTATTTTACTACCAAAACCTTTCTTTCTTTCTTAAAAGAGCCCTGTGCATTTGCATTTGTGAACTCTACAAGTCACAGGCTAAACACAGTCATGCCTTTGATCCTAAAAACGCACCCGTTAATGTCACTGGAAGTAAGTGTAAAAGAGTTTTGCCCTATGTTTGCTTTTCCTTCCCTGCTTGACTTTACTCCATTATTCATGGTCACCTTTAGTCCATCTGGCAACACTATTCTTTTTATTCTTAGTTCCACACACCTATGACATCATCCTGAAGCCTGAAGATGTTTGACTAACACCTTCTCAGGCAAAAAAAGCAGCTTACAGAAGCTGTTTGCTAGAATCTCATTCTCTTGTCTACTGACCACTCTAATCTGTGACAAGTTGCCTGTACATCAGTGCTGTTGAATCTGCTCTCATTTGTGCTCATATGACTTGTCCTCAAATGTGATTTCTGGTTTTAGTCCCAGACCGCCACAGCTATTTAATTTCCACAGGAGTTTTCTGCAGCTAATCAGAGCAGTTCATCTGCTTTAAATAAGGCCAAATCTTGCCAGGTAAATGCTAGTATATAGATAAATGAGAAGAATCCTGGGACATGAAATATGGCACTTTCATTAGGCTGCATCCTTGCAGAATTTGAGGTGCTGATTAGCTGAGTCATTTTAAGTACGCTTTCATTTTATAATTTATTGCTAAGGGTTTTTTTGTTTTGTTTTGTTTGTTTGTTTAAGAAGCCATCATCATCTACTTTTCGGCCATAGCAAGTATATTAGAACATGACTGACATACCTTCTCCTGAGTGAGGACCTTGCTTCAGTTTAATGACCTTAAAATTTCAGCTACATGGGGCGGATGTGGCTCAACTGGTTGGGCGTCCATCTCCCATATGGAGGGACCCGGGTTCGATCCCCGGGACCTCCCAGTAAAAAAAAAAAAAAAAAAAATTTCAGCTACTTACATAGATCTATCCAGATAGGCTAGGTTGGCCAGGTGAACATTTACGGACCACCCAATACATAATTGACAGGTATGATTCATTTGCTATGATTTTTCCTTATGATTGCTATTCAAATAGTAACCATAAAAATTTTATATATTTACCATTTTGTCCTTTTTGCCATAAACACACAAAGGACCCTAATTCCTTCAAATGAAAAGAGCAAAACTATTTTTGTTATTTCTACGGCATGATTTGAGGGATATATGGAGGATCCCACTGCCACAGTAGTCAATACCCACCTATTCTAGTACCAGTGTCTTGTACTTTGCCATTAACTGTATTAGCTTCTCCTTTCTTTTTAAACATGCAAATAGTTTTCTAGAGGAAGTAAGGGAGAATAAATTGTTTTACACTAGGTTGTGAGTGACCTGGGTTAATTTTCCTTATCAAAGGAAAAATGGGGCAGTTGTGGTGGTTGAGGGCTGAAGCAGAGAGGAGTTCAGATGCCCCTAAAACACAGTTGTTCTATTCTATAGCTTTTCCTAGTACAGGTCCGATTTCAGCTTTCTATTAGCTTTTCATAAAATGAGTAATTATCACTTAGAGCCGCTGACAGTCATCTTGGTCTGCACTCGAGTTAATTTTTCTTTCCCCCAATGAGGAAGCTTGCCCTCAGTCATTTTTCAGTTTTCCTGTCTTCCTTGTATTATCTCCAGTCCACTCGGTGAAGATTTAATAGCTTCATAAGGTAACATATCATCTTAAAATAGAGCACAATCATGTTCTGCATTGCTCTTGTTTCATTTCAGGGCATATTTATAGCTTGGATCATTGTGCTTGGGCAGGGGGATGGGGAGATGGCCCTCAAACAATCTTGCCTCAGCAGGCTGAGAGGGCTTCTTGGCTACTTACCATGAGACAATGTTTCCTTCAACTGTGAACACAGGGGCTTAGCAAACTGTTCCTACAAGTACAAGTGAGCATAAACCCAAGGATATTCCATTTCCAGGAAATAATTTATATAATTAATAACAGGGGATAAGAAAGAAAGAAGCATAAAATTTCTTCAGTGTTTCCATCTTTTACTGCCAGATTGTGTTTGCTTGCAACTCTGTCAGCAAATAGAAGACTCCCACTTCTTCATACACCAAATGATAAAGGAAAGATTTAATTAGACATTATCGTCATCAGTCTTGGAAATAAAAAAAATAAGCAAGTCATTGCAATGCAAAGAGCAGTGAGTAAGGTATGTCTTTTGGGCAGAATGTGGCTGGTTTGCTTAGACTTTTGGATTTGTTTCAAAGAAAACTCCTTGACAGAAGTCTGAAAACAAGTAAATATTATTTGATCGATTCTTAACGATATCACAAATAGAAAATAAAGGGACTTTACTGTCAAGTCCCTTAGATTGATGCCTGTTGCTTGGAACCTTCTATGAAGTGTATTATCTAAAATACTTAATTTGGGGCCTAGTCAAGCCAAGAAATTCTTTCCTGATCTTTGGGGAAAAAATTCTGAAATAATTATTTTGTGCCAAGTGTATTTATTATACATTTTTCAACACATTTCTTTTTCTTTCAATATTTTCACCCAAACTACATGCTACGCTATTTAGGAATTCACACTACATCCTTAAATTTCTACCGTTTGATCATTTTCATCTTTAGAGTTAATTATTAGTAGTTTTGTCACAGAATCTAAGGACATTTATTATTGCTCATAAAGTGAAGTCACCTACACTTTTTTCAGAAAATCTATGAAATATTCTCATTCCAGCTTACAATTTGGGGAAATTAAAGTCCAAATAACTATAGCCATAGTATTACTCTCTACATTATTGAATGTATATGTTAATTTTATATGGGCATATGATATGGCCATTAGTCCAGGAGAAACACAGAGCTGATTTTTTATTGATTTTGAGATTGACAATAGATTGGAGCAAAAAGACAGCAAGCCCTCTTCTCCTGGTATAAGACCTTTAGTGCCTTCTCTTTTGCCTCATAAATAAAGGTGTCTTTCAGCAAGATAAGATGGCTCTATATCACAATATGACTCCTGGTACTTTTCCAGCTCTCATACTTTACACCTTTATTTACCCTATACTAAAGCCAAACAGTTTTGATCACAAACACCTCTAACCTTCATTTTCTTTTTTACACTGTTTTACCATGTGGAATTTCCTCCTTTACCAATAAAGATATAACTGTTCCTTTAAATTTGTCCCACGTACCACCTCTTGATTGACAAAACAAAATCTAATCTGTCCTTAATGTCACCATTTATTTGTACCTATGGTTTGTACCTCTATACTTAAGCATACAATATAATGCTTTATATTTATAATCATTTATGCACTTATCTCATTCCTCTCCTAGAATGTAATATTTCTAAAAGCTAGAATGGCTTTATCAGCTCTGTATCCATATAGGGCCTAGTAATGAGTATATATATATGTATGTTGGATATATATATATGTATATGTATATTTGAAAGAATAGGGAAGTTGATGAAATGAGGAATGAACAAGATGGAACTAAGAAAATACAGGGCACCTACTCCCACCATCTTTTGAAGAAAGGTAGGACAAATGATCATATCACTATTTATACAAATGCAATATTTCTTCACTTGTATATTAGGTAAGAGAGTGTAAATCCTTATTCACAGACAGTGCCAAAGTATTGAAGAAATAACTGCTGAGATAGAAAGAATACTATTATAGCCTGGGTAAAGGGGTGGGGAGATGGCTTGCCTTCACCAGGAGGCCCCTGGGAATCGAACCCATATGGTAAACGGGAGCCCGACCAGTTGAGCCACATCCGCTTCCCCATTAAATCTTGACAACCACCTTAAATGTCACTAATACTCTCCATTTAATTTGGTTTTTATCTGTCTTTTTCTGTGCTCTGCATCTCAGAGTCAATAACTCTTTCCTCCCATATCACATACCCTGTCAACTTTCTTGTGTCTAAGTAATTTTAAGAGAAATCCTATTTATCATCACATGCTTGGTTTCATATACTTTTGTTGACACAAAGATTATTAGACTTTATTTTGTATGGATAAAATAAAAAAAAAAAAAAATCTTTGAATGGTTACCCATGGATATCAGCCTTGTGCCTACTTCATCTTTCATTCCTTAAAAGTTGTCTAACTAAAATTTCCTAAACTGTTAACACTAGTTCCACTTTCCTGATACAGCTGATCTTAGTTTTTATAATGTGAATGTAGTTTTTATAGAATGTGAATGTATATAGGATAAATTTTATGAAAAGAACCAAGGATATAGCCAGTAGTGATAGAAGACTGCCTGCAGAAGGTCCCATCCAATAGGCTGGATGCGGGTTTTAGTGCTGGCTGGCTGCATAGATGCACCCAGGCTGTGTCTATCAATGCAATTTAAAAATTAGTGATGGTTAAAATGCGAAAAATCCAGTCAACCAATGAGTTTTTTCATAAACACATGATAAATAATCTCGATAATAACATGTTTTTACTAAATTGGATCCATTCTATTTTCTCTCCATTGGATCATATATACATTCTAAATTACCAAGATTAATCAAGCAAAGGTAAATTATTTCTTTCATCTAAAAGGCTCATCCATCAGTCTCTAATACCTGCAACTACATTTAGAAAATAAGAAAGCATGAAAAAAGACTCCTAGCGAGAATTGTTATACTTAAAATATTTCTAGAAGATCTGGATTATATATAGAGGGAACAGCAACAGTTTTTGGCCATATATATGAATTTTAAAAGATAAAACATCTCATCTATCTTTGAGAAGAAAGTCTTCAATTACCTAGAGCTGATAAAAACAGGAGTCCTTACCTTCTCCCTGAACATTCTGACATTCTTATTTAGATTTTTATATACTATATATATTTCTTCCTGACCTTTCTTTATTTTCCCAGGGATTTTGTCTTCTATGCAAATATACCTAAATCTTTATTTTCATATGACTTGTAAGATAGGATTAAGAAACTGAATTTTAATCAAGTAGTATTTTAACTTCTTTCTTCCTATAAATAGAGAGCTGTCATGTTTTATATTTTACATGTTGGAGATTCTAGTTATTGTTATATAATTTTGTTATGTCATTTTGAAATGCTGTGTTTGATCATTGCAGGAGATACTGCATTCTCTTTATTTGTCTTATCTTTATCTATATACTGGAAAGCTGAAACTTCTTCCACTTGATAATTTATTAACATTGGCTTTGTACCCAATGTTGTAATGTTACATTAGAGAAATGTGTAATGCAAATGCAGATTGTGGAATACATGACAAGAATAAATTGTAATAATTAATCAATTTGCAAAGGTTTACTCAGTACCTACATTTTATCTGCCACACTGATTACTTCTCCTGGCCATCTTTTCTTCTGCCCCCTCTTAAATGAAAGCATTCCCTTAGTATCCTTGGCACTCTAGTTCTATCACACATACTCTCTACACATAGCCTCACCTTATACTCTCAGGGCTTGCTTTCTTAGATAGACAGTCCCATAGCTCCCATCCTGCTGCTAACTTTCCTAAGTCTTCATGTGAATCCATGTAACTCACTTGTATCCCCTTTTGCATTGTACAAATTCTTATGAATGGTGTGGTAAAGAAGTTGCATCCATCTTGCTTCCAGGTTCACAGTATTGGACCTGGTGTTTGCCCTGCTCTCATGGGCAACTCCAACAGGATCCAGCAGGTTTCCTACTTTTAGAAAATCTCTGGGTAAGAAATCGCACAAGTCTCTGTGTTCACGACATGCCTCCAACTCTTACCCTATGACTTTGGAGTACTTTTCTAAGAATTCTCTCCCATAGTCTATTTTAGTGGAGACACAGTGTAGTATGGCTTCCATAGTTTGATATTCATCCAGAGAAAGCAATGTTGAACTCTCTTTCTTGCCAGCATCTCAAATGTTTATGAGTGATTTGCTTCAAGTTCTCATCTTATACTTTAACTTTAGGGAACAGAAAGAGAGGGAAAAGAGTAGTCTGTCATTGTGATGCTGTATTCCTCCAAGATTGAAACTTGCTCTTATGTTAACTGAATGGGTGGGGTGAAGAATAGGGGTTTGTTACGTTCCATTGAATCCTAGAAGGCCCTGCACTAAGGTGGATAGTCATCAAACCTGAACCTATGCTTAGAATGTGGGAATATTTGGAGCCTTTCATCATTAGGTTTTTGCTTTTGCTGAAATTCTGGTAAAAGAGGAAAATTCCATTTGACTCATGCTACAGACAGTACAACTGCCTCTCTAGCATATTCAGAATCCTCAGTGTCACAGGCACCAGACTCCTCCTCATAAGTTTCTCAATTAAGACCTATTGTCATATATACACAATATTTACTCCCATAATTAGAGGAGAAATTCAGACACTTTTTAAATGGCAATAGAGATTGTAATAATCTAATTGCTGTGAGATAACTGACAAAATATGCAATGATGGGTACAAAGAGAAAAGGAACAATTTCAAATTAATTTACCCTGAACAGAATTTTTATGAACTGTGCAAATGTTTAACGTAAATGGTGACCTGCAGAGCCGAAATAATAGGGTTGAGGATATATCAGTGAGACAGGTTTAAAAACAAAACTTGAAATTTTTGGTGCCTAACACTAACGTCCATTTGTAGGAAACCCCATGAGTATGATATATGATGTATTAGTCAACTAAAAGGGGTGCTGATGCAAAGTACCAGAAATCTATTGCCTTTTTATGAAGGATATTTATTTGAAGTAGAAGCTTACAGTTAGAAGGCCCTAAAGAATCCAACTCAAGGTTACTTCCTCACCAAAGTCTGTTGCCACGTGTTGAAGCAAGATGATTGCCTACCATTGCAAGGGTTCAGCCTTCCTCTTCCTCTTCAGGCTACGTGGGCCCAGCTTCTTCTGATCACAGTTGTAGGCTGGTAGGCTCATTTCTTTCCAAGCCTTCTCAGCTGCTCAGAGCTCTTGTCTCTTCAGCTGCAAACTGTCAGGCAAAGGCTCATCTCTCCCCGGGGCTCCAGGATCAAAACTGACAAAGTTCTCTCTTCTTCTGTATCTTCTCCCATGTATATTCTTCTGTGTGTCTACTTGAGTGAGAGTCTGTTTTATCACCCACCAAGGGGACAGAGACTCAACCCTGAGTCACGCCCTAATGATGTGATTGAATCAAAGCCCTAATCTTGATTTAATCAAGTAAATCTAAACCTTCAGAATTTAATGCAATCAAAGGGTACCATGCCCAGAGGAACATACCAGTTTACAAACATAATATCTTTTTTGAAATTCACAAATAATATCAAACTCCTACATATCAATATCTTTTCTTTAATGTCAAAATGTGTTCCTTATTTAAATAAGCTAATTAAATTTCATATCAAAGCAAAAAAAGGAAAAAGACGTATTGTCACTGTACATTTCCCAGAGGTGGACTTGAATAATATTTGGAGTTCAATACAGATAATGCATTGAACTAACATCTACAGTGTCCAAGGAAAGTACGGTAGTACTCAGAGAGATCCTGGGGGACTTAACCCTCCTTCGGATTCCATCCTTTTTATTGATCTGGTTCCTCTTGTTCACAATCTACCTCGCAGTAGGATTTAATTACTGTACATATTCATAAGAAAAGGGCTTATTTTCTAAATTCAGAAGTATCTGAATATAAACTTTTCAATTTTAGCAACGATTTGAATTCTTCATTGCTTTACAGATACTGATTTCTTTTTCTTGATAAAACTAATTTCCTTGTTTTGCAGAAAAGCTGGTGCCTGAGATGCAAGGAGCTTGCCTGTGGTTTTCATTTTGTTATTACATGGTTCATGGAGCCGAGAAAATTCTGAAAATAAAAGAATTTTAGAAGATACTGTCCCAAGGATAACTGAATATGGAATCTAAAATGAGGCCTAGAAAAAATATTTCTGGTACATTTACCTTTTGCTGTGACCAGTGATAATGGGGGAGGGGGGTAAGTTCCCTTGATGAACTATTCAAAATTATTTCTTCACACATGGTGTTCTGCACATTACACAGATTTTACTAATGATGATGTTCCTGCCTATTAGAATTTTACATTCTCAAGCAATGAGTTGTAAAATCTAGTACTAAAATCATCATTTAAGGGCCAAGAGAGAGAGATAAGGGGCAGTCATAAAGTCATACAGTGAGACAAAGGAAACTATGATATAATTTTATAAGTTCATAAGAAGAAGCAAGAGAATGAGAGGAATTCAGCAAAATATAAAAAGCACTAAAATGAAAAGGAAAGATATTGAGAAAAGATAGTGCAAAAGGAGGAAGTTAAAAAGGGAAGAATGAGAAAAAGAAAAAGGGTGGATGCAAAGGAGAATAGTTTAAAAATAGAATAAGAAGATAGGAAAAATAGAGAATGGCAGAAAATAAAAGAAAAACAAATTATAGAAATAGGAAAAATAGGAGGCAGAAAAGAAGGAAAAAGCAGACAAAATATTGACATTATCAAATCAAGAGGTAGGTTTTAATGAGATAAATATGGAAGAATTATAACCCAATCCTTTTTATTCATATTTATATCACAACTGATTTAATTTCCTGTCATTGCAGATCATGAAAATAAACAAATATTCAAATTACATTTTTATGAAAAAATATTTTTTCATCTCTCCTGATTCAGATTCAGTATTTCATTTGTGTGTGTGTATCTGTATGTATATACATGTATTTATTGATTCAAGGTTACTTACATTAGTAATGTTCAGTTGTGTGTTTATATCTGACACAGATGATTATTTAATTGGCATTTTCTAAGGCAGTTAATATGGAAGAAAGCAGGTGGATTAATATTCATTTCAGTTCTACAATTTGAGAATTTGTAAAGAGGAACCTACCTGATTTTAAACAATTAAATGATTAATCATGTTTTCTCAATAGAGTACACCTTGTTCTATTAAACATAATTTTTACATCAGGAAGAACTGTCTGTAACCTGTATGATATTAATAAACAGGCAAATGAAAAAGGAACAAATAGACCATATGAGAAAGAGAAACTATTTATTTTAGTGGAGGCTGAACTATTATTTTATAGTACTGAGATCTAGACCTTAAATAATTTCAAAAATGAAATATAAGACATCTATATAATGACCAAAGCAGAGCAAGTTTCAAATGATCAGAGAAAGTGTAGAATAATTTTTATGATTAGTTACAGGATGCATTTAATTATTTTTTATTATGTAATTAACACTTGCTAATGACTTAGGATCAATGTGATTAATGGAACATTCTCTCTACAAATTTGTTTTCTGTGCTGCAGGAAGAAATACTAAGCCTCAGCGGTGAAAAAAAAAAAAAAAAAAAAAAAATTAACCCAAGAACAATGACTGTACAAAGAATAAAAGCAACATCTGTCAAAATAGCTCTAGAGCAAGTCCAAAAGGAGCCCAGCTCTCTTTTCTGGATATTGCCTCTGACAAGGAACAAGGGAGGAAAGTTATACCTATACTTGCTGGAGATTTTATTTCAACAGAAGCGCTTCCAAGATCACTGGTTTATAAAATGTGTCCAGAGCTGAGTCTCCAGGAGCATTTCCAAAGAACAATATATCGTTTTCAAACCCTTTGCCAATTTTATTTCTCTATCATGAAATTCACACATTCCACTATCCCTTTTGCCTCAGGACAGACCCACCCCTACCCTAAAAAAAAAAGAAACGTAAAAATTAAATTGAAAAGAAGCTAAGCTAGTCTATCTTAGCCTTGAAAATTGTAAGGAAGGTAAATACACACAAAAAGACCTATATTCATCAGGAAAAAAGTACCTGTCAAACCAGATGGACTCCTCCTGGTGCTTATGTATGAGCTGGTGTGTCTGGAATGGCACTGTGTCTGCCATCAGGCTTGGTGAACAAAGGGAATTTAAATTTTTTTTTTTTTTTTTAAAGATTTTATTTATTTATTCATTTATGCCCCCCTTGCTGCTTGTGCTCGCTGGGTCAGCTAACCACGCCGTGCAGGCGGGCTTGCCTTCACCAGGAGGCCCCGGGAACCGAACCCGGGGCCTCCCATATGGTAAATGGGAGCCCTACTGATTGAGCCACAGCCGCTTCCCCGGGAATTTAAATTTGAAATTTGAATTCTGCCTTCCTGACACCTGGGTCCTCTATGAATTTGCAAGTATGGGTTGAAATAAGGAGGGACAATTGCCCAAATCTCTTTCCTGTGCCTGCAGCAAGAACCAGCTGTCATAGCCACACTACAGAGCTGCCTATTCCCCTTGGGTCACTGGGGGTGGATGTCAGTCAGAAGGAGGAACCATGAAAACAGAGATACAATTTCTATTTTTTCCTTCCATCCTACTCCCCCAGATGTTGGCACAGACCACTCCTCTGAGCCCCACACTAATTTTGTCTGTTTCTTCCTGTCCCTAAATGTATCGCTAAATCAATAGACTTCTAAAATTTTATTTGTGCATAGGAAATTAATGAAATAAATCAAACTTCTGATTTGAGTAAATCATATAATTCGCTTGTGAACACTTGAAAAATGAGGATCTCCAGGCCAAGGAAAGCAGCTCAGAAATGCAACCCACCATGTTGCCCTGCAGTCTTACCACCTCCTTGAGGACCTCCAGAGAGCTGGCCTAAATCCTAGGTCTAGGGGAATCAGGGAGAAGAGAAGGGAAGGAACCCTGGAGCTTAGGTCTTTGGCACTGGTTCTGAAATTAAGGTCCAGATAGGGCAGCATCCCAATGCCTTATGGAAACTACACATCTGAAAGTTCTTGCTCAATATCTTTTTGGGGAACAATGGCCAGAAAACATGCTTAATACATAATTTTTTCTCCATGGGGATATGTGAGACTGGGACTAATGGTGGGGAAATATTCATAAAAGGATGAAAAGTGCTACATTGTGAGTTAAGAAAACCAAAACTTCGCACAAACAGGACACTTTGATTTTGGGAATACAGGAATCAATGAATTTGAGGTTTAGATATGACCCAAACTTTGCTGTCTGTGGTTAGAGTCCATAAATGGTACAAAATGGATTAGGTTTTAGCAATGCCAATTAATAGCAAGGACAAGCTGAGTGAAGGAAAGATAGAGGCTCAGCAAGTAAGAAAACATGCACTGTTTTTGCAACAAATTCATGAAGAGTTCACACTTTCTTACAATTACAGTCTATTTGGAGGATCAGTAAAACGTCTTAGGAGTAGGAAGAAATTTAGTGCCATTTAAAAAAATTGCCTGGCTCCTTTGGAACAGTTTTCACTTAGCAAATATTTGCCTTTTGTAAAGTCTCTTTTCTTCTCCTACACATGCTCATTAGTGATTTTGGTTTTTTTTGTCTTAAAATTAAATGGGAGTGACACATGGCATGAACCACTAAAGAAAATAGAGGCCGAACAAGTTGGGAGTGCTGCCCGCTGCTCCCTCCCTTATCCTGGCACCTGCATAAAATTCCCTGTTTAGGGATTTACACCAAGGACATATAGCATAGCACCTACCCTATGACTGTGGCAGAGTTTGATATTTATTCTTTTAATTAATTCTATAGCTGGATGAATGGACAGGTTTTGAATTCAGGCATAGTTGCCTTACAATTTAGGTTTTACTTCTTTCTAGCTGTTTCTTCCTGTGTGACCTGGAGCACATTATATAACTTTTATGGGTCTCAGTTTCTTCAACTATAAAATACATTTCATTCTATTGCCACACGGGCTAAATGAGATGATGTTCAGAAAATGTTTATTCCAGCACTTGACTCGTAATAAGTTGGGCAAAGTTCAAAAGATATTAGTTTTGATGTTGAATATTATGGAGATAATAAGGATGTGTTATTGTCTCTATTATATAGATACAAATTTTGAAGTTCTGGAGAGTTTACATAATTTGTCCAAAGTCATACAACTAGTTAGTTATAGAACTGAAATCTGAACTTAAGTCTGTCTGCTTAATCACTTAGTTATTTTGTCTCTTAAGAGTTGATTATTTAACTTCTGCTGTGTAGTAGGGATGACACTAGCTTTGGAATTACAAAACAAATAATTATATGAACCTCTAAACTAAAGGAGCTTATATCTTCTGCCTCATCCCCCCTAAGTGCTTTGAACACTGATGTTGAGGTATATATTTTTATTTTCATTCTTACTGTAAATGGGTACAGTAATGTTTTTAAAGAATGCTATACAGTCATCTTTTTATTTTACATTATTTAATTTTGCTTTTATGGAAGAGAATGCCCTAAGATATCATGTGACTTGATTCTGAGCACTATATTTAAAATTTCTGCATCTCTTTTAACCTTGCAGAGTTCCATAGAAATACTTCTTTTGTTTTCACAAGATATTTTATTTACTTGATATCTTCAGGATGAATTTGGTGGTGTGGGCCAATATTATGCACAATTATCATAGACTTTACTTTAAAAAGCGAGATAGCTATCTGCAGAGAATGGGTAAAAAAGATAAACTTTTTTATTATTAAATATTAAAAACATAAAAATTCCAGCAATATTGTAACAAACAAATTAAAGGAAGATGATGGAGAATTAAAACTGCAAACCTGCCATTAATTCATTCCACAAGAAATTGCAGTGGTCTCAGCACACTGAACAATTAAACATAATGCAATTGCTTCATTCTCAAGGCACAGTGAGTTTAGATGCTCTGACCCTAAGTTATAAAAATAACTGTTTTGCAATTTTGTTTTTTCCTTTTAAATAAAGTATGCATAAAAGCATTACTTTGTACTGACACTGCATCACCTTTATAGGCTGAAATTTAAGGAGAATTATTTTCAGTGGAATAATACATCGGGTACCTATTTGATACTTCACAATAGCCTGTTTATTAGCAAATTTGGGGTCACATGCATAGCACAAAGTCATGTTCAGGACTGAACAAAATTTCAGATAATTTAGTAAGTAAAAAATGACACAGAACTTTTCTTCAATTATCTTAACAATTCAGGAAAAGCTGTTGGGGAAATATTGGACTCCAATAATCTAGACAGTATTGGAATGAAAGTGTGTGAAAGTGATGCTTTTTAAAATAAAGATGATCTTGAATCTTTTGAAACTCACTTTATAAAACAGAGGCAAATTTCTGTACTTCATTATTAGTAAAAATTAGCCTGTTATGTTTGTGCCACATCCATATATGAAGACACCACGGGAAAGAATCACTTGGCAATAACAAGCATTTGTACTTATTAACACCTCTAAGTGCTCTGACAGGTGTATGTAAAGGACATTATGTGGAGTTATCATTACTCCCCAAATTAGTCAGGCTTTAAGGGGGAGGTGACATTCCATTTCAGTCCTGAAAAATGAAAAGTTATCTACCAAGTAGAAATTTCAGGAAGACCAGGTGGGATAAGATGTTAAAGTTCTTCCAGAAAAAGGAGAAAAGGCACTGAGAGACATTTGGGAATCTCCACTTTAGGGATGGTTAGGAAAATGCGGTAGAAGTCAAAATTAAGGTGTATCCTTATTGGGAAACAATTCTTGCATTTCTACACATCTTACAAATAAAGGCCTTGATAGATTTTGTTACAGGATATTATCAAATAGCCTTGGAACAAATACAAGGTTTTTTTAGTGTCGAGAATAATAAAGACAATATCTCCTCCCAGGGCAAAGTTCTGGCAGATTTGATTGCAGCCTACTGCAAAATATTTGATTTCTCTGATCTTGGGGTTCCTCAGTTGTTATGACAAACCTACTGCTTATGCAGCAATCACATGGGCAGGCCCACTTCTGTATTGGTCCCATGGAACTTGGGGAGCAAGGGGAACCATCGTTGTGAACATGAGGCTCATGCTGCTTAAGTACAGTGTCAGTAATAAATCCTTTGTCTCTATTGGGTTGAATTGTATCTCCAAAAAATGCATGTACAAGTCCTAACCTCAGTCTTGTGAATGTGACTTGATTTGAGAATAGAGTTTTTGAAGATATTATTAGTTAAGAAGAGGTCAAACTACGTCAGGATGGGCCAACACCTAATATGACTTGTGTCCGTTTTTTTACTCCACTTGGATTATTTTAAACCATAATATTAAAAAAATATATAAACAACTAGACTTTACAATGCATTTGCAAATAAAAAATACCCAAGGTTGTTAGCACTGCATAAATATTCTTTTAGTAGTATATATAACTATATTAGCTTTAATTAGCAGCTCTCTTCTTTTTTTTCTTTTTCACTGGCTTTTTATTAGTGCTTTTTCTTGTTTTGCACTGATGGTCTGTGTTCTTATTTTCTTTGGATTCTTGTCTGGTTCTAAAATGATCATTTCTTCTTCTTCACTGTCTGAGAGTAGTATAACAGTATCTTGGTTTACAGTATTGGAGACTTCTACTCCAGTGTCCATTTTTTTACTATCAAAGATGATAGCTTCATCACTGCCACCTTCATCCTCTTCTTCGTTCTCAGAGTCTTCAGGATCACCCCAGGAGTTTTCTACTCCCTCTCCAATTTGGGCAGTTCCAGGAGTCTATAACACAGGTTTAGAAACAACTTCTGAAGGAGGTTCAGCTTCAGCAATGATTTCTTCTGCTTTCTCCTCTACGTCGGAAGTATCAATAGGGGCTTTTTCCATTTTAAATGCTGTGATCCTTTGATTTGCTATAGATTCTGCAAAGCCAAGCTTTCCACCTTCTTTCCTAACTTTCTGTATTAGCTCTGTAATTTCTGCTACTTTCACACCAGCTATTTTACTGCATCTCAAAACTTGATCTTTTAGTAGCATTATTCCACCACTGGATTGTATGGTACAAATCTCTCAATGCTTGCTCATGGCAATCACCAGCAAGCCACCCATTACACCTTCTTCTCATTCATTGGGAACCACCAATAAATATGTTCCTTGCTGGAAGAAGGCAAAACTGACACAAATGCGCAATGTGGAATATACTCAGTGGTACAGGATCACGCTCTTCAGGTATATACAGTGTTACTTCATCTCCTTGAACCGACACATCAGGTCTTCGAAAATGACACAGGTCCATAATTGCAGTAATGCTGGCAGTATCAATAATATTCCCATCATGATTTAATAAATGTAGGTCCACATGTATTTGCCAAAACAAGAAGAGAAAACGGGCACAGAGAGAGAATCGGTAAAGTGACAACCAAGACAGAGATAGAAGGCCAATGATTACCAGCAAATGACCAGAAGCCAGGAGAGAGGCGTGGAGTAGATTTCCCCAGTGATGACAGGAGAAGCATGGCCCTCCCAATACCTTGATTTTAGACTTCTAGCCTCCAGAACCGAGACAATAAATGTCTGTTCTTTTAAGACACCCAGTTTGTTACAGCAGCCCTAGGAAACTAAGACAATCTCTGATGTTGGACTCTTGTGTCTTCTGCCAACATCCATCAAACAGTTGCAGGCTAACTTGAGTTTATTCATCTGTTCAACAAATATTTTTAATAGCTCTTATAATCTAGGCAGTGTTCTAGGTTTTGGAGACAAAGCAGTTAAGGGAAACAATGAAGAAAAATATTCCCACTCTTATGAATCTTATACTCTAGTATAAGAGAAGTAGTGATGTTACAGGAGATACCTCAATGAGTAAGATAAAGCGTATGTCCCATATCAATTAATTCTCTGAAGCAAGGACAATGGGTAGAATTGTCAACATCATGGCAGAGGGTCATAATTTGCAATTTTAGACAGTATCATTAGGGAAGGCCTTGCTGAAATGGTGATATTCGTGTAAAGGCCTTAAAATTTTAAGGGAGGGAGCCATTTAGAGAGGTAGGCAAAAAGAATTTTAGTTATAAGGAATAGAAAATGCAAAGACCCTGAGGCAGGGACATGCCAATATTTCAAGAAAGAGTGAAGAGGCCACTGTTACCAAAGCAAAGTGTGAAAGGGAAGGTGTATTAGTCAGCCAAAGGGGTACTGATGCAAAATACCAGAAATCTATTTGTTTTTATAAAGGGTATTTATTTAGGGTAGAAGCTTACAGTTACTAGGCCATAAAGCATAAGTTACTTCCCTCAGTGAAGTCTGTTGCCATGTGTTAGAGCAAAATGGCTGCCGATGTCAGCCTTCCTCTTCTTCTTAAGGGTCCATGGTCCCAGCTTCTTCCAATATCTACTGTAGGGTGGGATAAGTCTCGTCTCTTTCCAGGGGCTCATTTCTCTCCAGGCACAGCTGCTCTCCCCTCTCCACAAGGTCAGCTGTAAACTCTCATGCAAACGGCTCGTCTCTCTTCCCCAGGCCTCTACCATGTCTAACAAAACCTTCTTGCTTTCCTCACGTAACTGCTTCTCCTGCATGTTTACTTCACAGGCTCCAGGATCAAAACTACAACCTCCCTTCTCTGCGGTGTAGTTTCTCTGTGAGTCCCTGCCCACAAAGAGGGTGGGGACTCAACGTTCTACTGATGTGGCCCAATCAAAGCCCTAATCATAATTTAATCACATAAAAGTGAAATCTCTGAATCCAATACAATCTAATATGCCCAGAGGAACAGACCAGTTTACAAACATAAGCCAATATCTATTTTTGGAATTCATAAATAATGCCAAACTGCTACAGAAGGATTGGGAGCAGATAAGACCAGAGAACTAGTGGCATCATATTAGGTAGAGGGGTCTAGAGAACTTAGCTTTTCTGAGTGAGCTGGGGAGCCATTAAATGTTTTTTGCAGAAGAGTGACATAATCTTGGCTAAGTTTTAAATGAATTACTTTGGCTTCAGTATGAATATATTGTATGGGAGGACAAGGAGAGAAGCAGTTACACAAGATACGAGCCTCAGATCTAAGAGAGAAATTCCAGAGATTTGAACATTTGAATGAGACTTTTTGGTCTAAGAACTGGAAGAATACAGAGAACCTTTACAGAGATGGAGAAGATGTGAAAACAGCAGGCACTTCAGAGGGAGGAGAGGAAGAATTCTATTTCAATTGTTCTAAACTTGGGGTATCTAAAAGATCTCATAGTGAGATCCTGAGAAGACATTTGGATATTCAATTCTAGAAAGAAGTCTGGATAGAGAGAAATTTGGTAGTTTCCCAGTGTAGTCATTATTTAAAGCCCTTACACAGGAAGATTGTACATAGGAAGGATGAGAGATTTGAGGATACAGGAAGCAAAGTTTTCATTTTAGAGTGGGTATGCAGTAATACGAGTTGGGGGTTTGAAGAACAGGAAAAGAGTGAAATATGTATCTAGGAGAGGAGGGGTGTGAATAAGTGATTAAATGTAGAGTTCTGCAGGGAAGCATTACAGACCCACTTAAAATTTGTCACCAAAAGCAGAAGTGAGATCAGTCAGCCTGGATGAGTGGAACATTCTTCAGGAACATTCAACTGCTTGTGTATAGGAAGAGAGAATGCATACAATTAAATTTAACTAGGATTGGAATTTTTTCCGTAATAACTTATGGAAAAGAGAAAGGAGCATGGATGTTGAGTGATATACAAGATAGTGAATATGGGGATGGACCACAGATATAAAATATTAAGCCAGAAATTGAGGATATGTCAGTGATGAGGAACAGAGAAAAGGTGGTAGAGTCAATTAATGTTATGTCTTGATTTGTGTTTTAGTTTGCCAAAGGGCTGCTGATGCAAAGTACCAGAAATGGGTTGGCTTTTATAAGGGGATTTATCTGGAATAAAAGCTGCCAATTTCCAAGCTGTAAAATATCCTAATAAAGGCACTATCAGAAGTACTTTCTCACAAAAGTCAGCTACTGTTGATCCTGTTGTCCAGGCACATGGGAAGCCAGATGGCCGCCGAGGTCTCTGCCTTCCCCTACAGAATCTACCATCTCCTGGAGCTCAGCTGTGGCAACCAGGCATAGGGCTTGTCTTTTTCCAAGTCTCAATCATTCTCAGCTGCTCCACTTTTTTCCTGAGTTCAGCTGCAAGCTATCAGTCATCTGGTTCATCTCTCCCTGGGCCTCTTTGAGCCTCTCAGGGGCTTCTCTCCTTGCAGCTCAGCTGTGGGTGAAACTGGAGTCCTTTTTCTCATGTGACAGGAGCAAATATGGCAGCTTTCTTTATCTGAGTCTTCATTTATATCAGACCCAGAAAGAGGGCAGAGACCCAAACTGACTCATACTTCACTGACATAGTCCAATCAAAAGTGTCTCACACCCATAGGAATAGATTAGTTTAAGAACATAATCTTTTTGGTTTGGGGATTCATAAAGTAACTACAAACTGTTATGATGTGGTCTTGCATTTTTGGAGTTGGTATATCAGAAGGAATGAACTGAAAAGAAAGGAAGTAGTGATATGGATTGGAATACTTTAAGATTTTTGGGTAAAGGCTTCTAGTTTTTGATATTCACAAAGCCTAAGATAGGATCTGGGTTTAACTGGCTGAGGTGGGGTGGATGACAAGTCATTGGAGGAAATTTCAAAGAACTAATTGTCCTGGATATTGGAACTGTTATGTACATGAATAGTGAAATTTTCCACAACAAAAGTTATGCAGGAGAAAGTAACCTTAAGCCAAGAGCTAAAAAATTCAAGGAATGAACGGAAAAGATCTTGAAATCTGTACAGGTCACAAAAAAATGTTTAGTAAGTAGTACAATCTGATGTCATGATATTCAAAGCTGGAAGGCTTCAGGAAGGAAAGAGAGAACATGATCTGGCAGGAGTATGCTGGGAGTGCTGCTGCAGACAGCCGTCTGCTGTCACTGTCTTCAGGAATTACCAAAGTAGAATAGATAGAACATAATTGGATGAGTACAGGATCAGCATCCAAATATCAGTAGTGTTTCTATACACAAGCAATGAACAATCCAAAAGAGAAATCAAGAAAACATTACATTCCAAATAACAACTAAAAGAATCAAATATCTAGGAATAAAGCTAGCCAGGGATGTAACTCCAAAAAAAAAAAAAATTACTAAAAGAAATGAAAGAAGATCAAAACAAATGGAAGGGCAGTCCATGTTCATGGACTGAAAGACTAAATGTCATTAGGTGTGAATCCTACCCAAAGTGCTTTATAGCTTCAATGCAATCCTTATAAAATTCCAACAACTGTCTTTGAAGAAATGGGAAAGACAGGGGTCAAATTTATATGGAAGTGTAAGGGGCTTTGAAGAGCTGAAGCCAACTTGAAAAAGAATGAAGTTGGAGGACTCAAACTTCCTGATCTTAAAACTTATTATGAAGCAACAGTAATCAAAACAGCATGGCACTGGTAGAAAGGCATATATATATATATAGACCAATGTAATAGAATTGAGAGCTCAGAGTAACCCTCATATTTATGGCCAACTGATTTTTACAAGGTGGCAAAGACCACACATTTGGGTAAGAATGGTCTCTTCAACAAATTGTGCTGTAAAAAATGAGTGTCCATTTGCAAAAAAAAAAAAAAAAAAGATAGAAAGAAAGAAATAAAGATGACCCCTATTTCATACCATATACAAAAATCAAATACCGAAGTATGATAGTTATAACTATCAAGCTCTTGAAGAAAATATAGGGAAGCATCTTCAGGACCTTGTCTTAAGCAATGGTTTCTTAGACTTTACACCCATATGACAAGCAATAAAAGAAAAAAATAGATAAATGGGACCTCATAAAAATTAAAAACGTTTGATTCTCAAAGGACTTTATCATGAAAGCAATACAACAACCTACACAATGGAAAAAATATTTGGAAACCACATGTAGCAGTTTGATATAATTTTGAATTTCAAAAATGGGTATTGAATTATGCTTGTAAACTCTTCTGTTCCTCTGGGTGTGATTAAATTATAGTTAGGGCTTTGATTGGGCCACATCAGTAGGATGTTGAGTCCCCGCCCCTTGGTGGGCAGGGATTCAGAAATAAAACTACATGGCAGAGCAGAGGAGTTAGATGGAATTTTGAGTTGGAGTTTTGATGCTGGAGTAATTGAGCTGGGGACCCAGTAAGTAAGCACACAAGGAGCTTGGTTGTGAGGAATGAGAGAAGGCCCCAGGAAAAGAGACGAGCCATTCGCCTGACAGTTCACAGCTGGCCTTATGGAAAGAGGCAAAGCCTAGAGAGCCTCATAGTCTACAGCTAACCTTGTGGCAGAACCAGAGGAGCTGAGCCCCGAGAGAGGCAAGCCCCAGAAAGAGAGGATCCCAGGAAACTTGAACCCTGGCAGATGTCGGCAGCCATCTTGCTCCAACATGTGGCCATAGACTTTGGTGAGGGAAGTAACTTATACTTTATGGCCTGGTAAATGTAAACTTCTACCCGAAATAAATACCCTTTGTAAAAACCAACCAATTTCTGTTATTTTGCATCAGCACCCATTTGGCAACTAATACAGAATTTTGTACCAAGAGTGGTGTAGTGCTTTTGCAATTACCAAAATACTGGAATGATTTTATAAATGGGTAAGGGGTATTTTTTGGAGGAATTGTGAGATGCTTGATGGAAAAGGTCTAGCTTGTTTTGAAGAGACTGTTGTTAGTAGTATGGATGCTAAAGAGACTTTCTATAATGCCTTAGAAGCAAATGAAAAAACTATTATCGGAAACTGGAGGAAAGGCAATTCGTTTTAAAGTTGCAGAGAACTTAGCAAGATTAACTCCTGGTGTTTTATGGAAGGAAGAATTTGAAAATGGTGAGCCTGGGCATTTAGCTGAAGAACTTTCCAAAGTAAACCCAGGGAAGGTAGCTTGGATTCTCCTTGCAGCTTATAGCAAAATGCTAGACGAGAGAGTTTCCCAGCTCGTCTTTGGACAGCCAACGTCTCCTGGAAACTCATCAAGGACCTTCATTGGACTTTCATCGGAGCCCCTGGTTTGCAGCCTGCCTGCGGAACCTGGACTTGTGCATCCCCACAGTCACGTGAGAGACTCCTATAAAATCTCATATTATTGACAGATATCTCTTGTTGATTCTGTTTTCCTAGAGAACCCTAACTAATACACTACATGCCCAATAAAGTTTAAATATCCAGAATATATAAAGGAATCCTTCAACTTAACAAAAAGACAAAGAACCCAATTAAAAAATGGGCAAAAGACTCTTCAAAGTTATACAAATGTTCTGAAAGTACATGAAAAGATGCTCAACATTATTCACTATCAGGGAAATGCAAATCAAAAGCACATTTAGCCCAAAGCATGAGCAACAAAAGAAAAAATAAATAAATGGGAGCTCCTCAAAATTCAACACTTTTGCACCTCAAAGGACTTTGTCAGAAGGATGAAAAGGCAGCTGGCTCAATGGGAGAAAGTATTTGGTAATCACATATCTGACGACTATTTAATATTCATTATCTATAAGGAGATCCTACAACTCAACAATGAAAAGACAAAGTATCCAATTAAAAAATGGGCAAAACACTTGAAAAGACAACTGTCCAAAGTAGAAATACAAACGGTGAAGAAACACAGGAAAAAATGCTCAACATCGATAGCGATTAGGGAAATGCAAATCAAAACTACAATGGGATATCATTTCACACCTATTAGACTGGCCGCTATTACAAAGTATGAAAACTGTAAATGTTGGATGAAACTGGAGGACATTATGTTGAGTGAAGCAAGCCAGACACAAAAGGAAAAATACTGTATGATTGCCCTATTATGAACTCAATATATTATGTAATATATAAATATATTATGTGAAATATGAATATGGGTAGAATTGTATATATAAGACCATTTTTCTTTGAAGCTGAACAAATGTATGTTAATACTACACAATGTTAATATCACACAACAACAACAAAAAACCATTATACTAAGTGAAGGAGACCAGATACAGAGTACTACATATTGTATGATTGCATTTATATAAAATATAAATATAAATCAATTCATAAAGATGAAAGATTAGTTATTATGTAGGTCTGAGGAAGGACTGCTAAGGGGTTTGGAGTCCTTCTTTTTGGAGTAATGAAATTGTCCTAGAATTTTTAAGCTGATGAATGCACAACATTGTGATTATACTAAAAGCCACTGACTATATACATTGGATAGAATAGCCAGAAATAGCAGCTATGTACAGTGGGGGAAGCATAGAAAGGTAATTTTCTTGTTTGTTTCTTTGTTTTTTGTTGTTTATTATTATTTATATTGAAATAATGAAAATGCTCTAATAATGATTGAAGTGATGAATGCACAACTATGTGATTATAGCAAATACCATTGATTGTACACTTTAGAGGAATTGTATGCTTTATTAATATGTATCAATAAAATTGATTTTAAAGAATAACTTAAAAGAAAGCACAATGAGATACAATATCACACCCATTAGAAAGGCTACTATTAAAAAAAATGGAAAATAACAATTGTTGGAGAAGATGTGGAGAAATAGGAACACCCGTTCATTGCTGGTGACAATGTAAAATGGCAAAGCCACTGTGGAAGACAGTTTGGCTGTTTCTCATGTACCTAAGTATAGAAATACCATACGATCTGGCAATTCCACTACTTGTCAAATACCAAAAAGAATAGAAATTAAGGATTCGAAAAATTCCTTGCACACTGATGTTCTTAGTGGCAATATTCACAATTGCCAACAGATGGGAGCAATCCAAATGTTCATCAACTGATGAATGGATAAATAAAATGTGGTGGATAAATACAATGGAATTTTTTTCTGCCAAAGAAAGTAATGAAGTCCTGATACTTGTGACAACATGGTTCAACCTTGAAGACATCATGTCAAGTGAAATAAGCCAAACACAAAAGGACACATTTTGTATGATTTCACTGATTTGAAACAATTAGAATAAGGAAACTTATAATCGGAATTTAGACTATAGGTTACCGAGGGATGGAGTGAGGATAGGGAATGGGAAGTTAAGGCTTAAAATGTACAGAGTTCCTCTTTGGAACGAAGGAAATGTTTTATTAATGGATGGTGGTGATGGCAGCACAAGATTGTAAACACAATAAACAGCGCTGAAATATATATTTGAATGTGATTAAAAAGGGGAAATGTTATATCATATATATGGTAACACAATAAAATATTTTAAAGGAACCCATGGAACTGCACTACACAAACTGAACCCTAAGTTAAATCATGGATTTTACTTAATAATGTATGTAAAAAAACCTGCTATCATCAATCATAACATATGTTCCACACTGATGCATGGTGTTGGTGGTGAGGTGTTGCGTGGGAATTGTGTATTCTATTTATGGATAATTGTTCTATAATCCTACAACCTCTCTAATAAAAATTATAATGGGAAAACATGATACAGAGCAAAATGGATTCTTTACTCCCGATGCATCTTTAAAGCCAATTCTTGAGACACTAGTGTTTCAGAGAGAGAAAAAATTTATTTGGTTGTGCAAGCAAAGGAGGTCAGTCACCTTAGAGAGTTCCAAAAACTGCCTCCTTGATCTGCAGAAATTCTAATATCTTGTAATATCAGGGTGCTAATGAATAATTGGCTGGACACAGGTTCCTTCATTAATAAACGTTAAAGGTTGAACAAGCTGGGGATGGACCCCAAACCAGGCGGAGTTACAAGGTTACAATCATTTTCAGGGATAAAGTTTCTGAGACAGAAAAGTACAGAATAGATGTAAATCACATGGTTTTCCATATGGATATTAAACAGAGGAGGACAGAGTGGTTACCATCCTAATAATAAACATACACAAAGGTGAGCTCAATCTAGAATTACCATCACAATAGTCAGCATACACAAGGGTGAGGTTAAGTCTAGAGTAACTATAAACAGGGGTGGGGCCACTCTAGCCAGCTTCAGTAATTTTAGGTGCTAACCTTAGCTATTTAATAATAAAAACACGTCTATATAATTATTTAGCAATCATAATTATTTGTTCATTCTTAACTCTCTGTTACAAACATATATAAATTAGTTTAATAAAAACTGGAGGAAATCTGCATTGAAGGAGTTTTCATAGCAAACAAAGAATAAGGTAATTTGGGGATGGCCTTGGGGCTCAATCGGTAGAACTGTGTAGGGTTTAAGTTTTGGGGAACTTCTTGAGAAATGCCAACATTTTGAATTGCCCACTGATTTGGTAATGATTAATGTAAATAAATTAGTGCTTTAAGGATCCATATTACAATACTTGACTAGTCCCAAGTTATGAAGGAATGCAATAAAAGCCTAAAGGATGTAGTGTAGGTGAATCAATCATTTATATGTAATTACCTTTGGTGGCAATAAATTAAATTACATTTATAATCAAATGTAAATTACTAACATCAGAACCTTTCTTGAGGTTGTAGTTTGATAATGGAAGAGAAAGGACTAGGACTTTTTTTTTTTCAAAGATGGGCCAAAAAAAAAAAAAAAAGAAAAGAAAGAAAGAATGAGACACTAAAGTCAAACTTCATCTACTTGATATTTGCAGATTATTGCTTGTGAAAGAGAAAAATCCTAAATTATTAGGTAAAGCATTGATAGTACATACTGTCTCAGATTTGCTTGAGACCTAAAATATAGTAGTAACATGATAATGACAATGAATATTTTAGTGTGATTAATTTTGTTATGTGTAAAATCAGAAAGCTTTTAATAAGTGAAAATAGACATTTAATAATAGTTTATAAAAATGATTTTAAGATTTAAAAAAATCACAAAGAAATGATTACTCTAAATCATTTTGATATAGATTATATAATACATATTATATATTTCACATATACATGAAAATATTTTCCACAGAAATATTTTCTATGAGAAGTCAAACATTATCTCTAGCTCATATCTCTCTTTTCAAAATAGTTTTATATTTGGAACGATAGTAAACCTTAAATTGAAAAAAAAATTTCATTTTTTACATGGGTAATCAGAAGTCATTTGGACTTATCAACTAAAATAAATGTCAAGGCTGGAGATGAACCATACAGCAAATATGTGTTTGCCTGATAAGATTTTAAAGAATGTTATCCTTTTCACACTCTTTGAAAAATCTTTCACCCTATGCCTTGTTTTTCATGGTTTCTTGAAGATTATTAAAACAGCTTTTGCAATCATATCTACAAGTATTCCAGATCCCTGGGATATGTTGATAGTTGATTTTAAAGATCCTTTATGGGGATCTGGGCCTGGACACTTATATTTATTTTAAATGGCTGGGTACTCGTACTATAGTCTTTTTTATTGAGGCTTAATTTCCATTTAATGATGTTTGCCTTAGTATTTCTTGTTTTCATATCTTCTTGGTTGAGAATTCCTGAGTTGGATATGTCTGTCTTCTTTCTACTAACAGTCCAATAACCTGACTCAGTTTCCTCTCGTTTTCTTTCATTATATTATTTCTAAAAATATATCCTGAGTTTTATTCAGTATTATAAAATTGTAGAGAGTCAAAAACTATTAGTGCTGAATCAAGGCTCTATAAATCATTGGCACTTTGTCCTTTTTCATATTTCTGACATTGTTTTATATTATCCTTTTTATGTTCAGTCTTGGCTATATGTCTATCTTTTCATGCATGTGTTCTTTGTAAAACTGTTCTTCAGAAAAGCCCGTTGTGCAGCAAATTTATCCTTCAGCCAACTAATTTACCTGTTTTATTTGGGTCATTAGAATTTGTTTAATCAAATTTTTAAAAATAACTTCTATCCCTCTTTAAAATTATTGTTTATGATATGTTACTGATGTAAATATTTTATAAATTGTATTTTTTATTTCTTAAATAGATGGACCACATTTTTGACTACTCTCTGAGTTCCTGATTTTCCAAAAATTCTGAAATTATAGTCATACTTTCCATGATTTTTTTTCCTCCCTCCATCTTTCTTTCCCTCCCTCATACATGGCTTGTTATTCTGTGCCAAAAACTGTGTGACAAAAAGCAATAAGAAGCTTGGGTGTCAAATTCTTGTCTTCAACCAACCTGCTTTAATCATTAGCCATACTGGTCAGCTTTGAGTTTTAAGTAGCAATTCCTACAATCTCGTCTATTATAAGGGCGCGTTTCCTATTTCATGCCCATATTTTGCTAAGGGACTTCCATTCCACTTTCCAGAAGAATTAGTATTAACGACTTGGAATGCCTTTCTGAAATCCCCACTCTCATTCCTCTCAAGAAGAGGAGCCACTTGCCCAATTGGTGTGATAAGACACATTAAAGTGAAAAATTGCTTTTAAAAGCAGTGGTGGGCCCGACTGGCACATGGAAAGCCCAAAGATTTAAACATAAACATCTCAACTATAGTACTAACTATAGGTTCAAATAGAAGGGGCGGAAGGGCCCTGAATCTCAACAGAGTTGCAATACCTACTTTCCAACTCATTGGACTCACCCAGGCCAACTAACAAGGAAATGATGATGGACAATGACCATCCCAGGTAACAGAGAGAGTCTACACCTGCAAGAAAGATAGTCCCACCATCTGCCCCATGGGATCTAAGCCCCCTCTCAATTCGAGGCGGAGTGGGCATCACCATCCCTGAATCCTCAGGATTGGGAAATGAACGATGGACTAGCGTAGAATTACTTTTATTCTTCTATATACTTATTGTGATTCTAGCAATGGAAGAACTTTTATCATTGATGTGGAGGTAGTGGCCTCCAGAGGTTCAGAGGGGAGAGGGAAAAATAGATGTAATATGGGGGCATTTTTGGGACATTGAAATTGTCCCGAATGACATTGCAATGACAGATATTTTTCATAATTTACAAAATTGTGTAGGAGAGAGTTTAAACTATAGTGTAAACTATAATCCACACTTAGTGTCAATGTTCCAATATGTGTTCATCAATTGTAACAAATGTACCGCACTAACGAAGGGTGATAATGTAGGAAAGTGTGGGAGGGGTAGAGAGTGGGACATATGGGAATCCCCTACATTTTTTTATGTAACATTTATGTAATCTAAGTATCTTAAAAATATTTTTATAAATAAATGGATTAATAAATAAAAACAAAACAAAACAGAGCAGTGCTAGTTTGACTATTTCTTCCTGTGCCCAGTATCTTGCACATGGAGTGTGAATCAGGCTCAGTGTTACATTCGTTAGACTACATGTGTGTTCACAGATGACTCTGCAAACAGGCTTTTCTCAGATATACTCTGGAGTCTAGATATGGGGCATTTTGGGGGGTGGGGTGGGGAAAGATATATAGAGGCAGCTCCATTTTGGATCTCGCTATATCTTTACCATATTTTGGGGGTAACAAAACTATATTATTCTTTAATTCTCATGCTCATTTTTGTGCTATTTCTTTTTTTTTTTTCTTCAGTTTTTAACAATTTATTAACTTACAAGCTTACAGTTTTGAGACTGAGAAAAATGTCCAAACCAAGGCATCATCAGGTGATGCTTTCTTCTCACACTCCAGGTGGCAGCAATCCTGGACTCCTCTGTCACATGAAAAAGCATATGGCAGTATCTGCTGGTCTCTCCCTTCTCTTCTGGGTTTTGTTGCTTTCAATTTCTTGCTTCTGTGGCTTTCTCTCTCTCTCTTCTTAAATAAAATTTTATTGAAGCATATCATTCATACATGAACATACATAAACAATAAGTGTGTAGTAAAAGTTGTGAACTTGCAAAACAAACATGCATATCATCATACAGGGCACCCATACATTACCCCACCACCAACACCCTGATGAAAGAACACCGTCAAAATATTACCGCTAACTATAGCCCATATCTTACATTTGGTGTATTTTCCCCCAACCCACCCAATTATTAACACCCTGTATTAGTATTACACATTTGTTATAGTTTATGAGAGAACATTCTGATATTTGTCCTATTAACCAAAACCCATATTTCACCACTGAATTCCCAGTGTTATACAGCTATTTCCTAAATTAATCAAATTCCATTGAGTAGAGGGCATACATATGAGATCCCTGTAATGTGCAACAGATTCCACCATCTTGAGTAATGAAATTGTCACTAGGGCAGGAAGTTAGACCACAAGCTGCTTTTATTACAATTAGTAGCATTATTCTAGATTTAGATCATTTCCTATCTAGAGTTGGATATACTGTGATATATGCACATTATTTTTACTCAATGTATTAGCTTTATATATATTCTAATTCTAAGTGCAGATCCTAGAATTTATATGTCTCTACCATTAATGTCTGCCTGAGCCAGGAAAAACAACAACAATAGAAAGACAAGAAGGAAATAATAAAAAGTACAATCCTTATCCTTTATCTTTATGGATACATTGTCCCAAACTTTTAAAATAAAACCTGCCTGGTTCTTTCCTATTTTTCACCTTCCTACTTTTACTTTAGGCCTCTTAATTTCTTTTCATAAAAGAGACTCCAATGAATATTAACATATAACTGCTTTATTATGTAATGTGAAGCATCTAAAATTAAGTTCTATCCAGAGTAGCACAGGTCCTTTCTGGAGTATGAAGACTTTTTGCACCTGAAATATTTTAAACTACTATTGTTATATTATTAATTTGCTTCCTACTTTTTCTCAAGTTTGACAATGAATTTACTTTGTTAAATTGACAACCACTTTCTTGTATCCATTTTCCCAAAAGACGTGGCTGTGGGAGGAGAAGGAAAAGAAAGGAGGAATAGCACATCTATATTTATATTTTCTGTTCAGTACATCCCCTCTGCTTAAACAGCTCTTGCCTTCCTGGTGGGTGTCTGCAATGGTTCTTAAAGTTCAGCCTCCTGAGTCTGTTATTAATGACTCTTCTTAAGCCCTATTTTCCAAAGGCAATGAATAGAGTACTTCAATGACACATTAGCATCTGAATAGGTCAGGAGTCCTGGTATTTAGTGTGCCAAGGACTTGTGATATTTAATCATTTAATTATGAATCAAAAGCATCTGGGCTCTTGAGATTCATATGTAATCCAAAGCCTCATCTCTGAAATAAACTAAATAAAATAGATACCATGTGTGTTATCCAAATTGTAAAGATATATATGTATTTGAGTTTAATGCAGAACTCATAACTTGCCCTGCAGAGGTCAAATCCATGATTTTACAGAGTGGTACCCACTATATAACCTTTCATTCCATGCCACCTATTTATACCGAAAACCTGTTATCCCTGAATCTGTGGCCTATCATTCTATCTATACATGGCTTTTTACCAGTGTATCTGATCTTTCACAAGCTGTCATATTTTAAGGTGGTTGTCACCAAAGTCCCTAGGTACTGAATCAAAACATGGAGACAGCAAGTCTAGAAGAGATTCATTTCTCTTTGGGTATTGCTACTTTATCTTCCCTTCTCCAGATTGCTGTTAGGGTTGTTCTTTGTCATATTTTGTATCATATGAAATCTGCAATGGAGAAATAGGAATAAGAAACACAAATGAACTCATTTGCAAAATAAAAGGGAAGGTAAACTAGACAAAGGTTAAATGATATACCCCCAATGTGATGCATTTATTCATGAAAAGTATTTATTAAGAATTTGCTATTTGCAAGATACTCTAATGTGTAAACCTTCTGAAAAAATTGGATACTGGTGCTTTAGGCAATGTGAGTGAAAAAGAAAACATATTTTAGACACTATCCTCTTACTATCTCAGTAACTTTAGTCATTATGCTCAACCTCTATGAGTCTCTGCTTCAAATCTATAAACATGCAAATTTTGATATTTGGCCTGGCTACCTCAGGGGAGAGTTGAGAAATTCAAACAAAGTAATGCATGTGACAATCCCACTAGAACTTGGGATACTTGATTGAGGGCAAGGATACTTCCTAAATGTTTGTTGGTATAACTAAAGACTGGAAAGTGCAGTATGACTCTTGGTTTTGCCATACACCAGCTATGAAAACTCGAACAGTTTATTTAGTTGCTTATTGCCCCAGCTTTCTCATTTGTAAAATGGAGATGGCATTTGTATTAGTTTCCAGGCTGCTGAAATAAATACCATACAGTAAGTTGCCTTAACAACAGGGATTTATTGACTCGTGGTTTCAGAGACTAGAAGACTTGCTTCCTCATGGGGTCTCATGGGGTCTGAATCTTCTGGCTGGCCCACCATCTTTGGGGGTCCTTGACTTTTCAGTCATATGGCAAGGTACATGGCAGTGTGTTCTCATTCTCTTCTCGGGTCTATCGACTTGCAGCTTCTGGCTGCTCCCCCTTGCTTTGTAAGCAAATACACATATATGCATATATATTTATATATCATTTTGCAAATGTTTGTATGTATTGTGAGAATTTTGATTTTTACCCACAATAAAAATAAATTTAAAAAAAAATTCATTGTATTTAAAAAGACTGTAATCTGGATTACAGCCCAAACTGATTCAGTTGGCCACACCTTAACTAAAACTAACACCAAAAGGTCCTATTCACACACCCACAGGAATTGGGATTAAGGTTAAGTACATGTTTTTCTGGGGTACATAATTCAATCACCAACAATATTGTATCTGGTTGATATGAATATTATGAGGAATATAATAGTCAGCTTTTGCTGCAAAAAAAACCTTCCTGGGAAGTGGACATGGCTCAAGCAATTGGGCTCCCATCTACCATATAGGAGGTCTAGGGTTCAATTCCAGGGACCTCGTGGTGAAAAGCAAGCTGGCCCGCACAGCAAGCTGGCCCAAGCGGAGGGCTGACCCTTGCGAAGTGCTGGCCTAGGCAGGAGGGCTGGCCTGCACGGAGCGCTGGCCCATGCAGACAGCTGGTGCAGCAAGATGATCAACAAAAAGAGACACAGAAGAAACAATAAGAGACGCAACAGACCAAGGAGCTGAGGTGGCGCAAGAGATTGAGCAACCTCTCTCCACTCCAGAAGTTTCCAGGATTGGTTCCTGGTGCCACCCAAAGAGAAGACAAGTAGACACAGAAGAAAATACAGAGCAAACAGCGAGCATAAAACGACGAGGGGTGGGGTGGGGAGAAATAAATAAGTAAATAAATAAATAAATAAATAAATAAATAAGGAGGGAAAAAAAAAAAAAGAAAAGAAAATTCCCAAATTAGTGGCTTGGATCATTTGGGTTTTTCTTCTGCTGGTCTTGCTTGGGTCTCCTGTGGTTTTTTTCCCTATGTATATATATATATATATATTCTAAGACTTGACTCACTCTCATATCTGCTAGGTATTGCCAGTTGTTGGATGGGCCTATCTCTCCATTTTTCCTCAAGGAAGTTAGCCTGGGGGCCATCACATGACAATCTCAGGGCAGTAAGAAAGAAAAGAACAGAAGCTGCAAGATGTCCGACAACCTAAACTCCCAAGTCATAAAATGTCAAACTTTGGCTGCATTCTATTGTCACAACAAGTCACAGGGACAACACAAATTCAAGGGAATGGAGAAATACACTTAGGAGTTATGGCAAGGTCATATGGTAAAGAGGTAAGCAAACACAATTGGGAGGACTTTGTGGCCATATTTTGCAAGCTTCCACAAAGATTAAGTGAGATTCTATTTGCAAAGTGCTTAGAACAGTGCTTGGGACAAAAAACAAATGCATATAAATGTTCATTATAATTATTTATACACTTTACTGGGGAATATGCATTTATAATGTCATATACATTAGATTCTATAAAAGTGTCATGTATGTACTAACACAAAGAATGGATTTCAAGAAGAGAGGAATCACTTTTATTTTTGACAAACAAAAACAGCTTTAAAGAGAAAATGACATTTGAAAGTGTCTTGAAGGAAATGTAAGAATTAAATTGGCAAACCAATATATGTGTAGAAACCTCCCTGCTCCCAGCTAGAATCTCAAAGCTCTTTTGCCGTCTTTAACAATAGTCCCATAACAATCTTTCACTATACTTTTCTAAAGTTAAGATACCAGGTTTTATAGGGGAAGCAATCATGGAAGTTAATAAGGTTGCTTCCACTGAGAAACTTTATAAGTCATTTCTCACCCTTCTCTAATGCAGGATAAATTGCTCCAATCCCCATGGGTTTCTTCATTTGAATTATTTTATTTTTTCTACTTAAGCAGGTGAAAAAAAAATTGTTAATATTTCTTGAAAACATGCCAACAATGTTTTAAGTGCTCTGTGTGTGTTAATTCCTTTAATCTTCATAACAATTCTTGGAGTTCAGTCCTTATTATTATCCCTGGATGACAAATTTGAACATAGAGAGGTTAAGTAACTTGTCCAAGGTCACACTGCTAATAAGTGGCAGTGCCATGATTCAAATGTAGATGATCTGACTCCAGGACCCATGCTTATCAGTTCCATGCTGGACTGTCTCTATGCTTGCATCCTGGCTCTTTTATGATTTAATGGATTCTAAGGCTGCATGTCTTCAGTTTGCATTTTTAAAAACAAAATGAAATTTCTAAGCATCACCAAAATCTGAAAATTGACAATAACTCTATACCAGTGAATTGCAGAATTATGAAATTATAGAACATTATAGCTGGAAGGAATCATAAAACTTATCTGATATTATTCCTACTTTTTATAGCTAAAGTAACTGAGTAATATTTCATCAATGATATATTGTGAACTATAGATATTGGATAAAAGCCAAAGAATATTCTTCTCTTCTCACATGTCCCTAACTGAACTTAGAATCAAGGAATCTGGAAGCTCGAAGGTTTTAATGTTTTTCTTTTGTTCATTTATATAGAACACCTAGGTCATTTTAAATTATAATGACTAGCTATAAAGTTCCATTTCCCTGGCTTGATTTTTCTGGTTTTAAAAATAATAAAATTTATTTAAAATTTTGTGTACAACATAAAGATACAAATGTATAAAATACATGAAATGCATAAATATGTAAATGCAAAAATCATAAAAATTAAGATTACAACATAATCCCACCATTAAGAGCTAATAGCTACTAATACATTGTTCTATTTTTTCTTGCCCTCTGTGACTGTTTGAAGCTGGGTGCATCCCAGAAAAGCATGTTCGTAAAGTTAATTCATTCCTGTGGGTGTAATACCTGTTGTAGATGGGACCTTTTGATTAGATTCAATTAAGGGACCTTTCTTTTGATTAGATCACTTCAATAGGGTCTTAATCCTCCTACTGGAGTCCTTTAAAAGTGGAGGAATAAAGAGCTACAGACATTGGGGAAAAAAGCTGCAGTAGTAAAGAGAAGACTCTAGAAGTTAAAATCAAGGAAACTGGGAGAGAGAAAAGCCGCAAACAAAGCAGCCCAAAGCAGAACTAGCAACAAGGCCTGTAGGAGATCGGAGAGAGGAGCTGGTGCCGCCATTATGCCATCCCATGTGCATGCATTGATTGCCTGCCACTGAACCTGGGGAGAAAGTGACTCTGGAGGAGAAGGCAGAGACTGGCAGAGTTGCCATTGTGCTTTGCCACATGGCAGGAGTTCAGCATCGCGGGCAGTTGACCTTTGGGGAGAGAACTCCACCTGATGTCTTGATTTGGACACTTTCTTGGCCTCAGAATTGTAAGGGTTTTTTTTTTTTGTTTTTTTTTTTACAAAAACTGAAAGATGTCTTATTTCCTTTTTCTAAACACTGCTACATAGTATTTGTTCTTCTACAAGTAGTATAGTCATTTAAAAAAAAGACAATTTTATTGAGATATAATTTGCATGCCATTTTAGGTGTACAATGGAATGATTTTTAGTCAATGTATTGAATTGTGCAGCCATCACCACAATCCAAATTTAGAATATTTCCATCACTCCCAATAGATGTATCTGCCCGTTTACAGTTTATCCTTGTCCCCACCTGCAGCCCCAGGCCACCATTAACCCACTTTCTACTTTTGCCTATTCTGGACATTACATATAAATGGAATCAAACATTATATGCATTTTTTTGTGACTGGCTTCTTTCATTTTAACATAAAATTTTCAAGGTTCATTGACATTGTAGCATGTGTCAGTATTTCATTCCTTTTTAATGAAAAATAATAGTCCACATTTGTTTACCATGCATCAATTGATAGTCTTTTAGATTATATCCACCTTTTGACTATTTTTTTTTTTTTTTACATTTCTCAACTAAATGTACTGGATACATATAAATTTTTTTTAGAATCAAACAATATGTTACACAATATATTTGGCCCATAGTAACACATTCATACAGTATTTGTCCTTTTGTGTCTGGCTTGCTTCACTCAACATAATGTCCTCCAGGTTCATCCATGTTGTCATATGCTTTACAACTTCATTTCTTCTTACAGCTGCATAATATTCCATCATGTGAATAGACCACAGTTTGTTTATCCATTCCTCTGTTGATGGACACCTGGGTTGTTTCCAACTTTTGGCAATGGTGAATAATGTTGCTATGAACATCGTTGTGCAGTTGTCTGCTCATGTCACTGCTCTCAGTTCTTCCGGATATATACCCAGTAATGGTATTGCTAGGTCATGTGGCAAGTCTATATTCAACTTCTTTAGGAACTACCAAAATATCCTCCACAGTGGCTATACCATTCTGCATTCCCACCAACAGTGAATAAGTGCTCCTATCTCTCCACATCCTCTCCAACACTTATAGTTCTCTGTCTTTTTAATACTAGCCATTCTGATAGGTGTGAAATGATATCTCATTGTAGTTTTGATTTGCATTTCCCTAATCATGAGGGATGTTGAGCATTTATTCATGTGTTTTTTTTGCCATTTGTATTTCTTCTTTGGAAAAATGTCTATTCAAGACTTGCCCATTTTTTGATTGGGTCGTTTGTCTTTTTATTGTTGAATTGTAACATCTCTTTCTATATCCTGGATATTAAACCCTTATCAGATATGTGATTTCCAAATGTTTTTTTCCTATTGAGTTGGCTGCCTTTTCACCCTTCTGACAAATTCCTGTGAGGTGCAAAAGCGTTTAATTTTGAGGAGGTCCCATTTATCTATTTTTCCTTTTGTTACACGTGCTTTGGGTGTAAGGTCCAAGAAACCACCACCTATTATAAGATCTTGAAGATGTTTTCCTACATTTTCTTCTAGTAGTTTTATGGTCATGGCTTTTATATTTAGATCTTTGATCCATTTTGAGTTGATTCTTGTATAGGAGGTGAGATAGGGGTCCTCTTTCATTTTTTTGGTTATAGATATCCAGATCTCCCAACACCATTTGTTGAAGAGACTGTTTTTTCCCATTAGAATGGACTTGGTAGATTTGTCAAAAACCAGTTGACTGTATAAGTGAGAGTTTATTTCTGGGTTCTCAATTATATTCCACTGATCGACGTGTCTATCTTTATGCCAGTACCATGCTGTTTTGACCACTGTAGCTTTGTATATGTTTCAAGGTCAGGCAGTGAAATTCCTCCCATGTTGCTCTTCATTTTTAGAATACTTTTGGCTATTCAGGTGCACTTATCCTTCCAGATGAATTTGATAATTGTCTTCTCTAATTCTGTAAAGTAAGCTGTTGGGATTTTGATTGGTATTGTATTGAATCTATAAATCAGTTTGGGTAAGATTGACATCTTCACAATATTTGTTCTTCCAATCCATGAACACGGAATGTCTTTCCATTTGTTTAGGTCTTTTAAAATTTCCTTTAGCATTGTTTTGTAGTTTTCTGCATATAGGTCCTGTACTTCTTTGGTTGAATTAATTCCAAGGATTTGAGTCTTTTTGTTGCTATTGAAAATGGAATTTTTTTCCCCTCATTTCCTCCTCAGGTTGGTCAGTACTAGTGTACAAAAACATTACTGATTTTTGCATGTTGATCTTGTATCCTGCCACTTTACTGAACTCATTTATTAGCTCAAGTAGCTTTGTCATGGATACTTCAGGATTTTCTAAGTATAGGATCATGTCATCTGCAAACAATCAGAGTTTAACTTCCTCTTTTCCTATTTGGATGCCTTTAAATTTTTTTTCTTGTCTAATTGCCCTCGCTAGAACTTCTAGTACAATATTGAATAACAATGGTGACAGTGGGCATCCTTTTCTTGTTCCCAATCTTAGAGGGAAAGCTTTCAACCTTTCCCCTTTGAGTATGATGTTGGCTGTGGGTTTTTCATATATGCCTTTTATCATATTGAAGAATTTTCCTTCTATTCCTATCTTTTAAAGTGTTTTTATCAAAAAAGGATGCTGGAATTTGTCAAATGCTTTTTCTGCATCGATTGAGATGATCATGTGGTTTTTTTCCCTTCAATTTGTTAATGTGGTGTATTCCATTGATTGAGTTTCTTATGTTAAACCAGCCTTGCATACCAGGAATAAATCCCACTTGGAAGTGATGTATAAGTCTTTTGATGTGCTGTTGGATTCCTTTTGCAAGTATTTTGTTGAGAATTTTTGCATCTAAGTTCATTAGAGAGGTTGGTCTGTAATTTTCTTTTCTTGTAGAATCTTTATCTGGCTTTGGTATTAGGGTGATGTTGGTTTCATAAAATGTGCTGGGTAATTTTCCCTCCTCTTCAAATTTTTGGAAGAGTTTAAACAGGATTGCTATAAATTCTTTTCGAAATGCTTGGTAGAATTTACCTGTGAAGCCTTCTGGTCCTGAACGTTTCTTTGCTGGGAGATTTTTGATGATGGATTCAATGTCATTAAATGTGATTGGTTTGTTAGGTTCTTGTATTTCTTGTAGCATCAGTGTAGGTTGGCTATGCATGTATAGAAATTTGTCCATTTTATCTAGGTTGTCTACTTTGTTGGCATATAGTTTCTCATAATATCCTTTTATGATTCATTTTATTTCTGTGGAGTCATTTGTAACCTCCCCCCTTTCATTTCTGATTGTATTTATTTGCATCTTCTCTCTTTTTTTCTTTGTTAGTCTAGCTAGGGGTTTGTCAATTTTATTGATTTTCTCAAAGAACCAGCTTTTGGTTTTGTTGATTTTCTGTATTGTTTTTCAGTACTCATTTCCATTTATTTCTGCTCTAATCTTTATTATTTCTTTCCTTCTGCTTGCTTTGGGATTGGTTTGCTGTTCTTCTTCTAGTTTTTCTGGTTGTTCAGTTAAATCTTTGATTTTAGCTCCTTCTTCTTTTTTAATATAGGCATTTAGGGCTATAAATTTCCCTCTCAAGACTGCCTTCACTGTATCCCATAAGTTTTGATGCGTTGTGTTTTCGTTTTCATTTGTCTCAATATATTTACTGACTTCACTTGCAATTTCTTCTCTGACCCACCAATTATTCAGGAGTGTGTTGTTCAGTCTCCACACATTTGTGAATTTACTTTTTTTCTGTCTATTATTGATTTCTAGTTTCATTCCTTATGATCTGAGAAGGTGCTTTGTATAATTTCAATTTTTTTATATTTATTGAGAGCTGCATTGTGACATAACATGTGGTCTATCCTGGAGAGAGATCCATGGGCAATTGGGAAGAATGTATAACCCACTGAGTTTGGATGCAGTGTTTTTATATGTCTGTTAGGTCTAACTTGTTTATCATATTGTTCAAGGTCTCTGTTTCCTTGTTGATCTTCTGTCTAGTTGTTCTATCTAATGATGTGAGAGGGGTGTTGAAGTCTCCAGTGACTATTGTAGAAATGTCTATTTCTCCCTTCAGTTTTGCCAGAGTTTGTCTCATATATTTTGGGGCACCCCTGGTTAGGTACATAGATATTTATGACTGTTATATCTTCCTGGTGGATCGTCCCTTTATTAATATATAATGGCCTTCTGTATCTCTTATAACTTTTTTTGCATTTAAAGTCTGTTTTGTCTGATATTAGTATAGCTACCCCTGCTCTTTTCTGGTTACTATTCATGTGGAGTATCTTTTTCCAACCTTTCACTTTCAGCCAGTTTGTATCCCTGGGTCTAAGGTGAGTTTCTTGTACGCAGCATATGGATGGCTCATGTTTTTTTATCCATTCTATCAGTCTGTATCTTTTGATTGGAGAGTTTTATCCATTCTCATTCAATGATATTACTGTAAATGCACTATTTACTTCTTCCATTTTATTCTTTGGTTTTCAAATCTCATCTTGTTTTTGTCTGTCTTTTTACTCTTTTGGTTACCCTTTCTGCTATTCTTTCTTCTATACTCTCCTCCAAGCCTCTCTTTCCTGTCTTATTCTTTCATGTTCTAAGGCTTCCTTTAATATTTCCTGCAAAAGTGGATCCTTTTTTTGTAAAGTCTCTTAATTTCTGTTTGTTTGTGCATATTTTATACTCACCTTCACATGTGAAGGACAGTTTTGCTGGATAAAGAATTCTCAGCTGGCAGTTTTCCTTTCAGTTTCCTAATTGTATCATACCACTGTCTTCTCACCTCCATGTTTTCTGAAGAGAAATCTGTGTTAAGTGTTACTGGACGTCCCTTGTACATGTTCATTTGCTTCTCTGTTGCTGCTCTGAGAATTTTCTCTTTATCTTTGACATTTGACATTCTTAGTAGTATGTGTCTTGGCATAGGTTTATTTGGATTTATTCTGATTTGGGTACAGTGTGTTTCTTGGACATGTAAGTTCATTTCTTTCATGAGAGTTGGGAAATTTTCATCTATTATTTCCTCAAATACTCTTTCTGACCCTTTTCCCTTCTCTTCTCCTTCTGGAACTCCTATGACATGTATGTTGTTGTGTTTTGTGTTGTCATCAATTCTCTGAGCCCCTGCTCAACTTTTTTCCATTCTTTTCTCTCTCTGTTCTTTTCTCTCTTCAATTTTAGCTCTTCTGTCTTTGGTATCACTTATTCTTTTCTTCTTTCACTTCGAGTACGCTGTTATATGCCTCAAATGTGTTTTTGATTTCACCTACTGTGTCTTTCATTCCCATGAGCTCTGTTACTTTTCTGTTCAGGATTTCAAATTCTTCTTTGTGTTCACTCAATGTCTTCTTGATGTCATTTATCTCTTTAACTATATTGTCTTTCAACCCTAGGGCCCTGGGCAGGGAGGCTATAGAGGCCAGAAAAAGCCTCTCATTTATTTTTAATTTTTTTTGTGTACTTCCTTGTTCTGCCAGGAGATGGCAAGCTTTGGCAGCTCTCAATTCAATGCCTGGTCAGAGTGTATTTGTTGCAACACAGACCAAATCAATGTGATAGAGGTTCCTGTCTGGAGGCTAGAAGCCTTGTAATTCAAACTTTCTTTGAGACAGTTCTCCAGCCTTCTCTGGCAACCCCCTTCCTTTTCCCAGCTAGGAGATATTTCCAGTCCCCCTGAATCCTCAACAATCAGTCCATGTTAATAGAGAAGGAGTTTGGGGAGGTTATATATCTTTAGCCCCTTGCAGGCTCCAAGGCAAACAATGGCACAGCCCCACCCGGCCTGGAAGAGTTCTTGGGACACAGTAGACCAAATTTGTGAGTCAAAAGCTGAGTCAGCTTTAGCTTCCCTCTCTCTCCCCTTTCCTGAGGAGTCCTCAACAATTAGTTCAGGCTAGAAGGAAGGGAGATTGCGAGGGTTGGACTTCTCCAGTCCTTTGCCAGCTCCCAGGGCAAACCACTGTGTGGTCTCACCTGGTTTGGACGGACTCGTGGGACACAGCAGACCAAATTTGTGGGTCAGAAGCTGAGTCAGCCTTAGGCTGTGTCCCTCTCTCTTCCTTTTCCTGGGGTGGTGGGTTTCTCGAGCCCCCTTTGTCTGTAGACACAGGCCCAGAGGCCCGAGGATTCTAGAGTCTTTAGTGTGGGGGACAGTGCCAGCAGAAGCAGCCACTGCTGGTTCCAACTCATGGTACTGTCATTGTGATTTCCCTCTTTTGTCCCTCTCTCCTCTGAGTGGTGTGCAGCCTTCACCTGCTGTCCTAAACCTTAAAAGATCTTTTTCAGGTCTGTTTCAGCCTGTCTTCTAGCTATTTTTCTGGAGAAGAGATTCTCATGTCTTACTAGTCTGCCTCTTCCTGGAAGTCCCCAGAACTGTAAGTTTTTAATGTAATAAATTTCCATTATAAAAGTCAACACATTCCTGGTATATTGCTCCCAGCAGCTTTTAGCAAACTAAAACAACCTCTCTCTGAATTTTAAAAAAGCCATTATACTATATCATATTTTTATATCTAGCCCACCACTCACAAATCCTGAAATCATTAAAAATTTTAAAGGCATAATATGTATTGGCTACATAGTATTTCATTTTATGGATATAGTATAATCAGGTAATAAGTCAGCTTGCTGTATATTTTCCATGATTTTCTTAAGTGTGGGTATCCTATTTTTCTCTAAAATTCAATGCCATTACAGATGTCACAGGTTTATGCTGCTCTAGGCACCTTGATAAAGTCTCCAAAAATCAGTAAAGGAAAGATTGCAAAGATTAAACAATATACATGAGAACTAGAAGTGAAATACCTTTTAAAATGCAAAATTTTTGGTCAAAATGAGGTGCTATTTTCTTATATAAAACCTTATCAAGGATCTCTGTATATTTGTCATATCAAATAAAGGAGTAAAAAATTGCACTGTTGAACTTATTTCAAAATTATTCTTCATAAGCTCACCCTTACATTCTTCTCAGGCTTTCTAGGATGGCTGTTACATTCATATTTTTACCTAGTCACTATTGTCTTACTAGATAATTAATGTTACATTTTCCTTTCTTTTTTATATCATTTTGGAAATGGTAGTACTTAAGCATTATATTGAGTATCACTTATTAAATATTGATATTCAAATGCCCATTTATACATTGTCTTCTCTTTACCATATTTCAAAGCATCATAAAACATTGATTTCTGAATTACTCTCCCTCTAGAAAATCTTCCTAAATGATTAGAAACATATTAATATGTATTATTTTCTTGCTGTCTCTCTGACAGGGACCATTGTCAACTCTTAGAGGTTGCCCTCAGATTCTTGCCAAGGGGCACCTTTCATAGTCTCTCTTATATGGCAGCTTAGTTCTTCTAGGTCAACAGGAGAGTAAGTTTTCTTTTGAAGGGCTCACATTCAAAACCCAGAAGAATCTGCTTTTGATTACTTCAAAGTCAACTGTCTAGAGACCTTCACTGCATCAAAAAGTCCTTCACTTTTGCCATATAACATAGTATATCCCTTCATATTCACAAATTACACTCACACTCAAGGAGAGGAGATTGTGTTAGTCTGCCAAAGGACTGCCAATGCAAAGTACCAGAAATCTGTTGGTTTTCATAAAAGGGTATTTATTTGGGATAAAAGATTATAGTCCCAAGGTCACAAAAATTCCAAGTCAAGGTATCATAAGAGGTGCTTTCTCAACAAAATCTGCTGCAATGTGTTGAAGCAAGATGGCAGGCAAGTTCTACAAGGTTTTAGCCTTCCCCTCTGGGCTTCCTCTCTCAGGCTTAGCTGTTCTGCTTCTTCCAATTTCAGCTGCAGTCTGGCATAGGGCTTGTTTCATAGGGCTCTCTATATCAGTGTCTGCTGTCCCGCTCTCTTCACAAGGTCAGATGTAAGCTTTCAGGCAAAATGGCTCATCCTGGGGCATTCTCCTTTCTGTCACATGGCAGGATCAAAACGGACAGAGTTCTCTTTTCCTGTTTGTGTCTGTGTAAGTGCCCATTTATATCAGACCTATAAATGGGAGGGGGACTCAACATGAGTCATGCCTCACTGACGTCATTGAATCAAAAAGCCTTAAAACAATTTTAACAGGTAATCTAATCAAAGTCCCCTGGAATTTAATACAAACAGAGGGTATCACACCCAGAGAAATAGATTAATTTACAAATATAATCTCTCTCTTTTGAGGATTCGTAAATTGAAACTGTCACAGAGATTATACAATGGCATGGGTCATTGGAGGTCATTTTAGAATTCTAACTACCATAATAGCCTACTCATTCCTTTACAGTTTCTCTATACCAGCATCACTCATCTTTGACCTTGACTAGCAATCAGACTTCAATTTGTCATTTGTGTTGACATATTTCACTGGCATATGGGGAAAGAATGCATATATAATTTAGAGTAAGCCTTCAATTTAAATCCTGTTTCCACCATTTATTAGCTACTGGAGTAAGTTATTTAACTCCTCTGAGTCTCATATTTCTCCTCTATAAAATGGGAATGATAATATCATCCTTATGAGTTGAAGGGAGCACTAGATGAGACTACTAAATGTGACCATGACTGTAAGGCACCAAATCTGGTATATAACAAGAACTCCAGAAGCCATAGTTATTATTAACAGTGCTATTTTATAATCATTATGCTCTGACTTTGTCATACACAAGTGCATTACTTTTAGCCTGTGATAAAAAATTGCTTACCTTACAATGTAAATCGCAGAATTCAAGGACTGGGTATCTATATGTTAGATTTTTGTTCAGCTTGCATATGCTTTTTGACAATGAGAATTAGGAGTTTCTTTAAATCAGACTTAAAAAATTAACCAACCAAATCAGTGGTTATCAATATGCTTTATTTCTGTCACACACAACTGATAATTTTGATATAGGAAACCTATTCCTCTAGATATTACACACAATTATGGTTACAGTAGGATTAACTTCCACCTCTTCTCTCCTACTTTGAATTTGTATATCAGAAAGATATGCAGAGCGATGTTATTGTAGGAATATCTGGAGTCCACTCTAATTAATAAAAAAATCAAATCATAAAATATCAGTGACATTTCAAACAAACAACCTGGAGAATTTTTTTTTGTGGTAGAGATCAGTTGAGACAAAAGGTAAGTTTTGATGAAAAAAATGTTTTATTTTATTATCTCTAGTTGCTTCAAATTATTGAGAATTTACTTTATTTATAGTTTAGAGCTAAAAGCTACCCAAAGGCTAAATGGCCCAGCAGGGGAGAATAGTTAGTGAATTCGTTCATTATCTGTTTACATTTTAATAATGAACAAGGCTCTTTGCCTTTATCACAAGTGTGAGCTGAGGGAGGATTGTTCATTTAGTCTGAGTTTGGCTTCCTAGTGTGAAAAGCAAGATTTGTGAAATTCAAAAAGAGTTTCCTGTATTATTAAACCAATGAGCCAAAGAAAGTCTATTCCCTAAACAATTAGCTTTCTTAAATGAAGTATAAAAAAATGGTAATCTGTGAATTCATTATTTGTTCTTCCTGGGTGCAGACATTAGCTACCATTAAGGCTCTTTGAGTTGTGACATACGAGGTGTGATTCAGAAGGAAGAGACTGATTGCTACTAGTCACCCAGGAAATCAATCATGGCCCTTTATAGTCACACCCTCGTGCTCATTTCTTTTTATGGGGGAATGCATTTTGCCCTGAAAGTCTAAAATTTGGGGTTTTATTATATTTTTCCTACCATTCTTGACAATTTATGTCCTCCATTTGTAGTTCTCAGTTATCAATATATTTTATTAGCCATTATTTGACTGAGATATTATATTGGAATATACAGATGCCACACAAATGAAACCCGGCAATCATTCAAATAGTGCTATTCTATTTCAGTACCATAAATCAGAAACTACAATGGCAATCACAGTTCATTTTGATGTTTGTACATTGCTTCAGATGGTATACCTAGCTGAGCTGCTTTCAGGTTACATTTACGGCCTCAGACAGGCAAATTAACTGAGTAAAGAAAATGGAATGCTTTCACCAATTTAAAACTATAGGGTGACAATTTAGGATTTTTATAAAAAGTTCACTATAATAGTAGGTGCTGCTGTTTAGAGCATAGGATTTGGAGTCCTAAGCGAAAATGCTGTGTCCGTCCCTTAGGAACTTGACTTGTAAATCATTAAACAGTTGTGAATTTAGTGTACTCACTCAGGAAATTGGAATAAGAATCCCTATGAGAGAATTAATATTGTAAGATGTATAAATGAATTTATCAAAGTTTACCATATATAAAAATGCTTAAGTAGCAAATGGTGAAATGCTCAAGAGCATCATCTGTGGAACCAGTCTACCTGGGTTCAAGATTCAGATCCAGTACTTATGATGCACATGGTCTTAGCAACAATACCTTAACTTTAGTTCCTCAGTTTCCTCATCTATAAATTGGAAACAGTGAGAATTACTACGTAATATCCAGGATTTAAAAACTCAATGTATGGAAAGCAGTTTTAAACAGTGGCTGAGATGTTGTAAGAACTATACAGGTGCTTGCTGTTAGTGTTATTAATATTGCTATTATCACCATCATTGTTACTAAAGAAAGCTGTTCAAAATATTTATTCCATATTTCAATCAAACATTAAGTCATAATAATGGAACTCTGTTTTTATTTTTCTTTTTTGTGATATCTCACAGTCACTGACTCTTAGCTCCCAGCCATTGTCTGGGAGAAAGGTTCAAAGGAGAAAACAATGTTTTCACATCATTTAGAATTGTTTGTTCTCTTTTATTTCTTAGTCACCCCAAATATTCTTTTTCAAATAATAAACACTAAATCCAATAACAAAGCATCTGAGCAATGTCTAATGTACAAAATCTCAAACATATATGTACAATTTATGGATGCTTACATGCTGAGGACTTGACTGATGTTACCTTTTAATGAAATGTTTGTGTTTTCGTCCTACAAGAACCCTACAAATTAGTCATTATTATTGCTGGACAAAGAAAGAAAACAAAACAGTAGTTCAAAGAATATAAATAACTTTCCCAAGGTCACACAGCAAGATTAGTATTTAAAATCGCATCTGCTTGAATCCTAAGCAAGGCTGAGAATTAGCTGGTATGTACCAGGTAGGTTGCCCTGTTTGTTTACAGCTAGAGTTAGCTGTGCCTGGTTGGTAGGTACAGAGGCCTGATTGGTCAGTGTCCGTGGTATACTCATTGCTAATGGTTTTTATATTTACCCTGCTCTCAGTCAATGCAAAATACTGCTAACCAGATTTTCTTAAAGTGACTAGCGTTGACCATTGAGGGGATTTTCAATAATTATTTGCCCATTTCTCATAAACCATTAGAATGGCATGTCTGAAGCACTAGGATCTTGAGGTTATAAGCAATTCTTATCATACTTTTCTAGAGTCAGAATAAAGAATATCCAAAATTCTGTACCAGAATTCTTTGAACTGGCCATTGAAGTAGGGAAAGAAATGTTGGAGACAAAACACTGGGGCAAATTAGCTTCAAGATCATTTACTATCATTTATTATGTCGGAAATGAGTTATGACCTGAACTTTATCATGTTAGTGATTCCCCAGCAGGCAAACTTAGAAATAATTATAATTTATTTGAACTGCTTGTCTAGTTTCTAGATTAACCCAAGGAATCAACTGTTGGCAAAACAGAACAGCTAAACTTCCAGTTTCTCAGCTTGAATTTTTATAAAAAGTAATCATTGAACTGAATTTACTTACCACAGTTCCTAAGATAAGTATGTAATTGAGTACTGAGGATTCAAATCAAGACAAAACCTGAACAATAACCTATTTTTGTGTGTGTGCATCAGCATCAAGTTGAAGACTTGTAAGTAGCCTTTTTCGAAAATCAGTTGACATACAAATGTTACAGTAATACATTTTTTGCACCCTCAGCATTTATAATCTTCAGCTTTCAGTGGCCTGGGAAAATCAAAATGTCTCGGACCCAAGAGATGAACAATCAGGATAACATTTTCAATTCACCCTTCTTGCAGGTAATTTCCTTCACAGAATAGCAAGAGTAAGAGCTTAAAGAAAACTATATACAACCTGGAAGACTTTAATATTCAAAGCATAGCAATCAACTCTAAGACTGTTCTAGGTCTAAACCACAATTTGGATATCTTTTGGAGGGCTATGTAACAGATTTATTTTAACAGTCTCTTAAACAATGGATCAGGCCAGCAGTGGATCTGAAAATCTCCCAGTATCTAATGCGTTTTACTTATGCATTTACTTATCAATCCACCCTTTCATGATTTCTCCTCACCCTTCCCACCAATAGGCTAAAAAAAACACTCACTCACAATAGCTGTGATTTGACTCATCATTAATTATATTTAAGATTCATATATGTATTCATGGTTGGTCTTAAAATATTTTAATTGTTTATATACTTTGCAAAAGGGAAATTTAAAATGTGTATTTAACATCCTTTCAATTTTAGCTAAAATTCCTCTTCTAATTGTAATTGTAATACACCTGTAATTTAATGTTATAAAATAGTCCTGAACACCAACACCATAGTTTGTAGAGAGCCAGTGAATTCCACCAACTGCATGACATATCAGATAATGATAAGCACTATAGAGAAAAATAACACAGCGAGAAGGATATTGGGAGGAAGGGCTGTAATTCGAAATCCAGAGTTCTGAAAGCTTTCTGAGGAGGTAAATTGAAGAAGGTAAAGACACTAGGATGCAGAAATTGGGGGTCAAGTGTTTTAAGAGGAAGGAGCCAGAAAAACCAGCCTGGGGTTAACAATGATTAGAAAGTGTCCAATGTGGAGCTGGGAAAGAACTGCATATGTGATAGTGATAGGACATGAGGGAAGAGAGATAAGAAGGAGATGAATATTTTGTAACTTATTACAAGAATTATGGATTTAACTCAATGTGAGAAGTGATCACATTGGAGAGTTATAAGCAGATGAGAGACATTATAGTTAAAGAGCTCAATCACAGTGGTTATTTATTGGAAAATAGACTGAAGGGGGCCAGAGTAGAAGCAGAAGAATAGGTGAAAGATGAATGAGGCTAGGATCAGGGTAGTAGAGCTAGACGTAGTGATAAATAGTCATGTTCTGAGTATGTTGTTTTTTTTTTCATTTAGTAAAATTTTCAAAATATTTAAAGATCTACAAAAAATCATCAATCCTTATTGCTACAGGTCAAACTGTCATTTATAGGGTGGAATATGAGATTACTGTATTATATGCAAGATCGTTCTGTAAAGCCACAACTTCTCTAATAAAAAAAATTTGAGGGCAATCTGAATATCTTTTTAAAGAACCCAAATTATTTTACAGGATGTGAAAGAGGAACCAAGCATGACTTTCATGTTTTTGATCCGAGAAAACGGAATGATGGAGTTGTCATTTACTGAGGACCAGAAATACTGGGGTTGGCGAACATTCAGAGAGAAATTAATAACTCAATTTTTTAAGTTATTGTGGCAACACATATATAATGCAAAATTCCTTGTTTCAACCACTTTCAAGTATACAATTCAGTGGTATTAATTATGTTCACAATGTTATGATATCATCACTACCATCAATTACCGAACTTTTTCATTACCCAAAACAGGAACTCTGTACCCGTCAAACAATAACTCTCCATTCTTCAGCACTGGTAACTGCTAATCTACTTTCTGTCTATATTAATTTGCATATTGTAGCTATTTCATATAAATTGAATCATACAATATTTGTCCTTTTGTGTCTGGCTTATTTTACTCAGCATAATGTTTTCAAAGCTTACCCACATTTTAGCATGTTTCAGAACTCTATTACCTTTTTTTTATGGCTGAGTAATATTCATTCCTCTCTTGATGCAAATTGTTTCCAACTTTTGGCTATTGTGAATAATACAGCTATGAATATCAGTGTATAAGTATCTGTTCAAGCTCCTGTTTCCAATTCCACCTAGAAGTGGAATTGCTGGATCATATGTTAATTTTATGTTTAACTTTTTTGATGAACTACTAAACTGTTTTACACAGTAACTGCTCCAGTTTGCATTCCCACCAACAATATACTGGTGTTCTAATTTTCAGCATCTTCGCTAACACATTATTTTCCATTAAAAAAAAAAAAGCCATCCCTAATGGGTATGGAGTGGTATCTCATTGTAGTTTTGATTTGCATTTCCCTAATAACTAATGATATTGAGGATTTTTTTTTTCAGTTTTTCATTTATTTACTTTTATCCATTTTTACCCCCCACCCCTGTTTTTGCTGTTTCTGTGTCCATTCGCTAGGCAACTGTGTCCATTTCCTGCCTTCTCTTCTCATCCTTCTCCTCCTGTCTTCACTGGGATTCAATCCTCGGAACCTCTGATGTGGGAAAGAGGCATCCCACCGCCCGCACCTCCTTAGTTCCTGGTTTTTCAGTGTGTCTCATCTTGGCTCTCCCTCGTGTCACTCTCCTGTTACATCATCACGTTGCTGCATGGCTAGCAGGCACCTGGCGGCTCACCCGTGTGCAGGGCCTGATGTCACACCTGTACACAAGGCCTGGTGGCCCATGCGCCTTCTATATTTTTCTTTTTTTAATTTTTACTGGGAGGTCCCAGTGACCGAACTCAGGTCCCTCCATATGGGAGACAGACGCCCAACCATTTGAGCCACATCTCTCCCCTTGTTATATCTCTTAAGGTTGATCAAAGATACCTAGAGTTACAGTCATTTCCCATACAGGATGGTCATATAATAAATCAGGCTTAGTTTCTTACCAACATTCCCAAAACCATACCTAGGGAGAAAAACTAGGTCTGAGCACACATGCATGGTTTCTAATATAGTGAATGTTTAGCCTACTTGATTATCACAAAATCAGGACAGTGAGAATATTTGCACTTGAGTATATTTTAATTGGCCATATATATGAAATACCTATTCAAGTCCTTTGTTAATTTTTAAATTGTGTTGTTTGCCTTTTTTTGTTGAATTGCAGCAGTTCTTTAAATATTTTGGATACTAAACTTTTATCAGATATATGATTTGCAACCATTTTTTCCCACTCTATAGATTGTCTTTTCATTTGAAAACTCAGTTTTGATGGGCCTAACAATTATCAGTATGAATCTGAAGTTTAAATAAGAGTAGGATTGGAGGGAAAATCAGCATAAAGACATTTAAAACTTTGAAACTGGATGATATCATCTGGCGTCCATGTAGCTAAAAAAAGAGCTGAGTTCCAAGGAAAAGGTCTGGGACATTCCAAACTTTACTAGTCAACTTGAATAGTTGGAATCATCAAAGAAGACAGCAAAGGCATGGACAGTGAGTTAAGAGGAAAATCAAGAGAAAGAGTGGCCAGAGTAAAAAGTGAGGTAAGGTCTGATAATCAGTTTTATCAAATGCTAAGATGAATTATCTTAAAATGTATTTTTATCTCCATGATACTGCCATCCAAACAGAATCTGGACTGTGTATAATTATTTGTTAATTAATTAATTAACAATACCCCAGACTGGAAAATTTTGATTGATGAATAATAGTATGGTGGTTAGCTATTATTGCAAAAAAACCACAAAATCTCAATGGCATACTTACTTAGGGCATTTGTGCATGACCTACAGTTTGGCTGAACCAGTTTGTGTTCTATGGGGGATGATTCTGCTGGGACACCTATCATCTATCTGTCTTTATCCTCTTTGTATCGGTGGAACTAGCAAGAGCTAGTCTTGATGATAGCAGAGGCACAAAAGAGCAAGTCCAACAATCAAGCCATTTTCAAGTCTACTTGTATTGTATATAACCCATTGTTATATATATATAACATTATCCATTATATAACATCCATTGTTAATATATATAACAATGTTAATGTTAATTGGCTAAATTAACAAGCCACATGGCCATGGCTAAGTTCAAAATCAATATGTGGAAAAGTTGGGGACAAGAGAATATTTTTGAATATAGTTTAATAAATGTTAATCAATACAAAAGAAGCCAAGGAAACAGTCTTCTTGATGTACTAATAACTTTTAATTTTTGTTAAAGATAATAATTACAAATTATGCAGTTTTACTTGATGGAAAAGTTTTGATAACAGATAGTGATGACTTTACAAATTAATATAATTAATAGCACTGAATTATGTATTTGAATGTGGCTTAAAGGGGAAATCTTAGGTTATATATATGTTACTAGAATAAAATTTTAAAAAAACATAGGACTGTACAACACAGCCAGTGAACCATAATGCAAATGATGGACTATAGTTAATAGTAAAATTATAATAATAGTCTTTCATTGAATGTAACAAATGTACAACACTAATGTAAAGTGTTAATAATTGGGGTGGGGTGATACGGGAACTCTGTATTTTCAGCATGATTTTTCTGTAAAACTATAACTTCTTTAATAAAAAAGAAGTATACAGAATTAAAATATTTTTGAAATTTAGTAAGTTCATAGAAATAGAAAAACATTGGTGATAGTCAATATTAAAACTAAAAATACAATTAAATGAAAGAAGATATTAAGACTCACTCATAATCTTAGGATTCATGGAAAACTCTTCTACTTTTGGTTGTACATCATTAGATATGTTGCTTAAGCTTTTGATGGTTTGGTTTTCTCGTCTGGAATAAAGGGAGAAATAATTCCTCATTTGTAAAGAAAATTATTGTTTGGTTAAGCAAGGTGATATATTTAATGCAATCAATATGGTGTTAAGCAAACACTGTTTCTCAGGAAGTATTTATTGAATATATGAATGACTGTGGATGTCATCTCCTCTTCTAAATTATAATTTCTGTATATTTATTTATGTATGTGTGCCCACATATATATGAAGAGAATGTAAAAAAGAGGAAGAAAACATAAATAAAATAATTTCAAGTTTCTTGTTATTTATTGAAACAATACACTGCCTATAGTGTTTTCTTCTGTGCTCTGCTCTCTATATATCTGATGTTATTTTGATTTTCAACAGCTTGTGGCCAGCATATCAGTTGTCTATTGCTGTATAACAAATTACCTCAAAACTTAGTGAAAATAATAAATATGCATTATTTCACATTGTTTCAATAGGTTAGGGATTTTCTGTAGTGACTTAGCTGGGTGGTTTTTACTTGAAGCCTCATGTGTTTGAAGGCATGATGTTAGCCAGGGTTGCATCCTTTTTGAGGCTTAACTGGGGCTGCAGGATCTGCTTCCAAGATAGCTCACCAAAATGGCTGTTAACAGGCGGTCTCAATTCCTCACCACATGGACCTCTTCCTAAGACAACTTTGGTGTCTTCCTGACATTGTAACTGACTCCCCTAGAGTGAGTGATTCAAGAGCAAAAGAAAACAAGGGAAAGTCACCTAGTCTTTACAGCCATACTCTTATTTCTGTCCCATTCTCTGTTATAAGAAAGTCACTTAGTGTGCCCACACTGAAGTGAGGGGAAATAGGTTTCACCTTTTGAGGAGAAGCGCATCAAAGAATTTGTGAGCATATTTAGAAACCACCACAAACCAGAAATCACGATAAAAGAATAATAACATTTACATGTAAGATTATCATATTTTAAGTACTGTTTCTCCTGATGTTAGAAAAGTTGTCTCTTTCTTGACTATATTTGCCAATAATAAAAATCTATTGGGAGAAACAACTACTGTAATGTATATATTACTTAATTTCCTTTTATGAAATTAAAGTAAAGACAATAGTCCTCCATGTAGTAGCAGATTTTCTTGGTTTTCTACCTTGAGGATTATTAAGAAATTGTATTAAATTAATATGTATGTGAGGGAAGCACTTTTTATTTTTTTTCAGGTGATAGGTTTTTTAATATCCATACAAACAAAAGATGCATTTTATTTTTTAAAAGTAGAAGATGGATTTTGTGTTCTTGTCTCATTGAATTGTTTACCTGAATGAGAGACAATCTGGCTAAAACTCCTCTTTCTTTTCTTTAGCCCCTTACCCTCCTCCCCCATCTTCTCCAGGTCTTTTGACCTCAATCCTACTTGGAATTGTTTTATCCCTGGGCCAATCTCTAGAACTGGGTTGGGCACAAAAGGACTGGTATCATATGACTAAAAGGAAGAAAGAATAGTGCATCAAACCCAAAGCTTAGTTAATATTCACATTTCTAAATCTTAAAATTAATTAGGAAATTCTTAGAGCTGTACTCAATAGCCACTTATTTCTTAGTGTAATAAATTATTTGGTAATGTAATCAAGACAGACACAATTGCCTAAAGCAATTAAGAACAAACTTTTCCAAGGTACTGAATAGCTTGCAATAAAAATAGAAAAAAATCCATATACCACAGTTAGCAATTTATTTTTATGCATTTCAATGGAATTTCTATAATTTAAAGTGGTGTTAAAATAAGTGCATTGCTTTTATGCAGGAAGAGAAGTTAATTAAATATAATAATTAATTTTTCCTAGGAAAATTTATAGGAGCAGTTAATTCATGTTTAAAAAAGAAAATCTTAGGAAAAGCAGTTTTTTTGAGTCTCCAAATTATTTGTGGGTTCATGATTCCTATGCTTCTTCCATAATGGTTTTTGTGTCCTTACTTTTTTGTATGACAAGCAGTTATTTTTCTTTAAAATTTTTTTCCAAATATCACTTCGACCACTTCACATTATGTGAGCTGAGCTATGAAACACCTGTTTACCTCATATCTCCCTCTGATCAGTGTACACCTTCCAATTTTATAACCAAAGAAAGGGAATCAGCATTTTCCTTATTACCTGCTACCCTTTCTTACCAAAGTTTCAGTTCCAATGCCATATTTCAATAAACCGTCCCTCAAATGCTCACTCTCTCTCTCTTATCAATAATAAGAACAAAACTAATAAGTTAATGAAGTATTGTTAATACAAGCAAAGATCTGTTAGACATAGTTGGAGAACAGACATGAAAGCAACGCTATCTTCAGTGTCCTAAAGGAAACGACTGCCAAGCTAGAATACTATACTCAGCCAAAACATCTTTCTAGAGTCAAGATAAACTAAAGGTATTCCAGAAGATGAAGACCAATAGAATATTTCAATAGCAGATTCACTTAAAAGGAAATATTAAAGTGTGTGGAGGAGAAAAATACTTATTCTTGATAGAAAAATATAAATTCAGGAAGAAAGGAAGAGTTTAAAAAAAAAAAAGTAAATCTGTGAGTCAATCTGAATAACAAAATTGCAATACAATATTAGTAATACCTTATGGAATTTAAAAAATAAAAAGAATTAAAATACATGCCAACAGTAGGATATAAGTTTAAAAGGGGATAAACAGAATTAAAGTAATTGAAAGCCAGCCTTATCCTGGGAGAGAGTAAAAGTATAGATTACTTTTTACATTTCCTTTTTGGAGAGTCAAGGATCCCTTGTTGTAATTTGTAGGGTAATAAGAATAAAACAGTATATAGCTTCCAAGCTAACAGAAGAAAAAAGTAAATTATTGAATTACCTAAAATAAACAGGAGATCAAAGAAAAGGAACAAGTGGGACAGGTAGATAGGACACAGTAGCATTAGAGGTTAATCTTCAAATATATCACTAATCTCATTAATTGAAAATGCAATATGTGCACAAAATACAGTAATCATCAAACTCAATTAAAGAGCAAAACCAACTGTCTTGTTGATAAGAGAAACATATTAAAATATGAATGAAGGAAATTTGAAAACAAAAGCATGAAAGACAATAAATTATGCAAGTATCCAGCAGATGAATGCTGTTGAACCTACAGTAATTATCAGTTAAAATAGACTTTAAGTTGAAAAGTGGGAATAACAGACATATTATAATGAAAAATCATTCATTTACCAAGAAGATAGAATTCTATATGTCTGTGTACCTAACAATATGGGCTCAAATTTTATAAGACAAAAATTTAAAAAACTGCAAGCAGATACAGAGAAATCTATGATTATAATGGGAGATTTTAATCCCAATATTGATTATTGAGAAGTTTCCTAACAAATAAATCATTAAGTTCATAGCATTGTTAAAATGACATGATTAACAAATGAAACTAATACAAATATATAGAAACTACAGGGTACACATTCATTTCAAACATACATAAAACATTTAAAAATGATCATAAACTGGGTATAATGTAAATCCAACAAATTTCAAAGTATTGAAATCATAGAAAGTTGATTTTGATTACAAAGTATTTCAGCTATAAGTCAATTTCAAAAACTAAATAAAACTCAAATGATTGCAAATTATGAAATGCTCCTATTAGCAAACTAAGGGTCAAACACACAAAAAGAAATTACAAAATTTTAAATTGAAAAATAATGAAAATATTGAATATCCAAGTATGCTTAGAGTGAAATTTATAGCCTCATATGCACATATTAGAAAAAGATAAAAACCTGAAAATCAATGAGCTGAGCATTATGTCAAGATATTAGAGACAAGATAGCAAAATGAAGAAAATAAATAATAATAAAGAAGATCACAAAATTACAAAAAAAAAAAAAAAAATATTCTCTAGGAAAACTCAACAATACCAAAATTAGCTACTTGGAAAAGAATGATTCAGTTGAGAAAATTCTGAAGAGATTGATCAAGACACAAAGAGTTAAATAATTTATGTTGGGAATGTAAAAAGAATTTTACAAACAAGGAAAATTATAAACCAAATCCACTTTGAACATTGTGGAGAGTTGCAACACCTCCTCTCCAGTTCATTAGTCTCACCCAGGGCAACTAACAAGGAGGTGATGATGGACAACTATCATACCAAGGAACCCAGAGAGACTACAACTGCAAGTAAGAGAGTCCCATCCATCGGCCCTAATGGATCACAGCCCCCTCTCAATTAAAGGTGGAGTGGACTATTACCATCACAGAATCCTCAGGATTGGGGAATGAACTATGGACTAAAATAGACTTACTGGTATTCTATTATGGATTTATTGTGATTCTAGCAATGGAAGAAATTACATCATTGATGTGGAGGCAGTAGACACTGGAGGTTCTGAGGGCAGGGAGAGGGATAAACAGGTGTAATGCGGGGGCATTTTCGGGGCTTGGGAATCATCCTGAATGACATTGCAATGACAGATAGAGGCCATTACATATCTTGCCATAACCTTCAGAATTGGGTAGAAGAGAGTGTAAACTACAATATAAACTTTAATCCGTGTTTAGCGGCAATGCTCCAAAATGTGTTCAACAATTGCAATGAATGTATCTCATTAATTAAGGATGTTGTTAATGTTGGTAAATGTGGGAGGTATGGGAAGTGGGGCATATGGGAATCCCCTACATATATATTTTTTTCCTTGCAAAACACATTGGATTTTTATTCATAGTACAAAAGTGTTTCTTAGTAAGCAACACAGTACAGAAAAACATAACATGTATGTTTATCCTTTAAAACCAGAACAGCCAAATGGAAAGTCAGTACCGGTTTTTATTTTCACTTACAAAAACTTTCAAAGGTACACATTGGGAATTAAACTATGTTTTTTCTTCTTTCGAGGGACATGCCATACATGTTTTCCAGTCAGCAATTATACCAAACACTTTACTAAACCAAAGCCAGACAGATGACTACTGAAGCTGTTTGCTACCTCCTCATGCTGAGCTAGAACACCATTTGGTAGGAGAAATTTGACATAAAGAAGAAATTGCAGAGCTTGCTGCTTTTTTTTTTTTAACTAAACTTACCCCAACAGAAAACCTAACGGATTGATTTATACAGGAAGGATTTTAAGCAAACCTGCACAAGCACACTTAGCATGCTCTGTGGAAAGGTCCCTCTTGGGCTCCGTTCAGCACACAGCTCCCATCACCGGTGCCCAGTCTGTCGGGAGCACCCATGTAGAAAGCAGTTTTGCCTTCATAGTACTAACATCTACAAAGCACACAGCATATAATACTTTGATCTTTAAGTGGGTAATCATGGAAATTCCAAGATTAGATCCACTAGGTTAGCCTGAATATTCATCTATAAAAATATTTTTTCAAAAAGAATGCTTCTGAAAATAGTGAGATTACATCAGGACCAGCAGAAGACAGTGATGAAAGGCCTGGAAACAAGCTGATTTTCACATGTAGCTTTTAGGTAAAGGGCTTAGTTGACTGCCGTGGCCAAGACTAGCTATAATAATAGGCGCTCTGGGAAATCTCAAGATATGGATAGTTTCACCCTAGATAAAAAAAACTCCCAAATCAAAAACCCACAGCTGGACCACTTGGGCTGAAGGCCTGAAACTGACCCAAGTGGAGGAATTGGGCCTACACAGAAGATTTGTGCAAAGGCTGCTGTGGTACTAGGGGCAGGGTGGGCTCGTGATGGTGGGTGACTCCACACTGTTGACATAACCATTTATGCTGGGGGAAGGGCTTCTCCCAGAAGCACCTGGGAGAGGTGTCTATTCTAGGAGTACTGGGGTTACAGAAAACAAGAAGGTGGTCCAGGAGAAACAGGTCCTGGGAGGGTCAGGGAATTTTCATTTTGACCCATCAATACTTTACATTAATTAACAGCAGCAGGGCACTCTTTGCAAGAAGTATTCTGTCGGCATTAGCCGAAGCCCCTCCAGCCCAGGGTGCTGGTGACGCCTGGACCCATCCTGCTGCTGGAGGTGGGAGCTAGTGCGGCAGGTTGTTCTGGGAAGCTGGAGTGGAAGATGATTTGCACAATGAAGTCACCACTAAGCTACTGCTTAAGTCTAGTCCCCGGCCTTTTCTGCTCTGTGGTCCAGAAACATTTCTTTAAAAGCCAGAAAATCTGTAAACATGAGCAACATGTCAAATATGTCACCAGCCACTTCATCGTTATGGTGCTGTAATGTTGTGAAAGCTGCCATGTTAAATCCAGGAATCCGCTCCAGCAGCTGTTCCTCAATATACTTTTCTACCAAGGAAATATATTCATTAAAAATGGGTGTGCAGGTGAGTTTATTCTCTTCCGTGTCTTCAAACTCCTGGTAGTACTTGTCCATGAAATTTCTCTGTAATAACTGGAACTCATCATCCATGATAATTGTCCTCTAAATATCCAACCATAGCATCAAATTCTGCATCAGAGGCGGAAGAGATGGACGGCGCGAAGCACTGCTCCTCTAAGGCGTCCGCCGCGGCGGCCTCCACCCACGCACAGGGCCCGGCCCCTGGGTCTTCTGCCCATCCCATTGCCCAGGCCCAGCCTCCGCTCTGCTCTGCTGAGCCCCAAATGGCATTGAGGGCACGTCCGCTGGCTGGGAGGGGGCCTCGCTGCCTGGCAACGACCTGCCCACGGCCTCCCCTATATTTTTTATGTAACATTTATGTAACCTAAGTATCTTTAAAACAAAAAAATAGTTGCAATATGGTGGCATTTTCAGAACATTGGAATTGTCCTGAATGATGTTACAGTGACGGATATAGGCCATTATATATCTTGTCATAACTTACAAAAATGTGTGGGATGGAGTTTAAACTATAATGTAAAGGATAATCCATACTTAGTAGCAATGCTCCGATATGTGTTCATTAATTATAACAAATGTACCACACTAATGAAGGATGTTGTTAAGGTGGGAAAGTGTAGGAGCAGTAGGGAGTGGGACATATGGGAATCCCCTACACTTTTTATTTAACATTTATGAAATCTAAGTATCTTTTAAAAAATTAAAAAAAAAATCCCCCCCAAACCACAAATAATATATTATTAAACCAAATGTGAACATGCCTAAAAAACAATTCATTATATTTAAGAAGGTATATGATGAAAATGCAAAGTTAATTTAATATTATAAAATAAACTGCCCATTTGAAGAAGAGAGGAGAAAAATCATACAATTATTTTAATTGATGTAGAAAAGCAATTAAATACAATTAAATATCCATCCTTGATGAATCTATTAATTAATGTCAATTTTCTTCAAATTAGTAGATTCAATGCAATCTCAACAAAATTATTAGATATTTTTTTTGTATACAAAAATCATCCTAAAATTTTCATGGGAATGCAAAGCTAGCACTGCAAAACAGAGGAGGGAAGGCTGGGTTTAAAAATAAGTGATGCTGGATCAATTGGGGAGAAATAAAACTTGACCTCTACTTCACACAACCCAGGGTAAATCAATTCTAGGTGAAATGATTCTTAAATGTGAAAGCTAAAACAATAAAGCTTTTAGAAGATAATAAAGAGAATATTTATATACCCTCAAGAAAGCAATTACTGGATACAGGAACAATTGATCATTAGTGAAATGGCATTAAATTAGACTATATTAAATTTAAGGACTTTGGTTTAACAAAGGACACTGTGAAGAGAGTATAAAAGCAAGTCGAAGAGAAGATATTTGTACACACATTTCACTAATGAAGGGCTTATATCCAGAATATATAGAGAATTCCCACAAATCACTTTTGTTTCTTTTTTATTAGTAGAACTTGCTGAAAGGAAAAGCAATGTAAAAATGGACAAGAGACTTCAATAGGGTTTTACAAGTGAGACTGTCCAAATGACTAAGTAAGCATAAGAAATGTTGTCAATCTCATTTCAAGGAGAAATGCATATTCAAACCACAATGATCGACTGCTACACACAAACCAGAATGCTAAACTTGAGAAGGCTGAACAAAAAACAAGAGTGAATGGAAACACAAAGATCAAAACTCTCAGCTACCATTTATGGGGGGTGTGAACTAGTACAACCACTTAGGAAAATAGTTTGTCATTCTCAGCTCAAGGTGGCAATAAGCATATGCTGCAAATTAGCAAATTCTCTCATACTAACATAGCCACTGAAATGCCAGTACATGTGTGCTTGGAAGTATGTGCCAGCAAGTTTAGTGCATTATTATTTGTAACCATTAAAAATAGGTATAACCTCAAAACCAATCAAGAAAAAAATATATTAAATAATAGATGCTATATTCATAAAATGGAAGGCTACTAAAGAATGAGAATGCATAAAACGTAACTACATGCAACAAGGTAATAAATCCCCCTAAACTATATCAAATTTTTAAAAAAGTCACATACATGGATAAATACATACTTACTTTTTAAACAAAGAAATAGAGATCATATTACATGAAGCTAATGTTATGTAACTTCTTTTTTAATTTCTATCATGGACAGCTCGAGATATTGACACATATAGATCTAAGGCTTTTAGATTTTAAAGACTATTATGTAGCATAGATGTGAAGAAATTAATTTAGCTGTTTCTACAGTTTGGGGTATTTTAGTTATTTTCTATCTTATTTCAAATCTATTTAAATTAATATGTTTTTTATACCCACAGTTTTCATACTTCATTGTATCCTTTGAAAGTGGAAATGGTGGCTTTCTCCTTTACTAAGTACATGGAGTTTAAATTGTAATACATATTTTAAAACTTCCTTCCAATAAGTTCATATTAACTATACTTCTAATAATTTGGGGGTGTTTTTTACATTTTAAAGGACCTCTAACTCCAGCAAAGGGTCTTAAATGAATTATTTGCTGCTCTGGAAATTATCCATTTAGTGCTTGTTTTGCTGGAGGAGAGAGTGCAGTGTGGTAAAAAGAGAGCACAAGTCAAACACAGTGGGGCTTAAATTCTGGATTTGTTGCTTGCTGAATATATGTCCATGGAACAAGTCTCTCAAATTCTCTGAGGCACCATTTTGTGATAATAAACTTCACTGTCATGCAAAGATATTTTAAGAGTTACAGAAGATATTTTGAATATGGTTATTAATAGAGTGCATGTTTCCATGTTTGTTCTTTTTTCAATTTAAACAATGGTATATTTACGAACTGCAACTAAAAATAACTTTTTTTAAAAATTTTTTTTATTGTGGGTAAAAATCAAAATTTTCACAATACATACCAACATTTGCAAAATGATATATAAATATATATGCATATATGTGCATTTGCTTACAAAAATGTTATATATATATAAAAATATATTTTAAGAGGTGCTTAGATTACCCAAAATATTACACAGAACCCACTGGGATTCCCATGTTGCCCACCTCCCACACCTCCCACCATATCCCACACAAACATCTCCCACAAGTGTGGCCCACCACCCTCAATGGACTTACACTTCCTGGGGCCACTTGTCACTTTTGGGGCAGGGAGGGGACGAGCAGTTGAAATACAGGGGCTTCTTTGGGATTTGGAGGTTGTCCTGAGTACTGTTGTGGCAACGGATGTAGGCCATTTTAAATCAGCACACACCACTCAGAACTGTGTGGGAGAGAGTGTGGTCTACGGTGTGAACTGTGGTCTAAAAATAACGCTTTGACTGGTCTGGAGTGAACCTTGGTCCATTGCCTCCCCAGTAGCCAGTTTCTCTTCCTTATCTCTTTTTAGTAAACCCATCTCTCTTTACTATATGGTAGCCATGTAGTTTGGATGGGAACCGGTCACACCTCTAGCTCCAAGGGTGGACACCGATTGATGTGAGCATGTTGGCATAATCACAGTTCCTGTTGCCACAGTCATTGGTTCAAGGATGAGCAACCATCTAAGCCTAAGGCAATGACCACCTAGCATTTACTCTGACCACAGTTTTTGGTTCATGTTTGTCTAATCAAAGTCAAACTCCTAACTTTTATTTGTTGCTTGTCAAAAGCTGCACTCTTGCTACATCACTGTGAACGAGCAAATCTGCAGCTGTAATATCTGTTGGGAATCACTTTGCAAAGAGGAATATCAACCTCAGGAAGAGGTTAACGTGAAAATATTGAACTAAGCCCAATGAATTACCAAGAAATTGATATTCCTCCTCACACTGATAACTAAAAGAAAAGCCTTGAGTTTTCTAGCTCAGCTCTATAAATCCCTTTGCATTCTCCCTCAGCCCTTATTTCTCCTTCACATCACATCCTCCACCAACCTCGCTAAAAAAATGTTTCCTTCCATTCATTGCAATATTGCTTTCTTTGGAAACTAAAACAAAAGCTTCTTGGTTTCACAGGAGGGTATTTTTTCCCTTTAGGTCCCTTGACTGGCAAAGGGAAAGTCACTGCAGCATCTTCTGCTAGTTCAATGGAAGAAAGCCAGAAGGAGCTGGCTATTCGTAGGACTCGTTTGGAATTTCAGTGCCCAGCATAAATGATTGAAAAGGATCATTTATGAAGTTTCTCTTGTAACATCTATGAATAAAATATTAATAATAAAGGAATGTAATGATTCCTTATAATATAGTTCTGTGGTCAGCATTTAAATGTCACCTGTGCAACTGCTTTAGAGGGTAGGTGTTATTATTACTATCCCCAATTTATATTTGGGGTAACTGATTTTAGAGAATTTAAAATAATTTGCCCAAGGTCACACAGAGAGATAAAGAAAGCATCATAGAAATTGACAATTTGGACTTAATGAAATCTCTTAATGACTTTGGGTATATTCAAAAGCTATACCCTTTACTATGCCTCCCAGCATTCACATTATCTAGGTGAATCTTCCTTTCATCTACAATGAAAATAGTAACCATGAGCAATTCTTTCCTATACCGATATTTCCATCTTTCATTTCACTTATATTCCAGGGATAGGCCACCTCTTTGGAGTTGACACTTCTACTCCTCTAGGCAGGATTTGAAAGAAAACATTTTTCAAAGAGAGTTTTACATTCCCAGAGTAAAAAAAGGACTTCAGAAAGTTGATCATAAGAAGCTGTTGATTAAGGGAATTGAAGAGAGGAAATTAGGCCATTGTAGGTTCCTCCAGAATCACTTTTCTGTACCACCTTGTTGAGGACTATCACTTATATAAAACTTTCCAGTTTTCAAGGCTCTCTCCTCTACTGGCTAAACAATGTGAGAGCAAGGCCATACTTTATTCAACTTTTATTCCTAAAAACATTCAAATTGCTACCCTTACATATTCAAAGTCTCTGTTTTCACATTCATTATCTCATTCTATTTTTTTAAACAAATCTGTGAAGTAGTTGGAGGAAGATATCATAATTTTTCCATTTTTATAAATGAAGACATTTATGAAATCATCCAGCTAATAAGTGAGAGAATGCATGGCTCTGGGCTCAGGTCTTGACACTTTAGGATTAAAATTATTTTCATTATGCCATACTTCCTCAAAATTTTGGTAGATCCATAATTAGAGGTGGATATAAAATATATATCCTCAAGTCAAATAAAAATGATACTTGAATTATCTATAGTAGTGAAGAATGCATGACTGAAATCCCCTACCCCATTCTATTATGGTGACCTTTACTCAATCACCATTGCCATTCATGCTGTCAATAAATAATTTAAATCATTTTGAGTTGTAAAAACTGTTCTGGAATTGATGCAAAAAGAGGAGTCAATTGTAAATTCCAAATAGAGCATAATCATATTCCTCTCTATTCTTTAAATGCAATGAGATTACTGCAGTAGGCTGTTTTGCTGGAGAAAGCTTAGCTAGCTTTCCAGACTAGAAAATATTGAGCAAATCTTTTCTGAAACTACTGTTGCCAAGATGATTTTATTCCCCTTCAGAGACCTGTGAAGAAAAATATAAGGGGACTATCCATTAAATTGGATTTTTGGAATGTATACAAATGAAAGTGCTCAAAATTCTCTATTGTTTCATCTTTGGGAATGGACTACTGACAGTAAATCCATCAATAATATTTATTAGTTATATTTTATGTTTAATAACTTTATGTTTGTTCCTGGAAGGTTTGCTGTTGTGAATGTACAAAGGCATACTGCACAGAATTCCCATACTCAAAACATTTGTAAACTTGTAGTAAACTCTCTTTCCAACCTTCTGTGCCTTTTGACAAAGATGTAGCAGGGAGACTGTTGCCATTACTTCTAAATAAAATAGACACATCCAAAGTTCAGTAAAAAATACTTATTGAGTATCTACTGTGTGCTAGACATAATTCTAGATTTAGGGGTACAGTGGTAAACAAAACTTTAAAACATCCCACGAAACTCATGAAACACATTTTTGTGATAAGAGAAAATTGTTTACCTAAAAATTATGGGGGAAAATGGCCAGAAACACAAATAAACCAAATAGGCGACTAAAAGGGTGGTTAGTAATACTTGTTTGGAAAATGAACATTAACTAAACATAGACCTGAAATCAGATGAATCGAACCCATTTGGGCTTGCTCTTTCCTTCCACATGGTATAGTTTCCCCTCTAGGAGGAATGACTGTGAAAACCTTTGCAGTTATTGGCTGAGCAGCCTTCCTGTTTTCCTTTCTTTTCTAGTGAATTGCTTTAGAATATACCTATTATTTCTATCATTGTTCTGTTAGAAATCACTCTGATTTGTTAAATTTAGGAGGAGATTGTTTAAATAATATAATATATTGGTTTTTTAAAAACGTTATGAACATATGTATCTATGAGTCTGAATTGGACCATGACATTGACTGATACAAACAAAACCCAACAACAATGATAACAATACAAGAAAAATAGCAAATCTCCAGCTTCTTAAAATAAATGATATCTGTTGCTTGATGGCAATCCAAGACTCTAACCTGTCTGACTTGCCTGAAAGTGATAACTTTGTAAGTGATCATTTGAATTACCCAAAGTATTGTTGTTGTTGTTGTTTTTTCAAAAGGATTCACCCTAGTGTGCTTTAATAAGATTCCCTCTTGCATTTGAAACTGTATTTAATTTAAATGTTATATTAACACATTAAATTATGCCTCTTCCTATAGCAGAAAGATGTATTTATCATAACTTTTATTAGACAAGAATAAAGAATTCTGAGAACTCTGATATTTCTTTTTCACTAATGCATATAAAAGTAATCAATCAAAACTTAGTCTGGAAAACAATCTACTTCAGTGTGGTAACTCATAACCTCCTTCTAGGAAGGAAATGGCATTCCTGATAAAATGCATAAGTAATCTCTGATGAAAAATAATGCAACTGGACGTCATTTTGGGAAAGCAGTAACCAAGCCATCTGGAGGATGTTTGGTCAAGAGTCTAGTGACTTTTTTTCACCAGACGTTCCTTTCTTTTTCTATCACAAATATCTCAACAAAGAGAGAAATATTCTTTCAAAGTATGGTCTTGGGAAAACGGGATATTTACATGCAAATGAAGTTGGACCCCCACCGCATAACATGTACAAAAATGAACTCAGAATGAATTATAGATCTAAATGTAAGAGCTACAACTGTAAAACTCTTAGAAGAAAATATAGGCACAAACTTCGTGACCTCAGTTTAGGCAATGATTTCTTAGATACAACACTGAAAACACAAGTGACCAAAAATAAAAGTAGATAAATTGAACTTCATTAAAATTGAAAACCATTGGGCTTCAAAGGACACCATCAAGAAAGTGAAAAGACAACCTACAGAATGAGAGATAATATTTGCAAAACATATTTCTGGTAAGGGACTGAATCCAGAATATATGAACTCATCAGCTTAATAATAAAAATGCAAATAACCCAATTAAAAATGCACTAAAGATTTGAATAGACATTTTACAAAATATACAAATGGCAAACAGGTACATAAAAAGATGCTTAAAATCATTAGCCATCAGAGAAATGCAAATCAAAACCACAATGCGATACCATTTCACACCCACTAAGATGGCTATAATAAAAAAGACAGACAATAACAAATGCTGGCAAGTACATGCAGAAATTGGAACTTTCATACATTGCAAAATGTTAAACAGAGTTAGCTTATGACCCAGCAAGACCACCCCCAGGTTTATATCCAACAGAAATGAAAACATAATGACCACACAAAAACTTGAACACAAATGTTCAAAGCAGCATTATCCATAAGAGCCAAAAAGTGAAAGCAATTTAAATGCCTATCAACTGTTGAAGGGCAATCAAAATGTGATATATCTATACAATGGAGTATTACTCTGCCCCCAAAAAAGAATGAAATAATGATACATACTATAACATGGATGGGGCTTGAAACATTATGCTAAGTGAAAGAAGCCAGTCACAAAAGACCACTTATTTTATGATTTCATTTATATGGAATGTCAAGAATAGAGATATCTATAGAAATTAAAATAGATTAATGATTGCCTAGGGCTTGGTGTGTGGGAAAACGGTGAGTTATTGCTCATGGTTATGGAGATTCTTTCTAGGGTATTGAAAATATTCTAAAATTAGGTAATGGTGATGGTTGTACAAACTAAGAATATATTAAAACACCACTGAATTTTACATATAAGTTTGAATTTTATGGTATGTGATCATACTCTTAAGAAATGAGAGAGAGAGAGATACAAATTTGGCCTGGTAGAAGTCATTAATTTTGAAGAAAGATAATAATAGTTTGATGTAGCAATTTATAAATAAATCTTTTTCCATCTTTTTTCATCATTAAAAAATTCATAACTAAATTTGATCTCTTGCTAATTTTTACTCATGACATTCTTTCACTCCTCTTCCTAAAAACTTAGTCTGGTAGCTAGAAACAGAGCTTTACTGCAGTGACACCTGTTCATTCTCAAAAAGATTTGCTGTATAAAAATATAAAGGAGGGAGGCATCCCAATTATCTTGTTAAGCCTTATTCTTTTACCACTCTCAAATCATATAGCTCTTACACCTTATATCTTAAAGGAACCAAAGTTAACTATTCGACCCTCCTTCCTGCAGACACAGATACAAGACACTAATGTGTGATATTTGATCCTGATTAGAGCTTTGTCTCTATAGTAAACAGCTCTCTAGTCCACAATATTCCTTTACTAAGAATTCTCTTCCTCCCAAGCAGCCATGTATATATAGTGTGACCCTACTATCTTGGTCATAGGTCAGTGTCATGGGGTAGCCATGTGACATACGTTAGACCAATTGCATTGTCCAAAGCGGTTTGGGGAAAAACCTAGTCAATTTCTGTACATGAATATGGAAATCCAGCAATCCAGGTCAGTGGTGCTTAGCTATATATACTTGGAGAAGCAGAGAAAGCTGATCCATAAAGAGGAAAATTCAAGAAGTTACTAAGAAAAACTGTGATGAGGCATATGCAGTGTCACAAAGAAAGGTCACCTTAGTTATTGACCCATTTTCATTTCTTTTCTGAAATTCCTAAGAAGCCCTCATTGTATTTTCTGCCCATATGTAAATATTATAACCAGCCCCCTTTCTGCTGCAACTAGCAATATTAATAGATATTATATACCAAAGGTTTACTATAAAATAGGCACCTTACTAAGCACTTTGTATGCACTAACTCATTTAATCCTCATATAAACCCAATAGAGTAGTTACTATGATCCCCCTTAGTTTACACATGAGGAAACTGAAGCACAAAAATTCTACAAATTTGCCTCCCATTACATCGGTTTAGCTAGGTTTTGAACACAGCCATTCTAACTTCAATGTCTGTGTTGCATTCTTATTATAAATCCAGTTTTTATTTTGATATTTCTGTGGATTTCTATTGTTTAAAACCAAAAGAACATTTACTAGGTCAGCTTCATAACCTAGGGAGTTGTGCTGTGGAAGTCAGAACCCTCAAGAAACGCCTTTGAGCTCTTCAATTTTCTGTCCTTTAAAATTGGTGCTGCGCTCAGCAAGCTACCTTTCTCCTTTGCCAGCTGCTTGCTCTTAGGCTATATCAATGAAGGGCCCTAGAGATGACCAGGAAGCCAGAGGAGGTATAAGGGATGCGATTGTGCAGTGTTTTTCTGCAGCAGGAGTTAGTACCGTTAGTAAGTGGTTCCAGTCTCTCGCTTTTATCCATCCTCCCAGAGGCAACCTCAGTGTGCCTTTGCAGAGCAATCCTACCCAGCAGGACAATGCCCTTTCTTAGAAGCTGAACCCTAGTTTCATGGGGAACTGCTCCAGCTCTTGAAGTTCTGACAACAATCAGGCAGCCCCCTGTTTTAGGGTCTGAGTCTCAGTACTTCAGAGCTCTTACTCCAAGTTTCAGAGTTCTATAGCTCCAACCCCTTTCCTTTACTTGCCTAGACCTAGAGAGGGTAGCTGCTTCCTGATATTATTACCTCTTAAAAACCATTTTTTTCCTCTTTCAGTCTTTCCTATACCTCTTGATTGAATTATCTATATGAAAGTCTCTCTTTTAAAAATCACTTTGCGATTAATGTTGCCATGATCAGACCCTGATTGTTATGGTCATTATTACCAACTTTCCTTTGAGGAGCCTGCTTCAAAGATTCTTTTTTCTTGTTCTTCTAAGCTTCTGGGTTGAGCCAAAAATACCACTTGAGGAGAAGGCATTCACAGGGAAGCACAACAAATATTTAATAAATACCTACTACGTGCCATGTGCCAAATATTTTTAGTGCTGGAGATAAATGTTGTAAATCATAGTCATGGCTCAAGTTATTATAGAGCTGAATCTGGGAAGAGAGAGAAGTACATTGTCTTAGTTTGCCAGGGCTGCCATGACAAATACAACACAATGGGTTGTCTTAAACAACAGGAATTTATTGTCTCATAGTTTGAGAGGCTAAATGTCCAAAATCAAGGCAACACCAGGCCATGCTTTATCCAAGAGTCTGTAACATTCTGTGGATAGCTTGCCAGCAAACCTTGGCATTCCTTGGCTTGTAGATGTTCTCTGCCTCTACCACATGGCAACCACCATCTCTTTCTCTGGATTCCCCAGCATCCAAATTTCCTCTGCTTGTAAGGAATTCAGCCATATTAGACTAAGGCCCACTCTGATTCATTTTGGTCTCATCCAAATAAGATCTTAAAAGATCCTGTTTCCAAATGAGTTCACACCGGTAGGACTGGGAATTAGGACATGAACATGCCCTTGAGGAGGACATGATTCAATCTACCACACACAGGGAGAACTCCAATACAATGTCATGTGATATTTCAGGATGAACATAGGGTGATATAGGAACACATAGTACAAGTTCCTAACCCAGGCTCAGGGAGTGAATCCCCAATCCCAAAGACCACTGGAGAAAGAAAGAAAAGAAATCTATACTTTTAGACTATTTTGGTGTCTTCTTTATCTCCAAATCTCTGCTTTCTACCAAATCTTTTCTCTTCTTCTGGAAGTTCTTTTCTTGAATACAGTGATACCTAGAGAGAGGTAAGAAAGGAGATGATCCAAACCTGGCCATTCTTCCAGTTCCTCAATAACTTAATTTTCTAATGACTATATCTAAACCAGAAGAATTTACTTTTATGCTCCTGAGATGCTTCCTTTAGAAGAGAGCTGGGTAAGAAGAAAAAGAAGAAAGAACAAGCTGAGAGTTGTAGAGGATTTTGTGAGATACACAAAGACTGAAAAAAAAAGGTGTAAAGTGCTTATTTTGGACAAATTAAAAGAAAGCTTTCAATGGAGTAGAGGTAAACACTGTTCATATGATTTATAGAGCCTTTTTGCTAACAAAGGGAGATAAAGAAAATTAAATTTTATTTTTCAAAATATAACCACAAACAGCTTAAGAATGTAAGAACAAATAAGGTTTTGGGGGGGGCGGGGCGCGGAGGAAAGGAAACAGCCTTTAGAGAATTGGAACACATTTTAAAACCCAAGTCACTCAAAATGCCCTGATTTTAGTAATAAAATATGCTTGTTTAATTACATACCTCCACAACTAAATTGGAACGTACACTTCTTTGACAACTGAGAAAACCAAAAATTGGACATCATTAACCTTGAATGCCTGAGGGCATATGTTATTTTTGCTTAGTATAAAATAATTGAATCTAAGTCTAGACACCTGGGAACAATTATGGAACAAGCTCTTTATTTTCCATATCTTATGATACCTTTTGGGAAAGACATGATTTCTCATCTTAAAAACAAACAAAACCCTCTCTAGACTTTCTTTTGTCACCTAGTTTCACCTTTTATCTCACCTTCACTTCACTGCCTTTAAATTCTCACTTCAGTTCACTAACTGAAACTAGTAAACTTTTTTTTCAGACATTAACTTAGTCTTTCTGAAATTTTTGATGCAGCCTTTCCTTTGCCTAGATTTCCTGACAACACTCTTTAATACTTTCAGTATTATTTTTCCTTCTTAGTCCATTCCACATATTAGACACCTACTGTATTATGTGCCAAGCAATATGCTAGGTGTTGGGAATAATAAGGTGGATAAAATAAGGTCTTTGCTATCATTTTCTAATTTGAAATAGAGATATGTTAACAGACAATAGTTATGAGAATACAGAAGAGTGATACTTTATCCTAATTAGTGGGACCAGCACAAGTGTTCTGGGGAGAGGACATATGATCTGAATTTTTAAGGAAAGAACAAATGAATTGGCCATGTGTGGTAAATCTACCCACATATACATATATTATTTTCTTCCATGGCAAAGGAGTTACATCTGGGTATATTTGCCCAGTCAGGGACAAAAACCCTCAGTCTCTTGGAGAAAGATATGGTTATGTGATTAAGCTCCTGCTGAAGGAAAGCGAGCAGATGTCATGTGTGTCACTTCCAGAAGTGGCTTCATGAAATTTGGGAATATATTCTTTTACATGATTCTCCTCTCCAATAACCTGAAATGATGATGATGATAATGATGACAGCAACCTTGGAAGCTATGTGCTGAAGGCAGTGTCACCACCGACCTTGAATTCTGAATAACGGCACAGAGAAGTACTCCATCCCTCCATCTCCCTGACCTCAAACAGACACTGAAAGACTTTAGAAAGTACAGTGATATGATTTATATTTAACTATAATGTGTATAAAAGTTTGGGGTATGTTGATACAGGAAGGAGTAGACAGAGCAGGAGCCCTCTGGATATTGAGGTGAGAATTAATGAAAGCCTGGGTTCTGGTGCTGGATGGTTGAGTTAGCATTCTGCTTATATCACATACAAGATGAATGACTTTCCATAAAATTAAGATAACTTGGAATTTATCCTAAAAGATTAATATGTGGATTAAATGTGATAATCTATATAAAGCAATTAGAAACAGCTCTAGATAAATGGTAAGCACTCAAATATTAGCTGCTACTGCTATGACACTACTATTTTTAAGGCAGCAAAGATAGCTAGGAGGACATTTTAAAGAAAGATTTACTTGATATCATCCAAGTAAACCAAATGGATTCGTAGAGAGAAGAATTGATTCTTCCCAGATCTCCATCTTGAGCATCTAAATGGATGTTAGTGCCATTCTAAGAGATAAGGAAAATTAAAGAAGGATAGAGATAGATGTAGAGATGGAGATGGAAATAAATAGAGGTAGATAAAAATGAAAGAGAGAAGTGGCGGGGAGCAGTAGTATAAGAATGACAAAAGGATGATGGAGTAAAGTTTCTTCAATTTTATACATATTGAATTTGTGGATAATCTAAAAGGAAATATCAAATAGGGAATTGAATATATTGTTTTGCACACAGAGAAAGATATAAGCTGGGGAATAACGGTCCACATATTTGTGGTTGTAGAATCTTTGGAAGTGGAAAAGAAGGATTTACTGAGAAGAAATAGTTGAAGGATGGGAACAAAATCTTCGAGTGCCTGATATTTTGGTATAAGTAAACACACAAGCCTCAAAAAGAATCTTAGGAGTACATAGAGCAGCAAGGGAAAAAAAAATAGGATGCTGATGTTTTGAATTCAAGACAGGAGAGAACATCAAGAAAAAGAAAATATCTACCCTTTTAAATTCTATTAGAGATATCATTTAGAAAATAATATGAAGGATAAGCATTGTATTTAACAAGCAAGAGGCTATTGTATGTCTTTGAAAAGAACATAATAGTTTGGGGATGGAGCGTAGTGGAGACAAAAGCAAATCTACACCATTGAAAAGTCAATGGTAACTTCTATTACTGGCAGTATGGGAGACTAGATATTTTAAAAACCCTCCCACTAATAACCACTTAGGAGTGCTAGATAATCATATTTTAAAACCTTATAAATGGATAGCTAAGATGGCATGTAATTAGGGAGATGGTAATTGGAATTCATTGAGATAAGTGAACATTGAGACAACCAACTCATACTACTAACATATTTTTTTTTTCTCTCATTTCAACCCCTTGAGCCACAGATACTGAGCTGGCAATTGTAAGTCAGAGAGAAAAGTATAGGCTATTCATTAAACACTAATGGGATCATTGGTTCTTCATAGGAAAATTAATGAAATTAGATGCAATTATCTCATACCGCCCACATAAACAAATTCCACAGTAATTTAAAATTACTAAATTACATATATATGAATGGAAAAAAAATTAAGTGTTACTGTATCAAGTATTTTCAAGAACATGGAGTTAAGTGGAAAATTCCAAACTCTATAGGTGGAAGTGTAATTTGATATAACCATGTTAGAGAAGAATTTAGTGATCTTTACTGAATACTGAAATATATATTCACTACAACCAGCAATTTTGTTAATAGGTATACATTAAAAGAATCTCTTGTAAATGTTTACAAAATTGTTTGTTTCAGTCTAAAACAAGTAAACAAAAGATAAAACCCAAAAACCAAAAACTCAAAAAAATGAATGTACCTCAAAAATGAAATGTTGAATGAATAAGACAAGTTTTAAAACATAGAAAATTATACTACAAACATAATTAAAGGACACATATACTTGTATATGTAGTAGAATGATTGGGTATTCTTTCTGGTTCCAGAACCTACAAGCTCTTCTGCAATGTAACCCTAGTGGTGTTTTAGTTTTCCCCCTCTATAAAATTGGTTGTTTGGATGGTTAAATGAAATAATATGTGGAAATACTAAGAAAAGTTCCTGATACCTTATAAATGCTCAACAAATATAAAAAGTCAATGCTGTTTTATCCCCCTTCTTCTTCTTCTTCCTTCTTTTTCTTATTAAAATATGGACAGTAAGTAAACACACCAATTGATTACAGTGATTGTCTCTGGCATGGGAGGTGAGAGCAGTAATAAAGTACAAAGGGAACTTCAACCTTATCAGTAATATTTTTTTCTTCCATCTATTGAAATATATGAAACTAATATAATAAATTAATATAAATGCATTCCACAAAGAGGGCACAATGATATTTATTATTTTACTCTCTGCACTTGTATATACAAAAACATCAATCTTAAAACATAAAGAAGCATCTGGAAACCTTAAATAATTGTTTCATTACTGCCCCTCCTCTATAATAGTCAAAAAAAATGAACTTAGGCAAATGACTTGTCAGAGAGCTTAGAAAGAGAATGTCCATATTTCCTATCATCCAAATGACCAGATTAGTGGGCCTACAAATACAGTGTTATATATGTTCTGTTGAAGCAAGTTTGGAAGTATCTTAGCGAAGTTTGAAAATGGAAAAAACCTGAATTTGCATTTTTAGGAGGGAAAGAGTGTGGCAGTGTATCTCCCATCATCCTTTAAAGAATTAAAATAGCATAGAAAACAGTATCTGCTCACAGAACCAAGCCAGCTAGGCCTGTTCATCTGCTAGAGATATGTGTACACTCAGTGAGCTTTCTCTAAGCCTTTTCCATCCTGGAATTTAAGAAACACACCTGATTTTAATGAACTTTTCCTATTCTGTCAATTCAATTTTATTTGTCAGACATACTGCTTTGAATTTTAGTTTCAAAACTATCAACTGTGAGTCTATCAGAAATATGTTTTACAATAGTGTAGTATATGTCTCTTTATTTAGATAGATGAGGCAAGAATGAGTGATAGTGGAGATGTATGAAAGAAATGTGTATTAGTATTTACAGGTCCCAAAACAGAGAAGAGCAGCAGCCCACACAGGTCACACAGGAAAGCATGTCAGGCCGAAGGATAGGTCCAACCAAGGGGAGTGGAAAGAAAAGGTGCCTGTTTATCTTGTATAAGCAGGTGTCAGGGGTGGGCACTGAGGGACCTAACAATGGGATGTAAGATGCCGAGGTGCTACAGTAATGCAAAAGCCCCTTATGTTACCAACCTCTGATACACTGTGGCAGCCTGAAGGTGAGAAAAGCTCCTATATTATTTCACTACAAATAGCAAAATCACTGATTAAGATGATATTGCAAGATGATTAAATTTCCAATCCTTGGAAAACAAATATTGATGTGATCACTCTTGAAAAGTAGATCAGTGTTTGAACAATATGGTCCCCAGGCTCCTCCTCTGTGTTCTCTCACTTTATATCTTAGGATGTCCATGAGGCATACCAAGCTCTTTTACTGTCAGAATGGAAAAATGAGGCGGCCGTGTAAACGTTACCAGTGCTAATTTAATGGGGGATGGGGTGGGTTGAGTATATTCTCACAGAGCATTTCTTACAAGCTTTACAATAAAACATTTATTTGATCAGCTATAATTATATAATGCATTCAATCTTTTAGCCAGAAAGAAGACCTGCAGATTGCTGAATAGAATAAGAAATTATTGACTACATCCAACACACTTAAAATGCATCTAAATGAGGTAAACAGGGATATGTGTGTCCTGGAAATACAAGATAAAAGAAAAATAAATATGACTACAGTGGGCTTCCAAACCACTCCGCTTAAAGGGAAACTAGGGGAACAAACTAAATCATGTTTTATGAATTAAAGCTTTCACAGGAAAAAAGATAAATGTATTTTAAAAAATAAATCTAAATGCGGCAGTAGAATCCATGGAGATAGTGCATGTAAGTGTACTGCAAGCAAGGCTTTACAAGGATATTAAACAAAGAATACAAGAGAGAAAATAAATGAGAAATATGAAAATAATAATGGCTCAAAAATGTCTAAGAGCTCCCTAACTATTTAATTCTCTTTTTTGTTTATCTTTAAAAGACATATGAGAAAAGATCTTGCCAAAGATAACCATGTTAAAATAAGGAAATATAAAAATAGAAACATGCTTCAAATGAAAATGCATTTAAATCTTGATATTTATCTAATAAGATAAAAGCTTTAGCAGTAAAAGCATCATTGCACTTTTTAAAAATTGAATGCCAGAAGATAATTTAGAGGTAGGAATTGTGAACTGAAGTAATAAGAATTATGTTAGGGAAAAATTTGAAAACACCAATAAGATAATGAAATAAATATAACAGAAGTTTAAACTTAAAAAAGCACAAAAATCCAAACTCAGATGGAGGAGAAATCATATAATATTTGGATTGTTTTAATTTTTTGATACAAGAAGTCATGACATTATATTTTTATTTTAGGTTTAAGGAGGATTATTATATAGGTTATAAACCTAGTTAAAGGGTGTGAGTTCAAAGTAGAGTGAGTAATGAGAGAAGTCCAGTTATATTTTAGGGTCCCAAATTACTTAGAACTGATTAATTTATAAGACTAAATAGTCTTGCTTGAAAAAGTGATAAACAGCAGTTGATTCATAATTCTTGAATAAATATTTGGTACTGGAAACTTTAGAAGATAAAGCTACTCCTGCCCTAGCTGGTGAGGAATAATGGAGGAATTACTTTATGATGGTTTCACTTCTTTTCTTTCTCATTTAAGTTGAATCATACTCTTGTTTGAAAACTGAGAGCTAATGGCTTCAGCAGGTCAGAATAAATGAAATCCTTGAAAGAGGACAAATACAGTAATTGCTAAGTGAAGTAAGGTTAGGCATGTAGGTACCATAGAGATGCTATTCGATATTGAGAGTTGGGAAAGGCGGGAGAAGGAATAACATAGTATTTGTACAATGGAAATGGATATGGAAATCAATGTGAGGTCTCTGCTGAAACAAAAAATGCAGTTCAGCTCACAATGCTAGGCATTGGGTTTTCCTTTAAAAGCTTGATATCTAAATTAAGGGTCACAAAATAAAATTACTAAAGGGGTTAGATTAATTTTTTCAAAAATTAAATGGCCAGATGTAAAAGAATAGAGAATAAAGAGGATTATAGCAAATTTGAAAGCAGAGATATACTTCCAAGTTGACACTTTCTACTCAGAAGGAGCCTATTGTTACCAAAAGGGAATATGGACCCAGAATTACCAATATTCTTTTTCTTTTTTCTCACCTGCCCACAATCCTTCCATGGTGTCAGAGATTGATTCATGTACCCCACAAAAGACATGCTCAAGTCTTAATCTGCATTCCTGTGGGTGTAAACCCATTTGTAAATGGGCCCTTTGAAGACATTATTATCAGTTAAAGTATGGATACATTTGAGAATAGAATTCTGGATCATCTGATGTTTAGATGAAGCCAGATTGAATCAGAATGGACTTTAATCCATATGATGTGAGGCCTTATAGAAGGAGTAAATTTGGATATTGTCAGTCAGAAGAGCCAGAAGTCAGTAGAAGCCAGAAGCCAGAAGCCAGAAGAAGCCAGAGAGGAGAGGTAGATGTTCATCACCAAAATATTACTGGCCCCAGGAGAAAGCATGGCTTTGCTGACATCTTGATTTTGAACTTCCAACCTTAAAAACTCTGTCTGTTCATATTATGGTTGAGTCCTGAATCTCAGCAGAGCTGCAACACCTACTCTTCAGTTCATTGGACTCACCCAGGACAACTAGCAAAAGGATGATGATGGACAGCACAGGAAGCGGAGAGTTTCTGTAACTGCAAGCAAGACAGTTCTGTCCATCTGTCCCATGAGCTCTAAGCCCCCTCTCAATTGGAGGCAGGGTGGGCATCACCATCCCCAAATCCTCAAGACTGAGGAATGAACAAACATAAGAGGGGAAAGCAACTATGGACTAAAGTAGACTTAGGATTATTCTAGTAATGGAAGAACTTGTATCATTCATACAAAGGCAGTGGTCACCAGAGGTTTTGAGGAGAAGAAGAGGGAAGAATAGGTGCAACATGGGAGGCATTTTTAGGATGTTGGAATTGTCCTGCATGACATTGCAATGATGGATAAAGGCCATTATATATTTTGTCAAAATTATGTGGGGCAAAGTGTACACTGTAATATAAGCTATAGTCCTTGGTTAGTACAGTGTTTCAATATGTGTTTATCAGTAATAACAAATTTACCACACTAATGAAAGTCTTTGTCAATGTGGGAATGTGTCAGAGGGGGAATTGGTGGGTATATGGGAATCTCCTTTATTT
>JAKSZT010038599.1:14308006-14680004 GCA_026826555.1 Tolypeutes matacus | reverse complement strand
TTGTTTAAGCTTACATGTCATGTGGTATTTGTCACAGCAGTTCTGTCAAAATAAGACAATGAGTTACCAATATGCCTCACTTTGCCTTGCCCCACACTGCCTCCCCTCCCCTCCCTTTCCTTCCGTTTTCCGATCTTCTCTTTCTCTTCTCTTTACTTTTAAAGTAGAAGTCAGAAAACCAGATTTTACATAAAATTTCCAAATTTTTCACTGCTTCCAACTAATTTGAAAAAAAGAAACACGGAAAGCCACATAAAATATATATGTGGGGATAGATACAGCCCACGCACTGCCATTTTCAAACCCTGGCCTAAATAGTCTAATTGCCATGGTTTAGATTATTTAATTAGTTCTGGGTTGAGACAAACTAAAACAATGCTGGTGAGTTACTTGTTCCATTAAGACAAGCAAGTGTTAACTAAAGGGAATTGATGTAATTCAGAGAAGCTAATTTTTCTCTGCATTCTTTGATGGCAGATTTAAGGGATAGTGCTTATGGTAGGCGCATCTGTTAATAATGATTTACTCCACCAACTTTTAATAAAAGAGCATGGTCTTTTGTTATCACTATTGTTTAATTTAATGTGTGGTGCAAAACTGGGAATTGTCACAGATATATGATTGGGAGAATGAGGAAATTATTCTCCATATCTTCAAAGATTTCCTGACAGCAAGATCAGTGGTGCCAAAATTGCCTTTTGCAAGGGACATTCTGGAAACCCCACTGCCAGAAGCATATGGAGCTAGGCTGCACAGAATCAAAGACATTAAATTGTAAAGAACAATCCTGCTGGCCCCCCAGGGTAAGACCTAGACAAAGCAATGGTTAGTTTTCATCTTTAATTTAGCTACTTCCAAGACACAGTGAAATTCATTATTAAAATCTCCACTTTAGCTCAGTCTATTTTAAAGTATATGTTTAACCAAGCTGGTTACTCTTAGTGCAAAAATATCATTCCTCCAATTATAATGGATGCCCTTTGATTCTTCACCCTTTCATGCTTCTTGTATTAAGGAACATAATTAATCATCTTCTCAGTCATTAAATATCTGCTGCATATCCAGAAGTGCTAGGAGTTTAATAATTTAACAAATTTGCTCTTCACAGACTGAGTTTTCATTATCTTTTTCTGGGATGTCTCAGACTAGCACAGAACTTAGAACATTATAGGGGTTGAGTAAATCGTTATTGAATTTAATAAATTAAAGATTTGCTTCTGAAGGAGTGAGATACAAGGCACCTTATGAATCTTAGGGCAAAACATAGATGAAATAGAAATAAATTCTTTAAATGATGTTTGGAACAATTAAATAATGACAAGAATATTAATTTCTCTTTAGAAGTTGACATTTCATAGCTCCTATTTGTAACTGATGTACTACATACACTATTACTAAAGAAAAGAAAAATCTAAGTGTCTTTTTATAGTTGTGGGGAAAGGAACACATGTATGGTGATGAAGTACTATTTTTTTGTTGTTATTGCTCAATTGGAATGGTACTTCTATTTTAAATCTGGCTTCTTAAAGAGGTATAAGGACACATTAAAAATAATTGAGAAATCTGGATTTGGGTCCTTGTTTTATCAAATTTTTTTTTTTTTAAAGATTTTATTTTTATTTTACTTTATCCATTTTTTAAACCCCCCCTTCTCCATTTGCTGTTTTGTGTCCATTTGCTGGGCAATTCTCCGTGTCTGTTTCCTGCCATCTCTTCTCCTCCTCCTCCTCCTCATCCTCCTCCTCCAGTCTTCATCAGGATTCGATCCTGGAGACCTCCGATGTAGGAGAGAGGTATTCTGCTGCCTGCGCCACCTCAGCTCCTGGCTTCTGGAGCTTTCGGAGCATCTCGTCTTGTCTCTCCCCTGTTACATCATCATCCTGCTGCATGGCTCCCGGAGCCCGACAGCTCAGCGGCACACAGAGCCTGGCAGCCCATGCGCCTTCTCTCTCTATATATATATATATTTATTTATTTTTATTTTTTTTTATTTTACCGGGAGGTCCCGGGGATCGAACCCAGGTCCCTCCATATGGCAGACGGACGCCCAACCATTTGAGCCACATCCGCCCCCTTGTTTTATCAAATTTTAATGATAGGTCCTGGACATGTCTGTCCCCTTTCTGAGAGTTAATTTCTCAGTAACAGAAAAATATTTAACACTTTTGTGTCTGAAATGGTTGGGATGTGGGTCAAATGAGAGAACTCTTGTAAAGGTGGTTTGCCAGGCAAATATGAGGTTGTACTTTTCATCCCAGCCTTATCATAAAAGTAACCATGTAATTTTTAAGAATCTTGGCTACACTTAGTAGTCTCTGAGCATGGGTGAGTAGGACTTACAATAGACTAGGTTATGCTGTATACCAAGATCCTCCAAATCTCAATGGCTTAAACAAAAAGGTTTATTTTTCGCTTACTTTGTGTGTCCATGGCAAGTCACTGGGACTATATTATGTATCCTACTCCCTCCAGACAAAACAGCCACTACCTGGAATATTACCAGGCAGTACGGCAAGGGAAAGTAAACTGAATTGATCTGCAATTTAATGTTCATTGCTCACAGGGCCCCACCAAACGACAGGGTCCAGGAAGCACGAGAACAGTATCAGTGAGGTCTACAGCTATCTTTTCACTGCTGTGTTCAAGTATCTGGCATGTAGTTGGTACTTAATAAAAACCTTGTTAATAAAATACTAATAAACAAGACATTTTTCCTTCTGAAAATAAATATGCATAATTTTATATATATCAGTAAAATTTAATATGTAATACACTTTATGCCATTAACTTTAAGTAAAGAAGATGACATAAAGCTTTAAACAAAAGTATGAAATAATTTCCCTCCCTTTGGAATAAAGACGTTGAAAATTATTCCATTTTTTCCTCCAATAGTCTGTTGCTGTCATCATATTATAATTTAACATCTACCCACCCCTTTTAAGCATAGAACTTAAGCCATCTGTATATACATGATTATGATAACTCACCATTGATAACAAAGAATCTATTTCAGAGAGTCAATTCACAGAACTACTACTTGCTGATAATTTGTACCATCTCTTAAGGAAATTAAAAGTATCCAAAAATGTCTTTAAATATATCAATGCAATAGGATCATTATCTTGTCTGTGGCTCATTTACGATGTAATCTTATCTTGGCTCCAACCATGAGGGGATGCAAATGGATATTGATCAGTTGTTTTAACTTGGAATAAGAACCTCAATTTAATGTCTGTGTAATAACATTATAATTGCAAAGGCTGTGAACAAGACATGTTCATTATTTCACATGTAGGACAAATAGCTTGAATTTCTTATAGTATGAGTTCCACATGATTTAATTATTATACTCTCCTCAAAAGAAATGAGCTGCAGTGTGCAGATAATCCAGTTCTTTATTAATAGAAAAGAATGGCCAATTAAAACAGCCCTAGGTTAAGAACTCAATTAGGTTATTTTATTTGAAATATTATTTCTTTAATTTTATTACTGTTAAATATGCAGTTCAAAGTCACAGACAAAATTGTGATTCCTATCTCAAGATCATGTTCTGCATGCTAGCAGAAAAAATAACCTAATAAATCTAGTAAATATCACATCTTATAAGTCACTTTTGAGTTTTATAAGTAATTTCAGGGTTAAACTAAGTCAAATCTAGAATTCTCAGAAGCCATGAGAAAGTTTCACCTACTCCATGACATTTTGCTAGAAATTGCAGTGGGTTTGTGGTTTTCATCAAACCTTCTTTCCCTCACTAGGCCTCAGGTAGATTTCTCTTATTCAGAGGTGAGCTGCTAGGGTTGGGTTTAACATGAAACTGTAGCCACTTTGCTAGAGTTCTAGCAGTTTAAACCACACTCAGGACTTTTCTCCATGGCTTACTATTTCCTTGGCCCCCTTCCAGAAAGCTAGGCAAAGGTTCTATTCTCTTAGATGCCTTCCCAAACTTAAAAAGTTTACAAAATAGGCCTTGGTTTGGGTAGGGGTTTAAGGTGTATGGCCCACCATTACATCCAAATATCTGTATCTGCCTTTACAAGTCTTTTTCTCCTTCTTTTTGAAGAATCCTATTTAGTATGAAAATGGGGTTGGGTAGATGAGTCATGTAAACCCCAGTATATCCCTCATTTTTTTATCCCTTACATAAATTTGGGCTTTTGAATAAAAATATAACCACGTGGTCTTGTTTTCCAGGTATGCTATATTGCCATTTCCTTGGGATTGTGCAGCCTCTGAATGAATATAAGATAGTAAGACGATCTCTGGGCAAGAAAGTTATTATCAGGATTGATAAGCAAAATCAGTATAATAATATTACTTACTTATGGGTTGGCAATTGAGGAGAGGGTATTTATTTTGGATTTGACAGCAAGAATTGTGTGATAAAAGGATTCGGGATTTCAGAGTCTGGTATTTGCATCAGGATTTGCCATTTCTAAAAATCTTTGTCACATTTTTCTATATTTGAACCTACTGAAAGATTTTAAAATATTTACCTTTGGGATTATATATAAATTATTAACACAGTGATTTAACATATACTCTTTGGATACTATAACTATTATTATTAGTATCTGAACTATTTGTTATATAAAATAGCTCAATTTTTTTTTTCTACCTAAATCTCCTTTGGCTTCTTGAAAAGGCTATTTCTAATGTCCTCATTTTATGATCTAAAGTCTATATTTTTTTATTATCATGGATCTGACAGAGTTAAGTAGATTTCCTTAAATTCAATTTCCTTTGCATCATTTTTTTTTAAACTTATTCTCATTTTACTTTCTGAAAGCTATGGTCTTATGGTCTAGGACAGTTAAGTAAATTTCAAAAGCCCAATTTTCCTTTTACCAACATTTGAATTCTACAGAATGTTTTTTCACCATCCTATTTGTTTTCATCTTTCCCTTTCTGCTTGGAGTAAAATACTCTACACAAATGATTTTTCATGGAATTTGAAAATAGTTGTTCCTCTGGTTGAAGTGGTAAGAAGTAGTGAATAAAGGTGAAACTGAAATAAGGTGATATAGGATCCAGCCTATACCCTGTCACAATTAGTTACATTAACCTTGGGCAAATTGCTACATCGCCTTGGGCCTCAATTGCCTCATTTGTTAAATAATTACATTTAATTAGATTATCTCTAAAAATTTCTTGCAGAGGCAAATTGTGTTTCAACTTCAACCTGTATTTTAGGGCCATAGATGCTAACAATTATTAAGCACATCTGTTTTAGGCATTATGCTGGGTATCTCATATGTGATACCTAATTTAATACAATAGCCCCAAGAAGTAGCTGGTAGCATCTGCATTTTACAGATTAGGAAACTAAAGTAAGTAGTAGGGTTTTGACTTGAAACCAGGTCTTTCTGACTAAAATATGTTTTTACTTTTATTTACTATTTAGATAATGCTTATAAAGGGAAGTGGGCATGTTATAAGATGATGTCACATGCTTGGTTCAGTCACGAAAATTCCCCAATATGCCTTACTATTCCCTGAAAATAATTGCACCTGGAATTAACGAAATGACTGATTTTATTTTACATTATTTTCATGTGGTTTAAATATGTGGTTTATTCAGAGGAATAATAACAATGTTAAGAGAAGTATAAAATTATTTTCTATAATAACCTGTCCTAGAAAATTCGATTTTGTTTACTATTAACAAACTATACTTAAGAAAATTGAAGGAAACTAAGAAGATAACTATAGAACCTTTAGTTAGTACTAAGCAGTATGTTTGGGAATGAAGTTGGAAGTGAGTGTTAAGGTTTGGAAGCAGAGGAATATAAAATAGTGCAATTCTACGAATCTTAACAAAATCTGGAAAGTGGTCTTCCTTGAAAATGCTCTTGTGCAGGTAGCCTGGATATCTTTGTACAGATAATTTGTCCTATTTATATATTATGATAATATCTAATTTCCGGAAGAAACAAACTTAGCTCAGATCTCTGTAGGCTTCCATTCTTCAAGAAAACTAATGGAATTCCCTCCTGTTAAATCTTCTTGTTGTACAAGAGAAGTGGAAGAGGGGAAATGACCACACAACAACATAAACAACAGTCTCACACACACGCACACATACACATACACGATGAGGGAGGCAAAAACCAGTTATAAGCTTATCCAAAAAGCCACAACTATAATGGGCTGACGTTTGTTTCTTTATTCATTAGTAAATAAGCATATAGGTAGGTACTTAGAGGTAAATTATAAAAATAAAATGATATAATTTTTTCCAGCTATTACATCAGTATCTGGCATATAATTAGTTTTGATAATTTCTAGTAGTTGAAGCTATTATTGTAAGCAAAGGGAGACAGAGAGGCAATGTTATTTCTTAAAGCAGGGGTTCTTAATCTTTTTTGTTCCACAGACCCCTTTGCCAGTGAGGTGAAAACCACGGACCCCTTACTAAGTCCGCACTATACTATGTATTATTTAATAAATATATCACACATGCACAAACATATCCCCACAAGAATAATGCTTTTTTGAATTTCAATTCAAGCTCACAGATCCTTTGTTAAGAACCCCTATCTTAGAGCAAATGGAGTAACAAATGATGGGAAAGTGAAAAAACTATTATACATTTATTTATATTTAGTTAATGTCCTCACCATCAACAGGAATGATTTCAAAACTGGGAAGAACAATGTAAACAATAAAAAGGGCTTTGAGGCCAGTGATAAATGAGGGACTAATAAGATGATCAATGATCTCTTTGGGGTCATCTTCTCCCTTTACCACAACTTTGAGTCTCAACAGTGCTCATCTGAATTATTGTGATCACCATTTGTCTTCTAGTCTATGACTGATTCCAATATTTCATTCAAGCTAACAACACTTGCCAAATGAGAAACCCTCCACAGATCTTTTTTTTAGTGAGTTTATATAATTTACTTATTTATTTGTTAATATGCTTCTTTATTTTTATTTTTTTAAAAAAGGTATTTAGATTACATAAATATTACATAAAAATATAGGGGCTTCCCATATGGTCCGCTTCCTACACTTCCCACATTTTCCCACATTAACAACATTTTTCGTTAGTGTGGTACATTCGTTACAATTGATGAAGACATTTTAGAGCATTGCCACTAAGCATGGATTATAGTTTACATTGTAGTTTACACTCTCTCCTACACAATGTTGTAGGTTATGGCAAAATATTTAATGGCCCGCATCTGTCATTGTAATGTCATTCAGGAAAATTCCCACGTTCCCCAAATGCCCCCATATTTCACCGATATTTCCCTTTCCCTGCCCTCAGAACCTCTAGTGGCCACTGCCTCCATATGAATGATATAGTTTCTTTTATTGCTAGAATCACAGTAAGTCTATAGTAAAATATCAGTAAGTCTACTTTAGTCCATAGTTCTTTCCCCAATCCTAAAGACTGTTGCCCAGTCCACCTATAATTGAGAGAAGGCTTTGATCCCATGGGGCAGATGGATGGCACTCTCTTGCTTGCAGTTGTAGACTCTCAGTTTCTTGGTATGGTCAGTGTCCATCATCATCTCCTTGTTAGCTGTCCTGGGTGAATCCAACGAACTGGAAAGTAGGTATTTCAAAGCCATTGAATCCTATCAGAGCATTCTTTAAAAGTTTATGGGATAGATTTGGAATCTCAGTAAACGCCACCTTATTTTAATCTTTAGCCCTTTTCCCTTCATATCATATCAGACAGTTATTCATTGTACTCATATGTAATTAGGCATTGTTACTCTAGTTTTATTTCCTCTTAGTGCCCAGAATGCTTTTCCTACTTCTTTTACATCTGATAAAAAAAAGTCATTTTTCCTTCAAAGTTCAGTTTAAATATTACCTGTTTGATGATGTACTCAAACCTCCAAGGCTTAGTTTAATCTTTCTCTTCTCCCTGAGACTTCTGTATATAATTCTATTATGTCATTTATTATACTGCATTTGTTCAAAATCTTTCTCCTTCACAATATATCGAAATTCTCAAGGACAAGGACCACACCTAACATTAATTCTTAAACCACCAATATCTGGTGTGGTATCTGGGACACTTCATGGATGTCTGTTAACTGAATAATAAATAAATAAATGAATGTGAAAAACTTTTAGGACATTTCTAGAATGTATTTCAAGTGGCACAGAAGTTCAAATTTTAGGGACCAGTTGGTGTTCACTAAAAACAAGTAGATGAAATCAAACTCTTGTGTCATGTATTTATAATGTGCTTATAGGAGAGACTCCCTGTTGTCTCCCCAAATCCATTCTCTTTATTTCACAGTAATAGAATACCTAAATTTTAATTGAGTACATGGATAACCACAATGAAAAAATGCACTTTCCACCTTCCTTTATAACTGGATTTAGTCATATGGCTAACTTTTAGAAAATGAGATATAAGTGGAAGTGTCATACAGCAGCTGCCAGGATCTTATCAAAAAATAAATTGTATAATCCAGTTGTACACTTTTCTTTGCCCTTCCTGGAATGTGGATGTAATATTGGAGATGGAGCAGTCATCATGGGCAATGAGTTGATCTTAAGACTGGAGGATATGTATGGTGAAGAAACAAGATAGAAAGAACTTAGGTTCTTGAGAACCGTATAAAACAGAGTATCTAAACTAGCTTTGGACTGCCTATGTTGAATTTTTAAGAGACCAAGATATTGTTATCATCTTTTAAGTCAATTTTTATTTTGGTTCTTTCTTATTTTTACTGTGAATTAGGTAACAAATTTCAGAGTATAACCAAAAACTGTAAACTAAGACCTTAAGGTCTGTCTACAAAGAGATATTAAGAGGCTTGCTTAATGTCACGGGGCTAGTAGTTGGGTAGATAGGGAAAAGCACTTAGAACCCTTGTCTGCTACTTTTGTGACATCATGTAGCTTATGACTTCCCTGAGCTTTAGTGTCCTTATTTGTGAAGGATAAAAAGACCATATCATAAGGTTGTCATGAACGAGAGGATGTATAATAGGGACTTAGGGCCCCTCCCCAAGTCCTTAGCATGGAGACCGCCTCCATGACCCAGACATAAGTTAAAGGTTAACAACACTCCCCAGATGGAAGAAAACGTATAGATGTTACCTTAAACTATAATCTTCCCAAAGCAGTAAATGTTCTTGGTAAATGTCCTTCCTATGAGCATAGTGAAAACATCACCACATCCACGCATACACTTCACGTGATCCTAGCAGGAATTCTGTTCTCATACCCTATGGAATATCCTTGATCTGAAACCTCTTATGTATCACTCCTAATTTTCTCATCTCTTTGTGGAGTGCCACCTTCAGAGTTTCTCTCCTGTCCATAAGTCCCAATAAAGCTTATGCCTGACTAAATGCCAGGTGTGTTCTTTGGTCTCATGGCCTCCCCAAGTCGTACCCTTCAGGAGGTGGGTTGTAACATGCATTTTGAAGGCTTAAATGCTCAATAAATGTCTTCTGCTTTTACCACCAATGTCTATATATCTGAGGAAAGAGAAATATTATTGACAGTTCATCAAAATTCCAGTAAAACAATTGATAAATTATCTTGGGTATAACATGTTTGTAGGTAAGATAGAGAAATCAAATTTAAGTGATAGAACAATTTAATAAATGCATAGCTACCCCCAAATTTATTTTTTAATAAATGGTTGTCACCTTGGAGGGAGGCAATCTGTGGCATGACATAAGATTTTCTATTCAGCCTTAGCCTTAGAAACTTTCATCAGTTATCAGGGACTGGGTTGAAGGGACTTTTATCAAATTTCTAAGTCACAAAATGCTGACAAGGAAAGGTAATGTATTAAGTGACAGAATCAAGGCTCAAAAGTCTCACCTAATAGCCTTAACTTGTAAGCCCAAATTAACAAGAATCTTAGAAAAATACTGAAAATCTGTATTTACAATAAAAATAATAATAATTTCAGAAGTACAGCATAGAGATACCTGACTTATCAGAAACACAGATTGAATTTACTGTATGCTTAATGGGAGCCACAGTGATAAGGTAAATGTGATATGATTTTTATGCTAATAGTTCTAGATTAGGGCTTCTCAACGTGTGGTCTGGAGACAATCTAAGTCAGAATTCCTTGGAATATTTTTTAAACATTCATATTCTGAGGTTTTGTTCAGATTTATTAATTTCTGGACCAATGCATTTAAAATAAGTTGTTTTTTTTTGGGGGGGGGGCTTTAAATCTTGAGAATCATTGATTAAAATCCCACCTATAAAAGATTGTCTTCCATACTGGAAATTGCATACTAAGAAAGATACCATTGAACTTGGGTGTTTCCAGACTCAGATATCCATTTGTAAAGGGTTTAGAGATCATGCCTCATAAGGAACAAATGAAAAATTGGGAATATTTATACTATACAAGAGAAGACCACAAAGGATGGAAATAACAGTCTTGAATATAAGAAAGCCTTTCTTTCATTTAAAAGCAGAGGTTAGAACTAATATGGTGTGAAAGCTGTATCACCTAAGGAAGCACTTTGATTCAATCAGATCAAACATACAAAGTTGAGACTGTCACTTTGCTGAAATTATCCAAGCATAGGCTGGAAAACTATCTTTAAATAGGACCTCTCATTTTGGCATGATTTTTTTAGATGATATCCTGAAGGCTCTTAGAGCCTTCTTCTAGCTTTTTGTTTCTTCCAATCATTCACAGATAGGTAACACAGGATATCTATACTAATATTTAAAAAAAAAAAAAAAAAACACTTTACTTCCTGTAGCAGTTTGATATTATTGATGAATTCCAAAAAGAAATATTGGATTATGTTTGTAAACTGGTCTTTTCCTCTGGGCATATTAGAGTGTACTGGATTCAGTGGTTTTACTTTCACTTGATGAAATAACTATTAAGGCTTTGATTGGGCCACATCAGTAGGGCATTGCATCCCTGCCCCTTTGGTGGGCGGGGACTCACAGAGAAACTGCACTGCAGAGAAGGGAGATTGGAGTTTTAATGCTGGAGCCCAGAGAAGTAAGCACACAGAGGAGCTTGGTCGTGAGGAAGGAGAGAAGGCCCCAGGAAAAGAGATGAGCCGTTTGCCTGATAGTCTACAGCTGGCCTTGTGGAGAGAAGCAAGCCTGAGCCCTAAGAGAGGCAATCCCCAGAGAGAGAGGAATCCAGGAAGCCTGAGCCCTGCAGATGTTGGCAGCCATCTTGCTCCAACACGTGGCAACAGACTTTGGTGAGGGAAGTAACTTACACTTTATGGTCTGGTAACTGTAAGCTTCTACCCCAAATAAATAACCTTTATAAAAGCCAACTGATTTCTGGTATTTTGCATCAGCACCCCCTTGGCTAATAAATTTCCAATAACTAGGTAATTTATAATTCTGTTTGACTTAAACAACCAAACTGTGACCTTCTTAACTTGCTTTGGAGATGTAAGGTAATCCATAAATCCAAAGCAAGATTTCCAATTAAAACTTAAGTGCACTGTGAATTTTTTAAATTAAAAAACAAATTGATATTTTAATTTAGTCATGAAAGGGATCTGAATTGTGTGGTATATTCAGATGGAGTAGTTCAATATTATTTAAAAATATGTACTAGGTCCAGGGAACATATCCTTTGTTTAGCCTTAAAATTCTCCTAAAATCTTGAAGATAATATATAATACCATTTGTCTATAATTTGGGGGAAATATTATGCTTGTGTTATTCTTAAAGCCTGTTCAGAGATAGACCCACTGCTGAAAGATTTGATCAGCATTTTCTAAGGGATTCTACACTGCGAGCGCTAGTGCTGAAAAGAGATATGGCTTGTCCATTTCCAAAAGGGGTGAAATGATTGATTTGTGTAAGCTTATTCCTGTTGATATCTTCAGAACTGACTGAACTAGCAAGACATGTAGAATTATATTACTGTATCTTCTTTTGATTGTGATTATTGCCCTTGGAATAAGGTTAAAACTAAACTCTAAGTTCAAATTTTTATCAATATTATTTTTTTAAAAAGATTCATTTACTTACTTTTTATCCATTTTTACTCCCCACCAGCCATTTTTGCTGGTTTTTTTTTTTTTTTTTTTGTGTGTGTGTGTGTGTGTGTCCATTCGCTGTGCAATTCTCTATGTCTATTTTCTGCCCTCTGTTCTCATCCTTTCTCCTCCTGTCTTCACCAGGATTCGATCCTGAGAATCTCAAATGTGGGAGAGAGGCATCCTACCGCCCGCGCCACCTTAGTTCTTGATTTTTCAGTACATCTCGTCTTGTCTTTCCCTTGTGTCACTCTCCTGTCACATCATCATCTTGCTGTGTGGCTCGGCGGGGCCTGATGGTGCACCCATGCGTGGGGCCTGGGGGGCTCACCCACGTGTGGGGCCTGGCAGCCCATGTGCCTTCTATATTTTTCATTTATTATTTTACCGGGAGGTCCCAAGGATCGAACCCAGGTCCCTCCATATGGGAGACAGATGCCCAACCATTTGAGCCACATCCACCCCAATATTATTTTTTAAATCAATTAATTTCTTAAAATGTTATGTTTCAACAGAACTTCTAAGCTCATAATGTTTTTAATATAAGGGAAACAATTTTTATGGATAATAAATCCCTAAGTAATGGATAATAAGACCATTGGTTACCAATTTAATGTTTTAAGAAATATTCAGGAAATAATCATAAAAATATATATATATTTTTAAATTATCAATTCATTGAACAGAGCAATACTGTAAAAGTGTCCTAAATATACAGACTCTAAGCCCCAGAACTTACATTGTTTATAATATAGTTGGGAAAAAAAAACCCTAAAAGTAAAATAATTTGTACATACCTCCAAAGAGTATAGATCATTAAGTGTGTATTAATGAATTTAAAATATGTTATTAAGACATTATTTTTAAAAAAAAGACATTATTTAAGTAATTATAAGTAAGAATACAACTTTTGAACTTTTGACTCAGGTTTTGCTACTGTTTTTATTTTGGGGGTGGGGGGGACTTATTGGGTTGAACTATGTACCTCAGAATAACATGTTCTTAGTCTTCATCTCTTCCTGTGGGTGTTAACTCATTGTGAACAGGACCTGTTTAAGATGTTATTTTTAGTTAAGATATGCCAACTGAATCAGGATGGGTCTTAATCCTGTTACTGGAGAACTTATAGAGAAGGCCACAGGAAGAAAGCTATCAGGGAGGAGAAGAAGCTGGAAGTCAATGAAATCTGGAAAATAGAGGAGAGGACAACCCCATATTCATTGCCATGTGACAGAAAAATCTAGGATTCAAAGTTCACTAGTAGTCTTCACCTTGAATCCCATAGTCTTCGGGGGAAAAGCATTGCCTTGTTAATACCTCAGTTTGGACTTCTCCTAGCTTCAATACTATGAGCCAATAAATTCCCACTGTTAAAGCCAACCCTTTTTGTCATATTTTTTTGTTTCAGTGGGGAAACTAAGACAGGGAAGATAGTGAGAAATCCTCTAGGAACTTGAAATTAAGGTGAATAAAAGTAGAAAGTTAAAATATGAAAATCTCCACCAATGGATTTTAGCACAGTCTTGCCAAATATCACCCCTAGAGACAGAATGACATCCTGACTTAGAAGATTTGCTATAACCTGATGAATGTATTATCATGTCTGTACAAAGATTATACCGTTTAGGAGAAAGTCTGGTTGGCTATGGAGACAGGAAAAGGAGGGTATCAGGGACATACATTGCTGACGGGCATACACACCCTCTCTGGGGGTGAAAGAGGATGTGATCCACAGAATAATCAAACCTGGGGCAGGGACATAATGTCTCAGGTCAGACTTAGTTACCCTTTTAATCATGTATCTAACGATCTTTACATTTTTATTAAAGTTATATACACAAAAGCCAGATATCTATACAAGGTCTTTTAGAAAAGACAACAGTATCTTGTCCACCTTACTCCCAGCTCGACTTTAAAAAATCTTCTCCCCACCCACATCTCACCCCACTTTCCTAGCTAATTCCTTTGGCATTTACATCCACCTTAGTTCACATTGCTTTTTCTCTTTTGAAGCTTTATATCTTATAGGTTAGCTCTTGTCACATACAAGCTCCCCCATCCTCCAAAACAATATGATTTTTGTTTGTTACTATTTAGTACCTGTTAATATGATATGAAAATATTAACATAAGAGCAATAATAATAATAGAAAAAAAATTGGTAGTGTACTTGATAAAAAGTACACTACCAATTTTTTTCTTGGCAGTTCACTACCAATTTTTTTCTCGGCTATCACTACTGGAAACTTCCCTCCATCTGCTGCAATCTGAATGTTGTCTGGATGCATGAGGCAACATCAATTTGCCATCCACATTCACCAACATCCTGGGGATTCCTTTCACATCTCTTCCTGATAGCATCCCTTTTATTTTGGGGATCCCACGCTTTCCTTTTTTCTTGCTTAAATTCCTCATTTTTCTAGAGCTTATCTTCAAGTTATTCTGAGAAGGGGAATACAAGAAATGTTTTTGTGTTTTGATATGTTGTTTAAAATATTTTTATTCTGCTCTCATACTTAAGAATTTCAAGATAAATAGAATTCTAAGATGAAATTACTACAGCCAAAATTTGATGGTGATACTCCATTGTTTTCCGTTTTCAGTGTTGCCTTTGAGAAGCCCAAAGCCAATCTGAATTCTTTTTGTTTCCTATTTTTTCTTTAAACCTAGTATTCTCAAATTTCATTAAATGATTTGATTTGGATTTTTTCCCCATCCATTGTGCTGCCACCCACCCAAATCCCTTTACATCTGGAAGCTAAATTCCTGTGATATTTTGTTTTATTATGTATTTGATAGTTTCTTTCCCTTTATTTTTTCTGTTTTGTTTTTAAATTCCTATTATTTTAGTATTGGACCCCCTGCTAATTTTCTTATCTTTTTTTTTTTTTTCAACTTTGTCTTTTAATCTATTTTCTGGAAATGTCTTCAGATTCACCATCTTACTCTTGTAAAAAAATTTTCATATTATATTTTTAATTTCTTAAATCTCTTCTGTTCTCTGAAGGACACTCTGTTAATAGTCTTCTGTGCTTGTTTCAGAGTAGTAATATCTTCTCTTTACTCCCTTGGATTATTAAATAAACCTTTAAGAGTCTTCTTATCCTCTCTGCCCTATCCCAGGTTGCTCTGTTTGTTTTAGTCTTTTTCATGTTAAAGATTTTCTGAAATGTCTACTGATCCTTGGTTAAATGTGTATATTTATGACTGGTACAGTAAATCCTTGACTGGAAGCTGTGTGTGTGCTTTGAGAAAGAGGAGACTTGTTACCAAGCAGGATTCATAGAAAGGTAAACTGGTAGGGACCCAACATTTCTAGGGAGATCCACACAACTCAGGATTTGTACTTGTTTTTCCTTGGGACAGTTTTTCTTGATAATGAAGTCATCTTTTCTCTCATCTGGGAAGTATATACCTGGCAAAGATTACTGAGGGAACATGGCTGGGGTGGCTGATTTTCAATATGGTGGTACCCTCATCAGTTCTGGTGCCCTCAAAGTCCGGTCCTAATAGATTAATGTCTCCAGAAAGGAAATTCTGGAATCTAGTAACTACTCATGTAAACTTTCAACATTCCTTTTATTTTAATCCTTACTTTACTGCTATTCTACCTTTAGAATTTTCAGCTTCCTCTAATTCCTTAATCTTTCTGGATTTATAAAGTAGATTAACTTCCTTCTTGCTTTGCTTACCTGTGTTTCATCTTTATCAGGGCTGGCACATTAGTTACCATTTGTTTATCTGCTTTACTTTTCTCACATTTTCTCTTTGTCTTCATGTTTTTACCTCTCTATAATTTTAGCAGGATTTTAGAAGTAGATGGTGTAAACCAATCATCAAAATCATGTATCAGAGGAAGTACTAAATAATTTTATTTCAAGGGTGGAAAAATTAACTCCATCACCATCCTACCTGTGAAGATATAATTTTTAAAAGGAACTGTTACTAATTATCTGAGACTGTAATGTGATAACCATCGACATTGACTGTGGTTGCACCTAAAATAGTATAAACCAGAACTTGGACTGAGTCAAATGCTAACTTGTGCAGTTATTCTGTAACTACTGATGTTCAAAGGGTTGGGGAAAGTTGAGGCTGTAATAAAGATTTTTCTGAGCATCCTGCATGTATAAAAGGAACATCTTCAAATAGAAAACAAGAGCTCTGCCACTCTTTGGTTTGCATTCCCAAGGGGATCTTTAATGGATTGCCTGAGGACACAAGTGTGTTGACTTTAGATGTTATCATCACAGTAAACTAATTTATTAACTTTCTGGATTTATAGATCAGTCTTATAAGCTTAACACTGAAGTCCATACTTGATAAACAGATGCACTCTTGGTGTGCTGACAAACCAGGGTTTGAATATGCAAGGTTGAAGGCCAGACTTTGGGCCAACACAGTTTCAACAAGGTAAAAGTAGGGCTGAGTATGCCTGGGAGATAGCCAGTCAGCATTTCTCAGGCTAGCATATTCTCTCAGCTTCATCTGGTGTCTAACACTATTTTTAAAACTAAGAATGACCTCAGGATCTGATTTATTAAGGGTCAATTATGTTCTAAGGGCTCTATTAGATACTTTATTATATTACTATAAATCTCACAATTCTGAAAGGAGTTTTGTAGACTAGAAAATTGAATTCAGCTAATAATTAACTAATTCTAGATTCATAACAAGTTCTTTCTGATTCTATAGCCTATAATTATAATTATAAATATTTATAATCATTCAGTATTTCCATGTTATTAAATAAGGACCCTTTTGATATTTTACATAGAAGCAGATCAAACTAAATCGTAATATTTGATTATTGAAATTATGACATGATTTTGAAATTGATAAAATGTTAAATAGACTACAGTGTTTGGGAATTCATTCTATTCAGCTACAACTAAATCTTTGATTTTTAACAAAATCTGTCCTCAAGCTGTGCAGGCCAGGTAGGAGTCTCTGATATTACCTTAGACATTTTATTTCCAATTTCTTCTTCTTCAAAAGCACGGGAATCATCCCATATGCTGGGGAAAACTCTAGGGTAGTCTGAAGCCTGGTCTGCCTAGATCATCCACACAGCTGTTTGTTGCTGAGGTATTGCTCCTTTGTGACCTCTATGAGGAGTTTTCTGTTTCTGTATCTCACAATCTGTTTGGGATTTTGTCTTTCCCTCAGGTCAGCTAAAGGAGTATGACGTCATGCCATTTTATCAGGGATATAGCAAGATCTGTAAATTCACTGTGACCCTTTAGGATCCCTCCAGCCAAGAAAATCAGTTTTACTGTGTATATATGGGATAACTTTCTCTTACTTATAATTCTTTCTCCCAAATCTTTTGTCTAAGATATGCTTTATTTCTTTTCCCATGTGGAACAGTATGTTTGAAAGTAAAAGCCAGAATTTTTTAAAACAATTTTTGTCCTGAGGTAATAAATACAGCAGAGACTAGTTAATGACAAAGAGATGGGGGCAAGAAAATTGAGTGGAATGAAGTGCTGAATAATCTTTAGTTAATATTTTTAAAAAATATACTCCCATTCTTTGGTTAATTAAACAAAATTGATAATAGTGCTTTTCTTTTAGGATTATGATTTCTTTTATTTTTCTATTACATAAGAAAAAATGCTACTTTAAAATGCCACCATTAATAATAACAAAATATCACTATTGTGGCCGAGCACTAATTGTTGAATTTATTCTATAAAAGGGGTAGGGGGCAAATTATCTTCTTTTCTTCTTTCTTGTTAAAACATATATATATATATAATAAAAGAAGCATGTTGCATTAAACATGTTTCTAAGTTTTTTAGATACAGAAACTTCTTCTGAGGTATTAAATTACTTATGTCCTAGGTACTATTTTACAGACGTGGCTAATTGGTCCACCAGGGCCCTATGTTCAGTGGGTCCTTCATTCTACGTGACCACACATAATAAATTAATCAAGGTTTCATCACTTTTTCCTCTGAATAAATTTCATTCCTTCACTAAGTAGATTTGTATTGCCTTCTAGGCCTACGAGGACTTTATTTCCCTGACAACTTTTTAATGGCAGATGTTTTGGTTAGGTCCACCAGTAAGCAGAACCTACAATGGAGTTAAAGGTGACTTGCCACAGTCCCACATCTGGAATAGCAGCTGCAAAAAGAAACCCCATTTACTTATGCTTATAATAATATTCGCAAAGACCCAACTGTCTTTGAAATTGCTCAAACCTGACAGTTAGATGGCCTGTGTTATAAACCATCACTCCTGCATCTTTTGATTCTCTGATGGTGGTACTTTTCTCTGTGATTTTTTCCAAAGATACAGTATGGCTTTATTTACTATTTTGTTAGAAAGGATGGACTACAGAAGCTTGGCTCATCCTTCTATAATAAGCTTTAATCAGGATTCTGCTAACTGCTGATATTTATTCTAACTACCACACACTCTGGAACTGGGAAAGCCAACACAGGGTGGGTTCAGTGTCCCCCTGGGCAAACTGTGGGAGGTGTCTGTGATAGTGGCAGCTTCTTGACTCTGGATTCCTGGTACCTGGGTTGTGACCATGGCAATGTGATCTTCTCAATAGTTCTAGTGGTGGCTTTAATTATAGTAGCTCCCTATGCAGGTAAGCTCTGAGCAGTCATTCCTTCATCCTAAGTGAGAAATTAAATTCACTTTTAACATTTTCTTTTTAAAAAATCTCTTAATATTGAATAAATTTCCTTTGAAATGATAATATAAATAGACCTTTTAAATGGATTTTTTACTCCTTTAACTTCAAATAACAATATCAAGGTCTTGAATTTTTCTAATTTCAATTTGATATTTTTCCTAGTATACAAATAAAAATTTCATTTTTATTAGCATTTTCAGTTAATTATCTGAGTTAAATTATAAATATGGCACTGAAAAAGATACCATAATGCTTAAATATGACCAAGAGCTCTTGGGAATAAACAGGATACATAAATATACTATTGTTCCAAGTGTTTTATAAACTTGTAATAAGTGAGATGCCAGGAACAACTGTATGTTTACCTTTCTTGTCTTCTGCTAGAAAAACATGCATTTGAGTAACAGAAGTTAATGCAACTTCTCTCACCCTCTTACTAAGAATATTAGGTCAAATTTTGAAAGAGGGGAAGGAGTTTCTACTTTCTATAGAGTCAACTGAACTGGTCTTAGATAAATACTCTCAGTGGATATTTGGGGGTGGGGGTTGGTTGTTTTGTTTTTGTTTTTGCCTTCCTATCTTTGATCTCCTTTCTGTAAGTGTGAATCCCTGAAGTCCCAGACTAAAACCCATTCTACTAACACTTCCAATGATTTTATAGGCATTTATTTCTCTATATGAAATATCTTTCTAAATAAATAGTAGTCTTAATATTTCTATTTCTTGCCCAGTACTTTGATAGAGCATTTTAAAATGATTTCATCTGTTCATTCCAGCTCCTCATAATGAATTACAGAACTCAACAAAATGTAGATAACTCACCTTGAAGATGGACATGTCTTTGAGAGGTAACAAGTCAGATATCCTCTGCAGATGAGTTTGGCTTTAGCTGAACAATGACTTCCTTTAGAAAAGCAAGGTTTAGAAACAGAACAGTATAGAAAATAACATGCAGAACCGAACAAACTCTGCAAGTCTTCCTTCAAATATCTAGTTGGAAGAGAATCAACATCCTCTCTCTCTGACCTCCAACCTCTGTCCAAAAAAGCTAACCTTGCACTAAGGGTATTCTTATTCCTGTTATTCTTACATCTTCGTTTAAAACTGGGATGGTAAGAATCTAATGTACAATGAAAGGATTACTTAATATTTCCAAAGAGAAATGGAAATCAGAGATGGAAAAATATATCCATCAGTCTGATTTTCTAGTTAGACTTCATTATATCCATTATCAAATGCTGTATTCTGTTTATTTTTGCTACACTTAAAATAAGTGAATGTCCATTTCTCAGAGATGACTGGATTTTTACTGAATGATACAGCCAAACATTGTGACAGCTTTCCTGTATACTTGTTTTCTGTTCATTTTAAAATGATTTTTATGGAGGTGGTAATTACTGAATTACTTACTTTACCAAAATATCTTCCTGGTAATTTGGAGTTCATAATTTACAATTATGAACATTTGGAGCCATAAAATGTGTGCAGTTTAATAAAATTAAAACTCTGGCTTGCCAGAGTATTATATATGATGACATGTTGTTTGAAGGAAGTCCATTTTACCAGGAATAAATAAACACTGGTGTGAAATAAATCTCTATTTCAGATTTCAAATGCAGCTGTTTACAATATTATACCTAAGGGTGAAAAACAAATGAAGTAAATGAATTTGTATATGCTTTTCCAGTGGTATTATAATTAAGACTATAAAACATTGCCTCTAGCAAACAGCTATTGTGGGAATTCTTTCACATAGCCTTATGTGCAACAGCCACATTTTGTTTGTCTTTATTTCCTCTGACAACGATTGCAACTGTCTGCTCAAGGAAGGCAAAATGTAATTTTTATATAGAATCATTTACAAGTAAGAAAAATGCTACCAAGACTAACTCACTCTGATTTGCTTTTGAGAAATAGAGACCCTTTATGGATTAAAAAATAAAAGTTTCCTTCATAGATCGGTATATTAGCCAGGGTTCTCTAGGGAAACAGAACTGACAGGGTATGTGTATATAAATAAATATACATATGTATGTATATATATAAAATCTCAGTATTTACAGGAATTGGCTCACATGACTTGGTTTGGGCACATACAAATTCCATAGGACAGGCCACAAGCTGGAAGGCCCTATGAAGTTTTCCAATGAATTCCCCAGGAGAAACTGGCTGGCTGAAGTAGAAATGGAAGTTCTCCCTTCTGATTGCTGAAATCATCAGTTCTCCCTTTAAGGCCTTCAAGTGATTGGATGAGACTTCTCTCATTGTTGAAGGCAGGCTCATCAGTTAATTGTAGATGTAATGTGCCATAGATGTAACCATTTATGATGATTTAAATCCACAAAATATCCTCATGGTAACAATCAGGCCAGTGCTTGCTTGACCAAACAACAGGACACAAAAACCTGGTCAAGTTGACACATGAACTTAACCATCACAACCAGAGAAATAATATTGCTTTGATTTCAATGGAACCAGTAGGCCCTAGTGGTCTGGTCAGTCTAAGATATCATAAATAATAAACAGAATTGTACAAATTCTAAGATGTATCCCTGGACTTAATTGAATCTCTACTTTGTCACTGTCGGTATTCTCTACTTTAGCACTCATGAGAATGTATTTACAACTTCTTCAGCCAAAAGACAGACTGAACCCACGTTATATCCCAACATTATCACCCTGCATCTAACCCTTGATGTGTAGTGAGAGCCAACTTCCAAAAGCTCATGGATATATTCCTACTAGATCTACATTTCCTCCTACCTCACTAACTCCTCCTTCTGTCTCTTTTCCTGGCTCTTCCCCTTCTTTCTGATATTTAACAATTATCACTTCCCAGTGCTTATTCCTTGTCCCTCTTTTATTCTTCGGCTGTACTCATTGTTTAGATAATTTTATCCAGGCCCTTGGTTGTAAACACCATCTCTATGCTTATGGTCACCAAATTAACATCTCCATTCTCAACCTTGCCCTTGGTTCTAGACTTCTATGTTTAATTGCCTACTGATCATAGAGATCACAATTTTAACAAGCTCACAAAAAGAACTCTTGATTATTCCTCCAAACTTTCTTCCTTCCCCCAGTCTTCACCATTAATTTTCACTAGTGTCTCAAGATAAAACTCTCAGAAATATAATTTCACTCCAAAATCCAAATTCAATTCATAAACATATTCTCATAAGATACAACAAAATATACCCAGAATCTAACCACTTCTCAAAACTTCCATTGTTACTGCTCTGTACAAGTTGCTATCATGTCTCACCTGGATTACCACAACATCTCCCAGCTGCTCTCACTCCCTTGCTGCCACCTCCACTCTCAAATCTATATCTCCAAATCCCTTCAGTGGCTTCCAAAGCCTTTAGAATAATCCAAAGTCTTTTCCCTGGCATAAAATACCCTATATGATCTGTCTTCTAGCTATCTGAGTGGCCCCAGTGCCTCTGAATTTTCCTGGCTCATTCACTTCCAGCCCTGCTGGATTTTTAGCTGTTTTTGGAATACCAAACTTGTTTTGGAATCATTGCATTTGTTATTCTTTCCCAATGTCAATTCTTTCAAGGAGATGATCGCTGATTATCTTATCTAAAATAGTATAGGAATCATGCGTATTTTGTTTCTTACTCTGCTTTCTTTGTCTTCATATCACTTAGGAATTCTTCTGCAGAAGGACTTTTTATTTAAAAATTTTATATACAAGTTTTTTTTACTTGTCTCTCTTCCCCAATAGAATATAAGTTGCATAAGTCCATATTCTTTGTCTTGTATACCACCACATCTTAAGTTTCTAGACTGCAGCCTGACATATAGAAGATGCTCAAACATTATTTATTAAATAATAGCAATTATTACTACTTTGACTCTGATGATTAAGTATTGTCACCTGATCTCTGGCATTTTGGAATACTGTCCTCTCTAATAACACTAAAGAGCTCTGCTCTGTGGCAGTAATTCCTATTCCTACAACCCCAGCTTACACAAGAGTCATTTTTGAGCTTGCCATAAGGACTTCCCTCTCTCCACCAATGGATCCCCTTATTGTCTGAGTGAATTTCATGTGCCCAGGTCTTCTGAGGAAATATAATCAGGGGTGAGTTCTCTAATTTCATTCCAACATTTCTACTTCCCTGAGTCATTTGAACCCTTCCTTAGTACTATGCCAAGACAATTCTGGACACACTCTTATTTGTTGTCAGCAATTTTTGTATTGAAGACTTATGATATTATCATTATTGTTGTCTAGCCTAGCTAACACATTTAATCTGAGGATGTTGAACCACAAGTCATAGGTGATGCATGCCAATAAATTCTCCCCTTACAGCCTTTATTTCACCTCTATGTTTTAATGTGCTGGCAGTTCCTGTTGATGCATACCAACCAGTCAAATCTTGAAAATCTTTAGGTATATGTTCTATTTTATTTTAGACCACGAATTATATCTTCCTTCTCAGTCTTTAGTGATACAGGACTCTGGGTTTTGTTAACAGGGCATGTACTAACTCTATTGTTGCTTAACATTTTACCACAAACTCAGTGGCTTAAGAATATACATCCATTTAACAGCTCACAGTTCTGCAGGTCAAATGGCTGGGCACAGATTCACTAAGTTCTTTACTCAGGTTATCATGAGATTAAAACCAAGGTACCACTTGGCTACATTCTCAACTGGAGCTTGGGGTCCTCTTCCAAGCTCATTAAAGTTGCTACCATCCTTACAAATAAATCCTGGCCTGATTATTAGTAGTACACTCTGCACTGTTCTTGTGGGAAATTAGGCTTTCTTGCTTTCACTGATGATCTCAGGCTTTCACAGCTAGCCTTGAGTTAAGAGTTAGATGATGTAAGACATTTTCTTTATCGAAGGTTTCAAATTTAGTTAACAAAACTATCCAATTCCATAATGTTCACAATTGTCATTTCTTCTATTCCTCTCATATGCCCTAGCTACTGTTTAATGCAACACTTAACTTTCGAGATAAGCTAACTTTCCTTCTTATCTCTTCCCCAAGAGGGTTTTATTAATTGTGATACTACTTCATACCAGGTCTTATGTGCACTTAATCACTCCTTATTATCATTAACTTATGAGTAAGGGAGCTCAAAAACCCCATCCTGCGGGTCTGCTTACTAGTGCCACTCTTGGTGTCAGCTCTCTTAAAATAGATATCCTTGAAACTATAGACATAAGCAATGATTTTCATACAGAAAGCTTATTTAAGAATATGATCCAAGAGAACAAGAGTGGAAGGAAGGAAAGAGAGTATAAAATGAGATTTGGAGTACAGATGATTAAATTTTTGGCTTTCTATGGTTATTTATGAAATAAGTCCCATAAGTGTATAAATGGAGATAAAAAGAAGAAATATTTTACCTGTTGTTTCTCATACCCATTTCACAAGGGTGACCCCATAAGTATTAATACCCTCACTTCTGGGTTTATTATGTGTGAGTATAAAGGGATTTCCACTGGCATCTAATGCTGTGGATCAGAGAGGCCTCTGGTCAGGAAGAAAGGCATATGTGATGTGGCCCTCAGGCAAGATACTGTTGAGTAGTATGGGCATGAAGCTGGGAAAAGACTGATGTAACTCATCACCCATCAGTAGTATAGAAGGAGGAGGTGGCTTAAAAGGATTTGAAGTGGTACACAGAGGTTCATTTCTATAAGTTCCAACCTTCACATCTGATAAAACAGGGAAACAGAGAGGGTAAAAACTTGTCCATAGTTTTACAGAGTGGCAGAGCAGACTGTTGGTTTAATTTAACCTACTAATATGTGTCTATTCACAAGCACTATCTTCTATTCTCAGTGAGAAATATTTCTTAGTCTTAAGAAAAAAGCTTGAGCAACAAAAATAAAAATAGATAAGTGGGACCTCATCAAAATTAGAAAACTCTTTGCATCAAGGGACTTTATAATGAAGGTAAAAAGAGAACCTATAGAATGGGAGAGAATATTTGGAAACCACACATCTGATAAGAGTTTAATCCAGAATATATAAAGAAATATTATAACTCAACAACAAAAAGACAAATAATCCAACTTAAACAAAATGGGCAAAAGACTTGAATAGACATTTCTTGAAAAAATGTACAAATGGCCATAGCGCATGAAAAGATGCTCAGCATCATTAACCATTAGGGAAATGCAAATCAAATCTACAATAGATACCATCTCATCTCACACACACTAGAATGTTACTAGTAAACTAGAATGGTTACTAGTAAAACAAAACAAAACAAAACAAAAACAAAAATAACAAGTGTGGTATAGAATGTGGAGAAATAGAAACACTTGTTCCTTATTAGTAGGAGTGTAAAATGGTGTAGCTAATGTGGAAAACAGTTTTGTACTTCCTCAGAAAACTAAATATAGAATTTCCATATGACCTATCAATCTCATTTCTAGGTATAAACCCCCCAAATTGAAAGCTGGGACATGAACATAGCAGCATTATTTACAATTACCAAAAGATGGAAGCAACCAAAGTGCCCATCAACAGATGAATAGATAAATAATATGTGTAGTGTGTGTATATATATATATATATTATTATATATAATGGAATATTATTCAACCATGATAAAGAATGACATTCTGATACATACTGCAACATGGAGGAATTGTGAAGACATAATGTTGTGTAAAACAAGCTAGACAACAAGAAAAATATCATATGAGCTCATTGGTATGAAATAATTAGAATATGTAAATTCATAAAGTCAGAAACTAGAATACAAGTTACCAGGATACAGGCTGGGGGTAGGAAATGGGGAGTTAATGCTTAATTGATACAGAATTTCTGTTTGGTGTGATGAAAAATTTTGGTAATGGATATTGTTGATGGTAGCACAGCATTATCAATGTAATTAACACCACTAAATTGCATTTTTGAAAGTGGTTTCACAGGCAGAAAAATAAGTTTAGTTGTAATAGTTTTTTTTGGAATTTTTCTCCTTGATTTCTTTTTCCTCTTTATGCTGAACATAACATGTTTGTTTTCAATGCAGTTGTTGAATAGAGTAAGGAAAGGGAAAATCTATGATTTTTAAAAAATTGATATGTTTTTTAAAGTTTCTTTTTTGTCTACATTCTTTTAATATTTATAATTTGGAATCTGCAAAATTACCAAAATGATGGTGAAGACAGTGTCTTGTTTAAATAGTCCTTAGCTCCGAGCCCAGTGCATTTGACTGTGCTCAATTTCTTTAATTTACTTAATTTGACTTGCTCATAAATTGATGGGATCTTGAGGAGCACTTTCTAAATACTTATTATAATGCCATTATATTGATTACAAGCTGTTTACTTGACTTTTATTCAACAGAATGAATCATTTTCATAATTGATAAGTTCTCAAAGGATTTTGGATATTTGGTTTCCCTTTAGACAGTTTATGGTTCTAACAAATGTCTTCTTGCCAATGAACTGTTAAACACATGGAACATTAGTATCTTTTCATTATAGCTGAAAAATAATCTGTGCAATTTCTATGTTTTTTTTTCAGTTTACGAAAAACAGTCACAAGCATTATTTAATTTGTTCATGACAGTACCACTCTGGGAAGGTGGTGTTCTTTGCAAATAACCTCTAAAGAAGCATCCTTTGGTGAACTACACAACATCCCCAAGGTTACACAGGTAGAAGGAGGTAGAATCGAAAGTGTAAATTGAGTTTCAACTGATTTCAAATCTCAATCTATATTTTTGTGTTGTTTTAAGAGAAACTGTCTTGACCATCTCTTCCCTGATGGTTGTCTTTCTGTTCTGGTTAGATTATAATGGATTATTAACTCCAATTAAAAAATTTGTCATTATGTTTAAAGTTTAATAACTCTCTATCAAACCCTTGGTCATGGGAGTATGCAGTTGGAAAAAAAGTGCTTTGGAGTGTTAATATTTTTCTTTGAAGAAAGTTCTGGCTAACAGTATGAGTGAACAACCCAAAATATTAGATTTATATCTGATTGGGAACTTTTCTGATACATGATTAACTGTGTTTTCTTTTATGCTAAATAGAGCATTTGATACTCCTATTCATCATAGTGTTACTTTATTTTTTCTAAGATATGTTGGCTCTGGTAATTGATCCCTCAATAAATCAGAAAGAAATGGGAAATAAAAAAGTAACACATTTCACAGGTATTAATGTAAACTGTTCATATATATTTTAAATGGCAGAGATTAATTATAAAGCATAGTTCCTCCCTTCAAATAGCAACATGTGGGATTGGGTTCCTTGATATATCTGAACTTTAATCAGAGGAAATAATTAGAAATTGCTCGATGTAATAACTTATTTCTAGCAATTTGGAGTGTGTCATATATCAACAGAAACAGACCAAGAGAAGGGCAATGGAGATAAATTATGTTCATAAAATGTACATAATATTAGTAAAAGAGTAATAATTCTTTAAATACAGAGGTAAAAGCAGAAATTCTAATTATGGCTTATTTTTTTTCAGACATTTTAACATGCTGAACCTCTAAAATCTCTAAATCATTTTCCACTAAATGCTTCCATGCTGCTTTGAGTCTTTTCTGGATCCCAAAAAAATGTGTTCTTAAGCTAACCCATTCTTGTGCATATAAACATATTGTATGTGGGGCCTTTTGGTTAGATTCAGTTAAGAGACCTACCTTTTAATTAGATCACCTTGGTTAAGGGTTTTGATTAGATTGTGGAACACAGGGTGGGTTTTAATACTCTTAGTGGAGTTCTTTATAAACAGTGGACTAGAAGCATCACACAGGAAAAAAACTGCAGGGAGAGAGAGAAGCCAGGAGAGATGGGCCACCACTGTGCTCTGCCATGTGCTTGATTGCCCACAGCTGTAGCTCCCAGAGAAAGCATCTTTAGAGGATCCTGCCATGTGCCTGATGGCACACAGATGAGAGGCGAGGCCCACAGAGAGAAGACGCTGAAGGCAATGAGGCCCAGAGGAGAGGGGAGAGATGAACTGACTGGCATTGTGCCCTGCCATGTGCTTGATTGCTCACAGCCATAGTTCCAAGAGAAAGCGTTTTTATATGACCCTGCCATGTGCCTGATTGCTCACAACTGCAACTTGTTGAGACAGCATCTCTTAATGATGCCCTGATTTGGACACTTTCACAGCCTTAGAACTATAAGCTTTCAACCTAATAAATTCCCATTATAAAAGCCAAAATATTTCTGGCATATTGCTTGGGCAGCATTTAGCAAACTAAGACAGCTTCCATATACTAATTGTTGCAGTTTGGAAGTTTGAGGTAATTATGAATTTCAAAAATAGATATTAGATTATGCTTGTAATTGCTAATCTGGACATAATTAAGTTATGATTAGGGCATTAACTGGGCCACATCGGTAGGGTGTTTAGCCCCACCCCTTGGTGGGGCAGGAATAAAATATAAAAAGCATGGCAAAGGACAGAGTAGAAGCAGTTTTGATCTTGGAGTCTTGTGCTAGAGCCCAGGGCAGTAAGAGAGCTTGGTCGTGAGGAAGGAGAGAAGGCCCCGGGATAGAGACAAGCCATTCGCCTGATAGTCTACAGCTGACCTTGTGGAGGAACCAGAGGAGCTAAGCCCTGGGAGAAATGCAGCCCTGGAAAGAGAGGGACCCAAGAAGCCTGATCCCTGGCAAATGTCGGCCGCTGTCTTGCTCCAACACGTGGCCATTGACTTTGGTTAGGGAAGAAACTTATGCATTATGGCCTGGTAACTGTGGACTTCTACCCCAATAAATACCCTTTATAAAGACCAACTGATTTCTGGTATTTTGCATCAGCACTCCTTTGGCTGACTAATACGCTAATTGATTCATCTGCAGCTTTTTAAGACATAGGGTCCTTACGGCCTTAGAGTTGTATTTTTAAAGACCAGAGGAGCTGTGTCCATGATTTCAGACTATGGTTTCCAAGTGTTTTGCTTGATCAACTGAGTGACAGAAAAATATGATTTGTTATTGTAATCCCAGGACCCTTTCTCATAATGGCACACTCCAAAGTGCTCTTTGCTAAGTGGCATAGCCTAGCTTACTCATCATAACAAATGAGAAAAAAAAAACAAAAAAAAACGGCGGGTCAGTTAAGAGGGAATTTTATGAGATATGGGACAGTGGGGGCTTGAGAAGAGAGACTGAGTGAAATTGTTATGTTGTGTATGGTAATACCCCTTCATGGTCTCCTTTAGAAAACCTTCAGTAAAATATAAATGGCTCTCTACTACACATGAGTTTGTGGCCAGGCGTTTTGCACTGAAATTACAAATACACTTGATGCCTCATAAGAATTAGAGTGAAGAAATGTGTAACTGTAGTGGAGCAAGAATTCCCTTCAGTAGTAACAAGGTGAACTTTTAAATGTGGACATGTTCCAATATCTTAGTATGAAGAGGTACCAAAGTTCTGGGATGTTCTGATGTAGCAGACACCCTCTTATACCATCCAATTCTTGGTGCCTCCATGATGAACAATGAGGGACACTGGAGGCTATGCGCGCCCTGTTTATTCTTTCCTATAGACACTTGGAAATACTTTTTAAATGAGTGACAAGTAATGAGTCAAATCTAAGTCATCACTGTCCATAATCATTCAACCTGGACCTACCTTTGTGGCCTGTCCTAGTTTACCTTTACAGTGGATCCTCTCTGGAGGGAAAAAAAAAGTGTAACCTTGTTTCAGTTTTGAAAGGAAGCTAAAAACAGGTATGACAGACAAAATATGGGGTGGTGCTCTAAGGTGAATTGAGCATAATAGTATTTCCAAATCACAGTGTAGAACTAATAAAAATAGAAGTATGGGAAGAAAGGAAAGAAGGAAGGAAGCATGGAAGGAAGGAAGGAGCAGCCTTATTTGCTAAACTACAATAAAGAAAAAGACTGAGAGCCAAAGAAAGTAATATTTAAGTAATATTTATAACTTAACTCTCATTTGATAGCCATATCCAAAAAATGAGAGGAGATTGTGAAATCAGTGTTGTTTAAACTTCGAAATTTCATTATGATCCATATCAGACATACTGCAGGTTGAGCTCATATGCCTGCTGGCTGATGACTTCCACATTTTATCTCTAGCTGAAACCCTTCTCTGAACTCCAGACTCACGTGTGCAGGTGTTCAGAAAACTACATCTCCTCGGGAGCATCTAATTGGCAGCTCAGTCATGTTATGATTATACACTTGACATATTTTGATTAATATGCATTTCCGTCAACTTCTTGATTCTCCAAACCTCTGCCTCACATAGAAGGATTCAAGTTACATTCCCCCCACAACTCAGATATAGCAGAACAATAAAAAGGGCATCATTGTATTGACACTGACATGCTTTATATGCTTTGTGTGCTTTCCTTCCTTCTCCTATCTCTGTTCCTTCCAGTCCCTTCCCTTTCTTTTTGGTATTCTCCTCTCTCTCCCTGTTTTTCTTTTTCATCCAGAAATCAATTGACCCATATATGATATATTTTAAAATATCTAATGCCTGTGAAATGTAAGCTACATGAAGTCAGGGATTTAGTAAGATTTATTCACTGCTGTATTTCCACTACCTAAAATAGTGAACGTTTATTTATTGAATGTTGAATGTCAGTTGAATCCACATATTTTTATGAACCTGTTTACAAGTTGTATTCTGTTGCCATCAGGACATATGTTAAACGAGGATTTGGTGAATATAAGTTTGGCGTGTTTTCACTGGGAAAAAACAAAATTCAAAGTAGTGTTATACATTTTACATATTTTGACTAAAGTACATTTCTGAGTTTAATTGTCAACTTCTTAATTAAAATATTATCCAAAATTATATCAATATAATAGCTAGGAAAAATGTAGGGTAGAGATAGGTAGAAAAGACATTTCACAGTTTTTCAAAATAACACTGACACCTTACCTGTGATTTATGTATTTTAAAGCCACTAGCAGTGTACTGTGAAAATATTCGTTTGTTAGCCACTTCCTTATTTAAAAAAGAAAAATACAGGAAATAAGTATTTCGAATATCTGTGAAAACATGGAAACTGAGCTCAGAAAATTTCTAGCCAATCTAGGTAAAGGAGAAGTTTCAGGATTGAACCCAGGAGAATTGATTCTCTTAGGGCAAGAATTAATTGGAAAATTAGGTCTGACTTGGTTACCAAAAAGCCATTGCATATCCCTCTGAACAGTACAGGGGTTGGAAAATAGATTAGAACTCCAATGGAGGTTTCAGCTCTGTGAATTCTCCTGTGTTTCATGATTATTATATTTTGAGAAAATCTGAGAGAGAAGTAAAGTTCCAGTTTCAGAGCATCTATCCATTCTCAACTTGATTTATATTTGAGGATATTTTTAAAACAATTCCAATGTTTCATTGGCAATTAAATTACCTAATGCAAAGTTTTTATGGAATTCAATGAGTGTAGAATTATTTGTTGAAATTTGAAAATCAAAACTGAATTTTCTTATGGACTTTGACAAAGTGAAAAATTGCTGAACTAATTTCAACTTTATATTATCATGATTTAATGTGTCTGTCCCAATTTATTTTTATTAATATTTTTGTATGAAAGTTATATATATAACAAGGAGTTTCATATATTTTATTAAGAAAAAATAGCCATTTATCCTACCCTAGCCTCACCAATACTTTCCAGAAGCAATCATTTTCAATTCATGTAGTAGTTACACCCTTTGCTTCTTGACTTTTTGGTTTTAGAATTTATCTATTAAATTCCCACCACTGAAGAACAGTGTTTAGCTTGATTTCACCACCACTACTCACCACTAATAGGATAACTCTCATACCTACATTCTCATAATATTGTTCAATACTAATTTTGATCAGATTAAGCTTTACTGCTTACATACCTATTACTATGTTAAAGCTATTAAGATTTACCTATATAATACAATATAATTATTTTCCATAGCAACATTTTGTTAGCCCTGGTGTTAATAATTTTCTTATATTCTTTGTTTGCTTATACTATTTAATGTTTTTATCACCAATTCATCCACAAATTCTCCTCCAATTGTTTAAATTTCCTCTCAATATAATCATATGCTTTAGGCATTCTACCTGTATTTTCTTCTCTCCTGAATGCCTCTGAACTGTGCCAGTTTGGACTCAGTGCTCCCCAGGGATGCTGCACAGAACTTAGCTTGTTATTTCCTATCACCATGTACTAGGAAATTTTCTTCAATTCTCTCTGAAGATAGATCAACAGTTTCCTTGATCTCATGCCTTTTTATTTTTAATTTATTTAGGTTATGGCATTTTTTTTTTCTTGGAGCACCACTTCTAGGAGCTTCCTGAAAAAATGTTCAAGAGAGAAAACTTTTAAAACTTTACTGCCTGGAAAGGTCACTATTTTACCCTCACATCTGATTGAAAAGCTGGCTAGGTATATAATTCTAGGTTTATAAAAAATTAAAAAGCATTTTCCTAATTCATACTAGCTTCTAATGTTAGTGTTAATACATCCAATGTCTTTTCCTTTTTTTGTTGTTGTTTTATTCTGTCAGGAAGTATATCCTTTTCCACCATGTCTTAAAATTCCATGATAATACATTTACTTCATTTTTATGCTGATTCTTTGAAATATTTCTTTGATGTTTTCTTCTATTTCATCTTATGTTGTTTCCAACATATTTCTTTGCTTTACCATTCTACTGTTTATTTTCCTGAGATTGAAAAAATATATAATTTTCTATTTCTTTGATATGTTTGCATCAAATATGTGTATACATTTATTTTTCCAAGAGCTTTTGTTTCCTGAGCATTCATATCTTCAATTCTTTTGAATAATTAATATATTTATCCATTTTAGAAACTCAACAATGTAAATATTTCACCATGGGAAGCATTACCCTGTCTTCTCACACGTGTCCAGTCCTCAATCCTCAAAATAGACACTTTTATTAGTTTCTTGTACATATTCTACAGATTTTATGCAAAATAATTTAAAATTATTTTCTTCCTTTTTTATACAAACTATACACATGATACCATTCTTTGCTTTCCTTTTTAGTAAAACTTAAGTATCTTTTTTGGATCAGAACATAGAAAACTTTTTTATTCCTTTTTGCATACCATCATTTATTTGAGTCCTCTCTTGATGGACAGTCGATTAATTGCCGTCTCTTATTCCGATAACAATACTACAACAGATAACTTTGTTCATAGGTCATTTAATGTATGGGCATCTATATTGTAGATATAGATTAGATATAGAAATTGCACTTATAAATGCCAGAAGTGCAATTTCTAGGTTAAATGTTATACACATTTGTAATTTTATTGATAGTTACAAAACTGCACACTATAGTCATTGTACCGTCAGGAGTATATGAGAGCTTTTAAGACATACTGACCAATATGGGTTGTCAAACTTTTGTATTTTGTCAAGATAGCAGTTGAGAAAAACAATATCTCAGAGTTTTAAAAATAAACATAGTTTCTCTTCTGATGAGAAAAGACTTTATTATGTTTGAAGCACATTTGTATTTTTAATACAATTTTTTATTCCTGTCAGTTTCTACTTTTTTTTTTTTTTTTTTAAGGAGGTACTAGGAATTAAACCCAGGACCTCATACATGTGAAGCACGCATGCAACCACTGAGCTACACCGGCTTTGCTCTATTTTATTTATTTATTTTTTTGGTGAGGTACCGGGACCAGGGATTGAACCCTGGATCTCGTATGTGGAAAGCCGGTGCTCATCCACTGAACCACATCAGCTCCCCTACTTATTTTTATACATTAGTAAATTTTGTTGGTGTGTGATGTGATATATATATTTTTTCTTATTGTCCTTTGTCTTTTTATTTTAATTATGATGTTTTTATCACCTTATGCCAGTTTTTATCTTTATGCCTTCACAAGTATCAGTCTTTCTTTTGTGATTGTTGAATTTAGACTCATAATTAAAGAAATCTTCTTTACAATTCTGTACTCCTAATTTACAAAAGAATTCTCCAACTCTTCTTCCAGTACTTAGAGAATTCACTTTTTACATTGAATATTTGATCCTTTTAGAGTTTACCCTGCTGTTTGCTGTGGGTTATGAAGCCAACTTTTTTCCTTCCCACATGGCTACTCAGATGCCCCAACATCATGTATTCCATCTTTTCTACACTTATTTGAGACCCTCTATTGAGTTAATAACATCCTGTTTCCTTTCGTGGATTCAATATTTTCTCTTTCTTTATGAAACTCTTGATAGTTTTATGATTTTTAAAATAAACTTGTCATTTAGAATACTTTTAGATGTACAGAAAAATTTCTGGTAGTAAGAGAGTTTTCATGTACCCCAACCTTCTTTTTCCTATTGCAATGTCTTATGTTGGTGTGGTTAATTTGTCACAACTAAGGAACCAAAAACCAATACATTATTGTTAACAAAAGTCTATCTTTTATTTAGACTTCCTTAGTTTTTACCTCATGTCCTTTTTTCTCTCCCAAAATTATATCCAGGATAACACTACATTTAGTCATCATGTGTCCTTAGGCTCCCATGGGCTCTAATAGTTACTCATACTTTCTGTGTTTTTGATGACATTGAAAATTTTGGGGATTACTGATCAGGTATTTTGGAGATTGCTCCTCAGTTTGAGTTTATCTTACTTTTTTCTCATTACAGGACTGGGGTTATGAATTTTGAGGAAGAATACCACAAAGGTAAAGTACCATTAACATCATATCACATCAAGAGTACACCCTGTCAACATGGCATCACAAACTGAGGTTGCCCATGGTCATCTGGCTGAGACAGAGTATGTCAGGTTTCTTCACTGCTAAGTTACTCTCACTGGATTCATTGCAAGGCTGTCCCTATGCAAAGCCCACACTTAAGGAGTGGGTAGTTATTCTCCACATCTATGAGGCAAGAATATCTACAAAACTTACTTGAAATTCTTCTGCACAGTGTCGTTTTTATGATGTTTATACCTCGTGGCATAAACTTTTAAAAAAATGTCTGCTAAGTTATATTTCTTTTAGTTCTCTGTTTTTAAGAGCAGAGATTTTCCTTTCAAAGCTGGTGAACCTTAGCTGTCTGCTTATAAGCAATTGTTGGGGAAAACTAATTATAATCTTTGTGTAGATAAGTGAGGCTTATTGACTACGGGCTGTTTTGGATTACCTGGATGGACTCTATGTCACTATTAGTAGTCATTTTCTTTGCTTGTTTGTGTATTATTTTGGGAGATCAGATTCTTTGGTCAATAAACTAATAAATTTACATTCTCCTTCTTCAGGTGTGTGAGTAAACCTGACTACCAGCATTCTGGTAGTGGAGCATGGGAGGAAAGTTAGGGTTAGGGGAACTGTTAGGCTGTGGGGGTGGCTCAGCCTCTGGTTTACAGTCATGATTTTACTAAAACCTAAGAAACTTCCATTCTCAGTCTGCAATCGTGTCTTCTTTAATGCAGAGACCCTCTAAATTATCCTTTCCACAAATTAAACCTCCTGTTTTACCCTGCTTTGCAAAATGGGGAATAAGATCTGGGGAACTAACTGTTTCTCCTATTTTTTCCCATCATTTGTTTGGACTTTAGGTGCATCTGAAATTAACTTTTTCTTAAAAATATGATAATTATACCTATTTTTAGACTTGCCATTGCTTCCATTTCCCAAGGTACCCAGCTTCTGGAATCATGAATCTTTTGCTACTTTTGAGAACTAAATCATGTGGCCCTGTTTTCAGTTAATTTCCCCCAAATTCGTTTAAGATTTAACTTTCTAAGTTATGCCAGTCATTTTAATTTGTTTCCAGTTTCAAAATGCTGTTGCTATCTGATCTTGCCCTCCATGTCCTAATTTAAAAATATATATACTTTGATTAAATAAATGTCAAATAAAAAATATATAAGGGATTCCTATATGCCTTGCTCCCCACACCTCCCACATTTTCCCACATTAACAACATCCTTTATTAGTGAGGTACATTCATTGCAATTGATGAACACATTTTGGAGCATTGCCACTAAGCATGGATTATAGTTCACATTGTAGTTTACACTCTCTCCCACACAATTCTGTGGGTTATGGCAAGATATATAATGGCCTGTATCTATCGTTGCAATGTCATTCAGGACGATTCCGAAGTCCCAAAAATGCCCCCCTATTATGCCTATTTTTTCCTCTTCCAGCCCTCAGAACCTCCAGTGGCCACTGCCTCCACATCAATGATATAATTTCTTCTATTGGTAGAATCACAATAAATCTATAGTATAATACCAGTAAGTCCTTTAGTCCATAATTCATTCTCCAATCCTGAGGATTCTGGGATGGTGATGCCCACTCTACTTCTAACTTAGAGCATGCTTTGATCCCACATGGCTGATGAGTGGGACTCTCTTGCTTGAAGTTTTAGATTCTCTCAGTTCCTTGATATAGTGGTTGTCTATCATCTTCTCCTTGTTAGTTGTCCTGGGTGAGTCCCATGAACTGGAGAGTAGGTGTTGCAATTCAGTTGAGATTCAGGGTCCAGCTGGCATATGGAAAGCCCAAAGATTTAAGTCTCTTGGACGTACACTTACCAACTCTAGTACTAATTTTAGGTTCGAATAGAAGGGACAGCAGAGCCATGTGTAGGGAGACCACAACTGAATCCAACTCTGTCACACTGGGGAGCATAAATTCCAAAGTAGGGCCCACTGGCAAGGCACTAAACTCCTGAGCTCTCTGCCCTGAGGAGGGCAAGAATTAATCTATTTCTTGTTATTTAGCAGGACTTTAGGAACAATTGAAGGCAAATGCATGTGTAAAATCTCCTGTCTTTAATTAGCTAGCTTTTATTTTCAAATTGATTTAATGGGATGATGTATATTATTATCCAGTAATGTTTCACATTTTGAAAATGTCATCAGAAAAACAGAGGAGAGGGAACATAGAACTGTCTGGTCTTGCAGCTTTCTGCAAGTGAGGTGAGGCTGCCAACCATTGGAAACTGAAGTACAGAGGGCCACATTCAGTCAAAAGAAAATGAAATCTCTTTTGTGTTGGGGACAGACTGGAACTTTGATTAAAGGGGAGATCAATAGGACAATAGAGAGCAATGTAAAGTGAAGAAACTTGAGAGATTAGGAAAAGTTGGCAAATGTCAGGGATGTGTGTGTGTGTGTGTGTGTGTGTGTGTGTTGTGGATCAGTGTTTATGAATAATTCCTGTGATTTTTTTAAAAAGTTGTATATTTGATGTCCCCAGGATGAACTTCTTAATTAGTTAGCAATAATGACTTTCATTGTTCTTCAGGAAAGTTGGGATTGCATTTTTATGTGACTTTGTACAAAGATTGGGCCATTGTTGTCTCATTTTACAGTCAAGAAACTGTATATATTTGGTTTTTATTACCTTTGCTTTTCTCAGAATCATTCTAGAAAACTTTATTAAAAACACTGATATATTTGCCCACTAGCAAACAAAAACTAAAATTCAAACAAATGGTAAATAGATGGGAAAAATACCAGGCTGACATTGTAAAACCTCTCTTTGAGGAAAGCATTCTATATATTGTAGCTCTCATTTCTAGGTAATGGAAGCATGATGCTCACAAAAATATTATGGTGAAGAAGGAGAGACAGAGATATTTTTGAACAATATAAAAAGAGTTCATGGACACTGTCGTAATTTCGTGTTGCTGCTATAATACATTCTACAATCATAGCGTCTTGAAACAACACAGATAAATTATCTTAACTTCTAGAGGTCACAAATACTAAAAGCAGAGTGTCAGCAGGACTTAATTCCTTCTGGAGGTGTCAGGTGGAGAATCTGTTTATTGACAAAGTTTGAATAGGATTTGTTGACTCAATTTGATACAAATAGGATTTTTAATTTCATACCTATTCTAAAATGATGTTGTAGAGTCTTAGACTGGAATATTTATGATTTACAATCAATCAATCTGATAACACCAAATTGCAGGTTACATATGAAATAGAACACCTTTGTATATAAAGTCAATAAAATACTTCATCATTTTGGATGACTAATTGCTTATATCTTGCAATGATTTGGCAAATATGTGAGTGTGATAGGATGAGTGCACTATGATGAAAACAATACTCAGCAGTAGTTTCACTGATTTAGAGCCTTACATTCAAAATAAATATAAAGTGCTTTTCAGTAAGTCCGGTGAAAAATCAATTATTGAATTGACTCTAAGAGGTTTGTTCCAGTGCTTGCTATGTGGAAAGTAGAAGACAATTTACATTGCCTCCCGTTTGTAATAATAAGTAATTTTATTGGGACTCCTTCCATGATGTTTATGGATAAATAGGCATAGAAATATGCTTTAGACATAGAGCCTGATTCGTGACCATAACCAGAATAGAGAAGAAGGAAGTCAGAAATCACATATGTAACCAGAATAGAGAAGGAGGAAGGAGGAAGTCAGAAATCACATTTGATCTACCCATGAAAATCCACATGCTGAGAACTTGGGGCATTTCACCCATTCTTAGTAGTGTTGCCTGTTTATAGTATAAGCAGCCAAATAAATGCAGACATTTTTCTGTAAGTATTTTCCCAAAATAGAGAGGGCCTATGCATTATTTATGAGTTATTATATAATGGTTTCATAACCAAAACTGATCAAACTAAAAAGTTTTCAGAGTGAGGCAGCTGTAAACTTCACTATGCCGCAATAATCAATAATGTTATAATTTTAGCATTTTACTTGTATATTCAGTTATAATACTTGATATTGCATCTAAAATTGCTGTCAGTGTAATGAATTAATGAATCTATATTTGCCATCTCTGGAACATTTTTCATCAGTGCAATAAACAGTTGTGGGTGTTAACTTCCTCTCTTTGTTATATAAAGCTATTTAAATATATCCTCTCCTTTATACATTTTTTACTTATTTTATTTGCTCTTTGGACCTTGTGCAGTGAATTAAATTAGCTATACTCCCCAGTAATTAGGAGTTGTTATCATCAGTTCATTTAAATAATTTTTATTGCTTTATTTATATTTGTATTATACTGTACTGTATTGTATTGTATTGAATTATGTTGTACTGTATTGTATTATTTTCCCTTTCTCCTTAGACTTTACCCCTATCTTCTCTATCCATTAGCACCCACTTCATATGCTTGCCATACTTAGTCTTAAACATATGTGTGTTTGTGTATGTAAAATAGTTTTCTTCATGCTATTTTCTGCTTTTTTTATGATTTCACGTTCTTTAAATACATTGGTCTGTTCACAAATTTCCAATTCTTCTTAAAATTTGGCATTGTATGGTGGTTCTGGAAATTCATTCCTTTGAATGGTATATAATTATTAATATGTTATTTCACAATTCAATTTGTCTTAAGTATTAGTCCCTTGTTTTCGTTTTGCTCTGTTTAGTTTCACTTTCTTTCCTTTTAATTTTCATTGTTTCCCAGAAGAATCTTGTATTAGTCAGCCAAAGGGGTGCTCATGCAAAGTACCAGAAATCTGTTCACTTTTATAAAGGGTATTTATTTGGGGTAAAAGCTTACAGTTACAAGGCCCTAAAGAGTACAACTCAAGGCTGCTTTCTCACCAAAGTCAGCTGCCATGTGTGGAAGCAAGATGGCAGGCGATCTCTACGTGGTCTCTCCTTCCTTCTTCCTCTTAAATTTCCAAGGTCCCAGCTTCTTCTGATCTCAGTTGTAGGCTGGCACAGGGCTCGTCTACTCAGGGCTTCCTATATCAGTCTAGCATAGGGCTAATTTCCTTCCAGGCCTTATCAGCTGCTCAGTTGCTCTGTTCTCTTCAGCTGCAAACTATCAAGTGAATGGCTCATCTCTGCCATTGATCCTAGGGCCCTAGGATCAAACAATGCAGAGCTATCTCCTCTTCCATGTCTTCTGCTGTGTGTCTTCTTGAGTAAGTGTCTGTTTATATCAGCCCACCAAGGGCGCAGAGACTCAACCCTGATTCTCACCCTACTGATGTGGTCGAATCAAAACCCTAATCTTAACAGGTAATTTAATAAAAAAGCATCTCAGGTGAATCTAATACAATCAAAGGGGCTCACACCCAGAGGAACAGACCAGTTTTCAAATATAATCTCTTTTGGGGATTCATAAATAATTTCACATTGCCAAAATCATCTATGTTATTGATCTTTCAAAAAATTTGACTGCTATCTTCTTAGAATATATTTAATTCCTATCCATACTTATTATTTACTTACTTCTTTACTCTTCTGGCATTCTGTTTCTCTCTTCCTGTTTTCTTGAGTTGAATATTAATTTGTTTTAGTTATTTTAATTTCTTCTGATAGATCTATTAAAAGCTACAAATATATATATGCAATATTTCAGCTGTATCTCATACATTTAGGTTAGAGTATTTTCATTGCAATACATTTTTTCAGTATTTTGCAAATTTCCTTTTGATTTCCTCTTCAATATAAACTATATTTAGTAGTATTTTTATTAGTTGCAAGGAGGCATATAGTTATTTTTAGTTAATTTAAAAATTTTTTAAAGTTTATTTGTTATTAGAGATGTTTTAGATTTACAGAAAAACCATGCAGAAAGTACAAGTTCCCATATATCACCCCTACAGTTTTCCTTATTATTATCATAAATTTGCATAAGTATGACACTTTTGTTACAATTGATGAAAAATATTACCTAATTGTGCTATTAACTATAGTCCACAGTTAACATTAGGGTTCATTGTGTGATGAAGAACTTTTTAAATTTATATTTCAGTAACATATACACAACCTAACATTTCCCCTGTTAACCACATTAAAACACATAATTCAGTGGTATTAACTACATTCACAATGTTCTGCTACCATCAACTCCATCCATTACCTAAACTACTCCATTACCCCAAATGGAAATTCTGTATCAATTAAGAATTAACTCCCCATTTCCTACCACCACCCTAGACCTTGGAAAATTGTATTCTAATTTCTGATGCAATGATTTCCTTTTTCTAATTATTTCATATCAGTGAGATCATACAATATTTTTCCTTTTGTTTCTTGCTTATTTCACTCAACCTGATGTTTACAAGGTTCTTCAATGTTGTTATATGTATCAGAATTTCATTCCCTTTTATGGCTGAATAATATTCCATTGTACATGTTTTTCCATTCATCCGTTGATGGCTACTTGATTTGTTTCCATCTTTTGCCAATGTGAATAATGGCTCTTTGAACATTGGTGCACAAATATTTGTTTGAATACCTGCTTCCATTTCTTTTGGGTATACATCTGTAAGTGGAGTGGCTGAGACATACAGTAATATTATACTTGACTTTCTGAGGAAAGACCAAACTTTTCCACAGTATCTGCACCATTTTATATTTCCAACAACAATGAATGAATGTTCTTATTTTTCCACATCCTTTCTGGCACTTGTTGTTTTCCTTTTTTTTTTTTTTTTTAAACTAGTATCTATTCAGGTGGGTATGAAATGGCATCACATTGTGATTTTGACTTACATTTCCCTAATGGCTAATGCTATTGAGCATTTTTTCATGTGCTTTTTGGACATTTGTAGATCTTTTTATTTTTGGAGAAATGTGTATTCAAATCTTTTGCCCATTCTTTAAAATATAGGGTTGTCTTTATCTTGTAAAGTTGTATGATTTCTTAATATATTCTAGATATTAAACCCTAGTGGATATATGGTTTCCAAATATTTTCTCCCATTCCATATATTGTCTTTTCACTTTCATGATGAAGTCCTTTGGTCCACAAAAGTTTGTAGTTTTGATGAAGTCCTATTTATCTATTTGTTCTTTTGTTGCTCATGCTTTTGGTGTAGCCTAAGAAATCATTGCCTAACACACAGTCCTGAAGATGTTTCCCTATGCTTCCTGCTAGGAGTTTCATATTTTTGGTTCTTATATTTAAGTCTTTGATCCATTTTGAGTTAATTTTTGTACATATACATTCAGTTTTCACAGAGTCATTTGTTGAAGAGACTAGTCTTTCGCCATTGAGTGGACTTGGTGCGATTTTGACAAGCGTCAAAAATCAATTGGCCATAGATTTGAGGGTTTATTTCTGAAATCTTAATTTAGTTCCATTGGTGTATATGTCTATAACTGTTACAGTACCAGCCTGTTTCTACTACCATTGCTTTGTAATAAGTTTTAAAATTAGAACGTGAGATGACTCCAACTTCAGTTTTCTTTTTCAATATGGTTTTCGCTTTTGAGGGCCCCACACCATTCCATATAAATTTGATGATTGGCTTTTCCATTTCTGCAAAGAAGCCTGTTGGAAATTTGATTGACATTACATTGAATCTGCAATTATTAAGTCTTCCAATTTATGACCATGGAATGTCATTTTATTTACGTAAGTCTTCTTTGATTTCTTTTAGCAATTTTTGCAGTTTTCCAGTATAAATCCTTTAAATCCTCAGTTTCGTTCATTCCTAGTTATTTGATTATTTTATTTGCTGTTTTAAATGGAATTTTCCCTGATTTCCTCTTCAGATTGTTTATTACAAATGTATTTGATTTTTGCCTATTGACCTTGTACCCAGCCATTTTGCTGAATTTATTTGTTAGCTTTAGTAGCTTTGCAGTGGATTATCTGTGAATTTTTATATATAGGATCATGTCATCTGCAAATAGAGTAAGTTTTATGTTTTCATTTACAATTTAGATGCCTTTCATTTATTTACCTTTCTAATTGCTTTTGCTATAATGTCCAGTAAAATTTTGAATAACAGTGGTGCTGTTGGCATCCTTGTCTTATTCCATATCATAGTGGGAAAGCTTTCAGGCTTATATCATTGAGTATGATGTTAAATGTAGGATTTTCATAGTTGCCCTTTATCATGTGAGGAAGTTTCCTTCTATTCCTATTTCTAAGTGTTTCTTTATCAAGAAATGGTGTTAAATTTCATCAAATGCCTTGTCTGCCAAAATTGAGATGATTGTGTGCTTTTTCTCCTTCATTTTATAATATGATATATTACATTAGTTAATTTTCTTATGTTGTCACCCTTGAATACATGGAATAAATCTCACTTGATAATCACATATATTTATTGATGTACATTAAATATACATTATTATTGTATATTTAATGTACTTTTATATTCTGTTTGCTAGGATTTGTTGGAGATTATTGGATCTATATTCATAAGGGATATTGGTCTGTAATTTTTCTTTCATTTGGTATCTTTCGCTGGCTTGTAGGGTAATGTTGGCCACTTATAATGATATAGGAAGCGTTCCATCCTCTTTCATTTTTGGAAGAGATTGAACAGTTTGGTATTAATTCTTCTTGAAATATTTGGCAAAATTCATCAGTGAATCCATCTGGCCTGGGCTTTTCTTTGTTGGGAGTCATCTGAAAATAGGGTAAGTTTTTGGTTACTGATTGTCTTAGTTTGCCAAAGGACTGTCAATCCCCCCCCCAAAAAAAGTTGACTTTATAATGGAAATTTTATTTAGGGGAAAACCTTACATTCTAAGGCTGTGAAATTTCCAAATCAAAGTATCATCAGAGATGCTTTCTCACCAATGTCAGCCCCTGGTAATCCTGCCATGCTGCCCCATGATGAAGGAAGATAGCGGATCATCTCTGCCGAGGTATCTGCCTTCCCCTCCAGAATCTACCTTCTCCCAGAGCTCAGCTGTGGGAAACCAGACATAGGGTTTGTCTCTTTCTTGGCCTCCTTTCTTAGTTTCTCTGGGCTTCTCTGCCTTTCTGTAGCTGTAGGCAAACTGGGAGTCCTCTCTCATATGGCAGGATCAATATAATACTGCAGCTTCCTTTTTCTCTATATGTCTCCATTTATATCAGACCCAGCAAAAGTGTAAAGATCTAAGCTGGCCCATGACTCACTAATAATCAAAAGGCCTCATACCCATAGGACTGGATTAGTTAAAAAACATAACCTTTTTCTTTTTGGGATGCATAAAAGAACTTCAAACTGTCACACTGATTCCATATGTAACTTTTTATTGGTCTATTGAGATCTTTTATTTCTTCTTGAGTCCATGTAGGAAGTTTGTGTATTGTTAGGAATTTGTCCATTACGTCTAGGTGATATAATTTTAGTTCAGCTTTTTACATCTCAAGTTATATTGAATTGACTTGGAAAAGAGTCTGTGCTAAATTAAAATTGTAGAATTTATAGATATTTCTGTTTGGACTATAGTTTCACCTATTTTTGCTTATGTTCTTTCTGTACCTGGAGTTTTCTGTTAATTGAGTGTTAATTTTATATGCACACATGTACATGCATGTAAACTTATTATTTGTAATGGTAAAGTATGGCATAAGTTATGTTTAATTTTTTTGGCTGCATGATCTTTTAGCTTCTGAGAGTTGTGCACTAAAAAAAAGCAAATGTTGATTTATCTATTTCCCCTATGATTCTTTAAGTTGCTACTTTGTTTATTTTTTAAGCTCAATATTTATGTGCATATAATCAAGACCATTCCACTTTTTTAAATTTAGATTATTTTACTAATATTTAATATTTTATTAATATTAAATACTTCGTATTTGTCTTAAATTTTATTTGATGCTATATGGGTGTTTTATCTGTCCCTTCTTGTAATTCATAATTGCCTGATGCATCTTTTTCTGTTCTTTTATTTCCACCCTTTCTCCACCCTTTTTATATGTCTTTTAGAACACATATTGCTGGATCTTTTTAAAAAGTTTTCTTGTCTGAGAATCTCTGTTTTGATAAATGTGTTCACTCCACTTACGTTTATCGCAAATATCACTATAGTGGGGCATTTTTTCTGTCTTATTTCATATTTTTAATTTACTTTTAAATTATTTTTCTAAATTATTATCTAAATTATTATCCTGCCTTCCATTGGTTAGATTTTCCTCTTCTGCTTTAAAGGTAATATTGCCAAACTAAGTATTTTGTGTAAATCTGTTACTTACTAAGACATATAGTTATGTTCACATTACCTTACATGTTTTTTTGAAGTTATTAACATATTGATCTTGCCATAAAGCAAATAAATGTTCAGAACACTATCTTTCCTTCTGCCCCATTACACTGGGTCATGTTTTCTTCTGTGCTGTCTCCAATAATAAAAGTATCAGCTAATGCTATCTACTTCCAGCTTCTTCCTAGCACTGGGTGTTTATGAGGAGTCTCTAAAAATGTCATTTGAAAGGCATTATAAAGATGAAAATAAATAAACTAATACACAAATAAAATAATGTCTCTCACATCCAGACATTTTTATTTAAAAGTATGCTTTTGATTTGAACAGCAAAAGTAGGGGCATATTTTCTAGAATATGCATGTAAGGAATTACATGTTCTATCAGTGGAAGGAGAACTAGATGATTAGTACTTTTATTCAGAAATTTATTTTAATTAAAATTTCAGTTTATTGTCTTATGTTAGCCTTAACCAATTAGGTAAAAAGAAAATGAAAAGTTGGACAAAAATATGATGGGGCCCTGCCTAGCAAATCCATATCCAACAGGATATAACAATGGGTATAGGAGGGTGCACTAAAAGGTAAAAGTTACCTATTACTCAACTGAGGGGAGGGGTTTCTGCAATAACTAATGAAATTATGATATTTTCACTCTTCTACCCACCATTGTTTGTTTCATACAACATGAGTCTTCATAAGTATTAGAACTATTTACATAATGCTAATATTTAATACAAATCCAGAATAAATTAAGTTAGACCATCAGGAAAACCTGTCCACTGGACTTAAGATAGACTATCTCTGAGCTGCTGTTAATGGTCTGTAATAGTAGGGATTTATTATTTTGGTCATCATGAAAATTCAAATCCTTTGTCAAAGAAGAAAAAAAGTTTAAAACAATCCATTGTCTATTCATGTTTAAACAAACAAGCAAGAAAAGTTTTCTTCCAAATATTGCTTTATAGTGCATGGATTATCTTTTTATTGTATTTAACTTTTGTCTGCCCAGCACTACCTCCCTTCCCATTTCTTCCCCTCTTTGTCTTCATATGGGCGTTTCTCCTTTATTTAGCCTGGCTGGCTGTTCTACTGAAAACTGCTACCTCTTCACCAAATCTTTTTTTCTGACCACAGTTGACTAGAGCTGAGGTGTATAGTTATTTCATGCTTTATCGATCATGATTCTTCTGTGAAATTGTGAAAATGAGATCTGGCAGCAACCCTGAGATGTGAAGTTTTCAAACTTTTTGTGCCCCCCACTATGTGGGGAAACTCTCTACATCACAAGACTTCAAAACTGACATTATTTAAAGAGGGGGAAAGAGAGAGAGATTGAGACACAGACAGGGAGAAAAAGAGAGAGGGAGAAAAGAGTAAACTGGTTTTTTGTTTTTTTTTAATCATTTTCTAGTCTCTGGTTCCCATATTTCCTAAAGCCCATCTCTGCCATTCTTAGGTTTTGTTTTCTCCTCCTTCCCATAGTCTCTGTCTTTATGCGGCAGAAATTTCAGGCACCTAATTTTGTGAGAATGCATAAAGACTACAGACAGCTAAGCAAGAAACGGGAAGTAGAGACTTTCAGGTAAAGCAATCTGACTTTTAGGCCAACTAAAAGAGTGTCTGCATCATAGAAATGGTCCTCAAACTATAGGTCCAAAAGAATTCTCACAATGAACATAGGGAGTTATGGACAAACATTAGGTCACACACATCAAATAAACACTTCTTGAGTGTGTGTACATTTGTGTGTGTAGTATGTTTAAGAGGCTAATGATCCACTAAACAGTATTTGTTAATACTCCAGATTCTAATTTAGAATCATGATTCAAAGCCTAGATTCCCATTTGGCAAGTGTGACATTTACACATTAATTAACATTTCTGCACCTCATTATCTTCATCAATTAAAGGACAATATGATACCTACTCAAAGTACTTGTGAGGTTTAAATAAGGATATATATGTATGTATAGACTCAGTGGTACCTGGAAAGAGTAAGTTATGTACACTATTATTTAATGTGTCTAGTGTGAGCTTCTGTATTTCTTTCGTATATATGCATCAAGAACAATTCCCATTTTCCTCTTGTAAAGCACACCTACAATCACCAAAAATATATTTTTTTCCTGTGCTAAACACCCTAGTACCCTATCTGAGGTGCAACCTTGTCACAAAACAGCAAAACAATAATGGCAAAAATCACCAAAATTGATTCTTGTGCTGGTTATTACAGTGGTATTTATTAATTTTACTTTTAACTTGGGTTTTTGTTTTGAGTTTCTTTTATCTGCACTGCAGTGATTTGTGTGATTTATTCCAAACTATATTAATGATGGTTTATGTATATGTAAATATTTAGCTTTTTCAGATTAGAGATGATGACACATATTGATCTTACAGTGCAAATAAAATTGATGGATATTTAATAGATGCTATTTAAGAACGAAAACAGGCTATTTCTGGTGATTACATTTCTCAAATCAAATTCATATAAAATAAACAGACCTGTGAATTCACTTATTATATGCCATATCAGGTACACATTAGATTTATAGTGCTCTAAATTTAGGCAACTTTATAGTACAATTTTACGTCCTTTTTGTCACAGGACATTCATTTTGTAAGGATGTAAATCATTATATGTCAGTATCTATCTTATCAAAATGGAGCAAAAGCAAAAGATTTAAGCTTTACGGATTTTTTTTTAATTTTACAAGAGCGCAAACAATATGAATGTGTGTATGTGTGTGCATGCATGGGAATACTTACACTCATGACCTGATTTTATATATGCACATTTATATATTAAGACCATGTCTGTAAATGCATTTTAGGAAGTATATCATAAATCTGGCTAAATTAAAGAAAGCATTTAGATGATTTAGTTAAATAGGTGAAATAAACTTGAAACCAGGAAAAAGGAGCTAGGTAAAATGCTTAAGACTATTTGGGGCAAGAAAAGGAAAAATAGAATCAAGGAAAATTCAGCAAATCTATGACAAAATGAGCCATGATGAATGTTGCAATGTTTGGAGAATGGGTTTATGGAGTTAAAAAAAAAAAAATCAGTGCTTCAGTGATAAGGATATTGAGTGATCTGATTTGTGTCATTCTCAAAGTAAGATTTACAGTGAGATTTGAACATAGAAATATGCAACTAGCAAAATGTCATAAAAGAACTGAACAGATCAGATCAGAGCTTCATAGATTTAACTGTGGAGTCCCATTTGAGAGATGGGTCTATTTTTTAGCCAAGTAAAATATACACATTTTCTTTCTTCATATTTGGAAAGTAAATCTTCTAAAACCCTTAGATCTTCTCCCTGTACATAAGTACATTTCAAGTCTCCTCTCAACCACACACACTTCCTATTAGTTTCCTTTAATATTTCAAAAAAATGTTTGCTATACATAATCCATTTATTTTAGCTCCAAGTGATATTAGCACATGAGAGAAAAACTGCAAAATTTCCTTTTTCCTGTTTAGAACATATAATCTCCAGTGAATTTTGAAACATATTTAATTTAGAATATTCTTACCCAGTCATATATGATTTTAATTTTACCAATATACCAATATCTGTAAAATCCCGTGTGATGAGAAAGTAGAACAGTGTCTATAGACCTGGATTTAAAAACTGCCTTCCAGCTAAATATACAGGCTTGATAAGAAGATAATTGATGCTTGTAGGGCAATAAGAGTAATTCCAAATTAAATTATGTGTTTGTTGCTCTGTGCCATAAAGCCTGAACCATCCAGTGTGTTTATAAATTTTAAATTTTACTTGCAAGGAAGGTATACTTCTAATAACTCTGCCTTCATGGTGAAATTAGGCTTTGGAAATATGATTCAAATATGTATTTACTTTTGACATTGCATAAGAAGATAATTTTTTTGATTCCTGGAATGAATATTTTCTGAGTAAAAAGTATTTAAAATACTGTATTTCTCAGTAACATGGAAGTGTAGAAAAGTGCCAACAGTTCTAGAATAGTTTCATATGAACGTTTATTTCCTTTGTCATCATCAAATTAGAAATTGACATGGGACATGCCCATTGGTGTATTTAAACTTTAACTGATGAAGATATAGAGATAGTAAAGAAAAACATACAGGGATGAATGGCCGAAGGGAAAAGAGAAAAGATACTCTACATGACTTTAGGATATCTTAGCTCTAACTCTTCTTCTGGCATGTGAAGTTTTAATTAGAGATATGGGACAGAGGCTAGCTAGAGGGCTGAAGAAAGTACTATTTAATTTTCACATCCCTAAAAGCCACTACTAAAACTTCTTCAAAATGCATTAATGTCAATCAGCCTCCAGCACACAAACAGATTGGATTATCAAAGTTCATTTCTGTACATTACATGTTTTGAAAGTCAAAATCCATTTCCCTGTGAAAATACTAACAGCGTTATAATGTTTAAATGTGACAATTTTCTAAGCCAGACAACAAAATTTTACTTACTCTGCTATGTAGTTTAATTATGATCCCAAAGGATATTATAGTACCAGTCTAAGATTTATAAAAATTAATTGTACAGGAAATGCTTACAACTGGGTATTTGAAAAACATATCTTCTCCTCTAACCTGGGAGTGAGATGTCTTGAATTGGTGGTTCTAGTGGATGCTGTATAGAGTTGTATGTTTAAAATGTAGAACCAAAGTAACCATGATCAATCAATTCAAAGGTAGCTTATTAGGTTTCCTCCTGTGACTGAACAGGAATATCAAGATAACAGCATTTTCAGTTGGCATCATTGTTTAACAGAAAACAAAAATCCACAGTTAATAGGTGAAGAATCAAACTTAAGGGAGGTTGAGGGATTTGCCCAAGATCATGCATCTAGTAAAGGGGTAGATTTAGGATCAGGGATATCTACATAAATTGTGAACCATAGTGGAAAGTGAAAATGCAGAGCTCCTTGTTCACAGAGCAAGATGAAAGACTTTTCCTTTCTTCCACAGACTCTCTTGACCTGATTTGTTTTCTGTATGCTATTTAATATCATGCCTTCTTTGGTATGGTGATATTTGTGGGATGAGTGCAGACCTTCAAAGGCACGTGCAGTTTTGTCCCACAGCTCTGTATGTGTGATGTGTGCTTGACCCTGACCCTCCCACTGCCTGTTCCCAGGCCCCGACCATGGGTAGAGTGTGGTAGTGTTGCTGGCTGGGGATGGGGGAACATATGGCAGAGAACCCATGGAGGGGAGGTGGGGAGCCAGTGGGAAGCAGCGAAGCTACAAGTCCCAATGCATGCATGCTCCATTGTCCCATCAGACTTCACTTACAAGACACAAATTCAAACCTAATTTATTAAGAATTTCAAGATGGCCACTTCAGAGCATTAAACCCCAAGTTTGTATGTGCTGGTCAAATGTACATTTCTGTGTGACAGTCAAATGCACTTGAAGTTTATTTGGAGGATGTCTTTCTTCAACTGTAAGATTTCCATGGAGAGAGACTGAAATTAGAGGTCATAAGACAGAGGAACCCTAAAGGCACAAGGTTCATAGACTTTGGTCTTTGAAATGACTCAGAAAGCATGTCCTTCATATCAAAGTATGTGAACTTCTCATCCTTGCCACCAGCAACACACGGTTCCTCTTGTAGAACAGCCTCTGTATTCTTGATACAATAAAACTCACCAGGTACAAAATATACATTTTCACTTGATACATATTTACAGTCAATTAAATGCTAGAACTAGAAATCAGCTTTTCAGTTTCATGTTTGATACTTTCCTTTCTTCACTATGCAACCCCTGTCTCAGCTTGGTTTGAACACTTATTGGCTGGTTCACTTTAATATATTAGATCCATCAGGGATTCAGTCCATGATGTAGCTTTTTTTTTTTTTTAATTTTTTTAGCAAAGTAATTTTATTGATGCATATTAATAAAGCATAAATCCATCCAAACTGTACAATCAATGGTATTTGTTGTAATCACATATTTCTGCATTCATCACTTCAATCATTCTCAGAGCACTTTTATTATTCCAATAATAATATTAAACAAACAAAAAACAAACAAACTAAACTCATTACCTCTGAATCTCTCTATGCTTCCCCTGCCATACATAGCTGCTATTCTGTTTTCTCTTTAGTTAAGGGCCTTTCGTTAGAATGCATGACCCAGGGCGAGTCTTAATCCAGCCCCAGACACAGGAAAAAATGCTGCAGAGACAGAAAGAAGCCTCCAGAAGTTGAAATCAAAGAACTTCTGAAAGAAAAAAGCCACAGAGGAGCAGCCCAAATTTAAAGTCAATAAGGCCTGGGAGCAGAGGGGAGAGAGGAGCCGATGCTGCCATATAGCTGAGCATTCACAGCTGCAGCTCAGGGAGAAAGCATCTCCTGATGAAGCCTTGATTTGGACACTTTCATGGCCTCAGATTGGTAAGCTTTTAACCTAATAAATTCCCCTTGTAAAAGCCACCTCATATCTGGTATATTGCTCCCAGCAGTTTTTAGCAAACGAAAACAGTAGACCTATCGACACGTGAAAAAATATACCATTTCCTTGAATAGTTATCAATATCTTAATTATGTCCATTCTCTCTAATTATATTTAAAATTTAAAATTCATTTCAATATTAATGAAATGTCAATAGCTTTATTTCCTGGAATTGAACAAAAGGATTCTAAAGGTATTAAGAAAAATAATAAATAGGTAAAAAAAAAAATGTGTAATGAAAAGAAGAGCAGAGAAGAAGCATAATTCCTCAGGAAGCAATACATACAAGGAAGTCTCAATAACTAAAAGAGGTTAGTATTGTTTCTTGAATAGGCAGACATCGATGAAACCAAATAGACCCAAACCTTCAGAAATCAACTTACATTTAAAGTATTTTATAACATGGTAAAATTATTTTCTCAACTATGAGGAAAGTGAGGGAAGTGGGTTTTCAAAAAATAAACACAAATTTGCAATCATACTGCAAGGAACATTATGGAAATACCATTTAATGGCTTATTATTTATTAAGTTAATCAAAAGACAAACTTAAAAATGGTAAATTTTGTTGCATGTAGTAAACTCCCATATATAGAGACCATTGATTCTATTCAAAATATTATTTAATTTATAAAAAATTATTGTAGGTATTATTTTTGTCTCACTTATAATGATGCAAATGTCCTATAATGAAGTTTATGAAATTGTTTTTAAATCTTTGGGATTTCCCACTTATCATGCAGTTGACTTGTTCTTTAATTATTCTTATTCTAAATAGTTTGATCTATGTTCTCTTCTATATTTTGTAGTCACCTGAAATTACCTAAATGTCTGGTTATTTATCTTGAAGAAAATGTCTTAAGAACAAAAGTTTCAAGTTGCTTTTTTTTGCTTGCAAAAATGTTATTTATATATATATATATTTTAAGAGGTGCTTAGATTACCTAAATATTACACGGAACCTACAGGGATTCCCATGTTCCCCACCTCCCACACCTCCCACCTTATCCCACACAAACATCTCCCACAAGTGTGGCCCACCACCATCAATGGACTTATACATCCTGGGGCCTTGCCATCAACCATAGACCACAGTTCACATCGTAGACCACACTCTCTCCCACACAGTTCTGAATGGTGTGTGCTGATTTAAAATGGCCTACATCCGTTGCCACAACAGCACTCAGGACAACTTCCAAGTCCCGAAAAAGCCCCTGTATTCAACTGCACATCCCCTCCCTGCCCCAAAAGGGTAGTCATCAATAACAAGAGCTCATCAGTGGGCCATCCTCTTTTGACAGGCACTGTCCCTGCACTCAGAGACTGTTGCTGCTCCCTTGGAGAATGTGGCAGAGCTCTACAGGCTAGGAATTCAGATTCCCTCATTTTTGAGTGATTGTCTACCCACTGTGACCATTCCCCATCCTTTGATCTTTTGAACAATTTTGTATATATTTCATGTATATTCAGATGAACTTACTCCCATGAATCCCTCCTCCCTGACACCCCCCACCAATAATCCCCTGCAGTACCCATTGTAACCCTTCTGTGATCTAAATCTTCCATGAACATGTAGCCCATATAATAATCAAATACACTTAATAGGATAAAGAAACAGCAATGATAAGCTTACATGCAAGAGACAAACTAAGGAAACTCAGGAAAAAAGCAAACAATCAAACAAAAAACAAAACAAAACAAAATATAATTAGTGGATTGGAATATTCAAAAAAATGGGGAAAAAGCAAAAGAAATGCCTTTAAAAAAAATTTTTTTTTTTCCTTTCATCACTGTGTTATAGGATATCCGGTGTGCCGTGACACCTTCGCCCTCACAATCCCCAGTGTCTCCAAATTTTCATTTAATTTTCAAAGAAGTTTTAGGTCACAGCAAAGTCACACACGGAATACCAGAGACTCCCAGATACCAAGCCACCCCCCCTTCTCCACCCCATATTAACTACCCCCCTTTTTTTTGTATGTTAGCATTGTTATAACTGTTATACAGATAGCAAAATATAGCAACTAAACATTGTCAATGATTTACAGTATAGTTTACAATTTAGATGATACAGTTTAATAAGTTTTGATGATATTTACCAAGTCCTGTGTCCATTACTGTAAGGTAATGGAAAACCTTTCCCATGACCACTAAATACCCCATTAGATCTTAACTGTTCCTTCCTTCCCACCCGCCTGGGGCATATGACACTCCCCTGTCTTGAATCATGGAATGTCAAGATTCATAGTTACATGCCCTGGGTATTTGAACCTGCCCTTCTTAATCTACACACCTGTCAACGCTGCACCACCAAACCCAGTAATATCACTACCCATCTGACCTATCCTTCAATATGCAACTATACTCTATCCATTTACATAGATTATGTCCATATGGGTGATGGCTCAGAGCCTGCTCTTCTCTTTCTCTCCCTTGTTAACCTATCTTTCAGACAATGGTTCTCAGAGACTGCTTACTTTTCTCAGTTCAAATCAGTGAGGTCATATAATGTTCATCCTTCAGTGCCTGGCTTGCTTCACTCAACATAAGGCCTTCAAGATTCATCCACGTTATTCCATGTGTTAGCACTTTATTCCTTCTTACAGCTAAGTAATATTCCATTGTATGTATGTACCACATTTTGCTTATCCATTCATCTGTTGATGGGCACCAGGGCTGATTCCAACTTTTGGCAATGGTGAACAATGCAGCTATGAACATTGGTGTGCATATATCTGTTTGTGTCTTTGCTTTCAGTTCTTCTGGTTATATACCCAGCAGTGGAATTGCTGGATCATATGGAAGATCTATTGTTAGTTTTCTGAGGAACCGCCAAGCTGTCCTCCACAGTGGCTGGACCATACCACAGTCCCACCAGCAGTGGATGAGGGTTCCTATTCCTCCACATCCTCTCCAACATTTAGTGTCTCCTGTTTTTTTAATAGCTGTCATTCTGAGGGGTGTAAGATGGTATCTCATTGTAGTTTTGATTTGCATTTCCCTGATAGCAAGTGATGTTGAGCATTTTTTCATGTGCTTTTTAGCCATTTGTATTTCTTCCTTGGAGAAGTGTCTTTTTAGGTCACTTGCCCATTTTTTAAATGTGTTGTTTGTTTTTTTATATTCAAGGTGTAGGATTTCTTTATATATGCAGGATATTAGGCTCCTATCAGATATATGGTTGCCAAATATTTTCTCCCATTGGGTAGGCTGCCTTTTTATTTTCTTAATAACATCATTTGAGGTACAGAAGTTTTTAATTTTGATGAAATCCCACTTATCTATTTTTTCTCTTGCTGCTTGTGCTTTGGCTGTGAAGTTCATGAAACCATTTCCTATTACAAGGCACTGTAGATGCTTCCCTACATTATCTTCCAAGGTCTTTATGGTTTTGGCTCTTATATTTGGATCTTTGATCCATCTTGAGTTGATTTTTGTATAAGGTGTGAGATGGTATTCTTCTCTCATTCTTTTGGATATGGATATCCAGTTCTCCAAGCACCACTTGTTAAAGAGGCCATTCTCACCCAACTGAGTGGGCTTCATGGCCTTGTCAAATATCAGATAACTGTATATGTGAGCATCTATATCAGAACTCTCAATTCGGTTCCATTGGTCAGTAGGTCTATCCTTGCGCCAGTACCATGCAGTTTTGATCACTGTAGCTTTGTAGTATGTTTTAAAGCCAGGTAGTATGATACCTCCAACTTCATTCTTCTTTTTCAATATGTCTTAGGCAATTCAGGGCCTCTTGCCTCTCCAAATATATTTTGTGGTTAGTTTTTCCAGTTCCTTAAAAAAATACAGTGTTGACTTTTATTGGGATTGCATTAAATCTGTAGATTAGTTTGGGTAGGATAGACATCTTGATGATGTTTAGTCTTCCTATCCATGAACAGGGAATATTTTTCCATTTATTTAAGTCTTCTTTGATTTCCTTTAACAGTGTTGGGAAGTTTTCTGTATATAAGTCCTTTACATCTTTAGTTAAATTTATTCCTAGGTATTTGATTCTTTTAGTTACTATTATAAATGGTATTTTTTCCTGATTTCCTCCTCAGTTTGCTCGTTATTGGTGTATAGAAATGCTACTGATTTTGAGCATTGATCTTATAGCCTGCAACATTACTAAACTCCTTTATAAGTTCTAGAAGCCTTGTTGTAGATTTCTCAGGGCTTTCTATGTATAGGATCATGTCATCTGCAAATAATGAAATTTTTACTTCTTCTTTTCCAATCTGGATGCCTTTTATGTACTTTTGTTATCTCAGTGCTTGCGCAAGTACTTCTAAGACAATGTTAAATAGAAGTGGAGATAGTGGGCATCCTTGTCTTGTTCCCGATCTCAGAGGGAAGGCTTTTAGGATTTCACCATTGAAAATGATGTTAGCTTTGGGTTTTTCATATATATCCTTTATCATATTCAGAAAGTTTCTATCTATTCCTATCTTTTGTAATGTGTTTATGATGAAAGAATGCTGTATTTTGTCGAATGCTTTTTCTGCATCTATAGAGATGATCGTGTGATTTTTTTCTTTCAATCTGTTTATGCGGTGTATTACATTTATTGATTTCTTATATTGAACCATCCTTGCATACCCAGGATGAAACCCACTTGGTCATGGTGTATAATCCTTTTGATATGTTGTTGTTACGATTAGCAAGTATTTTGTTGTGGATTTTAGCATCTAGGTTCATTAGAGAAATTGGTCTGTAATTTTCCTTTCTTGTGGTATCTTTATTTGGTTTTGGTATTAGGGTAATGTTGGCATCATAGAATGAGTTAGGCAATATTCCTTCTACTTCTATTTTTTGGAAGATTTTAAGCAGAATTGGTGTTAGCTCTCTCCGGAATGTTTGGTAGAATTCAGCTGTGAAGCCATCTGGTCCTGGGCTCTTCTTAGTTGGGAGGATTTGATGACTGAGTCTATCTCTTTACTTGTTATTGGACTGTTGAGTTCATCTATTTCTTCTTTCATCAATGTAGGCTGTTTGTGGGTTTCTAGAAACTTGTCCATTTCCTCTAAATTATCATTCTTGTTGGCATATAATTTTTCAAAATATCCTCTTATGATACTCTTTATTTCTGTGGGATCAGTAGTGATATCCCCTTGCTCATTCCTTATTTTATGTATTTGCATCTGTTCTCTATTTTTCTTTGTTAGTCTGGCTAAGGGTTTGTAAATTTTATTGATATTCTAGAAGAACCAGCTTTTGGTTTTGTTTATTGCTTCCAGTGCTTTCTTATTCTCTATTTCATTTAGTTCTGCTCTAATCTTTATTTCCTTCTTTCTACTTCCTTTAGGTTTAGTTTGTTGTTGTTTTTCCAATTCCTTCAAAGTGTACAGATAGGTCTTCAATTTTAGCTCTTTCTTCTTTTTTAATATATGAATATATGGCTATGAACTTCCCTCTCAGGACTGCTTTCGCTGCATCCCATAGGTTTTGATATGTTGTGTTATTGTTTTCATTATTTTCAAGGTAGTTACTGATTTCTTTTGAGATTTCCTCTTTGTCCCACTGTCTAAGAGTGTGTTGTTTAACTTCCATATCCTTGTGCCTAACCTGTTTTCTGGCCCTTAGTGATTTCCAACTTCATTCCGTTGTGGTCAGAAAAATTACTCTGTATAATCTCAATCTTTCTTAATTCATTGAGAGTTGTTCTGTGGCCTAGCATGTGGTCTATTTTGGAATATGTTCCATGTGCCCTCGATAAGAATGTAAATCCTCCTGTATTTGGGTGTAGTGTTCTGTATATGTCTATTAAGTCCAGGTCTTCTAATGTATTGTTGAGTTCTTTTGTTTCTTTATTGATTCTTCCTCTAGATGTTCTGTCTAATGATGATAGTGATGTGTTGAAGTCCCCTGCTATAATTGTAGAGGCATTTATTTCTCATCTTAGTTTTTCCAGAATTTGCCACACATATTTTGAGGCACCCCGATTAGGTGCATAAAAGTTGATGATTGTTCTCTCTTCTTGAGAGATTACTCCTTTTACTAATATGTAGTGTCCAGCTTTGTCTCTTACAATAGTTTTGCATTTAAAGTCTATTTTGTCTGATATTAGAATAGCTACTCCTGCCCTTTTTTTGGCTATTGTTAGCTTGTAAAATTGTTTTCCAGCCATTCACTTTCAGCCTCCTTGAATCCCTGGGTTGAAGGTGGGTTTCTTGTAGATAGCATATAGATGGATCATATTTTCTTATCCATTCTGCCAATATGTGTCTCTTGATTGGTGAATTTAATCCATTAACATTCAGTGTTATTACTCATAATGAATTTCTTACTTCAGCCATTTTTTTCTTTGGGTTAATGTATGTCATATGTTGTTTTGTTTCTCTTTTTGTCTTTTCAGGTGTTTTTAATCTCTCCTCCAACTCTCTCTCCCTTGTTTTTTCCTTTCAACTTGTAGAGATTCCTTTAGTATTTCTTGAAGTGCTGGTTTCTTCTTGACATACTCTCTTAATTTCTGTTTATCTGTGAATATTTTGAACTCTCCATCATTTTGGAATGCCAGTTTTGCTGGATTGAGAATTCATGGCTCGAAGTTTTTTTCTTTTAGTATTTTGACTATGTCATACCACTGTCTTGCCTCCATGATTTCAGCTGAGAAATCAGCACTAATTCTTACTGTGCTTCCTTGTATGGGATGGTTCTCTTTTCTCTTGCTGCCTTGAGTATTTTCTCTTTGTCTTGAGCACTGGACATTTTGACAAGTATATGTCTTGGAGTTGGCCTGTTGGGATTTATACTATCTGGGGTGCGCTGTGCTTCCTGGATCTGCACATCCATCTCTCTCAACAGGGTTTGGAAGTTTTCAACCATTATTTCCTTCAACACTCCTTCTGTTCCCTTTCACTTCTCTTCTCCTTCTGGGATGCCCTTAATGCGTATGTTTGTGCATTTTGTGTTATCGGTTAATTCCCTGAGTCCCTGCTGGATTTTTTCTATCTTTTTGTCTATCTGTTCTACTATCTCTTTGATTTCAGCTGTACTTTCTTCCATATCACCAATTCTTTCCTCTGCCTGTTCAAATCTGCTGTTATGTGAATCCAGCGTCTTTTGACTTCTTGGATTGTGCCGCTGTTCACCATCATATCCATTATCTTTTAGGCATGTTTGCAATTTCTTCAGTATGTTCTCCCAGTGTCTTCTTTATATCCTTAATCTCTTCCTTCACTTCTTTAAGTTGGTCCATGATATTTGTTTGGATAGCTCTGATTAGTTGTCCGATGTTCTGCATCACTTCCTGGTTTTTTATTTGTTCATTGGACTGGTCCATGTTTTCCAGTTTCTCAGAGTCATTTGTATTTTTTTGTTGCCCTCTGGTCATCATATTATCTTGATGGGTTTGTTTAGTTGGTTAGCTTTTCTCTATGCTCTAGAGTTTTATTTAGCTGGTGGTTCTACGTGTGAGTTAAGTTTTCTCTTTGGCACTTTTTCTTCTTATTTTATTTCCTTGCTTCTTTCTATGTTCCCCGATGGCTGGGCCCAGTGGCCGGGTGCAGATACAGCAGCTGGTGCTCCCCCATGATGTAGCTTTAGTGAAATTTTTATATTAGGGACTTAGGTGCAAATTGGAAGAAGGAATATGAAAAGAAAATATTATTCATATAAATCTTAATAAATGAATAAATTAATATACTTTCTCAAGATGATGATTGTATTAGCCAGGGTTCTCTCGGGAAACAGAATCAACAGGAGATATCTGTCAATAATATGAGATTTTATAAGAGTTTCTCACGCGACCATGGGGATACAGAAGTCCAGGTTCTGCAGGCAGGCTGCAAACCACGGGCTCCGATGAAAGTCTGATGAAAGGTCCCAGATGAACTTCTGGGAGAAGTTGGCTGTTCAAAGACGAGCTGAGAAATTCTCCCTGAATGTTGAAATCCCTTCCCCTTTTAAGGCATTTGACTGATTGGGTAAAAGTGTCACCCATTGCTGATGTAGTCTCCCTGATTGATGCAGATGTAATCACCTATCCAAGCAGTAAACTCACTGGTGATTGAAGTCCGTAAATGCTCTTGTATGACATTTAGCCTGGTGCTTGCTGGACCTAACACCTGGACCCAATTACCTGGCCAAGTTGACACATTAGCCTAACCATCACAATGATGAAATATATTGTTGCATATGTTTTTCCTGTTAGCATTCAAATTCTGATGGAAAGAAGTTTAGATGTGTGCTTGGTTCTATAAATGGAGACAAGTATTTTAATTTTTTTTCTAGGAAAATTTTACAGTTTTGATATATTAAGTTTCTAAATATGCTATCAATTTGCTTGCCAGTAGTTTCACAGCCACATAAGCAGTTTGTGCTCATCTTTGTTTTTATTGTGAGGGTGACAGGCATTTTAATGGTCTTGGCTTGATCTAGAATGATAGTTATAGCTTTTCATCAATGTCTCAAAAGCACTCTAAATCTTTGTAAGTAAAGGAAACTAGTTAAGATTGACTATGTTTTACAAATTTGCTGAGATAGAAATTTCTAAATATTTTATGTACTCTAGTACACATGAAAAGTTGTAGGAATTCAGTATTTATTTGGGAATGGATTAAGAGTTCAGTTCCACCTATGATCGATTCCAATTATTTCTATTTTAATAGACTGAATATGAAGATGGTACTGCTCTCTTGTCTTTCCACCTTTCCCACCCAATTATCCAATTTATTCATCTTAGTAGAATAGGAAAGAAGCTCCATTTTGAATGTCTCCTCTGTCTTCTATTTGTAGGTCCACCAAAAAATTTTGGCAAGGTAGAAATGATGAAGTATAAATACAGCTCACCTCTTCAAACCTACTCAACCAGAATATCCAAGGTAGGAAATCAAGAATCAGCATAAATAATGCACTCCTTGATGATTCTTATGTCTTCCTCATTCAGACTCAAGGAATACTACTGCTTAGGTAAGACCATCACATAATTGCTTTCTTTCTTTCTTAATTTTTATTTTTTTATTTTTAGAGAAGCTTTAGATTACATAAATGTTACATACAAAATATAGGAGATTCCCATATGCCCCACTCTGTTCCCCTCCCACACTTTCCCACATTAACAACATCCTTCATTAGTGTGGTACATTTGTTACAATAGATGAACACATATTGAAGCATTGCTACTAACTGTGGACTATAGTTTACATTATAGTTTACACCCTGTCCCACACAATTTTGTAGGTTATGACAAAATATATAATGAACTTTATCCGTCATTGCAGTGTCATGCAGGACGATTCCAATGTCCTGAAAATTCCCCCATATTACAACGATTCTTCCCTTTCCCTCCCCTCAGAACATAATTGCTTTCTTATATCATTCAGGTCTCATATTACATGTCCCTTCTGTAGAGGAATCTTTCCTGAACAATTTAGCTAATTTAGGTAACTTCTTCCTATCCTGGTCACTATTCATTACCTGCATTAATTTTCTTTGTTATTTTTATTTGAATGTACAATTTACTTATGTGTTTTTGTTGGTGTTTTAATTGTATAAATCTCAGTAGAAATTAAGCCTCATGGGGTCTGTCTCATTTATTGCTGACTTACAGTTATTAATTTTTAAAAAGTTAATTAATGAATGAATTATATGGCTGTATTATACTGTTAACAGACACAAACAATTTTTGAAATTAATACAGAGTTAACCCTGCTTTGTTGATATTTCTTCCTGGAAAACTGTGCTTGCAGACAACAAATGGTTTTTCTAATATCTTATCTCCAAGTTAATTTTCTTACAGTTACTGTCAAAACCAAGGCCAGATAAAATATGCCATTAAAAGGTGGATTGTTAGAACTAAAAGAAAATTAGGAGACCAATCTATAATATTTTTAATATTAATAGATTATTAGACAGGTTTAGTCTGAGTAAGTGACTTATTTAAAGACACAAAGATCTAAAGATGCACTAAATCCAGAACTTAGATTTACCAGTTCCCCAATCTGGCAGAATTTCCACAGCTCCCTATTGTTCAATGAGGATTCTAATTATTAGAAATCCAACTAAGGGGGAAAGTGCCACAGTACGGACTGGTCACCAGATATTGCAGTGATAAAAGGCAAAATGTTAAAAAAAATTTTTTTTTTTAATTTTCTCTCATCTTTTGAATAACCCAATCCTTTAATTTTATTTTTAGTTTTTTTTAAGTTTTCAATTATTTTATCTCTTACATTTAAACATCATTATTATTTCATTTTCCTATTAATTGTATTTGGCTATTGTATTGGCTTCATCTTTAAAGAAGCTTTGGATCACAGAAGGGTTACAACTGAGGTGGGAGAGGATCATTGGTGGGAGGTGTCAGGGATGGGAGGTGCATGGGAGGAAGTTCACCTGAACATACATAAAAGGTATATAAAATTGTTCAAATGCTCACAGTGCATGGTCACAGAGGGTGGAGAACCACTCAATAAATGAGAGGATACTGAATTCCCATCCTGGAGAGCTCTGCCATATTATCCAAGGGAGTAACAACAGTCTCCCAAGTGCAAGGGCAGTGTCTGGCAAAGGAGGATGATCCACCTATGGGCTCTTGTTACTGATGACTAGCCTTATGAGTCTTTGCTCTTGAAATTGAAACTTAGCCTATTTTTATAGGGTGCCTAAGGGTTGCCTCCTGAGAGCCTCCTTGTTACTCAAATGTGGCCTCTCTCTAAACCAAACTCAGCATATGAATGCATTACCTTTCTCCCAGCATGGGACATGACTCCCAGGGATGAGCCTCCCTGGCAACGAGGGATTACTAACAAGTGCCAACTGGCAATACGACTGGAAAAAGACCTCGAATAAAACGGGGGAAAAGTAAAGACAAATGATTTCATATGGCTAAGAGACTTCAAAGTGAGTCAGGAGGTCATCCCAGAGGTAACGCTTATGCACATCTCAGTAGGACCTCATAGGCTTCCAATGTGGATATGACCCCAGACAGAAGGGCTCCTGAGGGCTCTGGAGACACCCAGGTTCTATATCAGGGTGGATAGCCCCAGAGTTTCATGTCTTATCAGTGGGTCCTACTTTGGAATCCTTGCTTCTGAGAGTGACAGAGTTGGACCCAAATATGTCTTCCCTGCACATGGTCCATCTGTCCCTTTTATTCAAATCTATATGTGGTGTCGGAGTTTGCAGGTGTACTTCCAGAGACCGGAGTCTTTGGGCTGTCCATGTGCCAGCTGGGCCCAGAATCTTGGTGGAGCTGCAACTCCTACTCTACAGTTCAATGGACTCACCCTGGACACCTGGTGGAGAGATGATGATGGACAATGGCCATCCCAGGGAATGGAGAGAGTCTGCAGCTGTGGGCAGGATAATCCCATCCATCTTATCTATGGGATATAAGTCCTTCTCACTTGGAGGTGGAGTGGACATCACCATCCCAGATTCCTCAGGATTGGGGGAAGAGCTGTGGACTAGAGTAGACTTGCTGGTATTCTGTTATAGACATATTGTGATTCATGCAATTGAGGTAATTGCAGCATTGATGTGGAGCCAGTGGCCACTGGATGCTTTGGGGCAGGGAGAGGGAAAAGCAGTTGTAATACAAGGGCTTTTTGGGGACTTGGGAATTATCCTGGGTGGCATTGCAATGACAGATATAGGCTATTTTATATCTTAATAAAACATGCAGAACTGTGTGGAAGAGAGTGTAGTCTACAGTGCAAACTATGGTCCATGCTTAGTGGCAAGGCCCCAAGATGTGTATATCTATTGCAGGTGATGTGCCACTCTAGTGAAGGATGTTTATGTGGGGAGGTTGTGGGAGGCATGGGAGGTGGGGCATATGGGAATCCCTACAATTTTTGTGTAACATTTGTGTAATCTAAGTATCTTTTAAAAATTAAAAATAAAAAAAATAAAAATAAAAAAATAAATCCAACTAAACTACTTCAAGAAAAAAGGGAATTTGCTTATCATACAAGAGAGGAAGAAAAGAAATGCCTGGCTCCTAATTTAGCCTAGACCCAGGTTATATGTGCCTTTATCTCTCTCCACCCATCTCTTTCCTGCTTCTCTCACTGTGTTGGTCTTATTTTCTCTGATGGCAGATGAGAGCTTGTTTAATTGGCTGGTGATAAGACCCATGTTCACTCCATTCTACCAGATCCCAGTTTAGTAATACCAATGAAAGTCAACCAGCATATTTCCCCAGGACCATACATCAATCCTTCAAAAGACTTCTGAGTTTTCCATTCATATCTCTGAACCAATCACTGTGGGAGACAGATTGGTGGTGATTAACCCAGACGGGTTGTATTCTCACGCCCGTGTCCAGAAACACAAGGTTTATTAATAGAACCAGGAGAAGGTAGTTTTTATATTTTGCAGGGGAAAAAAACCACATAGCTACCACAAATGACTATTTACAACTTATTTCTCTACATCTACAGTTTTGCATATATAAAATTTATATAAAAGGAAGTTGCCAAATGCCTTCTGTTTGATTCTGAGCTCTAAGTTCAGTAATTTCTTTCTGTTTAAAACTTCTGATATCTCTTTTGTGATTAGCATATATTTTCTTGGTGATCCTTTGTAAATGACATCTCAAAATGGAAAAGGATTTGTATTGTTTGAATATATATCATAATTCAAAAAAGAGAAATCTAATGCCTCTACAGAAGAAAAATATATAAAAATTTAATTTCAGCTAATAAACATTAATCAATGTTATGAAAAGTTTTATCCATATATCCTTAACTACTATTGAGAGTTACCCATATTTTTCTTAAAATATAACTTCTAGAGAAATCACCTGGCCCAAATATGTTTATAACATTTAAGAGAAAATTATTCCATATGAATGACTGAATTCTGTTTTACTTTCTTGCCATGCCAGACCTCTGAGTTGGCTCCCTCTGCAAATATTGCCTTTCCCATAAGTAAACATGTCCTCACTATTTTTGTGTAAAAGAAACATTGCCCTTCTTTTTTTGAACTACATTCCAAACAAGAGATAGGCAGTTTCCTTAATTCTCCACAGGCCAGTCAATTCTAGTCATCAATGATGGACAAGATTTTCTAAAGGTTTAAAATTCTGGAATAGAAGTAAAACACAAGTTAAAACTATTGCAGAATTTCTGCCTTTTGGCATCCTTAATATACTACCTCCCTGCCTTGTTCCTGTGCCACTAGCATGGGGCATTGTCCTAGAATCCAGAGACAGAATGATGCTTACACTTAGAGAGAGATGTAGTTTCCTCACTCTTTTGGAAATCCTCCTTCCTGAGTCTTTATTTCCTGGGTAATTACCAAGATAATTTGCAATGGTTAAATCTAGTCCTCTCAGAGGGCTCTCAACTCACATTTACATGGTCATTAGAGCTTCTGCTAGCATTATTCAGAGCGGATGTATGAATTCGAAAAAGGAATCTTCTCTAAGCAAATAGAAAAGGGTGCCCCTCAAAGGATCAGATCTACAGGGTTCACAGCTCAGTGAGTAAATTCCACCCATGTGCCAAAATTTAAGGCTGCCCCTTCCTCTAGTGGGAACCAGAGCTATGCCAGTCTGTATTTCAACCTTTATATTTCCCCAAACATGATTTTCACGGTGTCCCATTTGACAGTGTGCCTAGCAGCATGAGTATGGTTTGGCCAGAAGTTATCAGAGAACAATAGTTCAACATTAGTTCATTTCCCCCATATTAAGAAATTTAGTTAGAAATAATAGCACTAGTGTCCTCTGAGCCTGCTACATCATCAGACTGAATCAGGTTGTTCTTTGCCAAGCCTACCAAGTCATTTGCATCCATTCTCTGATGATAAGAGCTGCAGAGCATATCACACCTGGAGATATGCCATATTGTTGCAAGAGTTTACACTGCAGATCCCACAGGAATGAATGTTTAAAGAAGCACATGCCCAACTCTGAAAGAAAAAGCTATGACTTAAAGACATAGGAGAGTCTAAATTCGTCTTCAGAAAAGACATTTAGCTGTAGGAAACCTAGGCAGGGATATAAATCTGCTGCAATAAACAGTGATCTTACATTACTAAATTTAACACTTAAATGTTTGAGCCATAAATTCTTCCTTTGGGCTGCTTCCCTGCATTTAAGTCTTGCCTAATTCACAAGGTTCTCTTGAATGATTTATTTCTCATTGTCTAAGGGGGAATGGCACTAAGATAAATTTAAGTTTTAACACTTGTATTAGTCAGCTAAAGGGGTGCTGATGCAAAAATACCAGAAATCAGTTTATTTGGGGTAGAAGCTTACAGTCACAAGGCCCTAAAGAGTCCAACTCAAGGTTCCATAACAGGCACTTCCTCACCCAGAGTCTGTTGCCATGGGTTGACCCAAGATGGCAAGCTATCTCTGTGAGGGTTCAGTCTTCCTTCTCCTCCTAAGGGTCTGTGGTCCAAGCTTCTTCCAACATCAGCCGTAAGCTGGGAAAATTCTTGTCTCTCACCCAGGGCTTATTTCTCTCCGGGCTCAGCTGCTCTGCTTTCTCCACAAGGCCAGCTGTGAACTGTTGAATGAATGTCTTGTCTCTCTTCCTGGGGTCTCTGCCGTGTCTAATGGAGCTTTCTCTCTTTCCTCACATATCTGCTTCTCTGTGGGCTTACTTCCCAGGCTCCAGGATCAAAACTCCAACTAACTCCTCTGCCGTGTAGTTTTCTCTGTGAGTCCCTGCCCACCAAAAGGGCAGGGACTCAAGGTTCTACTGACATGGTCCAATCAAAGGGTTCATCATAATTTAATCAAGTAAGAGTGAAACCTCTGAATCTAATACAGAGAAACAGACCAGTATACAAACATAATCCATTATCTATTTTTGGAATTCATAAACAATAACAAACTGCTGCAACATGTCATAAACAAATTATTTCCAGTGCTTAAATGACAATTTCCCTAACATCTTATAGGGAAATCTCTATACTGTCAAAGAAAATCTTGATCAGACAAGTAAAGGACGATAGGAATGGATTAATTAAGTTCTAAAATAATCTTGAGACTAATAGAGCTTGTGAACTTGTGGTGGTTTGAAGCTGTATGTACCCAAGGAAAACATGTTCTTCTCTCTCTTTTTTTTTTTGATTACATTTTTTAAAATATATTTTTTATTTTTTTAAAGATACTTAGATTACATAAATGTTACCTAAAAAATATAGGGATTCTCATATGCCACACTCCCTATCCTCCCACATTTTTCCACATAAACAACATCCTTCATTTGTGTGGTACGTTCATTGCAACTGATAAACACATTTTGTGGCATTGTCACTGAGCATGAATTATAGTTTACATTGTAGTTTACACTCTCTCCCATACAATTCTGTAGGTTATAGGAAGATATATAATGGCCTATATCTGTCATTGCAATGTCATTCAGGATGATTCCCAAGTCCCAAAAATGCCCCTGTATTACACCTGGAAAACATGTTCTTAAATGTAATCCATTCCTGTGGGTGTGGATCCATTGTAAGTTGGAACTTTTGATGAGGTTACTTCAGTTAAGAAGGTGCGGCCCACCTCGATCAGGATGGGTCTTAATCCTATTCCTGGAGCCCTTTGTAAGCAGAGTGAAATTCAGACAGAAAAAGAGAATGCCACAGGAAGTCAGAAGCTGAACCCAGAAAGAAGGGAGAGGCCAGGAGATGCTGCCACGTGACTTGCCATTTGACAAGCCAAGGCTCCCAGGATCACCAGCAGCTCACCCCAGAATGCCACAATCTTCAGGGAGAAGGCATCACATTGATGATGCCTTAATTTGGACTTTCTGTTAGCCTCAAAACCATAAGCTAATAAATCCCCATTGGCTAAGCCAACTCATTTCATGGAATTTGCTTGAACAGCCCAAGGAACTGAAACTTAATGCCATTAGCTATGGAATAGCCTCTTCTAAGTTTTCTTACCTCCGAAATTTTCATAATTGTGCACCCAAGGAAAAATACTGAACATAACCTTGAGTTCAATAAGAAGTAAGAGGGTCATCCCCAGATATGTATTCAGCTATTTCCATGTTTACAATATAATCCGTCCATTTCTGGTTTATCTCTCAACCTTGAGAGCTGATCACCATAATGAGTGTGAATGGAAATTAATAGGATAGAAGAGATTTTTTTCCTAACGTGAATTCTGCACAAATACTTATCAGTAAAGCCCAATTTTGCCTTAGCTTCTTTTTTTATTTTTTTTATTTATTGAAGTATATCACTTATACATAAACATACATAAACAATAAGTGTATAGTAATAGTTGTGACCTTACAAAACAAACATACATAACATCATAAAGCACACTCATACCTCACCCTACCACAAATACCTTTCATTGCTATTAAACATTTTTAACTAATGATTAAAGAGCATCCTCAAAATATTACTACTAACCAAAGTATTTTTCCCCAACCCACCGATTTTATTATTATTATTATATCATTTATACATGAACATACATAAACAATAAGTGTATAGTAAAAGTTGTGAACTTACAAAGCATACATTTATAACATTATACGGGGGTCCCATACATCAACCCTCCACCAACACCTTGCGTTGTTGTGAAACATTTGTTACAATTTATGAAAGAATATTGTCAAACTCTTACTGCTGATTATAGTCCTTACCTTACATTTGGTGTATTTTTCCCCCAATCCACCCTATTATCATTTTTTTTATTTTATTTTATTTTTATTTTATTTTATTTATTTATTTTTTATTATGGGTAAAAATCAAAACTCTCACAATACATACAAACATTTGCAAAATGATATATAAATATATATGCATATATGTGTATTTGCTTACAAAAATGTTATTTATATATATATATATACATATATTTTAAGAGGTGCTTAGATTACCCAAAATATTACACGGAACCCACTGGGATTCCCATGTTGCCCACCTCCCACACCTCCCACCACATCCCACACAAACATCTCCCACAGTGTGGCCCACCACCCTCAATGAACTTACACATCCTGGAGCCTTGCCACCAACCATAGACCACAGTTCACACTGTAGATATATCTTTATGACAGAAGTTGTAAACTTACAAAACAATCGTGCACATGTTCAGAATTCCCAAACAACACCTCTCTATCAACACACCACACCATGGTGGAACATTTGCCACAGATTATGAGGTAATATCATCCAACCATTACCAAGTCCATTGTGTACATTTGGTACACACTCTCCATACTCCCCCATTATCAACACAGTACATCTTTGGCTTAGATGCAAGAATATTTGCATTATTACTGTTAACTACAGTCTATAGGTCACTCTAGTTGTATATTTCTCATGCCTCTCCGCATTCCCACCACCCTGCAACAGTGATGTACATCTGCTCTAGCTCACAAAGGACACTCTTGCATCTGTACCATCAACCACAATTCTCATCTAATTCTAGGTTTACTGTGCTACGCAGTCCCTAGATTATTCTCTAACTTTCTGTCAACTGGCATTTACATCTTAGATTACCATTTTCAGCCACATCCCCGTTTATAAACCAGCTGTTACTCACTATAATGTGTTACCATCAACTCTGTACATTTCCACACTTTTACAGTAAAGCTAATTAAAACTTCTACATACAATATCAGTAGTCCATTTCAGTCCTCGTCTTATCTCTTTTAAGACTCCACCACCTTCCACTAGGTCTTGAAGATATTTTCCTACATTTTCTTCTAGAAGCTTTATGGTTCTTGCTTTTATATTTAGGTTTTTTTAAAAATTCATTTTGAGTTAATTTTTGTATAAGGTGTGAGATAGGGGTCCTCTTTCCTTCCTTTGCTATGGATATCCAGTTTTCTCAGCACTAGTTGTTGGATAGACTGCTCTACCTGAACTGGGTGTGTTTGACAGGCTAGTTAAAAATCACTTGACCATAGATGTGAGGATCTGCTTCTGAACCATCAATTCGGTTATATTGGTCTATGTGTCTGTCTTTATGCCAGTACCATGCTGTTTTTACCACTGTAGCTTGATAATATGATTTAAATTCCGGAAATGAGAGTCCTCCAAATTTGCTTTTCCTTTTTAAGATGTTTCTGGCTATTCAGGACCCCTTACCCTTCCAAATAGATTTGATAATCATGTTTTCCATTTATTTTAAAAATGATGGTGGAATTTTTATTGGGATTGCATTGAATCTGTATATCAATTTGAGTAAAATTGACATCTTAATATTTAGTCTTCCGATCTGTGAGCATGGACTGTTCTTCCAATTATTTAGTACTTTTTAAAAATTCTCTTAACAATTAGTTGTAGTTTTCTGAATACAAGTTCTTTACATCTTTGGTTAAGTTTATTTCTAAATATTTGGCTTTTAGCTGTCATATTTTATTTTCACCACTCTTTTGACACTTTTAATTACATTTATTGATGAAATCTTCATTTCTAGACTCTCTTCCGGTTCTCTTTCTCCTGTCTTTTCTTTTCAGGCTGTAGCACATCCTTTAGGATTTCCTACAAAGTGGTCTCTTGGTTACAAACTCTCTCAGTTTTTGTTTACCTGTGAATATTCTAAACTCACTCTCATTTTTGAAAGACAATCTTGCCGGATATAAGATCCTTGGCTTGAAGTTTTTCTCTTGCAGTATCTTAAATATATCATACCACTGTCTTCCTGCTTTCATGGTTTCTGGTGAGAGATCAGCACTTAATCTTATTGGGTATCCCTTATATGTTATGTATTGCTTTTCTTTTGCTGCTCTCAGAATTCTCTTTTTGTCTTTGGCATTTGACATTCTGATTAGGGTGTGTCTTGGAGTTGGTCTATTCAGATTTTTTCAGATTGGATTACGTCATGCTTCTTGGACATGGATATCTATGTCCTTCAATAGGGTTGGGAAATTTTCTACCATTATTTCTTCAGATATTCCTTTTGCCCCTTTTCCTTTCTCTTCTCCTTCTGGGACACTAATGGCACGTATGTATGCACATCTCTTGCTGTTGTTTAGTTCCCTGAGACCTTGTTCAAGTTTTTCCAATCTTTTCTTCATCTGTTCTTTTGTATGTTCACTTTCAGAGGCAATTTCTTCAAGCTAACCAGTCTTTTCTTCTGCCTCCTCATATCTGCTATTATATGATTCCAGTGTATTTTAAATTTCATTTATTGCACCTTTCATTCCCACAAGATCTGCTATTTTTCTATGTATGCTTTCAAATTCTTCTTTGTGCTCATCTAATATCTTCTTAATATCCTCAATTTCTTTAGCCATCTCATTGAATTTATTAAGGAGATTTGTTTGAACATCTATGATTAGTTGTCTCAACTCCTTTATGTCATCTGGAGGCTTATCTTGTTCGTTTAACTGGGCCATATCTTCCTATTTCTTGGTGTGGATTGTAATTTTTTGTTGGTGTCTTGGCATCTGGATTACTAGAGTATTTATTCTGGCTGCAGTTTTTGTCTTTAGTTTAGGGCTTCCTGCCCTTTCTCTATTATTGGTTGTATAGTAGGAGCCAAAGATGTCATTGATTCTGTAAGCCGTGGAGGCTCAAGCTGTTGTCAGTGCCCCAAGGACCAATGAAGCTTCTCCCAACTTTCTCCTTTGCCAGGGGTAGGGACAGAGCCACACCTGTGTGGAATAATCCAAGTCATGCAGGCCTAGACTGTAGTTGCCCAGAGAGACTGATGAAACTTCAAGCCCCTTTTTCCCCTGCCTGGGGCTGGGATGGAGCTGCAGGTGTGGGCAGCAGTCTATGCACTGCAGGTCCAAGATGACCACAGTTGCCCCTGTAGACTTCCTAGTATTCATTCTGTTCAGCCAAATGCACCTGCAGTTACCTGGATAGGCTGTTGCAGGGCCCGCCAGCTTCCTCCCTGCTTTAAGTGGGGCTGAAGCCTAGGCTAGGGCTGCAGGCCAATCTAGGTGAAAGAAATTGGCCTTTGTCACCATGATTTTCAGTTAGCCTGGCTTCCCTTCATGCTGGGGATGGAGTCAAAATGGTGGCTACTAGCCTCGTTCTGACTTGAATAGATTAAATATTTAGGTGTTCTTAGGGTTATACTGCTGAATTTACTAATCAGTAGCTGAAGTTGGTGCCTGACCGTCTCTTCCTCCCCCATTTTGGGGAAGTGGAGCTTTCAATTCCAGCCACGGAACAGCTCCCAAGGTGGCTTGTACCTCCAGTGGAGAATGGGCACTGGCCTCCGGGGCATGAAGGGCTCTCCTTACGAATCTTCTCTGCAGATGGGCAGTTTCCTCCTTCCATTCTTTCAAGGATGCTTCAGGATGCACTTCTGGTCTCCTGGAGGCCCCAAGCAAATCCTTTAGTTAGCTCTGGGTGATTACTAACAGCCCTGTAGCAGGAGCTGATTTTAGGAGCACCTTACCCTGCTGCCATCTTGCTGGTTGTTCGCCTTAACTTCTTTTTAATTTATCAGAGTACTAAAATATATGTAGAGAAAAGTAAGTCAGATTCTCTAGTCCTTACTCTATCAGTGACCTCTATCTGAAACGTCAAGAAAAATGTTTGTGAGCTTTTAATTTCCCTTAATATATAACTGTTTCTTCTCTTTATATTCATGCACCCCGCTAACTACCAAATTTGTGGAATTTTGTTTAGAATTTAATATTTCTAGCCATATTTTTCAGAAATCATAATCTTGGATAAATAATTAGCTAGTTTTATATTATACATATCTAAAGGAATCAAAATTTCTATTCTTTTAATCTACATTTTAATGATTTAAAATGGCAAAATGACCTTTATTGGTGTATCAGCAGAAGGAAAGAACATACAAAAGTTTAGTAGACCCATGATTATTGATTAGACATTGCTGCTTTTCATTAAGATCAGATTCATACCATATAAAATTATTATCCTACAGAGAAGTCACTGGTTTGTAACTTATGTTTGTAAATACAAACTGAAATATTATTTGTTAAGTATAAAGCAATTTTAAAAGAGCATCACCAAATTACACTTAAAAAAACAAACATTTAGGATGTGCCAGTTTCAGCAAATTCAGTCTCAAGTAATTTTTATGAACTGCATATTGACTTATCCTCTTTTACAGTTATCTCGCTTTCCTTGTATTTATAATAAAAATAGTAAAGTCATTTTAAAGTTACTAAAAATTATAATACAGAAATACAAGTCCTAATTATTTTCTTTTATTTATCCAAATTTGTTGCCTTTATAAATTTTTCATTAGCAGATGTTCATTTATTAGTGGTGTATCTGTTTATATTCTGCTTTCAAACCAACTAAAATATAAACTAATAGGTCATTTTTCTGCTCTTATCAACAAGGTGTCTCTAGTGAAAGTCTGACATATTATAACCCCTCATAAATATCTTTTGAATGAAATATGGCATGTCAGACAGGTTCTCAGAGGCTGGATGGAGTTCATGGAAAACCTTGAACGTTGACGGCTGAAAACGGCTGGCGCCATTCTGCCCGGAGGCTACTTGTCATGACACCTTTTACCCCTTCATATTTGTTTAAAGAACAACCTTGCACACATACACGTCCTGCTCTTTATAAGCATGTTATAATCATTTTTTCTGATAAACAATGCACAATGTATTCACAATCGAACCATAAAAAATTACAGAGTAACCTTGAGATTGTTTTAGATATAGATCACTAAATCATATGGAATGGAATATGAAAGAAACTCAGCAAAGAAAAAAGAAACACTTGCTTTAGCATCCAAAGGTCTGTTTTCTTTCCATGCCTCTTTGTCTTGCAGGAAAAGACAGAATCCCACTCGTGAATTTCCACAATGAAACAGTGGATAATAAAGTATACTATATTCTGCATATACTGAAACATTCATTATTAAATAAACACTTATTTGCACTTACTAAATGAAAAATACTTTTATAAAACATGATAATTTCTTATCTTACAATGACATGGAGAATAATATCAGATACACACATGCTTTGTTTTCCAACTCTGTCTAGTCTTACTTGGATTCTTGTTTTGATTTCTGTTTAAGATGTATCTGTTTATTTTCTGCTTTCAACAATATACTAGTCAGGGTTCTTTAGGGGCAGAACTGACAGGAAGTATATGTAAATATTATGAGATTTTTATACCAATTGACTCACTTGGTTGTGGGGATGGGCAAGTCCAAATTCTGTAGGGCAGCCTGCAAGCTGGGAACTCTGTTGAAAGCTTTTGATGAATTCACCAAGAGAAGCTGACTGGCTTAAATAGAGTTGAAAATTCTCTCTTCTGACTGCTGAAATCATCACTTCTCCTTTTAAAGCCTTGAACTGATTGCATGAGACTTCTCTCATTTTTGAAGGCAATCTCCACAGCTGATTGTAAATGTAATCAGCCATAGTTGCAGTCAATCTACTGATGATTTAAGTCCAGGAATTATCCTCACAGGAGCAATGAGGCCAGTGCTCATGTGGCCAAACAACTGGACACCATAACCTTGCCATGTTGACACGTGAACTTAACCATCACAACCAACTAGAATATAAACTAATAGGTCATTTCTCTGTCTTTTCAATAAAGTGTCTCTAGCACAAGTCTGACACATTATAGACAATTCGTAAATATCTTTTGAATGAAACAATGGATAATAAAGTATATTATAGTCTGTATATTGAATATTCTGTCATTAAATAAATGCTAATTTTTTACCAGATGAAAAATACTTTTATAAAATATGATAATATGTTATCTTACAATGACATGGAGAATTATATCAGATACACAAATTTATGTTTTCCAAATCTGCTGAGTCTTATTTTACTTTGAATCGAGTTTAGATTTCTGTTTTAAGAATCAATAGAGGTCAGGGAAAAAAACTGTTTCATTGTTTTTTGTTTTTTGTTTTTTTTCACTAAGTAAGCTGGTATTGCCTCTGAGTTGAGGACGAAAAAAATCGGCTTTTAAAAAAATTATAAAATGCTTCCTGAGACTTAATGAAAAAATCATTTCCACATTTTAATAGTAAAATCTCAAAAATAATGTTAAGACTTCAAACCTTTATAAAAGGGCTGAGAGCTATGTCTATATTAAAAGAGTACAAACAATGCTGCTTTCTACTGAAACGCTTGAGTTTAATTTCAACTCATTTCAATCCCTGGTCATTCAGTGAAATCACAGAAACAACTTTCTGTTGTTTTCCTTCAGTAATTGTATATGTATGTATAATATATATATTTCCATTCATTTAATATACACTTAACAGTAAATATTGTACCTTCAACTTTTCAAATCTGTACCACAACTAAAAGTAATTTCATGCTGGTTTAGTAATGCCATGAAAGTAATGAAATAAATGTTAACATGTGTAATTGTGCTTATATTCTTATTTATCATTCATTCATTGTCCATGCATTTATTGAGTGTCCACTCCATGTCAGGCATTGAAAAATTTACTATGAAAAATATAAATGATAACTATTTCTTGCAAAACAGCTTGAAATCATATATAACTTGGATAAAATAAAACACTTGTTAGACTCTGGAATAAGGAAGAGATATCTACGTGCAAGAAATAGTTTTCCCCAGCATGATGGGATATAGATCAATTTATTTTAACTCTGAATATTTTGGATAAAACAGTCAGTGAAATACTTTATATGATCCTAAAAAATAACTATATATGAAACAATACTACATTAAAATGTTAGGTACATTTTTATTCTTCATTAGCTGCTCCTCAATTAATAAATAATTATTGAATAGCTATCAAAGAGGGCCATTTCAGTTTAACAATATACATCAGTTTTAAATTACTTCTTTGAATGTAAATAAGAACTCCTTTACATTGAGGTTTATTATTTGCATTGGGTTACTGAAAGATATTATCAAATGATGTCACCGGATAGCTTTATAAATAGGATTCTCAGTAGATACAGTTTATATGTGATGCACTAAGGGAGAGGGAGACATCCATGTTATTTCCAAAGGTCATGTCTTCTCTCCTGTATGGCAGGAACATTTGTAATATACTACAATTCTTGAAAGTGCTAGATCAAGGTTTTACCCGGTCACAATTTCATCATCCAAAGTCAATGGCTGCTGTCTAAAGATTTGCAACTACGGCAGAGACACTGAAATTTGTTACAAATGTCTAACAGTTCCCAATCCAACTTCTGCCATATGAAAGGATTAATGTTGTGCCATTAAAAAAAAAAGTTTTATGTTGCATTACCTTTCTTAATGATTAGTGGAGCTATAATCAAGTGGGATAGAAAGCCCAGCTATTCAAACTACTGAATACTGAAAAGGTCACTGCATTGCAGCACACTCCCATAATTTACTGTCTTCTATTACATACTCTAAAAATGATCACATTCACTTCTCAAAGACAAAACACTAGCTATTTGACACAATGTCACTATACTCACTAAATCCAGGTCCAATTTAGTCCAAAGCTGATAACATTATGTTATCTGTATAAAAGTGTTACTCTGAATAAAAGAGCATAATAGAATTAAATCAGAACATATCAAATTCAATTTACAACCATGGTTATCATTAGGGATGTGGAATTGAAAACACTGTGTTTTTATAAGTATTGCATAAGATATTTTTAAAATCCTAGAGGGCACACATATAAGGACTAGACCCTTTAAGCATCCACTGTTTTCCTGATGAAACAGTCATCCTAGGCATTCCCACCTGTGTGTTCTACCAAGGCATCTGGGATTCTCCTTGCATCATTCTTGAGTTGATGTCCCATGCCTTTTCTCCCCTCTGTCGACTCTTCTCCATAGTGATTTTCACAAAATACTCATAAAATAGTAGAGTGCAACTTGTGAGTAAATATTATTAATTTCCAGGTTCATACTATCATATTTTAATGACACACTATTCCAGCTTTAAAAATTACTTCTTTTTATTTGCTCCCAGAGATTCTGATTATTTCAATAAAGCATTTGGGTTGCTTCATCCTTTTATGCACAAGTGTAACTATTGGTTTTAATTGTCTTCTCTGCCATTGTATGGACCCATGCATGTAAGTTCAATGCTTCCCTTGTTACTTCCCAGAATAATTTAGCATATGTCTTTCTTAGAGGATATCATTCAGTAATTCAATTACAGAAAATAAGATGTCTTATATGTCAAGTAATTTAAGACAAAAATAAAGCATCATAACTGTCCCTCATGTTGTAAACACATTGGGGGATAGAAATAGATTTTTTCCAAATGATTTTATTTTGTTTTATCAAAGGTTCACGGAAGACTTATAAATGAAAAATTCTAATCCTCTATCTCACCACAAATTCCACTGTTCAAAACACTTTTAATCCTCTTAACTTTTCTTTTTTTTTCCACCTGCATATCTCTAAATGATATACTGACATCAGTCTTTCTTGATTTATTAAATTTGTGTATTATCTATTAACTTTTTACTATGGCAGATTAAGGTTCAACACACTTCTACACCCTCTTTCCCTTTTCCTCTTTTGACAATACTTTACAATATATATTTTTTAATACCTCTCTTGGTTACTTCTCTAACAATGGATAGTACACTTATTCAAGGTGTATTCAACCATCTGCTCTAGAGAGCATCTCTACTCCTCACCTTGTCAGATTACATGGTAATCTCTTATACCACCCTTTCCCTTTCTTTTTTATTCCATTTAATTTCTTGGCCTTGTGTGCATGTAAATATATTTTTAATATCATGGTATGACTTCTCATGTTTAAATATTCATGCTTTCACTATCTATTAATTCAAAGAGTCAAAAATCAATAGGGAAACGGATGTGGCTCAAGAGGTTTGGTGTCCGTCTACCATATGGAGAGACTGGGGTTCGATCCCCGGTATCTCCCGGTAAAAAAAAAAAAAAGTCAATAGATAAAGTTTTTATAGTTATGATAATGTAAATAGTTTCTTGTCTATTCAAGTAATGTGCTTATATTTCCTTTATATAAATTGTTTTGTTTTTGTTTTCCTGTGTTATAAATTATTAAAGATATAAAATTTTTCTGTATCTCTCTCTTTTTCCTCAGTGGTAAAGCTCCCTTTTACATTTCTTCATTCTCTTGCTCTAATGAGGAGTATTTTCTTTTTTACTAGTTGTACATCTACACAATTCTTTATATCAGCTCATCTTTAGTCTCTTGTGACAGATTCATTATTTCCTAGATACCATGTTTCTTCTTTCCTGTCTAATCCCTCGATTTCCTGGAACATATTTTAACATAACATTTAAATAAAGAGGTATGTGAGACCTTGCTTTGCTGCAAGTCTTTATTCTCCTTTCTCCCTAAACTGATAGTTTAGCTGACACTTGAACTGGCTGACATGGTTTGCGTGGTTTTCATGGAAATCCTAAATATTGTTATCTTCTCTCTGTCATTTATTAGTGTGTGGTGGAGATACTCCAAATTGAAGACTTTGATCTTTAAAAAATAATTCCTTATTTACTGTATTATTTACATTTTAAAAAGTAAACTGCCTAATATTAACATTTCCACACTATATTTCTTATGGTTAATATTTGCATGCCATATATTTTCCCATATCTTAAAATTTTCCATGGTATTATGCTTTAGGTGTGTATTATATAAAAAGTATAGATCTGTATTTTCATTTACTCCAATTTCAATCCTCTAACTTTGATTGGCAATCTTAATCCATATACATTTATTGGAATTACTAATATATTTTGATTTATTTCTACCATTTAACTTTGTTTTTACTTACATGTTTTAGTTTGGTCACACATACAGATGAGAAAATATTGCATGTATTTTTTATGACTTCATCTTTCAGTTACTATTATGTTTACAACTTTCATCTATGTTTATTGTGCTCAATAGTATTTTTATTATGAGAATATGCCTAAATTTATTTATCCATTCTGTGGTTGAGTGATATCTGGTTTGTGCCTAGTACTTTACTATTACAAATAAAGCTGTTATTAAGAAATTTCCCATCTATATGCCTAGTATACATGTGAAAAATGTTCTCTAGGATATTTACACATTTCTGGAATTCCTGAATCTTGGTGTAGGCACATCTTTAATTTTTCTATATATATTGCCAAATATTTTCTATGTGATTTACGAATTTCACAACAACCAGTAACATAGGAGAATTTGGTTGTTCATATATTCAGTAAATCATGATGTTTTCTGACTTTTAAAATATTTTTGTCAAAGTGGTAGGTATGTAATTCTATCTCATGGTTTTTATTTGCATTTTTTCTGATTATTAATGTGTTGAGTTCCTTTTTATACTTTTTGACTTTTTGGGTTTTCTGTCTTATGAATAGCTTATTTAAGTTTTTTACCCATTTTCTATTATATTTTCTTTTCCTTACTGATTTGTAGGAGTTATTGGTGGTTTTTTTTTTGTTTTGTTTTGTTTTGTTTTTTAATAGAGTCTGCATCTTAGTTCTTGTTTTCTAGGTGTTTGGAAAATATCTCTTCCCGTTCTGGGATTTGACTTTTTACTCTAATAATAATTAATTTTAATATAGGAAAGTTCTTAAATTCAATTTAGTTAAATTTCTCAATCTTTTCTTCCATGGCTAGTGCAAAATCACTCACTCTGATATCACAAATTCTACAAGTTATCTTATAAAATCTTTAGAGTTTTGATCTCATATTTAGGTATTCAAACTGCCTGGAGTTGATTTTTGTATATGGTGGGAAACAAGGGACATGTTTTATTTTTTTTCCCAATAAGGATACCAAAATAACCCAGCACCATTTATTAGAAAGTATTTACTTTTGCCAATAATCATTAATGCCAACTCTGAAATCACATATTTACTTGTGCGGTTCTGTCTCTGGTCTCTATGTTCTGTTCCATTGATCTGTTAGTCTATTATGAACTAACCCTACTCTGTCTTCTAAATCTTTATAAAAAGTTTTGCAATATGGTGGGAAAAACTACACCAATTTTTTCTTCTTTGAGAATACATTTTCTATTCCTGTTGATTTGCATTCTAAAATACATAGAGTTAGTTTGTTAAGCTGCACACACACACAAACATACACCAAACTTGTTGGGATTTTACTAAATTTATGGATAATTTTAGGAAGGAATGGGAACTTTAGAATATTGTCTTTCAATACATGGTGGAAAGGTATAATTATTTGGATCTTTATTGCCATAAATATCATTTAAAAGTTTTCTGCATAGATGTCTTTCATATCTTTTGCTACATTTATCTTAAATATTTTAAATTTTTGAGCTAATTTAAATGGCATATTTTTCAAATTATATTTTATAATTCTTTAAACTTGGTATATAGACATACAATTGATTTATTAAAATACTGGTGTGATGGTTAGGTTAATGTGTCAACTCAGCCAGGTAATTGTGTCCAGGTGTTTGTTCCAGGAAGCACTGGGTTAATTGTAATACAAGATCATTTATGGACTTCGGTCACCAGTGAGTTTACTGTATGGATGGCTGATTACATCTGCATCAATCAGGGAGATTGCATCATCAATGGGTAACGCTTTTATCCAATCAGTTGAATGCCTTAAAAGGGGAAGTGATTTCAACATTCAGGGAGAATTTCCCAGCTCATTGTTGGACAGCCAACTTCTCCCAAAAACTCATCAAGGTCCTTTCATCAGACTTTCATCGGAGCCCCTGGTTTGTAGCCTGCCTGTGGAACCTGGACTTGTGCATCCCCACAGTCGCGTGAGAGACTCTTTTAAAATCTTCTATTATTGACAGATATCTCCTGTTGATTCTGTTTCCCGAGAGAACCCTGACTAATATATCAGGTTTTGTAACATCAACCTTAATGAGCATGTTAATTATAATAACTTATCCATATATTCTTTCAGATTGTCTATGTATACATTTATATCTTCTGTGAATAATGAGAATTTTGTTACTTCTTTTCTAATTTTCATACTTTGTCTTCCTATTTACCTGCTTTACTGCTCTTGCTAGGACCTCTGGTACAATGTAGAAAAGAAATGATGAAAGCATGTATCCTTGTCTTTTTCACAAATTCACAGGGAAAACTTTCAATGTTTCACCATTAAGTATGGATTTTGCTGTACATTTTCCATGGCTTCTCTGTATCAGGTTAAGAAAGACTCCTTCATTCTTTCACTTGTCCAGGTTTTATCTTGATTTTCTGCTGTCCTTACTCTCAGGGGTAAGGAAGGAGACAGTATTATAACTTGAACAACTGCTGCATGGATAGTCCTTTAGTTCAAAAACTTAATTTCTACCCAGTTCCTATTCCTGCCTCTGGGAACTGTCTGCTCCAAACTAGGAACCATGTCAATGTTTTGGCAGAAGAGTGACATCCACAGCTGCTGCCAACTTTTCCTCTATGTGTTTTGAGAGCATTCACGTTCAGTCTTCTCTTTCTCTTTCTTGGTGCTCTCATGAGTGGTACTCTTTTATTATATTATTATTAGTAATATATATCATTTCTGAGTAGTTAATAAGTATTAGGGATTATTCTATGAATTTTATATCTATCAACTCATTTAATTTTTGCTCATTGTTATGTATTTACTATGATTTTATTTTGATTCTGGCAGAGAGTGACTATCTTTAATCCATCTCCTAATTTGGAGGCCCATTTCAAATTTAAATTACTAGCATATTTCTCTAAAAATTTTCACTTCTGGATATTGTTAAAATTACAGAATTTTATTATCATGTCTTTTTAAATAAAATTTTATTGAAGCATATAATTCATACATGAACATACATAAACAACAAATTTATAGTAAAAGTTGTGAATTTACAAAACAAACATGTATATCATCATACGGGGCTCCCATATATCATCCCACTACCAACACCTTGCATTGTTGTGAAACATTTGTTACAAACTATGAAAGAGCAGGGTCAAAATTTTTCTACTAACTATAGCCCATATTTCACATTTGGTATATTTTTCCCCAACCCACCTGATTAGTAATACCCTTTAATAGTATTATTATTTGTTATGGTTCATGAGAAAACATTCTCATATTTGTTCTGCTAACCACAATCCATTTTCCACACTGGATTTCCTGTGTTTTACATTCCCATGCTTTGCACAATCCACTAAACATGTACACTTTTATTTTCATCACCGAGCTGTGCTGTCATCACCTCAATTAGAACATTTTCATTACTCCACAAGGAAAAATCCCTTACCACTTGTAGCAGTTTGGCATCGTTAATGAATTCCAAAATTAGATACTGGATTGTGTTGGGTCTATTCCTCTGGGCATATTAGATTGTATTAAATTGTATTAAATTAAATTAGATTGTATTAAATTAGGTTTCACTTTTACTTGATTAAATTATGATTAGGGCTTTAATTCAGTCCCATGAGTAGGATGTTGAGTTCCCACCCTCTTGGTGAGTGGAGACTCACAGAGAAAACCACATGGCAGAGGAGAGAGTTTAGTTTTGATGCTGGAGCCTCTGGAAGTAAATACACAGAGAAGAAGAACACAGAGGAAAAGAGATAGCTCATTAGACACAGGAGAGGTCCCAGGAAGAGTGAGAGCCTAATAGTCTCCAACTGACCTTGTGGAAAGAACAGAGCAACTGAGCCTGGGAAGAAACAAGTCCCAGAAAGAGAGATGAGCCTTATTCCAGCCTACAGTTGAGATTAGAAGAAGCTGGGCCCATGGAGCCTTAAGAGGGAGAAGGAAGGCTGAACCCTTGTAGATGTTGGCAGCCATCTTTTTCAAACACATGGCAATAGACTTTGGTGGGGGAAGTAACTTATGCTTTATGGCCTGGTAACTGTAAGCTTATACCTTTAATAAATACCCTTTATAAAAGCCAACAGAGTTCTGGTATTTTGCATCAGCACCCCTTTGGCTGACTAATACATCCATTATATAACCCTATGGTTGTCTCTTAGAATTGATATAATATCTTCTTTGCCATTGCTGCAAAAATATTACAGTGTCACTGTTAACTATCATCCATAAGTTACATTAGTTTTAATTTTCCTTTGTATCACCATATTCTCAACCCTTTGTAAAAAATTCTCATATTTACACTATTAACCACAATCTTCATCCACCATTGAAAAATTGTTATACAATTCCTAGATTATTCTTTAGCCTCCTTTCAATTGACATTTATGTCCACAGACTACCCCTTTCTGCCACAATTACATTTATAAATCAGCAGTGTCATTACACTCACTAGAATGTGTTATCATCAACTCTATTCATTTCCACACTTTACAACAAACCTTTTTAAAAATCCCACTTACATTAAGCATCAGCCCTGTCTTCTACTAACCTATACTCTAGAGTTTAGCTCTTTGAGTTTACTCATCATATTTAGTTCATGTTAGTAAGAATATACAATATTTGTTGTTTTGTGCCTGGCTTATTTTATTCAACATAATATCCTCAATGTATTGTAACAGTCATTTTGATCTAATGCATTTTTCATTTACATATTTGTAGCTTCTCTATATTTATTGCCGTTATTTCAAGAGTGAATCACTCTAGATCATCAGTAGTCCAAAATCTGCATTCTATTATTAATTTTTACCTGTATTTCCTAATTGTTATAATAAATGCTTTCTTTAGCATTTTGATGAGAATTATTATATGTAGAATTGAATATATAATATTTTTGCTTTGAAAAATCAAGAAATAATTAGAAGATGACAACAATCAAGATCAAATTAATTTTAAAAATGGATTTTTATAAGGATGTCCCTAAATTTTAAGTTAAAATATATATCAAATGTTAGTCTAAAGCAAATTAAGTAAAAGTAGAAGTTATATAATACTGAATCCTATAATTATGAACATGGTTACCAATTCTGGCTATACATTTGAATTACTTAGAGAGCTTAAAAATGTTTGATGACTTGGTAACAAATCACACCAACTTAAATCAAAATCTCTAGGGATTGGATAATGGTATCTGTATTACTACAAGTTCCCAGGTGATTCTAATGTGTAGTCATTGTTGCAAGACCCTGACCTCTGAGAATCAGCTATGTGGGAAAATGCCCAAACTCAGTTGCTCCAGTGTTTCTTATGGCATTCCACCATAACCACACTCCTTTTGTGAACAGACTGGCTCATTGATGAGATAATATCATCTTTTGTTTCCCTGTGACTGTGGTATGGAAAAGTCTTTTTCTTTTAACTACTTAGGCCCATTCATGATAGATCTGCCTCCTTCCCTATCATAGGATCTTCTTTTAAAACCTTATATGAAATGTCTTTTTCCTGAACAATTTTGAATTTTTTACTAAGCAGGTTTGATGGCCAATACCTGAGCACAATGATTACAAGCTCTGCCTAGTTCTCTTGGCCTTTCTTTGACAGTATATCCTCAGATATCTCGAGGAAATAGTGAAATATTTTGAATGATCCTTTGGTGATAATTTGAATAGATATTATGGTATATAATAAAATCCAAAATCTTATAAAGATTAGTGTAAAGTCTTATTGGGCATTTCTATTAGTTAGCTGGAAGACAAAGTGAATACAATATCAGTAAGATTAGTAAAGAATTATGAGACACTGGAAACCTTAAGGAGGACTACTAATATCAGAGTTATGGAATTTAGGTAATGAATATTATTGAGTTCTCAAATTAGGGTTCTCAGACAAATGTTTTAAGAACAAAATGTTACAACAAAATAAACACTTGATAAACATTCAGTTGAAGAAGAAATAGTAAGAGACTATTTAAAATACGCATATTGATTTAATGGAAAAAATAGGATTGTGACAACAATGAACAAAATTTCTTAGTACTCAATTAAAAACAAAACACTCTTTTGGGACCAACATATGCTAAAAGATTTTGGATTAAATTCTCAGCAAGCCTACACTGAGAATAATTTATTCCATCCTAGGCACCTCATTTAGAGAAATACTCAATTGAACTAAGGACACAATTTTATGAGAAAACAGTAAAAGATTCCATACACAGCTGCACAAACTATATATCTCTTTATAGCATATAAACTACCTGGGAAGAACAGGTTAATTCAATGTGGTCAAAGAACATTGATTTCATCACACATTGGAGGTTTTTTATAAAAATGAAATTACATTCAGAACAAGACGAGTCACTTGGATGTTATTTTTAATACCACCTGAAAAATATGTCCGTTTGTGCACAGTTAAGCTGTTTATCTGCTTTAATTCTTTCATAAAGCCAGTATGTGAACAATTGGCTGACAGCTTTTGAGAGCTAGAGTTTGAATTCAGGTCAGATGTAGTTTTCATTAAATTACTTAGGTCATTTGAGAGATTAACAAACAAGAGTTTTTTAATTGCTTATTTTACTTTTTTGAAATTCCTGACACATTCTGTGTTCATCCAGGCAGCTTTTATAGAAGAACATATTGTTATCCATGAAGTTTTTCAATAGGGATTTTTAGAAGTTATTTCAGGGAAGATAGCTGAGTGGTAAAGTGAAATAAACAATGGATAAGAAAATTGACTGCTTATAAATTGTAGTTTAACTCTTCTAATATTGGCAAGACCACATAACATCTTCAAGTTTTGATTTTTATTTTCTCTAGCTTCAATATAGAGAATACACTGCCAACTGAGTGTCATAGTCAATAGAGGAGGATGACCACCATGATTACAAAAGAGAGACTTGTGAGTAAGATTATATCACAGGACAGAAAGTAGAATTTAATGAGTACCTGTGAGGTTCCAGGTACTCATATGGCATTTTAAGATTTGTTATTTTACTCAGATAATAATCTTGTGAATAAATATTGTTCCTATTTAACCTATGAAGAAAGAAAACAACTAATAGGTAAATTTATCAACAGTGATGAACTAGTAAATAGGAACTTTATAAATATTATTGAAATATACATAGAATGACCTTTCATATTTATTTATTTTTATCATCATTTTAGTGGTTTTGTTTTATTGATATATTTTATCTTTATTCCTTAGCTTCTCCTGCTTACTTTGGGTTTTATTTGCTCTTTATCTTTCTAATTAATTAAGGTAGAAGTATAGGTTATTGATTTTAAGCTACAGGTCAGCCAACTGTGGCCTCAAGGCAAAATTCAATCCACATCCTGTTTTAAGCCAAGAACTGATTTTATATTTTCAAATTTGTTTCAAAAAAAGTAAACAAGTAAGCAAATGAAGACGATATATGACAATGACTGTATGTAACCCAAAAAGCCTAAAGTATTTACTATATGGACCTCTGGAGAAGTTTGCCAATTTATGTTTTAAACCAATTACTTTTTTTTTCTCCTGGGAATATGGAAGAGTTTCCTTTTATCCTTCAAGGATTTGTGCTTGCAGAAGATTCTTGTAGACTGGTTGGGATAATTTTGTTCCCCTGGTGGCCTCCCATTCATAGTTCACCCACTAAAAAGTGGTTTTATATTTTTAATGGCTGCCTTAGAGTTTATTAGGTATATCTTTACTTATCACAATTTGTATGCCACAAATGAGGTAAAAAACCTTACAAAAGTCACTTCCATTTCACCTGTCCTTTGTCCTGTCATGGGGTTATATTTTGTTTCATCATACTAGGGGCTACAGAATATATTGTTATTATTTTTGCTTTAAGCCCTGAGTTACATTTAAAGGAAATTGAAAATTTAAAAAGTATTTTATATGTCTCCATATATATTCCAATTCTTTCACTCTTCAATCATTTGTACAGATCTAAATTTATATCTGGTAACATTTTTCTTGTTAATGAGAACATTTAAAAATATATCTTGTAGTAAATGTCTTCCTGAAATAAATCAGGTGAGAGTTTTTCGTTTTTGTCTAAAAATTCTCTATTTATTCTCTATTGTTGGAATATTTTTACTAGGCAAAAATCGGGGGGGGGGGGGTGTGACTTTTACCCCTTGCAATATTTAAAAGATGTTATTCCATTTTCTCCAGTTTGCATAGTTTCTGAGGAAAAGTCTGTTGTAATTCTTATCTTAATTTCTTGGTATGTGAATGTACCATTGTATGTTTAAAATTTTTTTCTTTATCAATGATTTTTAAAGTTTTATTATAATGAAACTAGATTTGATTTTTATTTTCGGTACTTTGGTTTCATTGAACTTATTGTTTCTGTTGATTTACAGTTTTCATTAAAATTGGAAAAAACTTCCATTATCTCATCAATTATTTTTGTCTATTTCCCAGATTTCTCATCTGTCTTTCTGGGACTGCTTGATATTCTCTCAGAGAGAGAATATTTTTGTTAGTCTTTTTATTCTTTGTGCTTCATTTTGGAATGTTTCAAAAGCTGTGGCTTCAAGTTCACAAATTTTTATTTCTTCAGACTGTTAGGCTTTTCCACTGTATTTTTCATTTCAGACATATTCCTTCTGGAGCCATGAAGCTGGGGACTTTATTCCAGGAATCCCCCTCTTAATAGCCCATGAAAGGCCATGTAATTTAAACAAACAAAATAAAATTGCACATTATTTAAAGCTGTAAATATTTTTTAAAGTATAAAAATTAACATACTACTATTCTGATCAGGACTGAGAATAAAGTACAAAATGTGTTCAGAAGCACATGAAAGCAAATGAAAAGTGTGGTCTATAATTTAAAAATATGATAAAATGTTTAAAAATGAAGTTTTTGAAAGAAAAGCTAGTCAAAAATTTAAATATCAAAATAAAAATCAAACAAATATGAAAATAGGACATAAATTATGAAAAGTAAACAAAAAATCAAAGACAAATAAAAATAAATAAATTAAATCAACAAACATTCTAAAAAAATGTTATGACTACTTCGTAGAATATATGGAATCAAATCTGACAGATATCACTAATATATTCAAAAAAATAAAATCAACAATGAAACCTGAAATAGAAAGAAACTATAGGAATATAAAAAGCTCCATGCACTTGTTTTCCTTGACATTAATTCCTTCATATTATTTTTATTATTTTTTTTTCTGAGTTATATACATAGGGGTATGTTTTTCATTGTATATACTTTTCCATAGCCTGAAAGATTCAAGGTGGCAAAAAGACAATTTATCTGGGTTTCTTTTGGGAATACGGACTCTCTTCACTCTTTTCAGATTCCATTAAATCTCTTTTGCCAGAACTTACTCTGCTTCTCTTAGGAAATATCCTCAGACTTTGCATTTTTCTTTCATCTTAGGAGAAAACTCTGGAAAATTTAAGCCTTTGCAGATTTTACTGCCTCTGAGATAACAGAGTGATGTATAAGGAAACCTATTTGCATGGATTTTCCTTGCCTTTTGATTTTTCTCGTCAATAATTTTCTTCAAACGTTAATGGTAAGAGTTTGGTTATTCACACTCAACTTCTTTCCTCAATACAACTCCCTATTCTGTTATAAATTAAGATCAGTACCAAACTATAAATGAATCTCTTGTTTTTATCCTTGAATACTACTTTTTCTAATTTTTAAAATGAGTTTGTGTCTTTTTCCTATTCATTTATTGTTGCAATTTTATATCTTGCGATTCATTTCTTTAGCTCTTGAGGGAGAATTATATCTCACTCATCTTTAACTGAATTGTTTCCATTGAAAATTCTCAATTTATTTTTAAAAAAAGCAGGTTACAGAACCACAAAGGAAGACTGCTCCCTCAGGGTGCATTTAAATATTTAATGAACACTTACACGAAAGTCATTTTTGTAAGTTCATGTTATTGCATTTACTTACTTAATTTTCACAAATGTGCTATGAAATAAATAAGGTTATTATTACAAGGCCGTACTATTGGTGAGTGGTCATGGTGGGAATGTGAACTCCAGCAAAAATAGTTTCAAGCATGCATGCTTAACTTGTACACTCTACTCCTTCCCATAAAAAATAAGGAACATTCATGTTGCATATTAATAAAATGGTAATTATGCTGTATTATGCTGTATAGTAAAATCATGTGATTTTAGTTAAAATTTTTATATTGCACATGTGCTACTTATTTAAGAAAATTATTTTCTATATAGGAGAATTAATTTTGAGAGCAGGCTTCTGAGAACAATTCCTCTGGAATATTATTGAATAACTTTATAGTGTTAACATTATCAAGAATTCTCAGAGGCAAGAGGTTAATATAAGACAGGTATTATAAGCTAAGAAGGCAATCATACAAAAATCTGCACTCTTGAGTTAAATTCAAAAGGGAGGACTCAGATGAGATTTACTCTGAAGATCCAGAGGATGTGGGGAAAAAAAACTGTTTAGTTAAATAATATTTTGACAGGCTTTGCCTAGAACTTTTCTATTATGCTTAATTATCCTGACTTTTCAACTTTTGTTCTGTTGTTATCCTTTTCATAATTACATAATATCTTTCATTCTGGTCCTACATAATTTGAGAGTGTGCTAAATTCTATATGAAAAAAAAATAGAAAACTATAAATAACTTAATTAGAAATAAGATGCTAAGAAAAATCCAATCAGGCAATGATTTACTAAATACCTACTGAAAAAAAAAATGCTACCATTTGTTGATTGCCAGTTATGGGTAATCCCTGTGCTAAGAAAGTGACATATTTTATTTCATTTAACAATCACAACAGTTTTTCAGCTATTGATATTTCCAATCCAAGAAAGGGAAAACTGGCTCAGGTAATTAAATAACTTGCAAGGGTTCTTGCATCCAATGAATATCTGGCTTCATAATCAAAATCAGATTTATCTGGTTGCAAATATTATGCTTTTTCCACTAAATACACTTCCAAAGAGGAATAAGACATACTCCTTGCCTTCAAGGAAGTTTCAGTCAATTAGAACATTTAAAAAACAATAAAAATTATTATAATAGTTTAAAATATACAAAGGTATCAAGTATTAGCTAAGCTTCTCACTTTCAATATACTGACTTTTCATTCTGCACTTTGCTTTACATAGTCTCTTGCCAATGCTCCTAATAGACATTCCATAGTTATGATTTATTTCTGAGATTCCTCTCCTTAGCGTATCATCATATCTCTAAAGACATTTTTAATATTTAGAATAACTCATGAATAACCTACACTGTGATAAGTTCTACTTGAATGGTTTCCTTCAGCAGTTCACTTATTGATTGGTAGAAAAAAAAACATTTTTTGAAGGACAATTGAAGCAGCATAACAGATGACTAGTGGAAAAAGTTTTGTTCATTTATTTATTTTTAAACAACAAAATCAGTGCTGTGGAGTCACAGTGAGAAAATGTTAGTGAGAAAATTGCTAGGGAGTCAATATAGCTTTTAAGCAAGGGAGTGATTTGATCAGATTTGCTTTTTAGAGTGATGAATGTAGAAGAGGAAGGTCTAGAGGAAGGGAAGACTGGAGGCAGAGTTGCTCATCCAGCAAAAATTCACCTGGAGAGAGATGAAGAGTGAAAGAGATAAGAGAGTTGTGAAGATTATGAGGAAAGGACAGCTGGGATAGGTGAAAAGAAGGTAGAAATAACAGCACTTGGTACCAAATTAGATCAGTGGTTCTCAACTATGTATAAGTGTGATGAATTTGTTGAAGGAAAACTAGTAAAGAAGCAAATAAAAATGGTATATAATACGCAGCCAGCATTTTAAAAATATTTGCAGCCCTTCAAAATTGGAGGCTTTCCATGGGAATGCAAGTATATTCTCGAACAAGTGTGTCTGTGGTGTAGGAGAGGGAGGGAAGGTGAAAACAGCTTGAGTATGTGTGGTGGAAGATGGTAAGTCACATATCTAGGATAAATGCCCAGCTCCAAATTCAGTGTCTAGATTATAGACCTAACATTTACCAATACAAGAATAATAGAGGAGAAATAAAGCTGGTTGGAGTAGAGGTTGAATTCCTCCTTCTGAGATTAGCAACTCGAATAGTAAATGGATTTATGGATAAAAGCAAAGAGCTAATTCTTAAGAATGTTTCTAGTTTTTAGAAGTTGTATTGTTTTCTTCTGAGAAGCAGAATACTTTATAAGAATACTTAGCAGTTTGGTATTGTTTATGAACCCCAAAAATAGATATTGGATTATGTTTGTAAACTGGTCTCTTCCACTGGGCATATTATATTGAATTGGATTCAGAGGGTTCACTTTTATTTGATTAAATTATGATTAATTCTTTGATTGGGCACATCAGTAGGATGTTGAGTCCCTGCCCTCTTGGTGGGCAGGGACTCAGAGAGAAAACTACACAGCAGAACAGAGGAGTTAGTTAAAGTTTAATGCTGGAGCCCCAGGAAGTAAATACACAGGGAAGCACATATGTGAGGAAAGAGAGAAGGCTCCATTAGACACAGCAGAAGCCCCAGGAAGAGAGAAAAGCCGTATGCCTGATAGTTTACAGCTGGACTTGTGGAAAGAGCAGAGCAGCTGAGCCTGGAGAGAAACAAGCCCCGGAAGAGCGAAGAGATTTGTCCCAGTCTACAGCTGATATTGGAAGAAGCTGGGACCATGGAGCCTTAAGAGAAAGAGGAAGACTGAAACTTTGCAGATGTCTGCAGACATCTTGCTCCAACACATGTCAACAGACTTTGGTGAGGGAAGTAACTTAAGCTTTATGGCCTGGTAACTGTAAGCTTCCACCCCAGATAAATACCCTTTATAAAAGCCAACAGATTTCTGGTATTTTGCATCAGCACCCCTTTGGTTGAATAATACAGAATTTAAAAGGCATCTGAAGAGATAATGCCTAAGATCTTTGTGACTCGTTTCTAATCCCTTTGCTCATCCATCTTATAAAGGTATTTTATGATGTCATTTTCCTTTGAAAATATATACTAATTTCTCAATTGTATTGCATATGACTATCCATATTGTTCCTTCAGCAACATAACACTATAATTTTTAAATTTCAATTACAAATTGCCCAATTTTCATGATTACTTTGTTTTTAAGTAGTCTTTCCTATCCCATACATGGGTGTTGAAATAGTCTCTTTTGTGGGTATAAGGGACAAATAATTTTCTCTGGAACTTTTGAAAAACTTGAAATTGTGTTCAAAGGAATATTTTCAAACATTTTTATAAAACTGTTCCATATTATTTTTTTAATTGAGACCAAGCTTTGCATTAATATGAAATTCCAAGATATATAGTGAAAGCAAAATATATAGCTTGGATTACCTTCTTTCCATATGCCCTCATTTATATATATATATATATATATATATAGTATATATACTGTTTAATTTTTTAAAGAGATACTTAGATTACATAAATGTTACATAAAAAATATAGGGGATTCCCATATGCCCCACTGCCTTAACCCTCCCTCATTTTCCCACGTTAACAATATCCTTCATTAGTGTGGTACATGTGTTACAATTGATGAACACATTTTGCAGCATTGCCACTAAGCATGGATTAGTTTACATTGTAGTTTACAATTTTGAAAGTTATGACAAGATATATAATGGCCTGTATCTGTCATTGCAATGTCATTCAGGACAATTCCCAAGTCTCGAAAATGCCCTCATAGCACAACTATTTTTCCCTCTCCCTCCCCTCAGAACCTCCAGTGGCCACTGCCGCCACGTCAATGATAAAAGTTCTCCCATTGCTAGAATCACAATGAGTCTATAGTAGAATAACAGTATACTCTAGTCCATCATTCATTCCCCAATCCTGGGGATACTGGGATAGTGATGCCCACTACACCTCTAATTGAGAGGGGGCTTAGATCCCATGGGACAGATGGATGGAACTATCTTGCTTGCAGTTGTAGACTCTCTCTGTTCCTTGGGATGGTCGCTGTCCATCATCATCTCTTGTTAGTTGTCCTGGGTGAGTCCAGTGAACTGGAGGGTAGGTATTGCAACCCTGTTGTAATTCAGGGCCCAACTGGCATATAGACAGCCAAAAGATTTAAGTCTCTTGGATATACACCTATCAACTCTAGTACTAATTATAGGTTCAAATACAAAGGGCAGAAGAGCCATGTGTAGGGAAACCACAACTGAGTCCAATTCTGTAACACTGGTGAGCATAAATTCTAAAGTAGGGCTCACTGGCAGGGCACCAAAATCCTGAGCTGTCTGCCCTGACTTAGCGTCTGGATGTTTCCAGACCCCCCAGGAGCCCTGCTATTTGAGGCAATATTTACTTTGGCAGTCAATGAAATCCTGCTGAGACATGCACAAGCGTAACCTCTGTATTTACCTCCCAACTCACTTTGACCTCTCTTAGCCATATAAACTTATTTGTCTTTACCCTTTCCCTCTTTTGGTCAAGATGTTTTTCCAGTTGCATTTCTAGTTGGTACTTGGTAGTAAACCCCCGGTGCCAGGGAGGCTTATCGCCAGGAGTCATGTCCCACACTGCGGTGAAGGTAATACATTTATATGCTGAGTTTGGCTTAGAGAGAGGACACGTTTGAGCAACAAGGAGGCTCTCAGGAGGTATTCTTTCTTAGCCACCCTATAATACTAGGCTAACTTTCAATTTCAAGAATAAAGTTTCATAAGTACAGTCATTAATATCAAGGACACGTCAGTGGTCTATCCTCCTTCACTAGTCACTTCCTCTGTACATGGGGGATTCTTGCTGTCCCATTAGAGACTGTTGCAGAGCTCCCCAGGATGGGAATTCAATATTCTTTCAGTTATTGTGTGGATCACCACCCACTGTGACCATGCCCCACGAACACTGGAACATGTTCATATGCCTTATAGGAATGCCCTAGGTGAACTTCTTCCCATGCATCCCCCATCACGGACACCCCCCACCAATGATCCTCCCCTGCCACAGTTGTAACCCTTCTGGGAGCCAAAACTTCTTCAAAACTGAAGCCAACAAAATAACCAAATAAAATTAATAAGAAAATGAAATAATAATAATAGTTTTAAAAATAAATAAAATACAAAAAGTTAAAAATAAATTTGAAATAATAAAATAATAATAAAATATATAAAATTTTAAAAATTTGACATTATGTATTTCATCACTGTAAGATCTGTTCTCTTGTTTGTACAGTGACATTTTCTTCTGTTTATTCCCCCAGTGTCTTATTATTTTTTCATGTTGTCTTCAAAGAATCTTTAAGTTAAAGAAAAGTCACATACAGAACATAGGTGATTCTCATACATACCCAACATCCTCCCCCTTTCTCCCTTTCCCCTATTAATAACATTTTACATGTGGATGGTACATTTGTTACAATTGATATACAAATATTGAAACATTTCTACTAACCATGGTCAATGATTTACATTATGCTTTACATTTTGGACCATACACTTTTATAAATTTTGATGAAATTTAACATTGCCTGTATTCATCATTGCAAGATGATGTAGAACAATTCCAATGCCCCCAAAATGCCCCATTTTCCATCTATTCTATTCCTTCCTCCCCCTCCCCTCGGGACCCATGGCAACCACCAAGCGTCACTCCTTGAAGAACAAGATTTATGGTTACTTGCAACAACATTGAGGGCTTGACATACTGGCTTGTCTTCCCCTATTAAGCACTACCTATGCTCTTGAGACACTCCCACCCCTCTATTTGAGAACATAGCAGGATTCCCCAGGATGATATTCCAACACTTTCCCGCTCATTGTATGGTTGTCTACCCACTGATATAACACACTATGATAAGATGAACACTCACACACTCCCTAGAAGCCTGCCCTAGGTGCACCCTATCCCACATGCCCCCCACATCCAACACCCTAAACCAGTAACCCTACCCTGCCATATTTGCTAAAAGAACATTCATATGCACTCTTACATTCTCTACAAAATAACTATCACATTTTAAAAAACATTCAAATTTTTATAGTGTAATACAAATTATACCTAAGGGAATATGGACATTTGGTATATAAAGTGTAAAATGAGAATGTTAATTATTGAATAGTAGATGAAGAAAGATTATAGTATATCTTATTTAACACACATCAACCATAGTTCTCAGAAGTAAAAAGACCTTAGAATCTCCTAGTCTAACTTTTTCCATTTAAAATAATAGAAAATTTAGAGCTAAGTAAATTTACACAAATTTATCAAAAATTTAGCTAAAAATATTTCATCCATGAGGCAGATATTCCAGAATCAGAACTGGGTGAGAACCCAGCTCTGCTACTTACTTGGTCTGGGAACCAAGAAACTTATTCCTCAGCTGCACATTTAAAATGTTTTTGAGTTATTTTTCTGAGAAGTAGTTAAAAATGTTCATGAAACACCTATAACTAAAATGTAGTAAGTCCTTGATTCATGAGATCTAAAAACTACTATTACTGATTTTTTTTTTTTTCAGAAATTGGAAAGTTAGAAATGAGAAGAAAGTGGCTTTGAATTAAATTTGATAATTGTGTCCTGGAAATAAATATTTTTGAAGATGAAAGAATTGCCCATATTTGACTCATCTGGAGATTTTTGAGAAGGGTTACAAATAAAAATAACATTTTATGTCTTTATAGATTTTAAATTATAATTGTTTTTATTGCTTTAAAAAATGATCCATTTGACTGTTACTCCCTTGAAGACAAGAAGTCTGCTCTGTTCCTCTTTGAACATAATGTAGTGGCTAGACCATAGAATTTGCAACCAGGTAGCACTGCCCGACCCCCACCCCCTAGTTCATTTATAGATGCCTTTGCCTTTTAATAGTGAACAAATCTACTAAGGGAGAATGCGCTTTCAGACATCTGCTTGAAATTTTTGTTTGTTTTTATCATTTCAGTATCCAATACAAAAAGTCATTTTGGTTTTTGATTTTCTGCATTTCATCAGCTATTTTTACAGCCATTCAGCAAACTCTAATTACAACCTTCCTGTAAACTAACATGGATACTGATGTATGTCCCTGTCACCAGGGAGTCAACACATTTACTAACCCTCTTACATAGGAATCAGAGGCAGGAGGGAGTGTTGGAAAGAAGACTGATTTGGCCCTGGGGCACCTTCGATCTAAAATAAATACACATATGGAAAGATTAAAACAAGCCTTAGAATTGTCCTTAGAGTGGATTAGTACTTTTCATATACAGCAGCAGTGATGGTTTTAAAGAACACTGAAAAAATAGCGGAAAGTAGCAGAAAATCAATAGTAATAGTTAAGACATAAGGCAAACAATGTAATTAGTTGTGTCTGACACTTTCTGTACATCACAAATTTAATATTCCACTACGGACAGGGAGATCAATTGCATGAAAATGTTAGCAGACTCGCTTTCCATGAAAAATTACCAAAATGACAAACACTTCTTAAATGTCTTTTGTTTTGTTGAATACTTTTTAAATTAAATTGTTGATATAAGGTCACTATAAAAGCACTATTAATTCATTTCTCTCATGTTATTTTGTGAAAAAGCTTATAAAAAATCACTACTTGTTATATATTTTCCTATCTGTTTTCCTGCTTCCCAGTATTTTCAGCCAGCTTTCAAGTATCTGTAATTCCATGGAATGTTCTTCATTCAGTTTATTTTTGCTGTTTTCAGTTTCACTAAGTCACAGAGTAAATGAAGCTGTAAACATCTTTGAAGTACAAATGATTCTTGGAAAGTAAATGAAATAAGAAACACTTGCAAGTAAAATGTGGGAAGTCTAAGTAGTAAAAGCTGAGAACCAGAAACTACTTAGACTTCCCTTCAGTGTCCAGGGTAAGCCTCAGAATCACATTCTAGAAGCATCAAGTTCTTCTTATCATCTGTCCATGTATCTATAAAAGGATTTCCTTTGTTTGATGTAATCTGCAGACATCTCATCGTCATCAAAACCTGAAAGCACTTACAGCATTAGTAACTATCTTTGCAGATCGTAAAAAAGATGGACTTCTACTTAGTGCCTAGATCACATCTGCTTAGTTTCAAGAAGGTCTTACTGAAGGATGACAGCAGGAATAAACATCAAGTTGCATTCAATAAACTCCATACCTTATGGCTGATTCTAAAGGCACCTGGCTCTACTATATTCACTTAAATCCCTGCCTTATTATCAACAAATTGTTGTTTGTTTTTGGTCCTCTTACAGCCTACCGTGGTGGTTTATAAGGCACTATGTTATTTTTGCTAACTTGAATAGATTTTTATATGTATGCTCTTTTGGCTTCAGGTGCTTTAGTTTTGTTGTCAGAAATTTGGTATGCATATGCAGAGAAATGCTGATGAATCCTGACCCTTATCCATTGCTCAGAGAGATGACGATGGGTCGTAAACTCAGATATTGAAACAAACAGCAGAGAGTTACTTTCTTTCATGCTGTATGCCTGAATGTTTTTCTTACCTCAAATGAAACAAGTTACAGAAGGGAGTTAAAGTAATACCCACCTTCCCAATCATGCTTACTTATACCACGGTTATGTCATCAAGTAGAACAAAAATCAATATAATTGCTTATATATTTATTGGGCACTCACTCTTCACTGGACATTTAGTCTTCTAAATGCTATAAGTGAGTCAATGCTTTTGGTTCTCAGCATAACCTTATAAGGTAGTTACTAGCATTATTTTGTTTTTGCAGATGACTTAACACACAGAGGAAATATTTTGCCCAATATTAAGTAGTTGGCAAGTGGTAGAGGTAAAATTCACACCTAGAAACTACCAAGTTATACCGTCTCTCAATATAAGTTGATTCTTGGAAGATCAGAATGATTTAATACTGAAGGGATGATTTCTCAGTGACAGAAATTTGTGAACATTGCCTAACTTAATCAATTATCAAAAAATGTATATAGTTTTAAAAACATCTTAAATTCAGGGATTGGTACATCTATGAATGTGTTCTGAAAAAAAAAAAAAGGAAAAAATGGGAAAGAAGCCATAAAGATTAAAAGAAAAAGGATGTAAAAATTAATAATGGCTACTATAATCATATGCTTTAATTATATACTATACAATTGAATTGAGTACCTTCTGAAAAAAATTCAAGACTAAAATGATACAATAGAATTATAAAATATAGTAGACAGTAGCTCATGGAAAAATTGCCTTAAAAATGAAAATACTACATTAAAAAGCCATGATGTCCATATTCACAGGTAATATCTTTCAAAGTCAGAAGTAAAAAGAAAGAAAATGGGAAAAAATAGAAATTTGCTTGATTGTATTTATATGAATACCTGTAAATTGGAAGTGAGAACATTCCAGGAACTGAGGCATAAGAAGAAACAGGTTTTTACAAGCTTGTCTCTCATTTGTTGGTGTGGACTCAGCATCTCAGCTTATCTTCTGGTCCACTCATTTCCTTTTTGCTATAAATTAGCTTAGTATTGCCCTATTCTCTCTTTAGTTTTCCTAACCATAGCTTCAGTTTCCTTATGATTTCTCCATCCTCATAATGTTGACTCTCTATGACCCCACGTAGTCCTCATTATATTTCAACCCACTTATCTCAAAACATCTCTCCAGTTTTGTTCAGACACTAATTGTCTCATTAACTTGATATTTGCAAGATCGAATTTAAAATACAGAAAGACTATAATTAGATTATTTAAGTTTTTCTATGCTATGTCACATTATAGGACTCTGACAAGCTTATGGATTGTCCATTTTTTAGTTACATAGGGAATGCTTCTAGTCTAATCACTGGTGATCAGAGATAGGAGGGTCATTGGGGGAAAAACGCCAGTGATTTTTGTCATTTCAGCCAGGTGTAGCTACTCATTCAGTTAAGTGTATGATAAGTGCCTACTTATTGTACTACTATTAAGTGCCTACTGTGTACTATGTTCTAGACAGTGTTCCAAGGTCTGATTTACAACTGTGATCAAAACAGACAAAATTTGCCTCTAATGTTGGTTATATTTAGGAAGTAAGAGGTTTTCAGTAAGAAATGTATACATAAATATTCAATATGCCAGAAGGTAATAGGGTCTTTGAAAAAATTATAAAGCAGAATACATACATGAAAGATGATAGGGCCGCTACTATTGTTAATGTAATCAGAGATGACTTCTCCAATAAGGTGACACTTGAAATGTGGCATTAACGGTGAGATGGAGGAAGCCAATAGCTATCTGGGGGAATGGTGTGTGGTATTTTGGTTTTCCTGTGATGTGAGTGTGCTTGGAAAGTTTGAGGAAAAGCCAAACATCAGAGTTGCTAACACAGTGAGTGATATAGGAAAGTGATGAGATAAGAGATGAGCTCTGACAGTTAAAGAAATTTGACTTTACTTTTTAAAAAAAAAAATTATTTTATTTCATTTTTTTAAAAGATACTGAGATTACACAAATGCCATATAAAAAATATAGGGGATTCCCATATGTCCCGCTCCCCACACCTCCCACATTTTCTCACATGAACAACACCCATCATTAGTGAGGTACATTCATTGCAATTGATGAACACATTTTGGAGCATTGCCACTAAGCATGGATTAAAGTTTACACTCTCTCCCACCCAATTCTGTAGGTTATGTCAAGATATATGATGACCTGCATCTGTCATTGTAATGCCATTTGGGACAATTCTGAAGTCCCAAAATATGCCCCTGCATTACACCTGTTTTCCCTCTCTTCCCCCAGAACCACCAGTGGCCACTGCCTCCACATCAATGATATAATTTTTTCCATTGCTAGAATCACAGTATGTCTAGTAAAATATCAGTAAGTCTACTTTAGTCCATAGATCATTGCCCAATCTTGAGGACTCTGGCATGGTGATGTCCACTCCACCTCTAATTGAGAGGGAGCTTCGATCCCATACAGCAGATGGATGGGACTCTCTTGCTTTGGAAAGCCATATGCATAAAGAAGTGGGATGAATTGATTTATGCATCTAAAGAAACATTATGGTGGCTGGCTGTGAGATATTAAGTATAGTAGTAAGAATGAGAACAAGGAAATTCTTTTTAATGTAGATGTGAATAATTAAGTACCATGGTTGATATATGTCTATGTTCATTTCATAGCAAGTTTGATCATATCAAGCATATACTGTGAAACAAGATATTATATTAAATACTTATAGGGTAAACAAAAGAGTCTCATACTTTTAGAAATTCATTTTCTAGGAGGATAGTAACAATATCAGGAGACTTTCATATTCATGGAGAGCTCTTCTGTATAGCCTGAGAAAGTTAAAAAATCACCAATGCTCTTTTTCACTTAGTTCCTTCTGCCAATGCATTAAAGAGGTTTCTGTGTGCACGAAAAGTATGACCTTTTCATTTCATACTCATTAGGAAATCAATGTTTTTAGAGCAAATGTTACAAATGAATATTTAATTTAGTTACAATTAAGAATGTGTATTTACAGAACATTTCTTATTAATTAACACAAACCCAAATGGCTAAATATAGAAAAGTTTGACCTTCCAATATAACCATTCACTTATCTCTGTCTTATTTTCAAAAGCACAAGAACTTGAGCCAACCTGGCCTTGTCTCCTTCAGTAAATACATCCCTTCCTAATGAAGTCCCACTTCCCAGGTGGTATGCAGCAAGTTCAGTTTTTTGGTTTTTTTTTCATTTCTCTGCAAACACCTAAAATCTCCAGCTGATTCTAAGGAAAGTTTAATATCCAGAAACAATTCCGATAAGCTGCTGTTTCAAAGTGCATTCCCATTCTTATTTGAAATGGGCAAAAATTAGTGCCTTTCCTCAAAATGAGTTCTTCAGTGAAATTATTGAAGCCCTGGGAATCCCAAATTAGAGGAAAAACTGCTGCTTAATATACCTAGCCCTTTCTTACCTTTTTCTCCTTGGGCTTTTCTCCTCATTAAAGCCAAAATTGACATTAAACAGTTGCAAACTGCTGTAAAAAACTTTTTCTAAACCAATTGACTAATTTCTGAATGCATGTGTTCGCTAGAGCCAGAGGACTTGAAGAAAAGGCCATAACCTCATCTAGAAGCTTAAGGAAATCGCTTGTGTTCTTCCTGATCATACTTCCCCATTGAAGAGATTATATTCTGTTTATGTTAAACTTTATTGAACATGAATTAGATACAATACCTAAGCCAGCACCTCCCACCCATAGACCATGATGGTTTCACACCTCACACCTCACACACTCACAACTCAACTAGTGGACTTTCTATTTGGGGGAATAATTTCATGCTGTCGTTGAATTACCTCTATATTCTTGGAATTATTTTTAACTCATTACCCAGTTTCAACATGCCTTTATTCATGAAGCGTATTTTTCTCTCAAAATTTATTCATGTAACTATCCAGTGGCCATAGTAAAAATCCCTTGATATTTACCTACACTACCAATGAAATCTTCATATAATAAAATGAATTCTTGAAAATGGAGATTGTAAAATTATATTTGTAAGACGGTTTAGAATATATTTAGAGAGTAATTCTTATGCTATAGATGAGAAAAATGAGTTTTACTGCTATCAAAAATTATGCATATTAAATTTCCTAACTTCCCTGTTTCCCTATATCTAGATATATGAGGGCACTTTTGGTGGGAATCGTGCTTGTTTATTTGGTTAAACACCTTGTATTCTATCTGGTTTTACAGATTAATACTTTGAAATATGTGATCAGGACAATGATTTTTATAAACAAAAAGACAATACATAGTTTCCATATTTTTAAACAACAGCAACAACAAACAAATCAAAACAAAACAATGCTACCTATAATTTACTGATGAATTACTATGAGTCAATAACAGTGCTAAGTACTTTACAAGCATTAATGTTAAGTTCTCACAGCCCTAGGACATGAGTTATAGTTATGATCTCAGTTCCACAGACAAATTTACAAAGACAAAGAGAAGGTAAGGAATCTGATCTGATTGACTCAGTAAATGGCAGAACCAAGATCCAATCCAGGATCCATCCTTATACTCTTTTAACCTTTATAGAATATTCCTTCCCATTTAATTTTTTTTAATTTTATTTTATTTTAAAAGAAGCTTTAGATTACATAATGATACATCAAAAATATTGGGGGATTCCCATATACCGCTCCCACACTTTTCACCATTAACAGCATCTTTTATTAGTGTGGTACATTTGTTACAATTGATGAACACATATTGAAGCATTGCTACTAACCATAATCAATAGTTTACCTTATAGTTTACACTTTGTACCACATATTTTTATAGGTTTTGACAAAATGTATAATGGCCTGTATCTGTCATTGCACTATTATTGAGAACAATTCCAATGTCCCAAAATTGCCCCCATGTTACACCTATTCTTTCCTCTCCCTCCCCTAAGAACCTCTGGTGACCACTGCCTTTATATCAATATCACAAGATCTTCCATTGCTAGAATAATAATGTCTACTTTAGTCCATAGTTGCATTCCTCCCTTATGTTTGTTTATTCCTCAATCTTGAGGATTTTAGAATTGTGATGCCCACTCTTTCTGATTGAGAAGGGGCTTAGATGGATGGAACTGTATTGCTTACAGTTGTAAATACTGTTTTTTTTTTTTTTTTTTTTTGTATGGGCATTGTCCATCATCACCCTTTTGTTAGTTGTCCTGGGTGAGTCCGATGAACTGGAGAGTAGGTGTTGCAACACTGCTGAGATTCAGGGCTCAACTAGCATATGAACAGATAAGATTTAAGTCTCTAGTACATCTATTTAATGAGTATAGTGCTAATTATAGGTTCAAAAAAGGGGGCAGAAGAGCCCTGTATAGGAAATTATAAATGAGTCTAACTCTGTTACATTGGTGAACATATATTCCAAGGTAAGGCCCACTGACAGAGAGCAGAAGCACCCCTGCTTGAGGCACTGTTTACTGTACCAGGCAAGGAGATCCTCCTGAGACATGCGTAAGTATATGCTCTAGAATAACCTCCCAACTCACTTTGAAATCTCTTAGCCATAAAAACTCATTTTTATTTAATATTTCCCCCTTTTGGTCAAGGTCTTTTTCCAAATGCATTGCTAGTTGCCACATGTTAATAATCTCCCGATGCCAAGGAGACTCATCTCCTGGAGTCATGTCCCATGCTGGGGGGAAGGTAGAACATTTATATGCTGAGTTTGGCTTAGAGAGAGGCCAAATTTGAGCAACAAGGCTTTCAGGAGATAACTTAGGCAATATATAACTAAGTTTCCATTTTACAGGAACAAGATTCATAAGTACAACCATCAATGTCAAGGACCTGGCTTATTGGTCCGTCCTCCTTCACTAGGCACTGCCCATGCACTCTAGGGATTCTTGCCATTCTATTAGAGAATGTAGCAGGACTTCCCAGGATGGGAATTCAGTATTCTTTCAGTTATTGTGTGGGTCTCCATCCCTGAGACAACACCCCATGAGCACTTGAACATATTCATATACCACAGAGGCATGCCTCAGGTGCACCCCTCCCCACGTATCACCCCATCACCAACACCTGGCAGCAGTGATCCACCCCTGCCACTGTTGTGACCCTTCTGCAATCCAAAACCTCCTCAAAAACAATGCCAAAAATGAATGAAAATAATTAAAAAAAAAACAATAATAATTTAAAAAACAGAATACAAAAATACAAATTAATAAAAAAATTTTTTCATTGTGTCTTTCATCACCATAAGATATGTTATCTTTTACGTACAGTGACAAAATTTCTTTTGTATGTTCCCTCAGTGTCTTATTTTTTTTGTTTTATTTACAAATAAGCTTTAGGTTACAGAAAGTCACATAGAAAATATAGGGGATTCCCCTAAATCCCACCACCTCCCCTTCTCACATTTTCCCCTATTGATAACATCTTACATGAGTATGGTACATTTGTTGCAATTGATGAATAAATATTGAAATATTGTTACTATCCATGGTTAACGGTTTAAATTGTGGATTATATATTGCATCATAGACTTTTACAGGTTTTGACAAAATTTAAAATGGCCTGTATCTGTCATTGCAAGATAATGCAGAACAATCCCAATGCCTTAAAAATGTCCTATGTCCCATCTATTCTCTTCTTCCCCCCGCCCCACCCCACCCTCGGGGGACCTACGGTAACCACTAAGTTTCAATTTTTGAGAATAAGATTCAGAGTTACATGCATTAACATTGAGGGTTTGAAATATTTGTCTGTTTTCTTTTATTTGGCACTGCCTATGTTCTTGAGAGATTCTTGCCTCTCTAATTAAGAACATAGCAGGACTCCCCAGAATAGGAATTTAGTATTTTCTTGTTTATTGTGTGGGTCTCCACCCACTGAGATAACACACTATGAGGAGATGAACATTTTCATATTCCACAGAAGCATGACCCAGTTTGTACCCTAATCCACATATCTCCCCACCCCCGATGCCCTGCAGCAGTAACCCTCCTCTACCATATTTGTCAAAAGTACATTCTCACTATTGTAGTTTTAACTACAGACCTTCAAATCCCCAGAGTTCACTTCTAGGATGTCATGTTATTTTATATAACAAGAATGCATAAATTCCAAATTTTTATTTTTTAAATAAAAAAGTGAATAAAAAGATATGGGAAAACATTACAGAGCAACAAAATGTTAATAAACAGCCAGCTGTGGTGTAGAAAATAAATACTAATTTAGAATTCAAAGATTTAATTTAAATTTTTACTCTGACTCATTATAAAACATTTTGAAATTTCTGTGTCCTATTTTCTTCACCTATAAATAAAGGTTAATAATGGTTACTTTACAGGATTTTTGTATGTGTAATACTTAAAGCATATTTTAAAATTAAGCTTCTTATAAATGTGAGAATTCATGTACAACCTGTCTAATATTACTATACTAGCTAGATACTTTCCTATTATCTTCTTCCCTGATATTAATGGTATGCATCTGGAAGAATATAAAGATTTTAGTGATAATCTAGTTAAAACTTTTTTTGACACATGAAGGAACATATCCTGAGGAAAAAAAAAAGTCACTTGCAGCAAATTTGATTAGTGACAGAGCTTTGAAGATCAAGCCCTGGTCCCGAGGACAAGTCTAACCTTTCTCTCTAAATGACCTCTTCCTGGTTGGGAGCATTGTCTGATGATAAACAAGGAAGACATTAATTGGCCTTTACAAGGTAGTAATAATGAATTAACTGACAGGTCTTCTGCAGAGGGAAGCAATTATCATTTGTTAGATGAAAGGTGTCCAGGGATGGTTGCAAATATCATGGCATCCCTTCTCTGTGTCACCTCGCTTAAATGCTGTTCATCAACTGAGGTTGCAGAATATCCATTAAAATGTTATTCTCTAAATGCAGTCAACAAATATAATTGTGCAAGGCAGTATTCTAGATATTTAACTAAACAAAGGGAGGTTAACTGTCCTGGGTATTAAGTAAAGGTGAACTTGACTTTGGTTTTTAAATCAAATCAGGGTTTTAGGCCTAATTCCACCATTAACTTGCTATGCAAACATGAGAATAATAATTAACATTCTTAAATGGGCCCAACTTCTTACATTTGTGTATAATATGCTGAGGGCATATTGTATGTCAGGCATTTTAATAAGGATTTTTGTGTAATAATTAATTTAATCTTAAAATTGACCAGCATGGTGTTATTGTTACCTCTACTCTGCAGACCAGGAAACTGAGAAGAAATTAGTTTACATAACTTGCTCAAAAATCACACAACTAACAACTGGAAAACCTGGGATTCCAACCCAGGAATCTGTATCTGTCTGCAGAGTAGGTTTTTAATCATTCCATTATACTCTATCTTTACTACGTTGCACGACTCTGCTCTTTAAGAATTGACTGAGATGCATGCAAAATACTTAACCTATCACACATCTCATTTTGAAGGTTGTAATAAGGGTTATCCACTATTGTTATATACTAAGGCCATCTTACTAAATCTTAGGCAATGCAGAAAACTAAATGATAAACATATTAGACCAGATGCTTTCTATACCTTGGTTTTTATTATGACAGTGTCACTAATCAACATCCTAAAGAGCAAATAGAGTTGAAAGACAGGTTTTGTCATTTCAGTCAGCTTCCTTACTTCTCTGATGCTTTCTCTCTCACTATTTTACTGTTCATTAATATCTCCACATGAGGGTTGGCCAAATCAGGGCACATTTGTGGAATTCAATCATTCAATCTGGCAGCATGTATAGAAGACATGGAATTAAAAGAAGGAGAAGGTGGATATGAAATATTGTTTAAAATCAATCAGGAGTTAAAAGATTCCAATTATTTATGCTACCTTTCCCTTGAGGCTATAAAGAATAGAATTCTTATTTGCCTCCATTCCACTTTATTATTCTCAGCCATTTTTGACTATAACCAAAGAGATCATATTATTTCAATGGTTTCATGAATAGAAAATTCAGATTCAGAAGGTATAAAAGTCACCAAATGCATCTATTTTTATAGGCTCTCATCTTTTCAGTGGTAGCTCTTTATACTATTGGACACAATTGCTGCAGAATAATAATTTCCCCTCATTTGTGATGCATTTAAAAAGTGCCATGATTCTCAAACTATGGGCTGGAGATATATATCTTCATATTTCTGATGGTTCAGTCTTCTGTATTCCAAATAGATGACAACACTGTTTTAGGGTTTCAGTATTTTGTTTAGTGAAGATCAATCTGTTTGGAATGGGAGGAAAGCTGAGCTAAATCCATCTTCTTTACCTTATTCCACACTTTAAATTTTTGTAAAGAACAGCTCATCTCATTACCAGCAAAGCCACTCTCAGCTCTATATATGCATTTGCAAATAAATAAATAATAAAGGTTTTTATAATGTTCTCAACAGGAGTTCCTTATGGTTTCTTTTGAAAACCAGAACTAATTAGCTGAATTTAGACTTCCAATTAATGCTAAACTAGAACATACAGGAAGCCACAAAACATAAAAGAGAACATGGTGTTTATATAAATGTTATCATTTATTTTTTATGTTGGTGGATTAAACTTGCTATAATACGTTTCTCAAAATTCTGTTACAGTTAAAAACAAACAAATAAAACAACTTCTGGATTCTCTGGTGGTTTCTGTGGGGGTAGGGGGTGGAAGGTATAGTGAGGGGTAGAGGAAGGAGGCCTCACAGAGCCACCTACCTCTTTCTTCTATTTTCTCCTACATTTATAGCATGTTAATATATATCACTAGCCAAAGAAAAAATGGATACCAATTTTATTTCTGCATACAAGCATCTAACAACCCTCAATGCAAGGCTCTTTCTTAAAACCAGAATACAGACCTCAGATTAGACTGAGGATATAAGAGGAATATTTATTTTCCACCTGCATCTAAATCTTAGGACTGATATGTCAGGCATGCTGGTTGAACTATGACAAAGATCAGGCAGCACTTTCTCCTAACCAGGTCGTTTCATGGACAAGGATATCTGATTTGTACCTTCATTCACAAGTGTAAGAGGGAGACCGTGGTAAGTTTTTGTGCTAACAGCTGTGGGGAAGACCATGTTCAGATATGCCTTCCAGGGTGAAGAGAAATTCAAGGGAGTTAATTACTCTTGGGCCAGAAATGGAGAGTTGCCCAGAAGACCTACTAAAACTGATTTAGGCAGTTGAAGAACAGGTGCAAGCTGTCAGGTATGTACAGAAGGATGCCAGCAACCTAATGCCCACCAGGATCTTTTGAATCCTATTTAAAGCTCTTCTTTCAGTGAGTATTGGTTAGTCAGAGAACCAAGGGAAGGTGGAAGTTAATGCCCAATCTTTTCAGAGGGGCAGAATTCCAGGCACCAGAGGAAAAAAAAAAATGAGAAGAGAAAAGAAGTTTTCTCTCCAACATTTTCATTTTTATTTTAAAAACATTTTCTGACTGGGTGAATAATAAACACGGGGACAGATTATTCATATTTAATGTATTTACTCCACATTTTTATGAACTACAAATCAGAAATTCCTAGAGCAATGCTTACCAAAGTGTATTCCATAGGACATTAGTTTCATGAAGGAATCCAATCATTTGTTATTTTCTTTATTCTTTCAACAAGTGTTTATTGAGTGTCAAATTGCCAGGGCATGGTGCTAAATGAGACACAGTCCCTGCACTCATTAAATGTTCAGTGGAAACTTATATCAGCCTCTTCACAGATTACACATTAATCTTTCCATTAAATTTTATACATTCTACTACTAGAATTTTTTCATCTCAGTAGAGTAAATTTTTAATGCATTCATAAATGTTTTTTTGAGAAAGGAGAAGAATAGCTGGGAGAATGAGCAGAACCTTTGACAGGATAGAGGAACTCACTAATAATAGAGAATATCAAAGAAAGCAAATTGGATGCTTAAAAAAGAATAAAAGCCATAAATTCCTAGTAAGGCTATCAAAGAAAAAACAAAAGAAAGCCCAAATGAATGATATCAGGAATGAAAGAGGAGACAGCCGTACTTTCTTTAAACAAACATTAAAAGAACTTAAGGAAATAGTATTAGCAACTATGGGCTAATAAACGGCAATTTCAACATTTAATGACATGAGTTGATGTAGCCATTTGGCAGTTTGATGTAATTATGAATTCCAAAAATCTATAATAGATTATGCTTGTAAACTGATCTGTTCATCTGGGCATGATTAAGTTATAATTGGGGCTTTGATTAGGCCAAGTCAGTAGGGCATTGAGCCCCACCCCTTGGTGGGTGGGGGAATCAAATATAAAAGGCAAGGCAAAGGACAGTGGAAGCAGTTTTTGAAGTTGGAGTTTTGATGTTGGAGAGAAGGCCCCAGGAGAAGAGAAGCGAGCCATTCGCCTGATAGTCTACAACTGACCTTGTGGTGGAAACAGAGGACCTAAGCTCAGAGAGAAACAAAGCCCTGGGAAGAGAGGAACCCAAGAAGCCTGAACCCTGGCAAACATTGGCAGCTGTCTTGCTCCAACACGTGGCAATGGACTTTGGTGAGGGAAGAAACTTACACTTTATGGCCTGGTAACTGTGGACTTCTACCCCAAATAAATACCCTTTATAAAGATCAGCCCATTTCTGGTATTTCGCTTTAGCGCTCCTTTGGCTGACTAATAGAGAATTTGGTACCAAGGAGTGGGGAAGTGCTTTTGCAATTACCAAAATGTTGGAACGGTTTTATAAATGGGTAAGGGATATTTTTTGGAGGAATTGTGAAATGCTCGATGGAAAAGGCCTAGATCGCTTTGAAGAAACTGTTGACAGCAATATAGATGCTAAAGAGACTTTTTATGATGCCTTAGAAGTAAATGATGAAACTATTATTGGAAATTGGAGGAAAGGCAATCCATGTTCTAAAGTTGCAGAAAACTTAGCAAGATTAACTCCTGGTGTTAAAAGGAAGACAGAATTTGAAAATGGCGAACCAGTGCATTAAGCTGAAAAACTTTCCAAGGTAAACTCAGAGAATGAGGCTTGGCTTCTCCCTGCAGCTTATAGCAAAATACTAGAAGAGCGAAATACACTAAGGACTGAACTTTTGGGCACAAAGAAAACAGAAACTGGTTCCGGAACTTCCAAGTTTCTGGAAATCAAGTTTCCAGATGAAAGTGCCCCATTTGAAGACCTAGCTAAATCTGGAACTTGTAAATCAGAATTGAAGATGCAGTTATCTCGGAAAGACTTGTGCAAAGTGTTACTGTCTGATGGCTTGGACCCCTGCTTCTTACATGCTAAATCAAGAACATTTTTGAAAGCATTGTATGAACAAAACCACTGTTTGCTTGGACTAAAAAGGACATGGAAAGGAGACATTGAAGAAGAAACAGCTTTAAGGAGAAAACCAGGGAAGCTGAGATCAGGAATTAAGACATCACCTTGGGCCAAGAGAGGAGCCCCACCCATGTGTACAGAGAGGGTGAGTTTGACCCAGCAGTTGAAGAAGGTGGATGTTCCCACCCAATGTTCTGGAAGAGTTTTGCTGCCCAGGGTGCAGAGAAGGTGAGTTTGCCCCAGCAGTTGAAGAGGGTGGATGTTCCCACCTGATGTTCAAGAAAAGTTTTGCTGCCCAAGGGTACAGGGAGGGTGGAGCACATTCCTCAAAGATCAGGGCAGTTAAGGTCAGCACCCCATAGGTCTGAGAGGGGTGCTCCTGTCCCCCATGGATTAGAGAAAGCCAGTTGGTCAACCCATTGCTCTGAGAGGGTTGAACCTGTATGCCAAGGTTAGGGGGAATGTTGTCTTCACCTCACTGTACTAGGGCAGCTAAGACTCTAACCCAAAGATTGGGTAAGGTGTGGCAATCACCCCAACACTCTTGGGGGGTGAGGTCTGGAGCTTGATTGACACCCAGATGCTTGATGAGGGTGGAACCAAGAAAATGGCTATTGAGCAAGCCTGCAGAAAGGGTGGGTCCCCATGTGGCCCCAAGGAGACTAAACCATCGTCTTAAGAATGACTTTCAAACTTTGAAATCAAATGGAGGATGCCCTGCAGGTTTACTGAACTGTAGAGGATCCATGAACTCATGTTTAACATCCCAATTTCTCCTTATGATAATGAAAATGTTTATCCTTTGTCTTTCCATTTGTGTATTGGAAGCAGTTAAATGGTTTTGTAAGTCTCAGAGGTCTACATCAGATGGGATTTTGCCTGAAGACAAACTGTTTTCTTTAAAATGATTACAATATGATTTTGTACTTGAACTGCTACTGATTTAAGGGTTTTTGAATATTGTAATGTATTTTTGGAATTCAGAGGGTGGAGTGTAGCCGTTTGGCAGTCTGATGTAATTATGAATACCAAAAATCTATATTAGATTATGCTTGTAAACTGATCTGTTCATCTGGGCATTATTAAGTTATAATTGGGGCTTCTAAGTTCTTGATTCAGTTCCTTTGGTCAATGTGTCATGCCAGTACCATGCTGTATTTACCACTGTACCTAAGTATTATGCTTTAAAGTCTGGAATTGAGAGTCTTCTAACTTCGTTCTTTTTAAAGATCTTTTTGGCTATTTGGGACCCCTTATACTTCCAAATAAATTTGATAATTGGTTTTTCCGTTTCTGCTAAGAAGGCTGTCAGGATGTTTATTGTGATTGCATTGAATCTGTAAATCAGTTTGGACAGAACTGACATCTTAACAATATTAAATCTTCTAGTCCATGAATACGAATGTCCTTCTATTTATTTAAGTCCTCTTCAGTTTCTTTCAGCAATGTTTTGTAGTTTTCTGAATACAGGTCCTTATGTCCTTGGTTAAGTTTAATCCTAAATATATGATTTTTTTTTGTTGTTGCTATTATAATTGGAATTTTTTCTGATTTCCTCATCAGATTGCACATCAGTAGTGTATAGAAACACTATTGATTTTTGAGAATTCATTTCGTATCTTGCCACTTTGCTGAGTTTGTCTATTAGTTCTAGTAGCTTTATTGTGGATTTTTCAGGAGATTCTAGATATAGGATCATGTCATCAGTGAATAGTAAAAGTTTTACTTCTTCCTTTCCTATTAGGGTGCCTCATTTCTTTGTCTAGCCCAATTGCTCTAGCTAGAAATTCTAGTAAAATATTGAATAACAATGTTGACAATGGGCATCCTTGTCTTGTTCTTGATCTCAGTGGGAAAGCTTTCAGTCTTTCACCACTGAGTACAATGTTAGCTGTAGGTTATTCATATATGCACTTTACCATATTGAGAAACTTCTTTCTATCCCTATATTTTGCAATATTTTGTGTTTTTCTTATAAAGTGTGCTGTATTTTGTCAAATGCCTTTTCTGCATCAACTGAGAGGATCATTTGATTTAATGTTACTTTATTTACTTGGTATACTATAAACCTACGGAGAAAATACCCAAGCAAAAAAAAAAAAAAAAATTGAACCTGTTGTAGTTTATGCAAGCAATGTTCTTTATCCTTCCTTTACAGGAGGCTAAAACGTCTTTTCTTTTAAAAAATTCTAAAACTATGAAAACTCTTATAAGCATTCTGACTGCCAGATTCTGGAATATATTATCATCGTTTAATTTGTTTTAATTATAATTTAGAAAAGATCTTTCCATAGCTTTCAAGAACTTTTCCTTTACTTACTGAAATTTGGTAATAGGATTATTAACCACCCTTATTTTAAGGTTGTTAAAAGGTTTAAATTGGGGAATCATAGTACAAACTGATTTTTAATTCCCCAACCTAGAAAATAGAGTTTTAATCTGCCACACCTAACCCCTCCCTCATAGCTCTTGCAAAGAGAAGGCTTTGGGGTCTGGGTAGGTCAAAGAGGTTAGGAAAATAGTTTCTATATTCAGATTTCTATATGACCGTTCCATTCTGCTTATCCTAATTTGGGATCCAGGAATATTCATTCACATATATAATTGCATATTTAATTTTTAACAATTTGAATAGAAGTCTTTCAAGAATTTTCATTTGTTAATTTGATATTACCATCCCCATGTATGAAGATATACATTAGCAAATAGGCAGACACAAATAGAGAGTTAGACATAAGCTCACAACTCACTGATGTTACTTATAACTTTCATTCTTTTACAAAATAAGTTTAACTCTAAAATAATATTTAAAAGATTTATTTGCAGGCTATTTCCAATTACTCTAATTTGCACTGTGACCATGCAGTTTTGCACAAGAATTTTGTTCCTTTTAATTATTGGCTTATAGCCAAATTGTTCCCAATGCTTTAATATACAATTTATAACATTTTCCTTTACTTCAGAACTTTGCTTATTTCCCATTTTGACTTTGACAGACTTGGAATGAGCAAGACTAATTTTAGTATATACTCACTGAGGACATTGAAGTCTCAAGGAAACCTGGTTTTTCTCATAACTTGCTGCTTATAGGAATTTAACACTCAAGGTGGGAGACCCCCCTACTTTCCAGTTCTTGGAGATAACAGGACTCTGGTGGCCACTGGACTTGGTGAGTGGACATCCATTCCGAGGGTCAAGAAGTCTACCAGGCAGCAATCTAGTCTCAACCTGGAGTCATGAGAGAAAACAGGGTCATTAATACTAGTGGAAGGACAAAAGACAGGGGTGTCTTAAATTTGCCTTCCCCTGAGTCATGGGCGGGGGGGGGGGGGGGGGGGGGCGGGGGGGCCAAAATTGGCAAGAAAAAAACATAAGCAAAGGCAAGGGGTGAGGCTAGACCCATAAACAAAGGTAAACTCAGTTTATAATTACCATTACTATAGCAAGCATAAACAAGAGTGCAGCTATACCTGAAGCAACCATAAACAAAGGTAAAGTCAGTTTATAATTACCATTTCAGTAGTAGTTCTAGGCTAAATCCACCTAGTTATAGCAATTTCAGATATTATCCTTCTGTTGTTTGATAATATAAAGGCTTAACTCTTAGTTACAGTTTTTTAGTAACTTTTTACTTTAGAACAAATTGGGCACCTTTGTTTATTAACTTAGCAACTAAAATTATTTTGTTAGTAACAACTTTGCTAAATGTTTCTGCTTTTCTAGCAGTTGAATTAATTCCACTTGTGATTTCTTTTATACATCAAATTCAATTGCAAGATGGTATTGAAATTTAAAGACTCATTTTAACGTTACCTTCCACCATTATCCAATCTGTAACGGGCAAACCCCAGATCTGATTTATGAGTTCCTAGGCATGAGCAGACTGACAAAGTTAAAGCGAGCACAGATTAGATCAGAAGAGAGAATTCTACACTTACTTAGCCTAGGGAAAGAGTTGACTTTAGAATCACCTAGATGCAAAGCTCCCAGTGTCTGTCCATGCAGAAACCTTGTGTGGGAACTTCCAGCTTCATGCCTGCAGGAAAATCCCTGGGCAGCTGTTAAGTTTGGAGCTAAGGTATCCAGAAAAGCCCTGACCCTGACAAGACCTGAATTAGGGCTTTTCTGAGGGCTGCATCCCATTATTTACCTCTCACAAGGGGTAAAGCCTGGATAGACTTTTTTTGCTGGAAGGATTGAAGCGTTGAAAAGGAATAGGTAGGGAGCTAGGAATAGCCAGGAACCTTTTCATCTTAATTGATGGCATATGAGGAGGTTCTTTATTCTACAGGGGAGAGGTTTAGTAAATGGCCTAGATCATGATTCCCCATTCACTCCCCTCATTAGGCACAACCAAGGTTAGGAGAGGTCTGGAGTGCAAGCTAAAACTGAGTAATTAGCTCCCATGTTAATTAAGAAATTAACACTCTTACCTGCTATATCAAGGGTCACCTGAGGCCTACTTGTTGATGGTTCACACCTGGCTTCAGGCCCTTTCTGTCTTTCCCAGTGGTCCATGTGGTGGGGCAGCTTGGGGCCAGGTTCCTGCTGACGTGGAACCTAGATTTGGGTAACCCTAAGGTGACTGGTGCCTTTAATGGTGGCAGTTAAAAGGTGAGCCTGTACTGGACCCTGTGCCTGCTGCTTCTTACCTTCTCCATCTTGGCGGCATGGTCTTGACTGTTGAAAACTGAAAAGGCTATTTCTGAAAGGGAGTTAATGGAAGTTTGGAGGTCCAGGGAAAGTTTCTGCAGCTTTCTACGGTTATCTGATGAAACTGGCTGGGTTTCTAGGTTCTGTCTTTGAGTAATTTCCCTGAGCTTATTTAAAATTGACCAGTTTGGTAGTACATTTCCTTACCCTTTAAGGAGACATGGTAAAGTATTCTCTGGCCCTCAGATCTGTCTGTTTTTCCTTCTCTCTTACACAAGTTTAACTGGAATTCAGGGTCCTATGCACAGGCCACTCTTGGCCATACTGCAGCTACGTAGTGTGGCAGGGAAAGATTAGCCTCTTTCTTTTTAGACTATCAGTAAGCAGGTCGTCCCAGTTAGAAGCCACCCATTATCCTACGGGAGGATAAATGTGTTAGTCAGTCTGGGTGGCATCCCACCACTAGACCTGGTTGAATGGTTTGCTCACCGAGCCAGCGTCCTGGAGATTGGGAGCCCTACTGGCCAACTCCATTTTTCTGGGAATCAGGAGTCTCTATTCTCTGGGTATCCCCAGAAACTTAGAGGTCTGGGAGACTTCCCAGACCTTAGCTCTCAAACTGGGCCTTCCTGCTAGGAAATGGACTGGTTAGGAACCTCTTTTGCCTACTTTGCAGAGGTCTTAGGAGATAACAATGAGTGAGCTCATCTCATAGCCACTCCAAGGGACTGAGTTCCACAGTTAAACCCAACATTAAGTGGCACTTAAGAATCAGAGACTGTTCTGCAGCTTACAGGCAAACAGCCTCAGGGGCCCCAAAGGTAATGGATTAAGAGGAACTTCAGGGCCTCCTGGGGACTGAGTAAGGAATGAATCTCCCAGCATGGTCCAAGGTGAGAATCTTGGGGCCTCGCTAATAAAACAAATGAGAGCACAGACAGGTTTTATTAAAACTCACCAGTCTCCAGCAGGGGTCAGGGAACACTACTTGCCTCTCTATGTCCTGGCTGGCTTGCCAAATAATGTTACCAGATATCTCTGGGTTTCTGGGCTTCTAGGTTCTTGGCTTATGTTGCATGAAAGAATTTAAAGACACACCATAGGGTAGGCAAGGAAGTAAAGAGTTTATTAAGAAACAAGAAGCTCTCTCTGCCTGGAGGAGCCTGCACCAAATTTTGGTGTGTATTTCCATCTTACTCTCCCATTTCTCAGTGAGCTTTGTTCCCATTTCTCAAAAAATTCTTTTTACTGACCTAACCAAAAAAAAAGAAAAAAAGAAACCAGAAAATGAGAAAAGTACACAGTCCGAGGCATGGTCCATGGATGTACTATAGGGTAAGTTGCACCCTAATTCATTTTATAAGGCTACAAAATTGCTGACATGAAAACCAGACAAGAACAGCACAAGAAAAGATAGACCAATATCCCTCATAAATATAGATGCAAAATTACTTTAAAAAATGAGTCCAACAATCTATAAAAAGTATAATGCTATATGACAAATAGCATTTGTACCAAGAATTCAAGGTTGATATAACATTTGAAAAGCAATCATTTTATTTACCACAATATCATAATGAAAGTGATAAAACCAATTGACCATCTTGATAGATACAAAGAAACATTTTATACAATTTAACACACTTTGAGATAAAACAAAAAATTCTCCATATATTAGGAACAGAAGAGATATTCCCCAGTATAAGAAGAACATGTAGTTATGATCATACTTAAAGGTGAAATATTGAATGCTCTTTCCCTTAGATCAAGAACATGCCAAAGATGCTTGCTCCTACTACTTCTATTCAGTGTTGTACTCAAAGTCATAGTCAGTCTATAAGACAAGAAAAAGAAATAAAAGGCATAAAAGTAGGACAGGAAGGAACAAAACTCTATTTTTCATAGATGACATTCTTTAACATATAGAATACCCTGTGAATCTACAAAGAAAGATACTAAGGATACTTAGTAAATGCAGTATACAAGGTGATTTATCAAAATCAACATTTTTTATGTACGTCAAAGAATTGGGAAATAAATTTATAATTGGGAAATAAAATTATAACAAAGTGTCATATTCATTTGCTTCAAAACACAAAACAAAAAACAAATAAAAAGACCCACAAAAAACCTTAGGCTCCTGGGAGAAACAGCATAGTCTTAAAATGGGCAGGAAATATACAAGACTGGCCTACAGTAGCTTTATTGCCAGAGAGTAAGGAAGTTGCCCCTCAAAAAGTCAATGATATGAGTATATAAAAGAAACCAACTGAAATAGCTCCTAATGGCCAAAACTGGAACAATTTGAACAACAAAATTAATTAAGTAGTATTGAATTCTAATCTATAATATAAAATAAATACCCATGAGCCAATACTGATAAAAATAAATGATTGAATAAATACTTGGGGAGAATAGACAAATATTCTATGCAAAACAAGTCCAAATAACTTATATAGCTACTCCACCCTCAAGGAGGTAGAACATAACTTCCCACTCTTTCAGTATGGGTTGTGAATTGTAACTTCTTGCCAGAGTATAGTATGGATTGGGTGGAGAAGTCGGGGAGAGGGTAACTTTCCAGTGGAAACACCTGACAAACACTTCTTCAGCCAGGTGATCAAGGTCAATATCAACATTGATAAATCATCTTGATTGTATATACCCTTGATATAATGTGATGAGAATGGTATTTTACCTCTGTGGTCTTCTTCCTTAAAATCCATAACAACAAGCAAATTCCAATTGAGACACATTCTATAAAATGTCTGCCCAGTATGTCTCAAAATTTTTCAAGGACATCAACTCTGTGTGAAACTATCACAGCCAAGAGAAGCCTAAGAATAAATGACTACTAAATGTGATATGGTATCAAGAATGGGATTCTGGGACAAAAAAGACATTAGGTAAAATACAAGGAAACCTGAAAAAAGTGTGGACTTGAATTAATAATAATATATCAATACTTGCTCATTAATTGTGACAAATGTTCCATACTATTGTGAGATGATAATTTAGGATACCATTATTATTAATAATAGAGGAGTATATGGAATCTCCTTGTACTATCCTCATAATTTTCTGTAAATTTAAAATTATTCTAAAATAGAAGATTTATTAAAGCTTAGGGATGAATTTAAAGAAATATATACTAGAAATCTATATTGCAATCATAAAACCAATGCAGAGAGAAAGAATACCTACATAAATGGAGAGGTATATTATGATCATGAATTAGAAGTTTCAAATGTTTAAATATAATTTTACCCCAGGTTGATACATAGTATAAGCATAATTTCAAACATTATTCTGTAGAAGGATTATTGTAGAAACTGACAAATCTAAAAATTCAAAAATATAAAAACACTAGAATAGTGAAAACAAACTTTGAGAAGATTAAATTTGGAGGATTTACACTACCTTTCTTCAAAACTTAATGAAATCCTATAATAAACAGTATAGTATTGGCTTAAAACTAGACTGATTAGATCAATGGAAGAAATAAAGTTCAGAAATAGATCCCCCAATTATATAATCAATATTTTTTTTTACAAAAGTTGCTAAAGTGATTTAAACTCTTAAGGACAAATGATACTGAAGCTTGGGTATCTATATAAAAATAAACCTTGGTCATACCTTATGCCAAACACAAAAGTTAATTTGAGATGGATCATAGACCTAAATGTAAAATTAAAAAAAAAAAAAAAAAAAAAAAAGCCTCTAGAAGAAAGAAGGCAAATCTTCCTGACCTTGTATAGGCAGAGATTTTTGACAGTTCATAACTGAAAGAAGACATTTGCAGTACATATATCTGATAAGGGGCATTTATTCTAAATATATAAAAAAAACTCCTGCAATACAATGATAAACAAGACAACAACTGAATCTTTAAAAGGCAATAAACTTAAACAGGTACTCCACAAGTGAAGAAATACTTATGATTCATAAGCCAATTAAGCAAATAAAGTATGTTCAACATCTTTAGTCATCAGAAAAACGCAAATTAAAATCACAATGAGACCCTCCCTCCCTCTAATTACAATGGCTAAAATTTAAAGTCCTGACAGCACCAGGTGGTGATGTGTGTGGAACAATTGGAATTCTAATACATTGCTGCTGATTGAAAAATGGTACAAGTTTGGAAATCATTCTGACGCTTCCATATAGTTAAATGTACATCTGCCCTAGGACCTAGCAATTCCACATGTAGGTTTACACAAGAAAGATGAAAAAAAAAAAAAATGACCAAGAAAAGATTTATACAAGATGTTTATAGCATCTTTACTCATAATAGCCCCAAACTGGAATCAACTCAAATTTTTATCAAGGAAAGACTGGATAAACACAATGTGTTAAATTCATACAACATAATTATACTCAGAAATAAAAAGAAAGATAACACTAAAACATGTAACAATTTGAATGAATCTCAAAATCATTATGTTGAATATAAGAAAATATATGCAAAATAATATATACTTTATTATTCTATTTATATGAAGTTCCAGAACATTCAAAGCCAATCTGTGGTGAAAGAAGTTGGAACAGTGGTTGCCTTTCAGGTTGGAAAGGCTGGGAAGGGAAGAGGCACAAGGGAACATTCAGGGGTGATGGAAATGTTCTATGTCTTTGTAAGCAAGTGGGTTATATGAATTTTTTCATTTGTGATAACTCATCAAACTGCACTCTTAAGATAACTATTTTATCATATGTAAATTATACCATAACAAAACCTTTAAAATATTATTCATTTAGTGGAGATATCTATGCACAATAAAAATATTTAGGTAAAAAATAAAAGCATCAAGAAATTCAATCCAATCCATTACCAAATTCTGCCCATTTACCTTCAAAATACATCAAGATCTATCCACCCCCAGCATTTCTACTGTTATAATTCTACCAATACACTATTTCTTAGATTGCTTCATTAATCTCCTGATTTGTCAATTCTTGCTTCCCTACAGTAATTTTTTCTTCCAAGTAGGGAATTATTTCTAAACAATAACTCTGTTTCTGTTACACATTGCAGAAAACTCTAATTGCTTTTCATCATGCTCAGAAGAAGAATCAAATTCCTTAATGTTATATGCCAGGACTTGAAGGATCTGACCCTGTTTGACCCTCCGGTCATCTCCAACACTCTACCCCCTACTTATTCAGTTACAGCCAGCTGGCCTTCTTTCTGTTCATCGATATAGCAAACACTTTACCATCTTAGGATTTTTGCACCTGCTGCTCCCTTTTCCTGGAACTTTCTATTCCATATTTTACATGGCTTGCTTATTCACATCCCTTAGAAATATTCAACTATCGTCTCTAAAAGTGACCCCCACTCTAAATCACTATCTCTGATTTTATACATGGCACTTTTCATTCCCTGTAAATCTTTCATATATTTATTATTCATTCCATTTTCCTCCAACACAATGTATACTCCTAAGGTCAGGAATGTTTCTCTCTTCTTCACAGTTCAATTCCTGTGCCTAAGAGAAAGCCTAGCACTTAGTAGGTGCTCAGTAGATACATGTTGTAGAAAAGAAAGAATGACTGGAATTTCTATATATACTTTTCTACTTTTACCTGAAAATATTATTGTCACTTCAGAAAAGTTGGTTATACCTCTAATTTCAGGACAAGAATTCACCAACCACCCAGAAAAAAGGGCCTATTATTTATGAAGTTGACTTAAGCCTATTCTCAAAGCATGCATTGGCCACTTGAAGATTGTATGGATAAGAAATATTGAATCAGATGAAATCTAATAAGGAGCCAATGCATTTATATGATTAACAACATGTACACTGGAAAAAATAAAATGCAGAAAATCAAACATACAAGAATGGCAGACAATGGATAACATTTAACTTATCCTCATTCTGCAATGTTCTTAACTGGATTTATTCCTTTCCTTTGAATCAAATTTATACTACTATCAGTACAGGATTTCTTTCTTAATTGTTATTTCCTTTTTAAGTTAATTAATAGAGCTCTTCTGCCTACAGAATGTGTCCATCGCAGACCTTTCAACAACCTGAAATAAAGTAAGCATTTTCCTGAAAGGAAGAGAATGGGCATTTGATGGTGGTGATGATAACTTTTGTACATTACAATTCTATTGGATTAATGATTAGCTATTTATCCCAGGGACATGGATGCCTCCTGAATGACCATTAATCTCTAAGAATACAACAGCACTTTGATCGTTATCCTTAATTTAAAACCTAGGGAGAAAACAGAGGACAAAACAACTGATTGCTATTCTTTCAAATTCAAGTAACAGATTATATTCTGATAAATGATTCTGTCTTACAGAATCTCATAATAAATGCCTGAAGGAAGTAAGTAACTGTGGCTTTTTACAGGCCTAAGTCAAATGACTGAGAAGTCCTGGTACATGTAAACATCTAAGCAATAATATGATGTAAATGCAGAAATATATTTTTTAATTTATTTATAGTTCATTGGATATACATTGACTTGGATACAAATAATTGGATATGTTTTCCCCTCTACTTTATTTAATTTCAGGTTTTAATAGAGACATATCCCTAATGGAAAAGATGTTTAAATAATGAGTATGAATAGAGTTGTGGGGTGGGGTAAAACAAACTAAAACAATTTTTAAAAGATAGGAGATACAAGATGACGTGATACTCTTCTTTTTGAAAGTTCTTAGGGCTAAAAGATAAAATATTCAACAGGAAGGCAAAGCAATTTCTCTGTATTATAAACAATTGAAAACCATACACTAAAATTATACTTGTGAATCTCATATGCAGGCCATGGATGAGCAATCATTAAATTCAAAGTAATATTTAACTTTCTTAAGGCAAAGTATAGTGGCAGTGCTTTGAATTGTGTTAGAAGGCAAACTGTCTCTAGGAAACCTAAAATAATAAATTAAAAGTAACTGATGAAATTAAGTGGGTGGTTCTGTTTTCTTAAAAAAATAAAAATACATATAATTAGGAATACGTATATTTATCTATATATATGAATAAAAAGAACTAACTTAAAGTGCTTTGGAGAAGTTATAAACCTTGACTCTATACCAACCAATATATAAAAGTAAATGAATAACTTCTTGGAAATGCATCTTTGGATTGGAAGAGGAAACCATAGACAAAAGACAAAAAGACATCACTTTACTACATAGTGAAGGAGGAAGTGGAGGAGAAGGATGATGTGAAAGAGAAGCAAGTATGACAAATATTGAGGCAGGGCAAAGATGACCAAAATGAGGAGAAAGTCTTCTCGACCCTTAGGATAAAGGGGAAAATACTGATTCAGAAAGCAACTGGAAATCAGATGATTTTTAACCATGTTTATGTAATGTGGATTTGTACCTAACTTTTCAATAATCTTAAAAACTCCAGTAAAATTTAAGGAATCTTCCATTATTTTCTTTTCTGGTTATCTTAAGGAAATGTTCCAGGGCTAAGTCACTGGATCTTTTCTCTATTTAAATTACTCCCTTGATGGTATCATGAAATTCAGATGCATATCCAATTTCCTACTAGATATTTTTACATGAATATCTAACAAGCATTTGCAATGCGATATGTGTAGAATTAGTTCATAATGTTTCTACTTAAGCTTATTCCTCCTTCAATCCTTTATCAGTTGTAGCCAATTCCATTATAGAATTTGTTCAGGCTGAAACACCTAGAATTATTCTTGAACTTCTTATTTATCACATCCCATGTTCAATTCATTAAAAAACATGATGACCATATCTTTAGAATAGGTTTATAATTTGACCTTTTCTTACCACCTCCACTGCTATCCCCCTATTCGAACCACCTTTATGATATCTAGCTAGTGTTCTTGCTTTCACTCTTTTACCTCTACAGTCTGTTTCAACAGTCAGAAACATGCTCAAAATAAAATGTCCAATGGCTTTCCACTTCACTCAGGACATAAACCAAATTCTCTCCAGTAATTTACAAGACTCTACTGGAACATGACTGCCATTATTTGTCTCTTATCTTCCCTTGTCTCACTCTGGTCCAACCTTGCTATCTCTAGATCATACCAAGTATTTCCTATCTCAGTCTTTTCATATGCTGCTCCCACTTTTTGGAAAGTCACGCTGTATTAGTCAGGGTTCTCTCGGGAAACAGAATCAACAGGAGATATCTGTCAATAATATGAAATTTTAAAAGAGTCTCTAACACGACTGTGGGGATGCACAAGTCCAGGTTCCGCAGGCAGGCTGCAAACCAGTGGCTCCGAAGAATGTCCGATGAAAGGTCGTTGATGAGTTTCTGGGAGAAGTTGGCTGTCCAATGACGAGCTGGGGAATTCTCTCTGAATGTTGAAATCACTTTCGCTTTTAAGTCATTCAACTGATTGGATAAAAGCGACACACATTGATGATATAATCTCCCTGATTGATGCAGATGTAATCAGCCATCCATGCAGTAAACTCACTGGTGATTGAAGTCCATAAATGCTCTTGTATTACAATTAGCCCAGTGCTTGCTGGAACAAACACCTGGACACAATTACCTGGCTGAGTTGACACATTGGCCTAGCCATCACACACGCCTCCAGATTTTCTAATTGCTCAGTCCTTCTACTTCTTCAGATATTTCATTGAATCAATCAGAGTGTTCATGACAACCTATTTAATCAGTGAGCCCCTGCTCCCACCTCTACTCCAAATTTTCTAGCTCTCTTTCTTGGTTTACTGTTTTTCCAGAATGTTTATCAGTATCTACATACTATATATTTTATTATGTATTTTGTTTGATTTTATGTTGCTTGGATATGATGTTCATTTGGTTCCTAATATTTCCTTAGCAAGCAGACATTGACTGGCACATAATGGGTTCTTAATATTTGTTGGATGATTTAACGAGGGTTGATATTTGTCAATTGTGACCAGAAAATTAATCAACATCTCTGTCACATTTTTTTCCTCAAGAATAATATAGGCAAATCATTAAAACAGCCTTCACTCTTTTACTAATAGGCAGGGTTTTATTAACAAAATTTAGAAAAATAGATATCAGCAATATAATCATCTGGCCATTTAAACTTGTTTAATAGATTCTTTTTAAAATATAACAAACAAACTTTATTTTAAAGAGGTTTTAGATTACAGAAAAGTTAGATGGAAATTATGAGATTTCCACATATCCCATCCTTCTCCCTAATACATCTTCCCCTATTAATAACACCTTACAATTGTGTGGTACATTTGTTACAAATGATGAATAAATATTGAAGCATTGCTAGTAACCAAGGTCTATAGTTTACATTGTAGTTTATAATTAATTCCAATGTCCTAAAATGCCCTATGTTCCACCTGTTTTTCCAATCCCCTCCCTTCAGAAGCTCTGGTAACCACTATCTTTATAACAATATTACATGTCCTTCCATTAATAAGTTTACTTTGTCCACAGTTGCATGCCCCCCTTACGTTTGTTCATTCTTCAGCGTTGGGAATGGTGATGCCTGCTCTGCCTCAGATGAAGAGGGGACTTAGACCTTATAGAGCAAATGGAAGGAACTATTTTGCTTGTAGTTGTAGATACTCTCTATTTTTTAGGATGGGGGTTGTCCATCATCATCCTTTTTTTGGTTGTCCTGGATGAGTCAGATGATTTGGAAAGTAGATGTTGGCCGCAATTCTTCTGAGAGTCAGGGCTGACCTGGCATATGAACAGATGAAAGATTTAAGTCTCTGAGACACATATTTAATGGGTATAGTGCTAATTATAGATGCAAATAAAAGGGGTGGAAGAAATACATGTAGGAAAATTATAAAGAAGTCTATCTCTGTCGCATTGGGGAAATAGTTTGTCGAATATTTCAAGGTAAGGCCGACCAACTGGGTGCTGATTTCAAGGGATTGTGTGCCTTGCCTCTAGTGTCTGGATGGCTCTAGAACCTTCAGGAGCACTCCTATTTAAGGCTTTGTTCAAAGTTGCACTTAATGAGACCTGCCTGAGACATGCATAAGTGTAAACTCTGGAATGATTTCCTGACTCATTTTGAGATCTCTTAGCTGTAAAAACTCTTTTGTATTTGGTGTTTCCTACATCACTGGTTGATGCTTGGTTTTAATCTCTCAGTGCCAGGAGTCATGTCCCATGACAGGGGTGAAGGTAGTGCATTTATTTGCTGCATTTGTCTTAGAGAGAGTTCATATTTGAGCAACAAGGAGGTTTTCAAGAGGTAACTCTTAGGCAATAGTTATTATTAGGCTAAGTTTCAATTTTACAAGAATAAGGTTGATAGCTACATGCATTAATATTAAGAGTTTGACATTTTCGTCTGTTTTCTTTTTTTAGGCGCTGCCTATATACTCAAGAGATTTTTGATCTATCACCTTAAAAAAATATTTCCTTACTCTCTAGCATTTTCTTTATTTTTAATTTTTCAAATGGTCAGTAAATATTTGAAAGGATGCTTTACCTGATTATATAATCATAGATATTCAAATAAACAAATAAACAGAATACTATTTTATGCCCATCAGTTTGAGGAAAACTACAGACACACATAATGAGCTGGTGAAGATGTATATTGGTAAAAACATTTTGGAAAATAAATTGATACTAATCTAGAATTTCTAATCTTAGATGTATGTGTCCAGGAGAAACCTTTGTTCATGGGCACAGGGGCATATTTACAAATCACTTAAATGTTTAAAATAGCATATAGAAAAAAAATAAGCAGAAATTGTTGTACTTATTTGTATACTTCATTTAAAGTTCTATTTCCTTCCCACTCTTGCCCTGTTTCCCTGTATATAGGGTATACTTCCCTATACTACTGACTTTGGGTTTTACCATTGATCTTTTTTGGTCAATGGAATGTTAATAGATATGATGTATGTTTGTTAAAAATCTGTTTGTTTAAACCATCTAGGGAGAATTCTGTTCCTGGCTAAGCCCCGGACTTGTTCAAATACAGTGTTCCTGAAATGCCATGATTTGTTTACTTTCAATAATTGTGCAATTCATATTTAACTAAAATATGAATAAACTTTCCTGAACTGAACCAAGTACACATCATGTAAGGTTTCTGAGAGATAAGCACTCAGAAAAGGCAAAGGCAAAAAAATAATTGATTTATTACCTTGTAGTGTTTAGTGATTGTTTAGTCCTAATAAGCTAGTGTGGATCATGTGGAGCTCTCGTCTCTCCCTTAATCTCTCCCCATATCTATTATTTTCTCTGAAAAGTAATGTTTTACTTTGTTAAAGGCTGCCAAGGCAATATATCATAAATGTGTTGGCTTTTACAATGGGGATATATGAGTTTATAAGCTTACAGTTCTGAGGCCATCAAAGTGTCCAGATCAAGGCATCATCAGGTGATGCTTTTTCCCTGAAGACTGGTACATGGAGGTATCTGCTGGTCTCTGCCTTGTCTTCATGGTTCATTCCTTCAGTTTCTGGTTTCTTCTCTCCCAGGTTCCATTGATTACAGCTTCCATTGAGTATGGCTCTTTCTTTAGCTTCTGTGGGTTCCTCTCTAAGCTCCTGGATATTTTATCTCTGTCTCTCTGAATTCATCACATTTATAAAGGTCTCCAGTAAAACAATTAAGAGCCATCCTGGATCACACCTTACTAAACTAATCTAATCAAATGCCTTTAGCTGAAGTAATTTAATCAAAAGTTCCCACCTATTATAGATCCACACCCTCAGAAATGCATTAGCTTTAAGGACATGATCTTTTCTGGGGTATATACAAACTCAAACTACCATAAGTGGTAAGTTTGAGACTTACCACTTGAATGCAAAAGGCAAATTGACTAAGTGACCTCCTTTGCTCTTTTCCATCTAAATGCACTTTTTGGTCATTCTGAGTAAGATGAAACCAGTCGGTGAGTAGAATAAATATGCATTGTCTCCAATGCCTCCAAAAGAGGTGGCATTATTGACAGAGCCTGAGCAGTGGTAACACTCCATCATGTCATGTAGGGGAGAAAGAACCAGAGATACAGAGGCATTTACCCCATTGCAGTCAAAGGAAGAGTGGGAGCAATCAGGAGAAGCCTTGAGTCATCTCTGAGGTGTGACAATAAATGTGTCTGTTCCTAGGTCTTTGTTGTAATGAAAATCAACAAATACTTCAAGGCTAAATATATAGTTACCAAACACCAATCCAGGCCAATGGAACTTCTTTAGGTTAGCAACTCACTAAATTAGAAAATTTAGTAAGAAGTAATAGACCAGGCAAGAGAAAAGCAAAAATTTTATTATGACTGAATTTCTCGTATTTTAATTCTTTTCATCATTTGGGAAAAAAAAGTTTAGACCAGTGAAAGACTTGAAAATGTTTGGCAGACACAAATGAAAAATGTTAATAGAAACACTGTGTGTGAGGGTGGGGTATAAGTGAATTTGATATATTTCTATAAACCTATAACTGCTCTAATAATAATTAAAAATTAACTGTCAATTTTCTGAAAATAAAACAAAAAGCAGGAAGATGTTTTTGGTAAAAGAGACTAAAGACTTTGCTAAAATAAAGTGAATAAGACTTAAATAAATGGAAGGGCATTCTGTGTTCATGGATTGGAAGACTTAAATATGGTAAGATGTCAATTCCATCCAAATTGATTTAAAGATTCAATGCAATACCAATAAAAATCCTGACAGCCTTTTTTGTAGAAATTGAAAAGCCAAGAATCAAATTTATTTGGAAGGGTAAATAGCAAAAAATATCTTAAAAAAGAAGAACCAAGTTGGAGGACTCTCACTTCCTGACTTTAAAGTGTACTACTTAGCTACAGAGGTAAAAACAGCATGGTACTGGCATAAGGACAGACAGATTGACCAATGGAACTGAATTGAGAACTCAAAAATTGACCATCACATCTACAGTCAAGTGATTTTTGATAAGGCTGTTAAGCCCACCCAGCTGGGCCAGAATAGTCTATTCAAGAAATGGTGCTGGGAGAATTGGCTAGCCATATGAGAAAGAAAGAAAGAAGATCTCTATCTCACACCTTATGCAAAACTTAACTAAAAATGGATCAAGGATCTAAATATAAAAACAACAACCATAAAACTCCTAGAAGAAAATGTAGGAAGACACAAGATCTTATGGTAGGTGGTAGTTTCTTAAAACTTACACTCAAAGCGCAAGCAACAAAAGAAAAAATAGATAAATGGGACCTCCTCAAAATCAACACTTTTGCACCTCAAAGGACTTTGTCAAAAGGGTGAAAAGGCAGCTGACTCAATGGGAGAAAATATTTGTCAATCACACATCTGACAAGGGTTTAATATCCATGATATATAAGGAGATCATACAACTCAACAAAAAAAAGACAAAGTATCCACTTAAAAAAATGGGCAAAAGACTTGAAAAGACAACCATCCAAAGAAGAAATACAAATGGCAAAGAAACACATGAAAAACTGTTCAACATCACTAGCCACTAGGGAAATGCAAATCAAAACTACAATGAGATATCATTTCACACTTATTAGACTGGCCGCTATTAAAAAGTCAGAAAACTGTAAATGTTGGAGAGAATGTGGAGAGATAGGGATTCTTATTCAGTATTGGAAGACTGTTTGGCAGTTCCTAAAGAAGTTGAATATAAACTTGCTATGGGACCCGGCAGTACCATTGTTAGGTATATACAGAAGAACTGAGAGCAGTGACACGAATAGATGTATGCACAGTGATGTTCATAGCAGCGTTATTCATGATAGCCAAAAGCTGGAAACAACCCAGGTGTCCGTCAACTGATGAATGGATAAACAAATTTTGGAGTATACACACAATGGAATATTATGCAGCAGTAAGAAGAAATGAAGTTGTGAAACATATGACAACATGGATGAACCTGGAGGACATTATGTTGAGTGAAGCAAGCCAGACACGAAAGGATAAATACTGTATGATTGCCCTGTTATGAATTAAGTGTATTATGTGAAATATAAATATATTATGTGAAATGTGAATATGCATAGAATTGCATATATAAGACCATTTTTCTATGAAGCTGAACAAATGTAATAGTACAAAACGTTAATATCAGACAAAAGAAAACATTTTACTGAGTAAAGGAGACCAGACACAGAGTACTACGTAGTGTATGATTCCATTTATATAAAATGTAAATATCAATCAATTTAAAAAGATGAAATGAGATTAGTGGTTATATAGGTCTGAGGAAGGAATGCTAAGGGGTGTGGAGTCTTTCTTTTTGGAGCAATGAAATTGTTCTAAAATTTTTGAGATGATGAATGTACCACATTGTGATTATACTAAAAGCCATTGTTTCTACACTTTGGATTGAATAGCCAGAAACAGCAGCTCTGTACAGTAGGGAAAGCATAGAGAGATTGAGAGGTGAGGAATTTTCTTCTTTGTTTGTTTGTCTGTTTTTTGTTTATTATTACTATTATTGAAATAATGAAAATGCTCTAATAATAACTGAAATGATTAACGCACAACTATGTGATTATAGCAAATAACTGATTGTACATTTTGGATGAATTGTATGTTTATTAATATGTATCAATAAAATTGATTTGTTAAAAAGAAAAAAAAAAGACTAAAGAATCATAAAAATGACATGCTATATATAAGCCTTATTTGGATCCTGAATTGAAAAAATTAAAACAACATAAAACAAAAAAAACTCAGTAGAAGTTTTTGGGGGCGCCATTAGGAAAATTTATATATGGGTTGTAAATTAGATGGTATTTTTGATTACATAAAATGTTTTGGGTGTAATAATGACATTGATACATAGAAGAGTATACTTTATTATTAGGTGATGCATGCTGAAGTATTTAAGGATGAAGTATCATGCCTGCAATTTATTTTCATATGTTTCAGCAAAAATAAACAAACAAATAAATAAATACATAAATAAATAACTAAAACATGTGAAAACATTAAAAACTGGTACAAGTAGGTGAAGAGCACACAAAGAAATTATTTGTCATACTGTTGTTTTTACTTTTCTGTGAGTTTGAAAATTTTCAAAATAAAAAGTTGGAGAGAGGGGAAAAAACTACAAAATTGGTAGAAGAACGCTGCTAGTCATCTTTTTACGGACATCATATAAGCAAGCAATTAAGCAGGTATCCCTGAATAACTAATTTTTAGGACCATGGCAGTTTGATACTTTTTATGAATTCCAAAAATAAATATTTGATTATGTTTGTAAACTGGTCTGTTCCTCTGGGCATAGTAGATTATATTGGATTCAGAGGTTTCACTTTTACTTGATTAAATAATGGTTAAGGCTTCGATTGGGCCATGTCATTACGATGTTGTGTCCCCACCCCCTACTCACAGAGAAGAAGACATGGCAGAGGACAGAGTTGGGAGTTTTGATATTGGAGCCCTAAGAAGTAAATATACAGAGAAGCAGATATGTGAGGAAAGACAGAAGGCTCCATTAGACATGGCAGAGGCCCCAGGAAGAGAGATGAGCTGTTTGCTAACAGTTTACAGCTGGCCTTGTGTAGAGAGCAGAGCAGCTGAGCCCAGAAGGAAACAAGCCCTGGGAGAGAGACGAGACTTGTCCCAGCCTGAGCCTGAGTTTGGAAGAAGCTGGACCTTGGGAGGAAGAGGAAGACTGAACCCTTGCAGACATCGTCTGCCATCTTGTATCAACACGTGGCAGCAGACTTTGCTGAGGGAAGTAACTTACGCTTTATAGCCTGATAACTGTAAGCCTCTACCCCAAATAAAGACACTTTATAAACCCAACACAGTTCTGGTACTTTGCATCAGCACCCCTTTGGCTGACTAATACAAGGACTATAACTTATTTCCTCTTTTGAGGAATTCTCAATTTCTGCACCCATCATTATATATTATAATTTGTAGCTATACTACATCCATTTTATTTTTTTATCTTCTTAGTTCCATTTTCTTCTTATGGTATTTAGAGTTTTAAAAAGAAAATATTACGTACAACAAGGAGCAGAAGGAAATGAAAACTAAGTTCTGAGGTTACAAATATTTAGTCTTGCCATATATTGATTACTTTGGGTACTTTGGAAAATTTTTTCAGTCTGTACAGTGTCCATGCAAGATCTTAAAAGTTTTCTTGATAGCCTGGAGGATCATAATCTACTCATAGGGAGAAATGTACAGACTGGGAATTTTACCTTTAAGATTTGTTTTCAAGGCTGATATTTAAGGCCTTACATAATCTGCCCCTGATTTACACTTGGTTCCTTATTTCTTAGCACAATTGTTCAGAATTCTCTGTGTCTCTTAGTTTGGATGTCTCATTACCTCTCACTTTTGGCCACTGTCCTTGCTTCCTTGGCATACATATTTCCTATATTTGGAGCTGCCCCCCCACTATGAGTCATAATGGAAAATACACATTAAATAGAATCAGAGGACCTGGATTTGTGTTTCAGCACTGCCACCATCTGTGTAATCTCATGCATAAACTTCTCTTAAGTGGGTTTCGTAATATTATGCATACTCTCCAATCAGAATAGATTCAGTTTGCTGTCAAAACTTTTAATCACAAGTATGCAGACCAGTCTCAGACTTTAAAGGAGTACAAAGTATTGCATTATAACTAAAAATTACAAAATCATTTTCCATGCTCTTTTTTTAAAATCATGAATCTTATTAAATCTGTATGTCAAAGGAGCAAACCAGGAATCACTTTAAGTATTCCTGAAAATACCACCCAAAGAAAATTAGTAACTTAAGAAAGGACATTAGCAATCTTTGCCTATGATAATAGTAAAGAAAGCAATGTAATTAAATTTACCAGATCATCTTTAAAAATTATTTTGGAGTAAATGTGCTTTTTCTTAATATCCTGTTTTTATTAGTACAGAAGAACTCCATACAGTTTCAATCATATAAAAAAAAATTCACTCAAATTAATATATCTGGATTCAGTGCTCCATGAGAATCCACAGAAGAGCAATTATATCTATTTTTATATTCAGTGCTGTACCCACCATATTAACGGGGTCCAATAAATTTTAGTAGTAAAATATTAGGTTTAAGTGAAAATATGAAAGAAAAGTTCTTGAAGTGGTAATACTTGATTCTCTGTAAATATTTTATAGAGCAGTGAGTGTAGTGATTTGAAACTGTATGTACTCCAGAAAATCATGTTCTTAAAGCTAATCCATTCCTATGTATGTAAATCTATTATAAATAGGACCTTTGATAGTTTACCTCAGTTAAGGTGTGGCCCAGGGTGGCTCTTAAACCTCTTTCTGGAGTCCTTTATAAGAGAATGAAATTCAGACCGAAAGAGAGAAAGCCAGAGAAGCAAGACCCTGAAAGCAATGAAACCCGGAAAAGAAAGGAGAAACCAGCAGAAGCCACTGTGTGTTTTTCCAGTTTACAAAAGAGTCCAGGATAGCTGACAGCCAGTCTTTTGGGAGAAAGCATTCTTTTGATGATGCCTTGATTTGGACATTTTCATGGCCTCAAAACTATAAACCTACATTAAAAGTCAACCAATTTTATGCTTTTGGCAGTTTAGCCAATTAAAACAGTGAATGTATTATATCTCAACAAATGAATCCAAAAATCACTGGTGTCTTGTATTTTAATTCATACATGAGTCACTTAAAGAATAAAGTTACTATATCAAGCATTTCATGTACAATGCAATTATGTCTATGAAGATGGAATAATTAGAACTGTACTACTATAAAAAGCTATGGCACTAATGGTAGTACAAAACTCAAGTTTATGTAGATAAATAAAAATGGATTCTGGCAAAATATAAAGCCACAACATAACCTAAATAGGAAATATAAGTTAAAATTTTTTTTTTTAATTCAGAGGCAATGTTTTAGGTAGTGCCACTGAAAATCTGACAGAACTTAGATTTGGAAAAACAGTTTCCATGTTCATAAACATTATCTCATCCCATATCAGGTAGATAAACCAGTAGAATTTTGTTGAAATATTTACTTGAAAATAGAGAATACAAAGAATAATATGCTCAAAATGAAATACAGAAAGATGTTATTTAAAAAAATTTTTTAAATAAAAATTTTAAGTTAAAACAAATTTAAATGATTTTATTTTTTTATGACTAACTTAAAAAATCTTTAATACTAGTCTGGCTCCAAGTGTAACATAGTGAATGAAAAACTTCCCTATTAAGAGAGAAGATGATTTTCCAAATTAAATCATAAGATCATCTACAAGGCATGTTGTTTAGTTATATTATTTAAAAATTACATAATATTTTTCAATTACATTTCTTGATTAGCCAAGCATAAAATCCTCACATTTTTTTCAAATGAGTTCTTTGAAAACTGGATATTATATTTCTATGGTAGAGAAAACAATACTCCCTTTTGTAGAGCAGTTGATTCTCCAAACACAATGGTTGAAATTGCCTGTCATTACTGACCTGGAGCAGTTCAGAAAAACAAGCACATATCACCCCTTGTATTGTATGCATATTGTTATTTTTTACTTAAACAGCTACTATAAAAAGCAAGTACCTCACGTGCCTTGTTGATTATAATTTCATCATAATTGTATAAATCAATCAAAGTCCTGTATAATGAATAACCATAAACAAATATAGACCAGCTAATTCATAAAAAAAAAAAAAAATACGTAATCTTTCAATCATTTCCCTAAACACAGCATTGGAATCCATACCTGTGATGCTTCCATGCCTTGGATCGTGCTATTTTTCTGTCTTAAATGGCTTCTGCTCCTATTTTACTCATGCTTTTTCTCAAGTGCCAATTTATATGATATCTACTCTGAATTGTCCCCAACTTCCTGCAGCAACTTTGCTCTTTCCTTCCATATTTCTCTTATAGATGCTCCAGTATCCTTTATGCTATATCATTCTATTTTTAAATAAATTTTAATAAAATTCTATTGAAGTATATTATTCATACATGAACATACATGAGCAATAAATGTATAATAAATTTGTGAATTTACAAAACAAACATGTATGTCATCATACAAGGCTCCCATACACTCCCCACCACCGACACCTTGCGTTGTTGTGAAACATTTCTTACAAACTAATGAAAGAACATCGTCAAAATATTACTAACTATAGTCCATATCTTACACTTGGTATATGCCATGTTTATATAATTGTATTATATAAATTTATTCTAAAAGCTCTCCTAGCTCAATTCTGCCAGACCATTGACTTGATAAACTTTAAATTTTGTATTTTGTATCAATCAAATAACTTTGCCACCCAAGATGTGAAGCATAGTTTTCAAATTTCTTCATCTTCTGTTGTATGAATTTTGAACTTCATTTGCATTACCATAAACCTTTGAAATTTAGAAGTTATCTTTGGTGTTAATCTAAAGTTGCAGTGATTTATTTGCTAATATTTATCTTCATATTCAAGAAAACGCAAAGCATCTGTGAGATTAGCCTCAGCTTTGTCTATGTAAGTACCAAATTCTGTTATAGGAGAATTTTAGGAGAAAAATAGAAAGAAAAAAAAAAAAAAAGGGAAGCTTGGCAACACAAAGTCATTCAGCATGCTCCAGTGACTGTATACAGAAATTCAAAGATAGGCTGCAATGCTCCCTTCAATGTCAAAAATTCATTTGTTTGTAAGTTTCATCCCTCAGAGACCTTTGATCTGAATCCTATTTCCCATCTTGCAACTTCAATATGTATAATGTTGATTCATTACTTTCTGACATTTTGCCTTTTAGTGAGCAGGTGGAACTCTAAAATGGCATATAAAAGCAATTTCTAATGGTGTTTCCAATACCTAAAGGCAATCTATTTTTCAATGACTCATTTGAATGCAGAATCTCAGGTTTGAAGCTCTGAATCGAAGATTTCGTGAAAATTTACACATTTTTTAATCTTCCTATTCAAAGAGATGCTGATGGTTTAAAAAACCTGCTCTAACTATATATGTATATAAATTTTTACTATGAGAATTATAAAATATTCATTAATAAGGATATTGGCTGACACAAGTTGGGGAATCTCTTGTTATTGCCCTGAGGTATGTTAATTATTTTACAGTAAACAAACTGAACTTATTTTATAAACTTGTCTAGAGTGCACTGGTTACAAAGAATATGAAATATAAGGCCAATCATGCTTAATTAAACATCAAAATAAATTAATGGTTGCCATGTGGTATCACCAAGAAAAATATGTAGAACTTAGAAACCAGGCAATGGAATGTTTTCAATGTCCTTTCAATGTCATACTTGGACATTGTTTAACAGACCTCCCTGAGGTTTATTTAACATTTTAGGAGAAGATATCTGTGTTTACCTTTTCCATTTGTTCTTGATTAGGGTCCAGACTCTGTGGAATTACAGGTTAACTTATAGATTTTTGTCTGATAGGTATGCAAATAATTTCTTGTTGGTAGAAACAATAACTTCAAAAACTATGGCTGTAGTTTCATTGCCCTGTATGATATTGGTTAGTTTTGTATTTAACTTAATTTTATTCTCAGGTTTCTTGTTAAGTTCTTGTAAATTACTCAGTTACACAAACATGATTTGAACCAGATTTACCATTTTCTGGTTCATTCATTAAACAGTCAAATACATTTCTGACGATGTTATGAAATAAGTTCAGCATTGTTCACTAAAAATAATAGGTATTCTTCAGGTCATACTACATTTGTTTAAGACTCATGTTTACAAATTTTTTTTAAAAAAATTATACTTTGGCATTTTCAATTATATTCCACCAATTAAATCTGCTCAAATTTGGTGCAGCTTTCCTGAGCTTACTTAACCAAGGAAACTTATCATGTAATGTGCACAAAGTTCCATAGAATTAGTAATGTAAATTGTCTGGAATATGATCGAAAATGGCAGCCTGCTGTACTACCATCTTGATAACACCCTTGTTACCACAGTAACTAAATGCCTTGATCATCATAGTGTTCCCCTAATTCTTTGCCCACCACCTGCTCTTCATCTTATGCCAACTGAGTAATAATTTTTAAAATTGTATCCCCCATTGGCATGGGTTACCAGTGTTTCTTTTCTCCCCAGCAAGCAAGCTAAATGCAACCCTCAAATATGTGAGTATCTTTTCTGAGGCCATTCCTGGTACCAGTTGCTTGCTAGTGCCTGGAAGCAATAATATATATACTCAAAGGGGTTAAAGATAGATTAAAAATGAAGGATCTATATGCAAAGGTATGGTCAGAGTTAAAGGATACTAACCTGGGGTATTGAAGCACTTCAGTATTAGCAATAGCAGGGAGCCAATACCTATCTTAGGCATGAAGGCAATGAGAGAGAGTAATTACCCTGGAGAGTGCTAAAGCTGTAACTAAATGAGTTTGACAAGAACTTTGACAGAAAAACACAGGAAGTGTGAACATAAAGCTCAGCAGTGACGACGACAGGAAGATAAATATTTATCCCACATTTACTGCTAGTGCCTCACACTGGAAGGCAGAAATCAAAGTGATGTAGTCATCAGAGATCAGGAGGTTGGAAAATGGAGCCAGAAAGTCCAAAAGAGAAATATCCTGCATAGTTCTATTTTATCTGAAATTTGCACAAAATTCCCCTCTCAAACACTCTCTACTAATATTTATTTCAGGTCATCATTACTAAAGAAGACCATCTGTAGCCTCTACAACTACATGATCACAAGCATATTGTTCACAATCATCTATTTCAGAATAAATATTTCATTAAAATTTTGACTAAGTTAGGACTTCATGTTTTGCATCCTGTCTCTAGTGTACAAGGATCAAAACCTGTAGAAGTGGCTGAATTGGGGAGAGTCCTTTCCTTGGAACCTAGCATGTTCCATGTTATAGAATTTTAGAAATCAGAAGGAGCAGGACAAATTTCCTTCCTCGTTGAAATCACCCTTCTTTACTCAGACTGGAACAGAATTCTAATAATTGCCAAAATAGTGAGATATTTGTTAGGTGGATTTTAGCAAGGCCCTTGAGAGCTTATGATTTCCTTAACCTTCTTTTTTGGGAGGATCTTTTTAACTTTTTTATTTTGATAGAATAATTTCTCCTTTTAAAAATTTAATGATTGGGATATTGGAGTTTTAATGAAGTTGTAACAAAAAACAAGCTTAAATCTCCATGACAAACTCCTACTAAATGTTTTTAGTTATTTCTCCTTTTTTTAAAGTTCTTTCTCCTTTGTGACTCATGCCTTCTGATACTGCCTAAACTCAACTGTGCCCTCAAGTCTTTTGAAGTTCAATACCCTACAGTAAAATCAAACTTTGGTCTGTTTCTCTAAGAAGTCTCCTTAAAGACACAGCTCCCAAATATTCTCAAACCCATAGCACAGGCAAAGCATAGGGATTCAAGTAATTAAGATGTTTGAATGCAGCTCTTGGGTTTTTTTATTTATGAGTAATCTTAATAGGTGAATGATATGAATTAGAGAACTCTGAGCCCAGGCATCTCTTCCAATATCCCTTTGTGGTCCTACAGTTCATTCCTACTCACCCCTCTAGCACATTACAAATAAATTTTTAAAAAATCAAAACACATAAAACAAAACAGGGTTGAACAACTGTCGTTTGGGAATTCGAGGGAGAATTCTGAGCTAGTACTAGGGCTCTATTCCCCTGAGGGTACACTGAATGCTCACTGCCTCCTTTGAATACATGTAGAATATGTATGAAAAGCAAAATCCAAGTTCTCTTTCTGTAGCCAGCTGAACAAAGGTTTGATTTAGATCCATAGGTTTCTGTAAAATCATTTCTAAAATTATTGATATGTGCTTTTGTAACTTAATCTTTGTACTTTGTTTTTTAAAAATAATTAAGCAAATGTTAGAATACATTTACTGGTGCTGGAAGGACAGAAATCACCATTCTAAAAAAACTTTTTGGACTCATTCTCGCTGGGGCATGACATAGTATGATGCAGTCCAATTTGAACAGACGACAGCAAAGGCTTTGCCCTGTTGCAGGTATTTCCATATATTCTTATTATGTCTACTGGCTTGCACTAGCATCCGTGTTCAAGGCCTAGTCAAGGTGGGAGTTGAGTGGGTGGATTAGCTTTCTTCCATAAACTAGGAATAGGACTCTCCCCACACACACCCTGAGGCAGTGCACCCCACCACCAACTGCCAGTTGCTTTTCTTAATGTTTCATATTCATGGGAAATAGTCTACGGGCTGTTTCTGGACAGAGGTGACAGTGAAAACAAAGTATTAAATCAACTCTTCCAATATTTGGGTGTCAGTACCTGGTATTTTGTTTTATTCTCATTGAATCTGAGTTTAATTTTTTAAATGTTAGAAATAAAATATAAGGACCTGATCCTTCTCACAAAGTGCTGAGCTCTGCAAATAGAACACTTGTCTCCCACTTTGAAATGCTTATTTCTCATATGCAGACTAAGTTACACAGGTTCAATAGAAAATGGGAGCTTTAATTAAGCCTGTTTGGGTGGCATGTATTAGAAGGCGAACCCGACTGTTATTTTGTTGTTGTTCTTGTTATTATTTTCTTCCATTTTCATTTTGAATTTTATCAGCTTTATTGAAATATTATTTATATACCATAAAATTCATCTATTGTAAGCGTACAATTAAGTTATTTTTCATGAATTTATAGGGTTATGCCACTATCACTGCAATACAGTTTTAGAACATTTCTATCACCTCCTAAAATTTCCACAAGCTCTATTGCAGTCAATCCTAGTTCACAATCCAGGCACAAAGCAACCTATTATCTGCTTTCTATCTCCATTAATTTGCCTTTATTAAATATTTCATATGAGTGGAATCTTTTGCAAATAGCTTCTTTTACCTAGCATGCTTGTTTTGAAGTTCATCTATCTTGAAACACAAATCAGTATTCCATTACTTTTTGTTTTTTTTTTTTCATGGATTATTCCCATAAGTATGCAAACTTGCTCTAATTTCTCCACTTTTAAAGAAACAAAGAAGTAAATAGCAGCTCTTGATACCACATTTTGGCCTGCTGTTCTTTTGACACAAAGTTCTCAAAAGAGGTTCCATACTATCAACCACACTTTTCCTTTTGAAATCCTTCCAATCAGGCCTCTTCTGCCACCTGTCCGAGAAACTGCTGTTTTCACAATCTCCAATGATTTTCTTGTTGCTATATTCAGTAGTTACATCACAGTTTTTAATTTTACTTTTACAGTCTGTTCCGAACACAGCAGCTACAAAATATCCTTTTAAAATGTAAGTCAGATCACTTCAATTCTCTGCTCAAATACTCCCACTTTGTTTCTGTTTCCTTTTTAGTGAAAGTCAAAACTCTCACCATGCCCTGTAATGCTTCTGCATGGCTATTAGGTTCTCTCTTCTCCTTCCCTGTTCTTGGCCTCTTGGAGAATCCACAAGAGCCACAGCGCCTCCTGCCTGATTTAGAAAGATGCCAAGTAAGTTTCTATCTTTGGATTTGCAATTCTCTCATGTTGGAAGGACATCCATACGGATATTCGCATGCTTGCTCCTCTCTTTACTCTATTTTTTTTTTTTTTACAGTTTAGACGGTACAGTTTAATAATTTTTTATGATATCTACCATGTCCTGTGTCCATTACTGTAAGGAAATGAAAACATTTCTCATGACCACTAAATACCCCCTGTTTGATCTTTTCTGTTCCTTCCTCCCCATCCCCCCAGGACACATGACACTCCCTTGTCTTGACTCACTGGATGACAAGATTCATATTTACATGCCCTGGGTATTCTAACCTGCCCTTTCTAATCTACCCACCTATCAACCCTGCATCACCAAACCCAGTAATATCACTATCCACCTGTCCTATCTTTCAATATGCAACTATACTCTATCACTTTACCATAGAATATGTCCATATGGGTGATGGCTCACAACCTACTCTTCTCTTTCTCTCCCTTGTTAACCTATCTTTCAGACAATGGTTCTCAAAGACTGCTCACTTTCCTCAATTCAAATCAGTGAGGTCATATACTGTTCATCCTTCAGTGCCTGGCTTGCTTTACTCAACATAAGGTCTTCAAGATTCATCCATGTTATTCTGTGTGTTAGCACTTTATTTCTTCTTACAGCTGAGTAATATTCCATTGTATATATGGACCACATTTGCTTATCCATTCATCTGGATAATGGAGCTGATTCCAACTTTTGGCAGTTGTGAACAATGTCACTATGAACATTGATGTGCATATATCTGTTCGTGTCTTTGCTTACTATGCTTCTGGGTATATACCCAGCAGTGGAATTGCTGGATCATATGGAAGATCTATTGCTAGTTTTTTGAGAAACTGCCAAACTGTCCTCCACAGTGGCTGGACCATTCCACAATCCCACCAGCAGTGGATGAGGGTTCCTATTCCTCCACATCCTCTCCAACACTTATATTCTGCTGTTTTTTAAATAGCTCCCATTCTGATGGGTGTAAGATGGTATCTCATTGTAGTTTTGATTTGAGTTTCCCTAATAGCTAGCAATGTCGAGCATTTTTTCATGTGGTTTTGGCCATTTGTATTTCTTCCTTGGAAAAATGTCTTTTCAGGTCACTTGCCCATTTTTTAAATAGGTTGTTTGTCTTTTTATTTTGGAGGTGTAGGATTTCTTTATATATGCAGGATATTAGGCTCCTATCAGATAAATGGTTGCCAAATATTTTCTCTCATTGGGTAGGCTGCCTTTTTATTTTCTTAATAATGCCCTTTGAAGTGCATAAGTTTTTAATTTTGAGGAGATCCCATTTATCTATTTTTTCTCTTGCTGCTCGTACTTTGGGTGTGAAGTTCATGAAACCATTTCCTATTACAAGGTCCTGTAGATGCTTCCCTACATTATCTTCCAAGATCTTTATGGTTTTGGCTCTTATATTTAGATCTTTGATCCATCTTGAGTTGATTTTTGTATAAGGTGTGAGATGGTATTCTCTCATTCTTTTGGATATGGATATCCAGTTCTCCAAGCACCACTTGTTAAAGAGGCCATTCTCTCCCAACTGAGTGGGCTTCATGACCTTGTCAAATATCAGATGACTGTATATGTGAGGATCTACATCAGAACTCTCAATTCGGTTCCATTGGTCAGTAGGTCTATCCTTGTGCCAATACCATGCAGTTTTGATCACCGTGGCTTTGTAGTATGTTTTAAAGTCAGGTAGTGTGATACCTTCAACTTCATTTTTCTTTTTCAATATGTCTTTGGCAATTCAGGTCCTCTTACCTTTCCAAATATATTTTGTAGTTAGTTTTTCCAGCTCCTTAAAAAATACAGTGTTGATTTTTATTGGGATTGCATTAAAACTGTATATTAGTTCGGGTAGGATAGACACCTGGATGATGTTTAGTCTTCCTATCCATGAACAGGAAATATTCTTCCATTAATTTAAGTCTTCTTTGATTTCCTTTAACAGTGTTGTGTAGTTTTCTGTATATAAGTCCTTTACATCTTTAGTTAAATTTATTCCTAGGTATTTGATTCTTTTAGTTACTATTGTAAATTGTATTTTTTTCTTGATTTCCTCCTCAGAATGCTCATTATTGGTGTACAGAAATGCTACTGATATGATCTTATAGCCTGATCTTACAGACTGTGACATTACTGAACTCCTTTATAATTTCTAGAAGCTTTGTTGTAGATTTCTCAGGGCTTTCTACATATAAGATCGTATCATCTGCAAATAATGAAATTTTTACTTCTTCTTTTCCAATCTGGATGCCTTTTATATCCTTTTCTGGCCTCAGTGCTCGAGCAAGTACTTCTAAGACAATGTTAAATAGGAATGGTGATAGTGGGCATCCTTGTCTTGTTCCCAATCTCAGAGGGAAGGCTTTTAGGATTTCACCATTGAAGATGATGTTAGCTTTGGGTTTTTCATATATACCCTTTATCATATTCAGAAAGTTTCCTTCTATTCCTATCTTTTGCAGTGTTTTTATCAGGAAAGAGTGCTGTATTTTGTCAAATGCTTTTTCTGCATCTATAGAGATGATCATGGGATTTTTTTTCTTTCAATCTGTTTATGTGGTATATTACATTGATTGATTTTCTTATATTGAACCATCCTTGCATACCCAGGATGAAAACCACTTGGTCATGGTGTATAACCCGTTTGATATGTTGTTGAATGCGATTAGCAAGTATTTTGTTGAGGATTTTAGCATCTAGGTTCATTAGATAAATTGGTCTGTAATTCTCCTTTCTTATGGTATCTTTATTTGGTTTTGGTATTAGGGTAATGTTGGCCTCGTAGAATGAGTTAGACAATATTCCTTCTACTTCTATTTTTTGGAAGAGCTTAAGTAGAATTGGCATTAGCTCTTTCCGTGATGTTTGGTAGAATTCAGCTGTGAAGCCATCTGGTCCTGGGCTCTTCTTAGTTGGGAGGTTTTTGATGACTGAGTCTATCTCTTTACTTGTAATTGGACTGTTAAGTTCATCAATATCTTCTTTCATCGATGTAGGCTGTTTGTGAGTTTCTAGAAACTTGTCCATTTCCTCTAAATTATCATTCTTGTTGGCATATAATTTTTCAAAGTATCCTCTTATGATACTCTTTATTTCTGTGGGGTCAGTAGTGATATCCCCTTGCTCATTCCTTATTTTGTGTATTTGCATCTGTTCTCTCTTTTTCTTTGTCAGTCTGGCTAAGGGTTTGCCAATTTTATTGATTTTCTCAAAGAACCAGCTTTTGGTTTTGTTTATTTTTTCTAGTGCTTTCTTATTCTCTGTTTCATTTAGTTCTGCTCTAATCTTTGTTATTTCCTTCTTTCTACTTCCTTTAGGTTTATTTTGTTGTTGTTTGTCCAATTCCTCCAAGTGTGCAGTTAGGTCTTCAATTTTAGCTCTTTCTTCTTTTTTAATATATGTATTTATGCCTATGAACTTCCCTCTCAGGATAGCTTTTGCTGCATCCCATAGGTTTTGATATGTTGTGTTGTCATTTTCATTAGTTTCAAGGTAGTTACTGATTTCTTTTGAGATTTCCTCCTTGACCCACTGTTTGTCCAAGAGTGTGTTGTTTAACTTCCATATCTTTGTGCCTAACATGTTTCTCTGGCCCTTAGTGATTTCCAACTTCATTCTGTTGTGGTTAGAGAAATTCCTTTTATAATCTCAATCTTTCTGAATTAATTGAGAGTTGTTCTGTGGCCTAGCATGTGGTCTATCTTGGAGTATGATCCATGTGCACTTGAGAAGAATGTAAATCCTGCTGTATTTGGGTGTAATATTCTGTATATATCTATTAAGTCCAGGTCCTCTAATGTATTCTTCAGAGCCTTTGTTTCTTTATTGATTCTCTGTCCTGATGTTCTGTCTAATGATGTTAATGGTGTATCAAAGTCCCCCACTATAATTGGAGAGGCATTTATTTCTCCATTTAGTTTTTCCAGAGTTTGCCTCATGCATTTTAAGGCACCTCGATTAGGTGTATAAATGTTTTTGATTGTTCTCTCTTCTCGAGAGATTATACCTTTTATTAATATATAGTGTCTGTCTTTGTCTCTTACAATAGTTTTGCATTTAAAATCTATTTTGTCTGATATTAAAATAGCTACTCCTGCCTTTTTTTGGCTATTGTTAGCTTGTAAAATTGTTTTCCGGCCATTCACTTTCAGCCTCCTTGAATCCCTGGGTCAAGGGCGGGTTTCTTGTAGACAACATATAGATGGATCATATTTCCTCATCCATTCTGCCAATCTTTGTCTCTTGAGTGGTGAATTTAATCCGTTAACATTCAGTGTTATTACTTGCAATGAATTTATTAGTTCAGCCATATTTTCTTTGGATTAATGTACATCATATTGTTTTGTTTCTGCTTTTGTCTTTTTAGTTGTTTTTAAACTCTCTTCCTACTCTCTCTCCCTTGTTTTTTCCTTTTAACTTGTAGAACTTACTTTAGTATTTCTTGAAGTGCAGGTTTCTTATTGACATACTCTCTTAATTTCTGTTTATTTGTGAATATTTTGAACTCTCCATCATTTTTGAATGCCAGTTTTGCTGGATAGAGAATTTGTGACTGGAAGTTTTTTTCTTTTAGTACTTTGACTATGTCATACCACTGTCTTCTTGCCTCCATGGTTTCATATGAGAAATCAGCACTTAATCTTATTGTGCTTCCCTTGTACATGATAGTTCTCTTTTCTCTTGCTGCCTTGAGTCTTTTCTGTTTGTCTTGAGCATTGGACATTTTGACAAGTATATGTCTTGGATTTGGCCTGTTGGGATTTATACTGTTTGGGGTGTGCTGTGCTTCCTGGATCTGCACATCCATCTCTCTCAGTAGGGCTGGAAAGTTTTCAGCCATTATTTCCTTCAACACTCTTCTGTTCCCTTTCCCTTCTCTTCTCCTTCTGGGATGCCCATAATGCGTATATTTGTGTGTTTTGTGTTGTCAGTTAAATACCTGAGTCCCTGCTGGATTTTTTCTAATTTTTTGTCTATCTGTTCTACTATATGTTCGATTTCAGATGTATTATCTTCCACATCACTAATTCTTTCTTCTGCCTGTTCAAATCTGCTGTTATGTGAATCCAGCATCTTTTTGATTTCTTGGATTGTGCCATTGAACACCATCATATCCGTTATCTTTTTGTGTATGTTTAAAATTTCTTCAGTATGTTCTCCCAGTGTCTTCTTTATATCCTTAATCTCTTCCTTCACTTCATTAAGTTGGTCCATGATATTTGTTTGGAAAGCTTTGATTAGTTGTTCGATGTTCTGCATCTCTTCCTTGGTTTTAGTTTGTTCATTGGACTGGTCCATGTCTTCCTGTTTCTCAGTGTGGTTTGTAATTTTTTGTTGCCCTCTAGTCAACAATTTATCTTGATGGGTTTATTCAGTTGATTAGCTTCTCTCTCTGCTCTAGAGTTTTATTTAGCTGGTGATTCTGTGTGAGTGTTAAGTTTCCTCTTTGACACTTTTTCTTCTTATTTTATTTCGTTGCTTCTTTCTATGTTACCAATCAGTCCACACTGCCAATCTGCCTGCAGATAGATGTCCTAGGCTTCTCACTCCGTGCACCCACAGCACAGATCCCCGGGCAGGACCGTGTCCACAATCGGCCATCCTCAGAGAGCTTGTCAGGGAGTGCCCTCCTAAACCAATTCCATCTTGCCTCCTCCTTCTCTTTATTCTTAAACATGATTATTTCCCTGAGCACATATTTAAAATAGCCCATAGTCACCATCTTAATTTTTCTCCTCAGCATATTTCACCATCTACAAGGCTATATATTTTACTTACTTATGTCACTTTGTTTGTTTGTTTGTTTTTTGCCTGTCCCATTAGAGCATATACTCTGTGTTGGCACATATTATTAAGTTCTTAATAAATTTATATTGATTAAATGAATAAAGTTCAATCAGTTAATTTTTCTCTGTGAAAAGGCATTATTGATAAAAACAGAAAAAATCAAAATTCTGTTGAAAAATAATATGACTGTGGAAGATTATTTTTAATAATGACACTGATTATTCATGCTTCCTGAATTAGTCAGCCAAAAGGGTACTGATGCAAACTACTAGAATTCTGTTGGCTTTTATAAAGGGTATTTATTTGGGATAGAAGCTTACAATTACCAGGCCACAAAGCATAAGTTACTTCCCTCACCAATGTCTGTTGCCACGTGTTGAAGCAAGATGGCTGTCAACATCTGCCAAGGGTTCAGGCTTCCTGGGTTCTTCTCTTCCTGGGGCTTGATTCTCTCCAGGCTCAGCTGGAGCTCTGTGTGCCTACTTCCCAGTCTCTAGCTCGAAACTCCAACTAACTCCTCTGCCTTGTTGTTTTCTCTGTGAGTCTCCACCTACCAAGGGGCCAGGGACTCAACAGCCTACTGATGTGGCCCAATCAAATCTCTAATCATAATTTATTCAAGAAAAAGTGAAACCTCTGACAGACCAGTTTACAAATATAATCCAATATCTACTTTTGGAATTCATAAATAATACCAAACTGCTACACTTCCCTATATTATCCCCTCTTTGATGGTTGTCATTCCAACTATTTCTGTGCTTGGCCATGTGAGTATCTATGGCTGATGAGACTGTAGCCCCTTTGTTGCAAGCCAGTATTAGAAAAGTGCTTGCATGCTTCTGCCTTCTCTATTGTTCCACTGTTTTCTCCACCAGAACATCTTCAGGCTGGCCTGCTAGAGGGTGTGAAATAGTAAGCAGAGCAATGTAAGCCCAAAAGTCCCAGTTAAGGCCCCAGACATATGACAGAGCCCAGCCAAGATCAGCTGACAGCAATTGCATGAGCCAGTGAGCCACAGTGAACCAAACTCAGGTAAAAAGAGCTATGCAGACAACCCAGAGTTCAAGTATCCAATACAACTATTTATGTTATATTCCACTGAGGCTTTATGGTTATTTGCTATACAGAATTATCATGGCAATAGAACTGATTTAAAAATGATTTTGCACTAGAATATCTAGTTGAATAAACCAAACATTGGTAAAATGATGCTGACTCACTAGAAATGAGAACAGAAATAAAATTTAAGTGGAAATACATAAAGCACAAAACTTTAAGATAGTTTTGAAGGTCATATGATGAGAAAGGAGGAAGACACTAAAGCATTGCCCTCAAAATCAAAATGAAAAACAGAAATATCCATTTTTGAACATAATTTATATATCTATACCAGTGTTTGTGTTGGGAAATATACATTAGACCTAAAATGGACTAATATATTAACTAATATAATAAATATAACATATTAACTAATATATTAAATTAATACCACACATGTATTTCTTCTTTTGGAAACAGGAATCCATCCATCAATTTAGATATGTATCTTATCATTGCTATTAAGAAGAAAAAAAGATATTTCTTTATTTTAAAAAAAGGTAAAAGTAACAGATGATGAGACTTTAAACTTGAAATGATGACTGGCCTGATTTCTTAATCAAGGAAAGTGCAGAAACCCAAATCCCAAACATCTCAAAATGGTAATACATACAGAGAATTGTGACTATAACTGCAGCATATGTACAATATTTTAACTAGAACACTCTGCTAACAGAATACCAATCTGTACCCAAAAGGCTCAGAAAATGAACTATAAACCATGGGGAGAACAACACAAATGTGTCCTTGAGTTTATTAACCTTTTTTACATGGAAACAAAAAGAATCTCAATCTAACCAACTATATCTCTGTTTTCTAAACACATTGCTCATTTCTTGTAGCAATATTCTGCTAATGCATGACAAGATAGGAATTCTTATCCATCATCATAGGCAACATGCTGGATAAAATTACGAAAGGTATCACTATTAATGTGATTTGATCACCATATGAAAGTTAAATAGGATGGGAGACAAATGAGGAAGAATAACAGAAATTGGGGCTTGGGAACTCATTTTGAAGTATGTTCCCTAGCTCATTTCCCTTTTTTGTCAGTAAAACATCAGACAAAAGATTTAGGAAACTCAGACAACCAGTAAGGTGGTGGCAGAATAAGATGCTCCTAGAGCCAGCTTGTGCTACAGGGCAGTTAGTAATCACCCAGAGCTTTTAAAGCACCTGTTTGTGGGCTCCAGGAGACCAGAAGAGCATCGACCATTATCGTTGAAAGTGTGGAAGGAGGAGACTGCCCATATATAGGGAAAATTCATAAATAGAACACTCCACATCACGGAGGCCAATACCCATCCCCACTGGCAGCACAAGCAACCTCTGGAGCTATTCCGTGGCTGGAATTGGAAGCTGCACTTCCCCAAAGCAGGGAAGGAAGAGATGATTGGGCACCAACTTCAGCTACTGATTAGTAAATTCGGCTGGCTAAAGTATAATACTAAGAAAAGCTAAAGTTTGAACTTATCCAAGTCAGAAAGAGGCCAGTAACTGCCATTTTAACTCTGCCCACAGGATGAGGGGAAATGGGTTGACTGAAAATCATTTGATGGTAGGGACTGACTTATTTCCACTCAAATGGGATTGCAGGTCTAGCCTAAGCCCCAGCCTCACCTTTGGCAGGGAGGAAGCTGGGGGAACATGCATCAGCCTCTCAGGGCCATTCCAAGGAGGTTGGTGATCATCCTACTCTGGTGGTGCAAGCCACCTCAGTAGTTATTCTGTGGCGGGAGTTGGAATCTCCATTTCCCAGAAACAGGAAAGGAAGAGACGGTTGGCCACTGACTTCAGCTCCTAACCAGTAAATTCAGCTGGCTAAAGTATAACCCTAAGAACAGCTAAAGTTTGAACTTGTCCAAGTCAGAAAGAGGCTGGTAGCTGCCATTTTGACTCCATACCACGGCTTGAGAGAAAGGTGGGGTGATTGAAAATCACAGTGATGGTAGGGTCCAACTTCTTTCCACCCAGATCAGACTGCAGCCCTAGCCTAGGCTTCAGCCCCAACTCTGGTAAGGAGGAAGCTGGCAGGCCCTCCACCGGCCTCTCTGGGTAACAGCAAAGACATTCAGCTGGCACAGACTGACTAGTTGGAAATCTACCAGGACAACTTCAGTCATTTTGGACCCACATGGCACAGACTGCTGCCCATACCTGCAGCTCTATCCCTGTCATAGGTAGAGGAGGAAGGGGCTTGAAGCTTCATCAGTCTCTCTGGGCAATGACAGTCTAGGCCTGCACAAATTGTATTATTACAAATGGCTGTGGTTCTGTCCCTACCTCTGGCAAAGGAGGAAGGTGGGAGAAGCTTCGTTGGTCCCTGGGGCAATGTAGGAAGCTTGAGCTTCCACAGCTTACAGCACCAACTACATCATTGGGTCCTGCTACACAACCAGCAAGGGAAAGAGGGCAAGAAAGCCCTAAACTAAGGAGAAAAACTGCACCCAGAATAAATACATCAGTAAGCCAGATGTCAAGACAACAACAAAAATTTACAATCCATACCAAGAAACAGGAAACAATGGCTCAGTTAAAGGAACAAGATAAGCCTCTAGATGACATAAAGGAGTTGAGACAACTAATCATAGATGTTCAAACAAATTTCCTTAATAAATTCAATGAGATGGCTAAAGAGATTAAGGATATAAAGAAGACATTGGATGAGCACAAAGAGGAATTTGAAAGCACACATAGAAAAATAGCAGATCTTAAGGAAAAGAAAAGGACAATAAATGAAATAAAAATACACTGGAGTCAAATAACAGCAGATTTGAGGAGGCAGAAGAAAGGATTGGTGAGCTTCAAGACATGGTCTCTGAAAGAGAACGTACAAAAGAACAGATGAAGAAAAGAATGGAAAAAATGGAAAAAACTCTCAAGGAAATAAATAAAAGCAAGATATGTGCAAACATACGTGTCATGGCTGTCCCAGAAGGAGAAGAGAAGGGAAAGGGGGCAGAAGAAATATCTGAAGAAATAATGATAGAAAATTTCCCAACCCTATTGAAGGACACAGATATCTGTGTCCAAGAAGCGCAATGTACTCCCATCCAAATAAATCTGAATAGACCAACTCTGAGACACCTACAGATCAGAATGTCAAATGCCAAAGACAAGAAGAGAATTCTGAGAGCAGCAAGAGAAAAGCAATGCATAACATATAAAGGACACCTAATAAGATTAAGTGCCAATTTCTCCTCAGAAAACAGGGAGGCAAGAAGACAGTGGTATGATATATTTAAGATACTGCAAGAGAAAAACTTCCAGCTAAGAATCTTATATCCAACAAGATTGTTTTTCAAAAATGAGGGCGAGTTTATAATATTCACAGATAAACAGAAACTGAGAGAGTTTATAACAAAGAGTCCTGTCTTGCAGGAAATACTAAAGGGTGTGCTACAATCTGAAAAGACAGGAAAAAGAGGTTTGGAATAGAGTCTAGAAATGAAGATTGTTTCAGTTAAAGTACCTAAAGGTCTAAAAAATTGGTGGAAATGAAATATGACAGATAAAATGCAAAGGTCAAAATGGGTGAAAAAAGAACTGCATCTACAGTAATAACATTGAATGTTAATGGATTAAACTTCCCAGTCAAAAGACACAGACTGGCAGAAAGGATAAGAAAATATGAGCCACCTATATGCTGTTTGCAAGAGACTCACCTTACACCCAAGAATACCAATAGATTGGAAGTGAAAGGCTGGAAAAAGATATTTCATCAGAAAAATAAAAATAAAATAAAAATAAAAAATAAAAAATTGAAAAATAAAAAAAGCCAGAGTAACTATACTTATATCAAATGAAATAAACTTTAAAAGACATTAGTAATGCACAATCTGTGGAGGAAGTCAGGAAAAAATTCCATTTTCAATAGTGGCTAAAAGAATCAAATATTTAAAACTTAACCAAGGATGTAAAGCACTTGTATTCAGAATATTACAATGCATTGTTAAAATAAATTAAAAAAGACCTAAATAATTGGAAGAACATTCCATGCTCATGGTTTGGGAGACTAAATTTAATTAAGATGTCAATTCTACCCAAATTGTTATACAGATTCAATGCAATCCTGATAAAAATTCCACAAGCATTTTAAAAATAAACAGAAAACACAACTATCAAATTTATTTGAAAGGGTAAGGGGTCCTGAATAGCCAGAAACATCTTAAAATGATAAAACAAAAGTTGGAGGACTCTCACTTCTGGACGTTAAATCATATTACCTAGTTACAGTGGTAAAAACAGCAGAGTACTGGCAAAATGACAGATACATAGACCAATGGAACCAAATTGATGGTTCAGAAACAGACCCTCTCATCTATGGTCAAGTGAATTTTGCAAGCCTGTCAAACCTATCCCGCTCAGGCGGAACAGTATATTCAACAAATGGTGCTGGGAGAACTGGATATCCCTAGCCAAAAAAAGAAAGAAGACCCCTACCTCACACCTTATACAAAAATTAACTCATAATGGATCAAAAACCTAAATATAAAAGCAAGAACTATTAAACTTCTAGAAGAAAATGTAGGAAAACATCTTCAAGACCTGGTGGTAGGTGGTGGAATATTAAAGAAGATAAGAGGAGAACTGAGATGGACTACTGATGCTTAATGTATGTAGACGTTTTTAATTAACTTTACTGTAAAAATGTGGAAATGTATAGAGTTGATGGTAACACATTACAGTGAGTAACAGCTGGTTTATAAGTGGAAATGTGGCTGGAAAGGGTAGTCTAAGGATGTAAACTTCAATTGAAAGAAAGCTAGAGAATAATCTAGGGGCTGAATAACACAGTAAACCCAGAAGTGGATGACAATTGTGGTTGATGGTACAGATACAAGAGTCTCCTTTGTGAGCTAGAGCAGATGTACATCACTAGTGCAGAGTGGTAGGAATGTGAAGAAGCATGGGAAAAATACAACTGGTGTGACCTATGGACTGTAGTTAACAGCAATGCTGTAACATTCATGCATTTATTCCAAAGATGTACTGTGTTGCTAATGGGGGAGTATGGAATAAGTGTGCCAAATGTATGCTATGGACCATGATTATTGGTAATAGTCTGATGATATTATCTCGTAGCCTGTAACAAATGTTCCACCTTGGTGTGGTATGTTAATAGAGGGGTGTTGTATGGGAATTCTGCACATGTGCATGATTGTTTTGTAGTTCACAAATTTTGTAATAAAAATATATTTAAAAAAATAATAATAGGGTGGATTGGGACGAGTGGAAATACACCAAATATAAGATATGGACTATAGTTAGTCATAAGATTTTGATGATATTTTTTCATAATTTGTAACAAATGTCTCACAACAATGCAAGGTGTTGGTGGTGGATTGATTTATGATGTTGTGCATGTTTGTTTTGTAAGTTCACAACTTTTACTATACACTTATTGTTTATGTATATTCATGTATAAATTATATAATAATAATAATAGGGTGGGTTTGGGGAAAAATACACCAAATGTAAGATACTTGGTTAGTAAAAATTGTTGATGTTCAGGAACTGGGTCCGTGAAAACAGTGCCACGGATGAGAAAAGGTGAGAAAGTAACAAGAGATAAGCAGGGTCAGGGGACCCTCCATCCAAAAGGAGGAGAGTGCCACTGCATAAAACATCCTGGCTTTTATTTAGCTTTAGAACAAAGAAAATACGTGCACACAAGTGCAAGGGTAATAGACACGTGACGGTTTACACGTTAGTAAAGTCAGCAAGTTTTCAGTTCTTTTTACATTTCTGCATGTAACAGACCTTGTTAATCATTATCTGACATATACTAAATACACTCCTAGAAGCACAGAATGCTTCTCCACTAGGCTCCTGCCAGATCTTATCTTAGTGTCTTGAGACTAGAGACGCCTGACCCATACATACCAAGGTGGCCTGCTTTCTGTCAGTAGTCATGGCCTTTAATTGAACTCCTTCAGAAATATTTTCAGGATGCTCTTTCATCATTAGACAAAAATGTTTCACAACAATGCAAGGTATTGGTGGTAGGTGAGGTATGAGAACCCTGTATGATGTTATATAAGTTTGTTTTGTAAGTTCACAACTATTACTATACACTTATTGTTTATGTATGTTTATGTATGAGTGATCTACTTTAACAAATTAAAAAAAAAAGATTCAGGAAACTCTTTGTGAAACTATGAACTTCAGAGCAGCAGATGGCCATAGTCTGTTGCCTTTATGGCTCTGACAGCCTCTTCCTTTATTTGCAACTTCTATCAGTCTTTCTTAGCATCAGGTATTAGAATAAATTATGTACATGCTAAGGTTCTAAATGTTGGTCAATTTACCGTTTCAAGACAAAATTGTGATGTAAGTAAGATTTTCCTGTAGGACTCTCTCAGAGTTCTCCAACTCTTTCTTTGGGTGCTCCTGGTATGGATTTTCTCTACTTTCTTCCCTTAATGGTTATTTCATGTCATCTCTTAAAAGTCCTATAAATCCCAAATACTCTGATAAAAGAATTCAAACTAAATTGTTTAAGATTGAAAAAGATCAAGCATGCTAACTTTCACAGATAGCTATTTTTCTTTTTGACTTTTTTTTACATTGCATTTTTGGGTTATGTTGTGTTAACCTGAAGTATAAGTAATTTGGGAATTAAAAGCACTTTAGTGGAGCTAATGGATCAACTACTTTGTGTCAGAGAGGTATCTTTTGTCCATTAATCAGATATGTGTAGCCATTTTGTGAGACTGGGCAATCCTAGGAAATTGATGTGCTGATACGATTCATTCCCAGTAAATAATGTGGGTCTTATAAGAAAAAGGTGTCTTTACAAGTAATAATAATTCTGTTGTAATAATAACATCATTCCAATAGCCTTTCAAACTCTTAGAAAACAACAAATGATATTGAAATTTTTTTGTTTTTCAAAAAATGTTCATTTCAATTTACTTTCTCCTCATTAAACTATCATAATTAACACTTGTTTCATTTATTAACTTTTCTCACTTGCTTAGTAGAGAGATATAAAAGGAAAAGTTTATAGTTACCATAAACTGCCGTGAAACTAATTAAGTCGTTTCATTTCCAAAATAAAATCCTTTCCAATTAACCCATTTATTTTAGAAATTACTGTTTGAAAATAAACCTCCAGAACAAATGGAATATATAAAAAGTGAAGAATAAAAATAATTCAACTTTTATGCACCTGAGCATATTTTAATCAGTTAAAAACTTATTGAAATTGGTAATTTGCTTACTTTTGCATAAGGAAGATTATTTTAGTGATCTGAGAAATGCATCATACTTTACAAATATGAATTGTGATATTATGTCTACATATGACAGATTATTATTGGAATTGATACTCATTTCTGGGTTTCTACCTAATAAAATGACAACACCCTTTTATAATTTAGCACAATCTGCTTAAGTAGATTCTTAAAATGGATAATGTCTTGCAAAAAAATAATCTTACCAATAAAAAGTAAATATTCACAATATAAAAAGTTATTTTGCTCTACCTCTGCCACCTTATAGACAGTATCTTTTGTAATCACTGCTTTAAATTTTCTTCCAACATTTTTCATTTTTTACAAGTAAACTCTCATTTTTAAAATAAAGTATGTGAGTTTGCATGTGAATTTATATTAAGGAAACTCAGAAATATATCTTCAAATGAGCTACTTTTAAAGAGAACTTTTATAGTTCTGTCTGTGTCACTAAGGCCACACTTATTTAAACTCACTGTTAGAGTGTACCAGAAGGAGAGATTATATGCAAATTGGAACTGAAATACATAAACATAATAACTCTCTCTGTCAAGGGAAATGTATTTTCCAACACACTTTTATTTCTTTTAACTTATTTGGAAATAATTTCAAATTTAAATAAGAGTTTGGAAAATTAAGAAATACTCATATTCTCTTTACTCAGATTTACTACTGTTAATATTTTTCTTAGTTTTCCAGGACTGCTGTAACAAAGTACTATAATCTAGATGACTTAAAACAGCAGAAATGTATTGTCTCACAGTTCTGGAAGCTGAAAGTCTGGAATCGATGTGTTAACCAGACAATGCTCCATCTGAACTTTGTAGGGGATAATTTTCTCTTGCCTCTTCTAGTTTCTGGAGTTATTCATCAATCCTTGGCCTTCCTTAGCTTGTAGATGCATTATTGCCTCCATCTCCACTTGGCCTTCATTTTTATCTCCATCTTCACATGGTATTCTCCCCTGTGTCCTTTTCTATATTTCCTCTCCCCTTTTTATAAGGACACCCATCATATTCATTAGGTCTACTCTAATCCAGTTTGGTCCATCTTAACTAATAATATCTTCAAAAATCCCATTTCCAAATAAGCTCACATTCAAAGGACTGAGGGTTATGACTTAAATATGCTCTTTTTGGGTACACAATTAATCTATAATAACACTGTATGCCATTTGCTTTATTATGTGTCTTTCTTTATAAATAAGAGTTTTTTTCCAAACCATTTGAGAATGTGTTGCATATATTATGGTCCTTTAGCCATAAACGCATAAATGTGTATTTCTTAGAACAAGGATATTTCTTTTATAACTATAACATAGTTATAAATATTAGTAAATTTAACATTGCTAAATACATTTACCTAATCTACTATGAATGCTCCAATTTTGTCAATTGATATAATCATGCCCTTCATATGACCAAACTGATCATTTAACAACTGATCCTTTATGATGATCAAAAATTGCATTTAGTTTCCTAGCTAGCAAACCAAATACCATGCCATGAGTTGGCTTAAACAATGGCAATTTATTAGCTCACAATTTTGAAGCTGAGAGAAATAAATAATCAAGGTTTCATCATGGTGATGCTTTCTTCCTGAAGACTGGTGTTCTGGAGTTGGCTGCTGGAAATTCTTGGTCCTTGGGTTTTTTTGTCACATGGTAATGTACATGTCACCTGGATTTGCCTTTCTCTTTCAGGTTCTGTTGACTTTCAGTTTATTTCGTGGCTTTCTCCTCTACGTGTCTAAATATCTTTCTGCTTATAAATGACTCCAATAATAGGATTAAAACCCATCCTATTTAAGAACCATCCTTGCCCACACCTTAACTGAAGTAACCTGGTCAAAAGTTCCTGTTTACATGGGTTCTCATTGACAGGAATGGATTAATTTAAGAACATGTTTTTTTTGGGTACATAGCTCCAAACCATGACAGTTGCTGTGTCTCTTGGTCTCTTTTATTATGGGACATTTCCACAGCATTTCTTTGTCTTTAATGACATTGTTATTTTTAAAGAATACATTTTCTTTGTTGTTTTTAATATAATATTCTTTTTTCATTTTTGATTGTCCAATTTTTCTTATGATGAATTTCAGTTTATGCATTCCTGGCTGAAATATTACAAATGTAAGCTGTGTCTTTTGGTGGACATCACACCTAGAAGGATATGGTGTCATCTGCCCTTTACTGGTAATGTTAACTGGTTGTCTGATTTCTCCATGAATAGGTATAAGTTATTCCTTTGTAACTAATGAAAAATCTATGGGGAGACAAATACCCTGCTCCTCATCACAGTTTCTCCCTACACTCATCATTCATCATAGTTCTTTTCTGAATGAAACTTTAAAATAATGGATGTGAAATTATTTTTTCAAATTGCCTTTCTTATTTCATAAGGAAAAAGTTAGCACTCAGCATTCTCATATAATTAGGAGTTTTCTCCTCTCCTCGATCTGTAACTTTCATCTGTATCTATCTTCTATCTTTCTATCATCTATCTATCTATCTATCATCTATCTATCTATCTATCTATCTATCTATCTATCTATCTATCTATCTATCTATCATCTATCTATCTAATCTATCTACCTATCTATCATTCATCTATCTGCCTATCTCTCTATCATCTATCTATCATCATCGGTATGGCTTCATGGAATTCTCTTTTTCAACTATTTATAATTCATTACTCTACTTAATGATTTTGGTGTTCAATCTGGTTTCCCAGATTTGGCCATTATCAGTCTCTTTAAACTGGTTTCAGGGTCTGTGTGACATGTTCCCATTATTTTTGAGCATTTCTTTAAATCGACGATAACAAAATTCTCAGGCTCCTCTTGTTTTTTACCCTGCCCAGATCTGAAATCAGCCATTTCTTTAATGAACCCTGGTTCCTTTTCATGAAAATAATATTGGAGACCAAGATCTGAGTGCTAGGTTTGCTCATTACTACGGCAGGAATTTGCCAATTCTTTGGACAGTACAAGGGAACAAATGCACTTAAATTAACATAAACCTATGTGTATATGTATACATACACAAACATGTGCACATTGTTCAAATGAACACATGTCAAATATCTGCTTTATTAAACTAATGAGGGAAAAACCGATATGTAACAACTGGTTCAAATGAGAATTCAATGAGAAGAGATGGGGAACAGAAATAATTTTTTTTTTTTTTTTACCGGGAGGTCCCGGGGATCGAACCCGGGTCCCTCCATATGGGAGACGGACGCCCAACCAGTTGAGCCACATCCGACCCCAGAAATAAATAATTTTGAAACCAAATTATAAATAAATGCAAAATAGGAGCCAATTGCATTCTCCTGGATACAATTAATTCACATGCATATGGACAAGAATCATTCAAGTTACTGGTTTTCAACAACGTAGAGAGTTTTAAAATGCTCAAAGATAATTAGAGGTGGAAATATTCTAGGTGGGTGGATTAGATAGGACACTACTAATGTATTTTTGTCCATTTCAAAATCTTTCATGGTATGCATATATGCACAGACAAATACAAAAATGCATTAATGCACATGCTTTTTGCTAAATCTCATAGTGCATTATTTATCTATCTTTCTACATATGTATATAAAGGCATATGTACATGTATACACATATATATGTAGCAATTTATAGTACTTGAAAATAAGCAGCATATTGATATAAATGCTATAATATTACATCATATTTTAATACCCCAGTTATATAGAAACAATACAGGGAATCATTGATGAATTAAGACTTTAGTAGTTACCAAGTCCAGGTTATCTAACTTTTTTGTTCTGGGAAATTATTTACTTAATTTAAGATTCATTGGCAACACAGAATTTTACCAAGAGACTTTATATCAATAACTTCTAAATCAGTTTTTTTCAAGAGAGAATTGTGCTACTTATGATTATTTTGTTTTTGCTCCAGTTACAGTTAGTCTTGCTTTGTTATTTCTCTTCTTTGTGTAGTTTACACAAGGCACAAGTTCCAAAAGCAAATAATGCTAATTATTAGAGCTGGTTTCTATACAGTAATTGGTGCTACTCCTGTTTTGAAGAACTCAGATTATTATATATAAGTTATTATAAAGCTTCAATCTATTTAACTGGCAAGCAAAAATGTGGCATAGCCTTAAGGGAAATTTTTTTATCAAAAATCTGTGTTTCCCTAGATTCTACCTGTGCACAAATGTTTCAGCAGAGAAGAACTGAATATGTTACTGAGGTTTTGTGTGTATTGTAAAAGTACATGAATAAAAATTCAAATAAATCAGAGAAAGTAAAACTTCAGGGGCAGGCATAAGATGAGGCTCAAATAGGAACAGAAAATTTGGAAACACTTCAACAGAATCAGAAAATGAAATTTATAATGCACAAACACTCAAATATCTGTCTTTGTTATTGTGGTAAAATGGGAGACTGGAACGAAATCTGGCTTCCTGCCAAAAAAGCTTCCTAATGCTACTGAAGTTATTACTTTTCATCCATGAAAGAAAGTAAAGCAAACATGATTTGCAGCCTTGGGAAGATACTATCAATGCACAGAAGTTTCTACATGTGTTAAAATAAACTTTGTAGGATGATAATACAAAAATGTACCAACTCAAAGATTTAAGCTTTTACAAGAGTTTTGGATTCCATGGACAAAGAAAGCATGATTAAATTAATGCTTTGCTGAAAAGGGATTGCTACTTTAATTTGAATCCATTTCATCCAGAAATATAAATTTCAGTTATTAGATTTCTTTATCTTTTTCTGTAAACACTCTGATTCATTTGGGGCCAAGACTTCTTTTTATTTTCTTTTATTCTTTCTTGTTCTTTTTATGTCTATCTAATTCTGAAAGAAATAGCAAATACAGTATCTTTGCTTTAATAAAACAAAGCAAGCAAAGAAACAAAAAGAAATCTATAAGCATTCTGAAAAGTCAACCCAGCTTTAAGTTTGGTTAAGTGAACTCTTAGAAATGACCTAAATGAAAAAAAAAATCAAAACCAAAACTGACTACTTTCATGCCATAAGATACTTTCATTATATTGAATTAAAAAGGAAAGCCTGTGAAACACATTCAAAAACGTTGTTAGGTGTTTGTGTAGTAAGATATCATTGCAATATGCTTAATTCTTTGGGACACTAATTCCCATATCAAAATTTAATACAACCCCAGATCTTACTTATTGCTTTTTTTTAACGTCCCATCTCCCAAGACTGTTTATTCCCTTACCCCACAAGTGTATTAAAACAGTGTTTTCAAACAGTATATTATTATTGCCCTTTCGTTTCTCAAAGTCCTGATTCATCCCCTGGTGAACTTTAGACATTAAAGAGAAGGTACCTACATAATTTTTTTTAAAACAAAATATGTTTTAATGGCCCAAATTTTATAAATTTTTATTTTTCTCCTCATATTTTTCAAATAATCTGGCTATGGCCTCTCTATATCCCTCCATAAAATGGATATAATAATTTCCTCATTTATCAGAGGTCCACATGAAGGTATATAAATTATCTAGCACAGTGCCAAGCACAAAGCAAATATTCTGTGAAAAGTGTATATGATTAGTTTTAATATCAGGTTTTGGAGAATTATTTGAGATTCATTTCTTTAACCAAAGAGTACAACAGCATTGGGTACTATAAGAAAATAAGCTAATCTACATAATAATGAAATATCAAACCTTAATCTTTAAGCCAATTTTTAAAAAATTATTTTAAATTAGAATATTTCTAAAATGTACCATATACTTTCCGTTCCTTTCTATGACAAGCAGGATATATAATAAAATTAATTTGTTGCTTAGGTCCTTCATGAGGAGTAGAAAATCATGGATATCTCTTAGGAGCTATTTATAGTGAACTAAACACTTTGAAAAGATGATCTCATTTGACCATCCAAAAAACATACAAGGAAGTTATTGATAATACATTTATAAGCAATGTAATGAAGGTTAGAAAACAGGTTGCTCAATGTTAGAGACATAATACATGGCAGGATCAGGGACATAATAAATGACGGAGCTAGAATTCAAATCCAAATTCATCTAATTTGTTCAAATTTGATATAACTTGTAAATATTTTACTATGTTTGTGACATGTTTTCACAAAGTGCTTTCATGTATATGATACTTTTGAGGCCAGGCAAATAGAATTATATGCAATTCATTTGCATAATTGGGAAATTGTAGTTAAAGAGGTTACATGTCTTTCCAAGTTTATATAGCCACTGGTGCGTGTACTGATACTTTACCCCCAAATAATATATTGCCTAAATAAAAGCAGATTATGTGAGGAGATGTGCATCCAATTTTCATTTAGGTGACTGAGAAACAGTGCATTACTTAAGTAAACAGATTTGTATTTGATGCCTACTCTTGCTGTAAAAACCAATTGTAAATTTGGTATGGGGATTTGAAGCTGTCTGTACATCAAAAAACATGTTCTTACATTCAATCCATTTCTTTGGTTTGAATCCATTGTACATAAGACCTTTTGATGACGTTATTTCAGTTAAGTTGTGGCCCAGCCCAATCAAGATTGATCTTAAAACTGTTACTGGAGTCCTTTATAAGTGGAATGAAATTCAGACATAGAGAGAGAAAGCCACAGAGGAAGCAGATGGAACTGAAATCAATGGAACCCTGAACCCGGAAGAGACAAGGGAGACCGGGAGACACTGCCATGTACCTTTCCATGTGACAAACTAAAGACCAAAGATCGCTGGCAGCCAGCCCCAGAATGTCCATGTTTGGGAAGAAAGCATTGCCTTGATGACACTTGATTTTAATTTTCTATAAGCCTCAAACTGTAAGCTAAAAAATTCCCCTTGTTTAAAACAACCCATTGTATGGCATTTGCTTGAGTAGCCTAGGAAACTAATACACTTGGACTGTCCTAATACATGAATAATGTTTGGATCAGGAATTGTTTTGTTCCAATGTACTAATGTATTGGGAGTGATAGTTACTGCTGTTTTTATAATTTTCAGTGGGACACAGACAAGGAGGACAAATTCACACTAGTGTGCACACTATAATAAAGTGTTTGTACTCATGTCATCAAAGGATATTTGTAGATTATGAAGATATTTATCGTATTCTTTAAAGATTTATTTATTTGCTTACTTTATCCATTTTCACCCCCTACCCCCCATTTGCTGTTTTGTGTTCATTCGCTGGGCAATTCTCTGTGTCGGTTTCCTGCCCTCTCTTCTCATCCTTCTCCTCCAGTCTTCGCCAGGATTCGATCCTGGGGACTTTCCGATGTGAGAGAAAGGCATCCTGGCACCTGCGCCACCTCAGTTCCTGGTTTGTTGGGTTTTTTTGGCTGCATCTTATCTTGGCTCTCCCCTGTGTCTCTCTCCTGTTATGTCATCATCTTCCTGCGTGGCTCGGTAGGGCCTGGTGGCATGCCCATGCACAAGGTCTGGCAGCATGCGTGCCTTCTATATATTTTTTTATTTTTCCGGGAGATCCTGGGGATCGAACCCAAGTCCCTCTATATGGCAGATGGACACCCAGCCATTTGAGCTACATCTGCCCCCAAGATATTTATCTTTAAAGAACATGGAAGCATGATTTCTTCTTTCAAGTATTTAAATATCTGAAACCTGAAAAGGAATTGGAATTTGTGTTCCACATAGCTACAGGAATGCCTGGCAGAGCTATTCAGCAATGTAATGAGTTGTTTATATGAATGGGAGGGTTTCATCCCTAAAATGTTCTTCTCTTTTAAATAAAATATGTAGAAGATTATATAAAATTTAATACTGTGTAAAATGTATGCCTTGATGACAAGTATCCTATTTTTTTTGCCAGAAGATCAAGTATGTTCTCATTACTCTCAAGTCTCAATTCCCTGTAGAAAAGGGAGGTAGGTACAGTGCATTAATGAAATGTAAAGCCTATCTCCAAATCTCATTTGAACAATTAAATTCCAAACTTCCCTCCCCTTATCAAAACCTTCCTGGAGTTGTTAACAAGCAGGCCTACTAAATTGATTTGCATTTCACAGCATCTGCATTTATCTCGTTTATGCAGGGATGTGGGGAAAAAATAAGCAACAGGAAAGAAACAGACACACAATTTCATAGATGATATTTTTAAGGGATCATTTTTTTTCTGAATATTGATTTTCCATAGTATAGAGTCTATATTTCCTTTCTCTCTCTGCTAATGTTTGCAAAGATCCATTGAAATTATTTTGCCTGTTTTCTTCTTTGAAAACAACTGTCATTCTCTTTAGTCTTTTCCTCCTCTGAAAACTCTTCTAGCTTCCCATCCCAATATCTCTAGCAGGTGACCCCACATAGAATTTCACTTAAAAACTGCCAAATCTTTCATAAAGAAACACTGTCAATTTCCACACTCTCAAACTTAATCTTCACTTATATCTATCTTTGTCTTCTCTCTTAACATGATCTCTCTTGTTTAAGTTGAATCATATTCTATGCCACTCATAAAAGGACCAGTAAGTAGCATTGGCATCACCTGGAGTTTGTGAGGAATTCAGAACCTCAAATCCTCTTCCAGAACTTGTTTTAACAAGATTTCAAAATGATTCCATTCCACATAAAAGAATAAGAAGTAATGCTCTATGCCAATCTTCAGGTTTTTCAAGTTCTGGAAATCTTCAATTTCCACCTATACACTGGTTTGTTTGTCTATTAGTTCATTTATTCATTCTTTCATCAAAAGTATTTATTGAAAGGCTATTGCATGCCATCCACTATTAAATTGTTAAAAAGATAAATAAGGACAACAACAAACAAATGAGTAATTAAAAAAAAAGAATTTCAGAGCTATGTTGAACATATATTTCTTCCCTGTCTGTGGCGTGTCTTTTCATTCTTTCAATAGTATCTTTTGCAGAGAAGAAACTTTCAATTTTGATCAAGTCTAATTCATAAATTTGCTTTTTCATGGATCTTACTGTAGTGTTACGTCTAAGAAATCTTTGCCTAATCCAAGGTAAAAAAAGGTTGTCTTTTTTTCAGAAATGTTATGGTTTATATAAGATCTATGAAAAATTTTGAATTAATTTTTGTATATTGTGTGAGCTCTAGATGCAGGTTTGTTTTCCATTTTGTATGTGGATATCCAATTGTTCCAACACCATTTTCTGAAAAGACTAGCTTGATTCCACTGAATTATTTTTTCACCTTCATCAAAAATCAGTTGAACAGGGAAGCGGATGTGGCTCAAGAGATTGAGCTCCTGCCTACCACATGGGAGGTCCATGATTTGGTTCCCGGTGCCTCCTAAAGACAACAGCAAGTTGGTGTGACGGGCAGGCATGGCAAGCTGATGCAACAAGATGACATAGCAAGAGACACAATAAGAAAAAAACATGAGTGTAGCAGTTTGGCAGTTTGATATAGTTATGAATTCCAAAAATAGATATTGAATTATGCTTGTAAACTTATCTGATCATCTGAGAATGATTAAGTTATGATTAGGGATTCAATTGGTCCATGTCCGTCAGTAGGGTGTTGAGCCCCGCCCCTTGGTGGATGGGGTCTCAAAGATAAAAGACATGGCAAAGGACAGAGTTGGAGTTTTGATGCTGGAGTTCTGAATCTGAGTTTTAATGCTGCAGCCCAGGGAAGTAAGCACAGAGGAGCTTGGTCATGAGGAAGGAGATAAGGCCCCGGGAAAAGAGACGAGCCATTCACCTGACAGTTCACAGCTGGGCTTGTGGAGAGAAGCAAAGCCTATAGAGCCTCATACTCTACAGCTGACCTTGTGGAGCTAGGAGAGGAGCTGAATCCAGAAACAAACAAGCCCTGAGAAGAAAGGAACCCAGGAAGCCTGAACCCTCACAGATATCGGCAGCCATCCTGTTCCAGCACATGGCAATAGACTTTGGTGAGGGAAGTAACTTATTCTTTATGGCCTGGTAACTGTGAGCTTCTACTCCAAATAAATACCCTTTATAAAAACCAACCAATTTCTGGTATTTTGCATCAGCACCCCTTTGGCTGACTAATACAGTAGAGACACAACATAGCAGGGAACAGAGGTTCCAGGTGCCTCCTAAAGAAGATGAGCAAGACAGCAAGTTGACATGACAGGCAGGCATGGCAAGCTGATGCAACAAGATGATGCAACCAGAGACACAAGAAGAAAAATATAATAATGAGTGACACAATAAAAGCAGGGAATGGAGGTGGCTCAAGCAATTAGGCACCTCCCACTCACATTGTAGGTCCTGGGTTCAGTTCCCAGTGCCTCCTAAAGAAACAAGGAAGATGAACAGACACGAGTGCAAACAACGAGGGGGTGGGGGAAGAAATAAATTTTTAAAAAATCAGTTGAACATATATATATATGTCTATTTATGGGCTCTCGATTCTATTCCTTTTAATCTTCTTTACTATTTTTATGTCAATACCTGACTGTTTTGATTAATGAAGCTTTATAATAAGTCTAAAGTCAGATAGTGTTAGCCTTCCAATTTTGTTCCTTTTCAAAGTTGTGTGGGCTATTTCAGGACCTTTGTATTTCCATATAAGTTTTAGAATCAGCATGCCCAATTCTTCAATAAAGCCTGCAGGGATTTGGATTGATATTGTGTTGAAGCTATAGATCAACTTAGAGAAAAAGAATATGTTAACAATATTGAGTTTTCTTACCTATTAAACAAGGTATTGTTCTCTATTTTAGGACTTATTTAATTTCTCATAGCAATGATTTGCAGCTTTCAGTGTTAGTTAGGCCTTGCACAACTTTTGTCAGATTTATCCCTAAGTATTCAATATATTTTTATGTTCTTTTAAATAGTATTGTATTTTTAATTTCAATTTCTGGTTTTCATTACTAGTATATAGAAATGTACTTTCATTTTGTTTATTGATCTTATATCCTGAAAATTGCTAAATGCACGTATTACTTTTACAGTATTTTTTGAAGGTTCTATCAGATTTTCTGCATAGACAATCATGCCCTCTGTAAATAAAGACACATTTCCTTCTCCTTTACAATCTGGATACCTTTAACGTCTTTTATTTTTGTCTGATTACACTGACTAGAACTTCCTGTTCAATTTTTTTTTTACTGTTTATGGTTTTATTTCACACAAATAAAACTTGAAAATAAGCTGTCTATTCATTTTCCTCACTAAGTAGCCAGGCATTGGGATTGGTACTCCAATGGCCAGCTGGGCTGCCCTTTCCATGATGGCTTTGCGGTTCTTGGAAGAGAATGTGAGCAATCTCAGCACAGCAGGATCTGTTGCACATCAGCAGCACTTCCAGCTGCTTGACATTGTGGACCAGGAACTTGCGGAAGCCGCTGGGCAGCATGTGCTTCATTTTCTTATTGCTCCCATAACCAATGCCAGGCCTCAAGATCTGGCCCTTGAATCTTTTCCGCACCCTGTTGTCAATGCCTCTGGGTTTCCGCCAGTTACACTTAATTTTGACATATCTGTCTGACTCTTGCCAGATGAACTTCTTGGTTCTCTTTTTGACGATCTTGGACTTCACGACGGGTCTGAACGCAGCCATGATGCCTTCAAGAAAGAGGCAGAACCATGTCTAAGAAGAGTCCTGGAAGAAGGCTTTCCTGTCCAGGGCTTGAACACTGTCACAAAGTATCTTCCAATAGCCAACTACTGAGCAAACTGGGAATGGAACGCGCATCTCTGCCAGGCTTGCTTTCCCTCCCGTCTCCGAAGGTGGTAGAACACTAGCCATTCTCCAGATGCGATCCTGGGAGGTCCCTGTTCAATGCTGAATGAATCAAAATATGAAGAACTCTCAAAACTTAATAATGAGCAAACAATCACTACAATTCAATTGATCAAAAGGTTTGAACAGACCTTTAACCAAAGGTGATATACAGATGACATACATGCACATGAGAAAATGTTCCAGTCATCCAGGTAATACAAATTAATACCACAGTGAGATATCATTATACAACTATTAGAATGCCTAAAATTAAAATAAAGTGTTGGAAAGTATACGGAAGAACTTGCTCTCTTATACACTGCTGGTGTGAATACAAAATGGTATAACCAGTTTGAAAAATTCTGGCATTCTGTTTAAAAAGTTAAACATTTGTCGACCATGTGATTCAGACATTCCACTCATAGACACTTACCCATGGGAAAAGAAAGCATACATACATACTGAACATTTGTCCAAAATATTCAGAGCAGTTTTATTTGTAATAGTGCAAAACTGGAAACAATCCAAATGTGCATCAAAAGGGGAATGGATAAACAAACTGTGACATATCCATACTATGGAATACTACTTAGTCAAAAAAAGTATTGACCCATTGATACAGGAAAGAACACAGTTGAATCTCAAAATAATGCCAAGTGAAGGAAGCTCCAGATAACAGAGAGTGCATACTGTTTGATTCTATGAATATAAAATTTACTATAGTGAAAGAAAACAGACCAATTGCCTGTTGATAAGAAGGGCAGGAGGATGGATTCCACAGTGACAGGAAGGAACATTTAGAGATGATGGATAAGTTCATTATCTTGATTGTGGCGATGGTTTTATGAATATATTTGTGTCAAAACTTAAATTGCACACTTTAAATAAATGTAGCTTTGATAAATAAGATAATATTATGAATCAATAATATAATACAGGAAAATAGGTTTTGGAAAGCAGGAGGAAGTTGGGTCAAGGAAGTTCTCTTTCTCCATGTGAGGGACTAAACTTTGCAATGAAGTTTGAAGAGTGAATTGGTACTGATAGCTCATTAGAGTTCAGTTTGTTCTCCTAAACCCATTATCTATTGGATATTTCCTTTGGGTCATACCACAAGAATCTCCAAATTGCTTTGTTCATATCTCAACTGGTCAACATCCCCATAAAGTTCTCTGGTTTCTCTATATTATTTTAATTACAAATATGCCTATCTGCACATGCCATCATATTATCATAATGCAGATAGGTCAGGAAACAAAAGTTAATTAAGGAGGGGATAGAGAAAAGACCTCTTAAGTTATCCTGGAATTTCCTCACCCTTTTCTCGCCACTTAAATCAATCAGTACTTTTTGTTGATTCTTAGAATAGAATCAACAACAGCCTATAATAATATTCTTTAAATCTATACGCTATTCTCCATGCCATTTTCTACTCCTTTAGTTCAGAATACTTTTCCTTCCTATGTTATAGAATCAGCTTCCTCTCTGATGTCACTGCTGCTTTTTACTCATCCATTTAGGTTAATGCCTCGAAGAAAAAGTAATCTTTTCTCAACTGCAAATTAAATTATACCAAAAGCCAAGAACAGTGCCTAGTATCATGGCAGACATTCAAATATTTGTTGAATGAAAAAATGAGTGAGTGCCATGTTATTAAAATTCTTCAGTAGCTCAGCCTTGCACTCAGGTTAAGTTCAATTCCTAAGCATAGACTAACAGATTTTCCTAATTTCTCATACCACCCCATTTAAAGCTTCACACCCCAGTTATATTTTTTTTAATTTTAATATTTTATTCAAAGGTATTATGATTTCAAAAACAGAGTTATTAAGTTTACATTCTTTTTTCATACTTCTTCAAAATCTATTGTGTATTTTATATTAAGAGCATATCTCAATTTTAGACTAGCCATATTTCAAGGGCTCAAGCCACGTTATCCAAACTGTCTGGAAAGACACTAACCTACTCCCTTCCACTGTCTGATACATCTACTTGAAGACAGAGTGTGATTGTCTGCCACCCTCCAAACTCTATGTCTATCCTTATAGAGTTAGGTCAAGATATACAATTAGCAGAATTTATTATATAAAGCTGAGGCCAGTACTCCTATGCCTGGTACTAGGAAAATGACAACAAAGATGGCTGAAATTGGGAGTTAATTCAACCATTCATCTATCTGCAGTTAAAACAATTAACAGTAAGTGGACAATCAATCTTATTTTTCTTCATAACAATTTCTAATTATTGTCTGTATTTTCTTTTTTATATATACAATATGTATATGTATCTGTGTCTCCTATGACAATCCATAAGGGAAGGAAGTACATCTACCTTGTTTCTAATTGTATGCAGAGTAAATGATGAAATATTTGTTAAACTACTTGTCATTTCATAATTAGTGTTTCCAACTAGTCCAGATACAATACACATTTTCTCACTGAAAACTGAACAGCTGTTTTCTTGTCAAGAATTTCTGATAGCCTAATCCGATCATTAAAAAGTAATCTTGAAATTTCCCACCAGTTTGAATTACATTTACTCTGTCTTCATCAGACTCTCTTCCTCCAACATACAACTCAAGCAGACTAATTAAGGCTCCTTTGCGAGGCAATGCTAAGTTGAACAACAAAAAATGTAATACTGTTGTAGCTGTAATAAAGGAAAACCTACAACAGGTAAATGTCCTGTTCTAAAAAGTGAAATAAAAGGATATACAATATCACGACTTATTACCACCCCCGCCAAAAAAACCAAACCCATTCTTTAATGCTAGAAATACATTATAATTATAATTCCATTTTGCTAAGCTTGAGATTATAGAAGTCATTTCATTTAGTATAAGACCTGGAAGAATTCAGGAGTCAAGAACAAAAGTGTCTCTTAACTTTTCATTCTTCTATAGTAGAATGACTATAATTCTATGGTTACATTATTATATTCTATAATAATATTATAATAAAATTGGTATTACCTGAAGTAATTTATACTTAATTTTGTAATTTTAGCACACAAAACTCCTAAATAAGTGCATCTGGTTTTAGAAACTACTAGAATGCACATGCATTTCCTATCATTTAAAATATTTATATATCTATTGTGTACAAATCAAACTTTCAAAAACTGAATCATGTTTAAAATGTACTAAAGAAACTTGCTCTTCTGTTTTTTGGTAAGTGTTCCAAAATTGGGGTAAATTCAGCATCCTCCTTGTGTTTTCTTTTCCTTTTTTTCTCTTTATGGTCATTCTGATAACCACTGGAGTCACCACCTTGGAAAACAGGGTCTTGGTCCTAATAGTCTTGGTGCTTTTTCTTCTTTTTCTTCTTCTTTGGCTCTTCCTCCCAGAGGCCCATCCACATTATTATTCATCTGTAGGTCTGTCTCTACCTTTGTAGTGACATCTGCAAAATCTTCTAGCTCTGTGGTACCATCTTCCACTTCATATAGGTCATTTAGGTCTTTTTTCTTTTTCTTTTTTTTTTTTCCTTTGGCCGTTTTTCAACAGCGTCTTCGGTGCTGGTTTCCATTATTTTTTTAAAAAATTTAGAGTCCTTGGGCTGTAAACTAGTGATATTTAATTTTCCCCGAATACAGAATATTCCAGCAGCATCTGAGTCTAAAGGAACTACTTCAAATTCTAGTTCATCACCCATGTTTAACTCTAGGGTCTGCCACTGCTCAGCCAGCATCTGCTCAGGTTTAGGGGCGGGTGTATTGAAACACCCCTGTACCAAACAGCCAACGTGGCTGGAAGACAGTTTATTAAGGTACCCTCTTGGATTAACGCAGAAGGCAGGCATCAAGCTGTTCTCGGATGCTGGCGCATGTCCTGTTTTCGCATCGGGGTGACAACTCGGTGTGCCTCCGGTGAGGCCCGGCCAGCAAGCAGGAGTAGCGGCTCCTCACCAGCGTGCAAGCAGTTATAGGTCAGCAACTCTAAGCTGGTCCCACCAGAGGCCCCTCAGAGGCTGCCTTTGGCTGTGGCACCTCTGAGGGGCCCCTGAGCAACTTGCAGCCATGCGGATAGTCAGGCTTCCTCCCCAGTTATCTTTTAATTAAATGCAGTCCTTTGATTGTACCCCACTTTCCTTTGCCTGTGGAACTTGCACTTGTTACTCCAACTGCCTGCATTGTCCTTCCTCTCAAGAGTTTTTGAATGTTTTTGCTCTACATGTGCTTCAGAATTCAGGGAAATTTCTCTGCCTTTACCCACCCCTCACGTTTTTAGATCCCCTTTCTTTTGATCCCAGGGCATCTTGAAAATGAAGAACCTTAATCTGTTGATTCACAAATCCCTGCTTTCACATGATGCTTGAATGCAAAGGCTTTGCCTTGTTTATTGTTCCTTCAGTATTTCATGGCCTCTGAACTGTAGTGGGTATTCACCAAAAATTACTTTGAATAAGTATATGGAATGATTTTATCCATTGTGTAATCACTAGAGTGAAACTGGCAGTAGAGAACAAGTCTGGGTTTGAAAAATATATATTTATTTATTTGTACTCACCCGTGGAATCAGATTCCCTCACTGGAAGGGAGCATCTAGCCCAATGGCCTAATTGTGTAGACAAGGAAACTAAGGCTCAGAAAAGTAAAACAAGCTAGACTTTGAACTTGTTCTGTTTTGTGAAGTTGTTCATTATACTAAATTAAGTGTTATTTATTTATTTGATCATTCCTTCATTCGTTTAGTCAGATACTCAATCAGTACAGTGCATACTCCAAGAATTATTTAATAATTTCCCACAGCACGATTGAGAGGATAGACTCAGGACCCAAAGTGCCTGAGTTTGATCCTGGTTCTACCACTTAATACTGTGTGATCTTGAACAAATTGTTTAACCTCTCAAGTTCCTCAAATTTATTATGGGCCTAATCATAATATCTATGTCATACGTTTGTAGAGGGCATTAAATACATTTAATAAAAGTCAAGCACCCAGAGTGCTGGTCTCTAAGTAAGTTTAAAATCCTGCTGTTAACTTATTCAGTACTTGGGGGCAGCCATTGCCTTTCATGACTCTCATACTATTTCCCATTGCTTCCATTTATTTTCTCTCCAGATAAAAACATTCAGGCACCTAGATGGCTCACAAAATATGTGTACAAGACCTAAAGGGAGGCATTTTCACCTGAATGAACAGAAGCTCTCTGTATGTATGAGGTATAGAATGATATAATCAAATGGGAAAGGATGTTAGTAGAAAAATCTTTTTTACCATGTAAACCTGTGAATATAGTAAATGATGCCTTCACAGCTGAAAATCAGCAGGTATTATCATCACCTACAAAGTGGGCTAAGGAAATGTTTTTCTTATTATGTGGGCAAGCAGTTTAAAAAGGCCTAATGATGCTAATTATAATAAGTAGCTGGTAAATATTTCATCAAAATCACTGGCCCACAGTCTTAGCAGGTGCTCATTAAGTATGGTTGATTTTACTCTTAATAAACACTTACCCCCTTGTGAGGTCTACATATGTAGTAAGGAAAAGCATAGCATTATACATTTTGCTGGAAAGACTAATGAGGCTGTGAAAAATAACTTGGAATTTGTAGTAAAATGTTTTAATTTCTCAGACATTTATGTATTTATACTTTTAAACCACAAAGTGATTTTAAGAGAATGCCATTTTTATATAAGGTATTTAAAAAGCTCTGACATTCCATAATTTTAAAAAGTACATTAAATGAATATTTGATTAGACAAGGGACATGCTGGAAGCAAGGTAAAACACAGCTATTATTTTACCTTATTTATTTAGGATTCACATCACAACTTATTCCATAAAAGAATTTAGAGGGCTCAGTTAAAATTAATTATGCATAGTGTAGATAAAAATAAAGTGTTTATCTTTTAAATAAGTAACATAATAATATGGATAAAAAGCCACATTCTCATCCTTGTCCCCTATGAACAATTTTATTTTTCTCTTTAACCAGGGAAATATGACCACATGTAATATTAAATTACTTTCATTGATTACACAAAAGTTAACATAAGATATGCACTGGTTTTCATTCCTATTTCCTTTTCTGTTTATTTTATTTATTTACTTTATTTTATATTATATTTTATATTTTATCTTATTTATTTTATTTTATATTTTATTTTTTTATTTTTGAGGTATGAAGGGCCAGGGATTGAACCTGGGACCTTGTATGTGGGAAACCGGTGCTCAACCAATGAGCCACATCAGCTTCCCTGAGTTGGCTTTCTCATTCATTTTACTTGTTGTTTGTATCTGTTTTTTCAGGAGGCACCAGGAATCTGAACCTGGGACCTCATTTGTGGGAGGCAGGCACTCAACCATTTGAGCCACATACGCTTCCATTTGTTTTAAATTTAACAGGATAATCCACATAAAATTGCCCATCTGTTGATTCACCAATCTGGTGAATTTGGCCACTAATATGGCCAACCTAATATCTTGAGAGATCTATCCATTTCAGTACATAGAGAATTCCTTATTTTTCTTTATTTTTTCCAGCAGTTGTTGAGGATTCCATTGTTTGGATATTTAATAGTTTATTAAATCAGTTCTGTGTTAATAAGAATTTTATTATTACCAACTTTTTTAGAATTAAAAGAAAAGGTTGATTTAATAAACACATGCATTTTAATCATCTGCATTGATATCTGAAAGATAAATCTCCAAAGTGGGTTTATTGAGTCAATGGCAATATGCATTTGTAATTTTGATAGCAACAGTAAGAGGTAAGGTTAGTTAAGTTCCTCTATCAGATATCAACTGAAGAATTAAAACTAAAAGTGCAGCATAGTCTTAGCATCATCCCTCTGGCTAGCACTTCCAACTCTGTTGTGCCAGCACCTTCTGAATGGAACTAGGTGTCTTATAGGTGCTCTTTATTTGCTCTCTTATATTGTGAGAGCTTTTCTTTGAAAGGTATCCAGAATTTCTGATAATTTCTTTTCTAGTCATATGTGGGGACCAGTCCCCACTAAGTCCTCAGCATGTAGCTGCCTGTATGACCTTGACATAAGTTAAAGGTTAACAACCCTTCCCAGAAGGGAGAAAATACACAGATATTATCCTAAACTATAATCTTCACATCCCAGAATGGTAAACTACCTTCCTAGGAACATAGTGAAAACATCACCACACTCCATGTGTATGCTTCACATGACCCTAGCAGAAACGCGGTTCTCATACCCTATGGAATGTCCTTGTCCTAAAACCTCTTCTATATTACCACCCATTTCTCATCTCTTGGTGGAGCACTATCTTCATTCTCTGAACCCCCACCATCAGAGAGTCTCTTCTGTCTGTAAGTCCCAATAAAGCTTATGCTTGACTAAATTCCATGTGTATTCTTTGGTCTGGCAGTTGGACCAACTCATGCCCTTCAGGAGTTGGGTTGGAACTATTGGCAAGCCACAAGCTAGGAGACCACTGGCAGTGACAGGCATGAGCTCAGGGAAAGGAGAATCCGTGGGGGAAATCCCGGGTTGGCTTATAACGTCCATGTGGGGAGGGGTGGCTGCCCTCTAGGACAAGTGGGGACTGCTGAGAGAATATGGGCATGCCCTAAAAACTCCAGCAGGTATGCTGGCTGTACTACAGCAGATAGCAGAGCAGCTGCACTTACATAAGGAAAAAGACCACCAGATGGTGGTGGCTATAGCCTGGCCCCTGTTAGGAGACTTGCAGGTGGCCACTGAGGCAGAAGAAGTGGCAAAGGCTTCTTTGCATCACTTAGAAGGAAAGTTAGTTATAAAGGGGTATGAGACTAGCATAGGCAGATACAAAAGATTCCTTAACTGATTGCCCCCCCCAAGTTGATGATCAATTTTATTGCAACACTGTGTAAACTGGAAGAGTTTAATGGAATGTTATTTTGACAATGTTTTAAGTTTTATTCACATTTTATTTAATCAGAATTTTTATCAAGATGTTAAAAAGAACTTTCAGTTTTGAGTCAATAGCTTACTCCTGAACTTTGAGTCTGTATTAGTAAGCCAAAGGGGTGGTAATGCAAAATACCAGAAATCTGTTGGTCTTTATAAAGGGTATTTATTTGGGGTAGAAGCTTACAGTTACCAGGCCATAAAGCATAAGTATCTTCCTTCACCAAAGTCCGTTGCTACGTGTTGGAGCAAAACAGCTGCCGACATTTGCCAAGGTTCAGGCTTGTTGGGTTTCTCTCTTCCCAGGACCCCGTTTCTCTCTGGGTTCAGCTCCTCTGTTTCCTCCACAAGGCCAGCTGTAGGCTATCAGGCAAATGGCTCGTCTCTGTCCCGGGGCCTTCTCTCCTTCCTCACGACCAGGCTCCTCCATCTGCTCGCCTCTCCGGGCTCCAGCATCAAAACTCCAACATCAGAACTCCAACTCAAAACTCCACCTCTTTCCTTTGCCATGTCTTTTATTTTTGAGACCCCACCCACCAAGGGGCGGGGCTCAATGCCCTACTGATGTGGCCCAGTCAATGCCCTAATCATAACCTAATCATGCCCAGATAAAGAGACCAGTTTACAATCATAATCCAATATCTATTTTTGGAATTCATAACTCTATCAAACTGCCAAACTGCTACAGAGTCTAAGTGTACTCCTGAAGAATAATCCAGAATACATAAGTGTTAAATGTCTGTCTAAACTGCTAAATTAGTGCTTAACTGCATTTATACTGCTTAAGTATTCCTAACTGGTTGCTGGTTACTAATAAAAGTGTTTCCAAGAATGAGCTTGCATATTATAGGCAACAATCATTCCAGAGGAGATCCTAAAAGCAGTAAAAATCAGAGATGTGAAACCATGGAGAGCTTTTAGCCATACCAAAGGAGTGAGAATATGAGTCAAATTAGTGAGTTTTATGTTTCTGTTGGCCTGTCAACTCTTTTGGTGTTTGTTTGTTTGTTTGTTCAGTGTATATTTTCATACCTCTGGATGATAATATTAAATTAACAAATGAAAATTCTTAAAAGAGCTCTATTCAAATTGCTAAAAAGTAAATGGTTTCTTATATAGGTAAATGAATACTCCTGAAGCCTAAATTAGAAAAGCCAAACAGGATAAAAAGTCACATAAAATCTGAATAAAGAAATTATTTAAAGGAAAGAAGCTAAAGTTTATTCTGAATTCTTCCATAATCTTTCTATAGCCTATCTACCCCCAGGGTCTTTTCCTAAACTTGACTGAATTCCAGTGACTTTAAAACCAGTTGAGGAAACTAAGAGAATGGGCTGGGTGTAGAAAGATAGGGGAGATGTGAGTTTAGCCTCTAATTCTGTCTTCCAGGCCCGGAAATTAAAATGATAGAGACAGAGGGGATATTACAGAATAAACCATGTTTTATGTAGTCTGTCCCGTAATTCCCCAATTAGATTTTAACAGCTTTTGAGATGACAGTAATAATCCAATGGCCAAATTTCAGTAAGTAGAGAAAATGTCCTTGAAAGCTATGGAAATATTTTTCTAAATTATGATAAACAAATTAAATAATTATAATATATTCCAGAATTTGGCAGTCAGAATGCTTTTAAGACTTTTCACAATTTTAGAATTTTATTAAAGAAAAAAAAAGTTTTAGTCCCCTATGTAGGAAGGGAGAAAAAAGAACATTTCTTGCATAAACTATAATGGTTTTAATTTTATTTAGCTTGGATGTAATCACCCTAGATTTATAGGATACTAATAAAATTAATTACCATTATATGTATTAAATCTTTAAGATGATGATAATTGTAAGTTTTTGGCTGATGAAATTGTTACAAACCTATTTTTAAAAAGTTGTTTTTGCCTAAATTGAAATGAATAGTTTTTTTTTTTTCTTCACAGAACAGAATGAAGTATATGAAACTTAAATGGATATAGAAAGAAGTAAAACGTTGTGGAAGTGAATTCATAGTCAATGCTGACTAAAATTTGATAAGTCTGTCTAAGGGAATGTGTTTGTCCTAAGATATGATGGATGGTTTTCATAAAATCAAGGTGGAAATATGAAAGACAAGGCTTGAATGAATATAGAAAGTCATAGAAGGTATTGTAAAAGGTAGCATTAAGTAATGGAATGTGTTTTATAAAGGTGAAATTTGTCTTGAGATGAAGTAACTATAGCCTATGTGGTTATGGATAGTTATGGGAAGTTTGTAAAAGTATTTCCTAAACTGAAAGATTATAATGTAAGTGACTGCTTCCAAGAAATCATTTTAAGTACAAATCTGGAGTTAATATTAATAACAAAAACAACTTATTGTTAATTATAAGAAGTTTGTAAAAACATTGTCTAAACTGAAGTACTTAAATGGTTACCAGGAAGCCATTATTAAATAGAAACCTAAATTGATCTTGATAACAAAAAGTAACTTCATAACAGGGAAACCTGTCAGAGGCCACCCACCTCACCCTGCATATTAAAGTGGTGGTGGGGGGGAAGGTAATCTTGATTCTATTGGGAATCTTAGTTTTTCATAAAGCTTTTCCTATTCTGCTAACATAAAATACCTGTTATAAACTGCATTGGAAATATTTAGAAAGTATTAAAAATTAAGAGATAGACTACAGTCTTGTCAAATTCTCTCATGCATTCAAACCAGGCCTCCAGTACACTGCATGGTGCCTCTCCATTTGAATTATTGGCTTGGTTGGTCACTATGACTCCTAAAATAATAAAAGGATTTATCATGTCTCTGGACATGGCTCCTGAAGTGGATGGAAAGTACATTGCCATGTCAGACTCCTGCAGCAGCTGGCACTGGCTCGATATGGCCAGATTTACAATGGATATTTCCTCCAGACTGGCTCTGTTTCATAGTGCCAAAGGGTGCTATACACCAGGTTGGTAAAACACTGGAGCCTCTCTCTAGTGCCAATGGTGCTGCAGCATGCTGACTGTGTGAAGGACATACCAAATGGAGCAATAATTACCAGAGTAATGTGAGTAGAACCTAAACAGACAAAATTGGCATCATGGCCTGCTCCCATGGAGAAAGACCATGCATGGTATTGCAAACCCGGAGCTTAGATCTATGAACTGCAGCTCAAAGAGGAACTTGTTTATTGTTTAGCATTAGTCCTGTACCTATATACCTGATGAATATAATAAAATCTCTTCTATTCTAGATCATATGCAGAAGGATATTGAACATATTAAAACTCTTTGCAAACTTAATTCATTTTCTAAGTAATTAATGAACATGTCTATAAGATAAAAGAATGGCTCTCTTAAGTATTGTCTTAATTTTGCTTACTATATGCTTATCTTATTGTTGCCTATATTGTCTTTGTGAGTTTATGTCTAGGGCAGTGCCTTTCATCACACCTCTCCTAGCTGTCCTAGACATAACCCACTGTGGGAGCTGGAGGTGGCAGTTTCCTAGAAAGATTTGAAACTTACAAAATCAAGCCCATCAGCATAAGGAGGATGTAGCCTCTGGAGGTACCTGGTCTTTTTCATTACCATGGTCCAGTATGTCATGGATGGCCCCCCTTCTTGGGGCCATGTACCACATTTTCTCTATCATTTTAGTAAGACCGTGTATCTTCAAAATTCTAACCTAAGTTTATTTCTTCCAGAATCAATACCTTCCAGAACAAGGTATTAGTCATGCAGAGATTTCATCCAGTTCCAACCATGGTGCCGGACCCACCTTCCTTCAACTTCGATAGAATACCAGAGAGTTTCACACCTTATCAGGCAGGGAACTACTTAGCCCCTAGCCAGCAGGAAGTAGCTACATCACCCTTCAGCTCCCCCTTAAGAATAAGGGTGTAAACTGTCTGAGGGGGGAGTTGAATATAGTGAACAAGGAAAGGTGGTTGGTCAGAATAAAGCCCGCCAATGACCCTGATCAGGAGGTCCAGTTTGAATATCCCAGACTCAAAAAAATTCCTAAATAACTCCAAACAGAAAGACCTCCCCATTGGTTACCTGGAAACTGACAAGTGACGGTACAAAGGCAATCAATCAGGGCAGCAAATGGCTGGGGCCCTATGAGTGTCTATGTGGACTTTTCTTATACCTAAACTGTTTTTTGATGTCACCATTGAAAACTCAGAGAATTTAGAAAGGGAAAATATACGGTATTGGAAGTCTCCTCATAGGACTCCCCTACCTGTTACTCTGTTATCTACTAATGGAAATATAACTTGTATTAATGTTAGATCAGCACGATCTGCTCCTTATTGTTCCCCGTAAACATCTTTCTTTTCACCCATAGTGTCCTAGCCAATACTTCTTTACAATGGACTTTGGCAGTAACCTACGCCTACAATCAAACCCAATGTTGGATTTGCAGCAACTTACCATTTTTGGGTGCTACTGGCCTTCCTTGAACCATAACTCCTGCACATTGGACAGCATGGAACACCTTGCTGGCATGGCAGAATACCATCCAATGACAAGTTTGGAAAAAGACCTTCTCGTTTAAGACTAAGATTCAGCTGCTGTCTTTCAATGAGTCTCATAACTATATTTTTCCCTTGTAAAGGAATAGGTGAAAAAACCCAGACCTTTATTAGGATATGTTGTATATAATGGTTTAGGATGGTTAATGACTGAGTCTGTCACCCTTGCTCACATTACCCCTGTCTGTATGGAAGAATAAGAGGGAATCCATGAGGTGGGGTGGTTACTCCCTGAGTAGTGTAATTTTACTACCAAGGCTAGATATAGAGTAAAATCCACCCCCTAGTAGTTCTACCCATTGACCATTTTTGTGCCAGGTGGAACAGCAATTGTCACTGAAAGACACATAACTGCTTTAGCTGTTGTCTTTTATACTGTTGCTGTGGAATGTGGATGCAATGCTTGTCTTATGGTCAACACAGGCTGCTATGTAGGGGTGGATTGTGGGGACCCAGGTCCCTCTAAGTTCTCAGCATGTAGCTGCCTGCATGACCTAGACCTAAGTTAAAGGTTAACAACCCTCCCCAGAAGAGAGAGAAAGCATAGATGGCATCATAAACTATAATCTTCCCAAAGCAGTAAACATCCTTGGTAAACATCCTTCCTACAAGTGTAGTGAAAATATCACCACACCCCATGTGTATGCGTCATGTGACCCTAGCGGGGACTTTCTTCTCAAACCCCGTGGAATATCCTTGTTCTGAAGCCTCTTATATATCATCCCTCATTTCTCATTTCTTTGTGGAGTGCTATCTTCATTCTCTGAATCGCCACCATGAGAGATTCTCTCCTGTCCATAAGTCCCAATAAAGCTTATGCCTGACTAAATGCCATGTGTGTTCTTTGGCCTTACAGCAGGACCAACTCATAACCTTCAGGAGCTGGGTTGTAACATCATATATCTGGCTTAAAATGAAACTTTTCTAAACTATTAAACTATTTTCCTCAGGCTAGCTCATAAGAAACTTAGTACTTTTCCTGTCCAGACCACACAGGAAACCGAACATTAACAAGCATTGCTTAAATTAGGTGTTTGGGGATGTGCTTTTAGCAGATGATGCAAATTATAAATTAGAATATCTTTGTTTACAGGTAAAGAGATGCATAAAAATCTGTTAACTCTGTTTATATTGTTAATTTTAAGGCAAAGCCATTTTCCCTAGGTAATGCTGAGTTTGTTTCAAATTATGACAAGTTCTGAATAAATAAGACTCAAATTATTAACTCCTATTCAGGTAGCAGTCCAATAATAAACCACTCACACTATTCTCAAATAAACTTTGAAGGATGTCTCCAAATATAAATTCTATTTTATAAGTAGCTAAGGGAATATTTATATTCATTTGAAGTAGCAATTCTTTTTTTCATGTAATTGTGGGTGGGGTATTTTTTTTATTTTTATTCCTCATCCTCTTCCAAAGCCAACTTCTAATATTGAAATAATACAAGGAGTTGTTTTTGATATACTTATCAATGAAACTGAAAGTAAATTACAAAATATTAAATTATAATGTCCAAAAATGAATATGAATCCTCTACATATTTCAAGGCCCGAAGAAACTAGATTTGTTCCATCTTACTGCTTTAAAATGCTTCAAACATATACTTCAGGACAATGAAATTTCATTTAAGGTATTGATGTTCTAGGCAGCAAGATGGAGGAAGAATTGAGGAACAAAAGAATAAAAACTATGCCAGTTGTCTCTGAAGAAAGGTTCCTCATACTTGGTAGTTTTCAGATACATTGCACTGACCAGAAATTAATCACATGGCCATACTAACCACAAAGGTGTCTGGGAAATGTATGTTTTGTACTTTGCAGCTATTTTCCCAAATGAAGGTTAATGGGTCTAAATAGATATTGGGGAACAACTGTAATTTCTGCCTTATATCCTTACCAGTTTCAGAATTCTTGAGATGTATTACAAATGTAACAATATATTAGGACCAGCTTTACAACAAACAAATTGGTATGAAAGTAGTCATAACACTCTAAACAAAGTATGTATACCTTCTAGAATAAAATGATGCCTGGCTAGCAGTCCCTGAAGTTCTAGCAAAACAGGTAAGGGGAAAAGTGTAAAACCATTAAAAAGATGGAAACTCATGACAGTACCAAAATATAAAATGTTTGGTCAGTCAATTTCTTCAGAAGGCTCAGGAAATTTTCCATTAACTAAAAAGCTCTGGAAGACAGATGTGGAAAATGTAAACATACATTCTCCTTTGACAACTGCCATCCTGATCTAACTAAGAAACCTTGTCCCTGTCGGTGCAAGGTTTTGAGTATTGAGATTCTGGTCTTAGTCTCCAAATTTCAGAGGCTACAATTTCTACAAAAACCACAGGGCTGGATCTGCTTGTGGTGTGATGTATACTGGAAAATGAAATTCTCACAAGTAGAGCCTTTAATTATAGGAAGCAGTGAAATTCTTGATAGGAGTATATGCTGAGGGTTGTGGGGTTGTGTGTGTGTGTGTGTGTGTGTGTGAAAATGTTTGCAGGGGAGGGAGGTTGTTTTTCTTTATTAACTTCACCAAGGAGTGAAGAAAAGGGAAAAAGCCTACTTTAGATCAACAAAACTGTGCTATGTGAATGTTTGATATATTCTGTTAGTTGGACCAGAGTTAACTATCTAAGAAAGGGATTTTATTATTCATTCATTCAAACATACATTTCTAGGCAATGGGTATACAATTGTGATCAAAATGTACGTGGTCTCTACTGAAGTAAAAGATATCATTTAGTTTATTGGGCAAGGGATAATCTACCCTCTTCCTCCCCCCTTTTTGCCTTTAAATGTTGACAAACTCTTTTACTAGATGGAATTTTCTTAGCTTGAAGTAAACAAACCACCATGTTTGTATGAAGATAGAGTGCCATGTGCATGAAGATATGAAAAATATGAAACCCCCTTAACATCTTTACTTAAAAAATAAAGGGAAAATTGTAGAAAGTTGTATGGTGATTGCATTAAGATGGATGAAAAAATATAAGGAGCAGTAAAGAGATAATGTATTTAAGATCAATTCTAAAGTTGAAAAAGTTGCTTGGATTCAGAAAGGTATTTTAAAAATACAAAATGCAATAAGAGGGGGAATTCTGGGAAGATGGCATCAGAGCAGTTCAGGCAGTGCACAGCACTCTTACAAAACAGGGGAGGGATGACAGAAACTGTCCAAGGGAGCTGCTTTGGGGATCTGCAGACCAGGAGAGTGCCATGCACAGCATCCAGTAGGGACTGGGGACAGAGAAAAAGAGTCTGAAAGGAAAACCATGAGTTTCATGCCCTCACAGCTGAGAAAGATGCCCATCCCCAAATCTTGAGGCAAACAGCCTCAGTGAACCTGGTGGCCGACTGGGGCCAACTGAGAGGGTAACAGACCTATTCCACCCAGGGAAGAGAGAGGGTAAGGCAGAAGGCTGAGTGTGGTTCCTCTTCAGTGAGTTTAAACAGCAAGATCCTGCTTTAAATTGCAGGCCCACACACTCCAGCTAGTGGAAATTGAAAGATAAAACCTCTGTGGAAAGTTGTGCTGAAGAGCACCAGCAGCTGGCAGGACAGGGAAAGTGAAGGAAGACAAGGCTTATCTCTTGTTCCCAGTTCCAAACTATGGTGGATCTGGTCTGTACCCCAGTAGTGGGTCCCTGGCCCTGTTTTGATAACTTAAACAGGGCAATCCTAAAGTTGTAGAAAAGTTGAACAAAAAATCAAAGAAGAGAAATGAAACAAAACCACAAAGCAAGAGAGAGAAATTGAATGACAGAGTAAAATCACCAACATAATCAGATGCCAAGATAATCAGAGCAAAAATTACAAGCCATACTAAGAAACAGGAAGATAAAACCCAGCCAAAGGAATAAAACAAAAAGCCTTATGAGACACAGGATTTAAGAAAACTAATCAATGATGTTCACATATATCACCTAAAGCAAAATTCAAGGAATTGAGGCAAAATATGGCTAAAGAGAAAAAGTATATTGAGAAGACACTGCGTGAGCATAAAGAACAATTTGAAGGCCTGCAATGAATAGTAACAGAGCTTATGGGAATGAAAGTCACGATAGATGAGATTAAAGATACATTAGAGGCATATAACAGCAGATTTGAATTGGCTGAAGACAGAATAAATGAATCAGAAGACAGAGAATCTTAACTTGAAAAGACAGAAACAGAAAGAGAAAAGGATGGGAAAAAATTGAACAGGATCTCAGGGAACTGAAAGACAGCATGAAAACTACAAACATACATATTATATTATAGGTAACCCAGAAGGAAAAGAGAACAGAAAAGGGGCAGAAACAATATTTGAAGAAATAACGACTGAAAATTTCCCAACCCTCATGAAAGACATAAATACCAATATCCAAGAAGGTCAATATACTCCAAACAGAATAAATACAAACAGACCTGCTCTGAGATGCCTAATATTCAGAATGTCAAATACCACAGATAAAGAGAGGATTCTAAAAGCACCAAAAGAAAAGCAATGCATCACATACAAGGGAAGCTCAATAAGATAAATGCTGTTCTCTCATCAGAAACAATGGAGACAAGAAGGCAATGGTATGATATATTTAAGGTACTGAAAAAGTAAAACTGTCAGCCAAGAAATCTTTATCTGGCAAAATTGGCCTTCAAAAATGAGAGTGAGTTTAAAGTCTTCACAGACAAATAAAAACTGAGATTTTGGGTTTCCAAAGGATACTAAAGAGAGTGCTGTAGCCTGAGTGCTGTAGCCTGAAAATAAAAGACAAGGGCAAAAGCCTTGGAGAAGAATATAGAAATAAAGATTATAAGTAAGAGTAACATAAGTAAAGGGTAAAAAGACAGATAACAGTAAGATATGACAATGGAAAACCAAAGAATAAATGAACAAAGTAAATAATGCCTTTGCAATAATAACATTGAATGTTAATGGATTGAACTCCCCAATCAAAGACAGAGAGACAGAACAGATTATAAAAAACATGAGCCATCTATATGCTGTGTGCAAGAGTCTCACCTTCAATGCAATCAGTTTGAAAGTGAAAGGTTGGAAAAAAGATGTTCCTCACAAATAGTAACCAAAAAAGCTCTGGAGTAGCAATACTAATATTGGACAAAATAGATTTTAAATACAAAACTTTTAGTAAAGATGAAGGTCATTATATATTAAGAAATGGGGCAATTCAGTAAGATGAAATTACAATAATAAATATTTATGCACCTAACTTGGTTGACCCAATATACATGAGGCACACACTGGCAAAACTGAAGGGAGAAATAGATATCTCTACAATAATAGTTGAAGACTTCAATATACCAATTTCAATATTGAATAGAACATCTGGACAGAGGATAAATATGGAAACAGAAAGCTTGAATAATATAATAAATGAACTAGACTTAACAGACATGTATAGAATGTTACTCCTCAAAACAGCAGGATATATATTCTTTTCAAGTACTCATAGATCTTTCTCCAGGAGAGACCATATGCTGGGACATAAGACAGGCCTCAATAAATTTAAAAAGATTGCAATTATACAAAGCACTTTCTCTCATCGTAATGCAATGAAGCTGGAAATAAATAACAGATGGAAAAAGGTAAAATTCACAAATACATGGAGATTAAACAACATGCTTTTAAATAATCATAGAGTAAAAGAAGAAATTGCAAGACAAATCAGTAAATATCTTGAGATGAATGAAAATGAGAACATAGCATGTCAAAATCTATGGGATACAACAATGCCAGTGTTGAGAGGGGAATTTATAGCCCTCAATGCTTACAGTGAAAAATAAGAAAGAGGTCATATTGAACACCTAACTGCTCACCTGGAGGAACTAGAAAATGAACAGCAAACTAATCCAAAAGCCAGCAGAAAGAAATAAATAAAAAGATTAGAGCAGAAAAAAATGAAATGAAAAGCCAACAGAATCAGCAAAGCCAAAAGTTGGTTCTTCCAGATCAACAAAATCAATAAACTCTTAGCTAGATGAACAAAGAAAAAAGAGAGAAGATACAAATAAATGAAATTAGAAATGAGAGGGGACATTACCACTGACCCTGCAGAAATAAAAGTGATCATAAGAGCATACAATGAACGACTATATACGAACAAACTAGACAACATAAAGGAAATGGACAAATTCTTAAAAACACACTGTTTTAGGATGCTACAGGGCTTCCAATGCAAAGTACCAGAAATGGTTTGGCTTTTGTAATGGGAACTTTATCACAGTAAAAGCTTACAGTTCCGAGGTTGTCAAAATATCCTAATAAAGGCATAATCAGAGATGCTTTCTCACCTAAGTATGCCAAGCAGTGAGGCGATATGGCAGCTTATCTTTGCCTGGTCCATGCATTCCCCTTGTATTAGTCAACCAAAAAGGCTGTTAATGCAAAGAACCAGAAATCTGTTGGCTTTTATAAAGGGTATGTATTTGGGGTAGAGGTTTACAGTCACAAGCCCTTGAAAAGTACAACTCAAGATACCATTAGAGGTACTTTCTCACCCAAAGTCATTCGCCACGTGTTGAAGCAAGATGGTGGGCAATGTCTGTGAGGGTTCAGCCTTCCTTCTTCCTCTTAAGGCTCCGTGGTCCCAGCTTCTGATCTCAACTGTAGGCTGGCATAAGGCTCGTCTCTCCGGGCTTCTCAGCTGCTCTGTTTTCTTAGCTGCAAACTATCAGGCTCATCTCTCTTCCTGGGGCCTCTGCGTGTCTATGGAGCTGTCTCTCTTCCTCTGTGTTCTTCTTCTCTGTGTATCTACTTCTCTGTGTTTTAATTGAATGTCCATTTATATAGGACACCAAGGAGGTAGGGACTCAACCCTGCATGCTCTAATGATGTGGTCAAATCAAAGCCCTAATCTTGATTTAATAAAGTAAAAGTGAAACCTCTGAATTTAATACAATCAAAGGGGTATCACACCCAGAGGAACAGACCAGTTTACAAGCATACTCAAAGTCTCTTTTTGGAATTCATAAATAATATCAAACTGCCACACCCCTCAAATCTCACTGTCTCCCAGAGCTCAGATGTGGGTGATCAGACATATGGCTTGTTTCTTTTCTGGCCTCTTCTCTCAGCCTCTGCTGTCCAGCTTTCTCCCCAAGCCCAGCTGTGGGCGATAAGGCATATGGATCACTTCTTCAGCCTTGAGTTGCTCCATGGGTCCAGACTCTTGGGGGCTCATGCCTAAGGTTTGGCTGCAAGTAATAGTTGAGTCCTCTCTCTGACACATACCCACGCTAAAATGGAAGAGCTGCCTTTTCTGTGTGACTCTTCTTTGTGTCTCCTTTTATATTAGGTTCCAATAACAGGGCAGAAACCAACCTGAGTCATGCCTCCCTGACATAGTTCAATCATAAGCAATCTAATCAAGTGATCTAAACATGGTCCCTTAATCGAATCTAATGCAATCAAAGGGTCTCATACCCACAGGAATGGATTAGTACAAAAATATAATATTTTTTGATATTCACAAAAGAACTTCAAACTGTCACACACAGGATCAACTCACACTGTCTCTAGAAGAAATAGAAGACCTCAAAAAAAAAAAAAAAAAAAAAAAAAAAAGAACAATCCCTGGTAAAGAGATGGAAACTGTCATCAAAAACCTCCCCAAAATGAAAAGCCCAGGACCACTTGGCTTCACAGGTGAACTCTACAAATCATTCAAAGAAGATCTAATACCAATCTTGCTCTAACTCTTCCAAAAATATTGAAAAGGAAGGAACACTACCAAACTAATTCTATGATGCCAATATCACCCTAATATCAAGGCTACATTAACATACTATGAAAAAAGAAAAAAGAACGCAGGTGGGAGGCGGCTCAAATGATTAGGCCCCTCCCTCCCACATTGGAGGCCCCAGGTTCAGTTCCTGATGCCTCCTAAAAAGAAGACAAGCAGACAGCAATCACAAACAATGCAGGGGGAGTGGTGGGAGAAATAAATAAATTAAAATTTTTTTATAAAAAAAGAAAAGTACAGACCAATTCCTCTAATGAATATAGATGCAAAAATCCTCCACAAAATTCAAAAGCACATTAAAAGAATTATACACTGTGATCAAATGGGTTTTATCCCACGTATGAAAGGGTGGTTAAATGCAAGAAATTAATCCATTTAATATACTATATTAATAAACTGAAGGAGAAAAATCACATGATCTTCTCAATTGACACAGAAAAGGCATTTGACAAAATGCAGCATCATATTTTGATAAAAACAGTCTTGAAATATAGAAATAGCAGGAAACTTTCTCAACATGATCAAGTGCATATATGAAAAACCCACAGCTAACATTGCACTCAATGGTGAAAAACGGAAAGCTTTCCCATTGAGATCGGGAAGAAGACAAGGATGACCACTGTCACCTCTGTTACTCAATATTGTGATAAAAATTTCTAGCTAGATTAATTTAATTGGGAAAGAAAAAGAAACAAAAGGCACCCAAATAGGAGAGGAAGAAGTAAAACTTTTGCTATTCACTGATGATATGATCATATACCTAGAAAATCCTGAAAAATCCACTACAAAGATACTAGCATTAATAGACAAGTTCAGCAAAGTGGTGAGATACAAGAATAATATGGAAAAATCAGTAGCATTTCTATACAGTACTAATGAACAACTTGAGGAGGAAGTCAGCAAAATAAATCAAGTTAAATTGTGACTAAAAAGAATCAAATGCTTAGGAATAAACTTAACCAAGGGCATAAAAGATCCATATTCAGAAAACTACAAAATATTACTTAAAGAAACCAAAGAACACCTAAATAAATGGAAGGACATTCTGCGTTCATGGATTGGAAGACTAAATATCATTTAGATTTCTATTCTACCTAATCTGATTTATGTATTCAACAGAATCCCAATAAAAATTCTGACAGCCTTTTTTGAAGGAATGGAAAAGCAAATTATCAAATTTATTTGGAAGAGTAAGGGACTCTGAAGAGGTAAAAATTTCTTTAAAAAGAAGAATGAATTTGGAGTACTCTCACTTCCTGAACTTATTTTTAGGCAGTATTACTTGATCCACAGAAAGCCAATGGGAATCAATGAAAAAAGGCTTAGAATTATTAAGAATTTAGTAAAGTGGCTGTTAACAGGATAAATGAACATATGCATACACATGCTTTCTTTTGTAAAAGCAATAGTCCTATAATGGAAATAATAATTCCATTCATAATAGAACAAAAACAAGCAGCATTATTAAATAACTATGAATCTATACAATAAATGAGTTGGTCTCTTATGAAGAAAATTGTAAAACATTAATGAAATCTCTACAAGAATATTTGAATAAAGGAGAGACGTTGCTGCCTAGTGAGTCTTTGGGCCTTTGACTACCCATGCAGATTGGATCACACAGGTTCCACAGTCAATCCAGAGCCAACACGAGTTTGTTGTGCTTCCTTACAGTTTGAATAGACTGTATTCACAGCAAGATGGAATCTTCCAATCCCACCCATGTTTTATCTATTCTCTTTTACCCATTCTCCTGCTGTTGCAATTCAGACTTTTCATGTCAACCCTACATGCCTAAAGGATTCTAGGAAGAGATAAGGTATAATGCCAGAACTTAAATATATATATATATATATAAAGTAAATATAAAAGGCTCTTTTTTGCCCCACAGGGAACAACTTCCTCTAAGTAGATGCAAAATAATGTAGGGATCAAGAGGCTAAACATAGGGATTAGAAAGACCTTTTTGGGAATCATGGATCATCACTCAATTTTGTAGTTTTTAACACTTTATATAGCTTCTCCAAGTTTCAATTCTTCCTCCCCAAATGAGGATAATCATAATGTATGAAAATCATTACCTAGAATTGGGAATATTGAATGCTTCTGTTATTAATATATATATATATATTTTTTGGAGCCACTGGGGATTGAACCTAGGGCCTTGTACATGTGAAGCAGGCGCTCAGCTACTGAGGTATACCCACTCCCAATATTTTTTTTTTTATGAAAATGGATCTATATAAAGCAAACCTTTGTGCTCACTATCCCTAATTCCAGACTATGCATTCTTTGGTATTTTATAATTTTTCCAAGATAAAGCTCTAAATCTTTGAGAACTGAAAAAAACATAAATGAGTTTCGGATGCAACCCAAATCCATCAACATTATAAAGAACTCGTTTGTTCTATTGAGTACTAGAAATGCCAAGCTTGATGTAATAACAAAATTGTGCAATATGATAATCTTATTATCCTACCAAATAAAGATATATTTTGTATAGTTTCATGTTTAGAATATGTGATGCCAGTACAAGCACATCATCTCCAGAAGGTCTTTTTTAAATCTTTAGTTCCAGAGACATTTATTCCTGCTCATAATGATTGGTTTAATTAGAACAAAGATTCATAGATTTCATTATGTGCTTTTATATAATATGAGCTCTATTAAATCTAGAACTACTTAAAGCAATGTTTGTGATAAATTATTGAGATATGCTATGAATATCACTTACGGAGGACTGAGAAAGAACAATAGGGAGCTCATTAATGTAGAAGACATTACCAGAAGAAAAATGGGGTGTGAAGGTAAGGGAATGAGGATGATAATAATTCAATGATTCAATAAGAGGAAGTGCTGTCTCTGATAAGTAGTTATGTTTATGCATTAGAAACATTAAGGCCTATTAAATACATTTAAATAGGAGCAGGGACAAACAGTTGAGAGAAAACAGTTAAAAGGTGGATGGTGAATTGGATTATGTAATTAGTACCTGAGATTTTGAGAAATGAGTATAATTTATTGTCATAAATACTATGACATGGTGATGTACTGGACATGGTGGAGAGAAAAATAGAAAAATCAAGGATAAATCAGCTGGATAAATGTCCCTGTGATTGGCTGAGCTGGTGATGGGTAAGAGGAGGTATACTTTCAAAGAAAATGGATTAAGATTTCTGCTTTAATTGGAGATAGTTAAGCATTGAAATGAGATGTCAATTAAGTGTTTATGTTTCAGGGGCTCTGGAGAAGAGCTGGCATGGAATTTTCGAATCATATTGGCAGCTGTTGAACTGGAAAAAGTCATTTAGGGATAGCATAAATAAAGAAAAGTAAGGCACCCTTACAAAGCACCCTACTTACGCTAATAGTTAGATGTGTGTTAAGGACAAGAAGCCAGCATAGAAAACCCATGGGTAATAAGAAAACCCTTGGGAATGTGATATCTTGGAATTCAAGATAAGAAAGTACTTAGATGAGAAAATTGTCATCTGTATTAAATGTTCATTAGAGTTTGAGTAAGGTTAATGGGAGAATTGATTGTTGGATTTTGCAAGAAGTTATGAGATCTAGAACAAAAAGTGGAAGGCAGAGACATTTCTTGCATTATAGTAGAAGGGAAAAAATATGGTTCAGGTCAATGAATTTTTGGAATTGATGGCAGGAAGAAGAGATCATCTCACTTGAGGCTTATATATTTTTTCCATGAAATGCAGAAAAGGTCATCACCTGAAATTTACGAAAGGAGGTTATGAGAGTTAAAAAATAAAGGACACTGTTTAAAATAGGACTGATAAGTCAAAGGTAAATAATTTTTTAAGGAAAGAGCAATATTATTTTCTGGCTGCAAATATCACTTGGGATTTGTAGCCATGAATCTGAAGTGACTTCAGTAAAAATTCATGTATATTTTTCTTTTGCAACTTTCAGCTACACAAAAATGAGTATTTTGGATTTAACCAGGGTTGGCATTTTTCCAGGAAATAAAGAAAAAGTAGAGTGAAATAAAGAGTTGATTGATTGTGTTTGCAATGGAATTAACATAGTTCAGAATCAGACTAGTTGGGCTGAACTCAGAAGGAAATGAAGATATGAGTGAAAAAATGATTGCATTTATAAATTGGAGTCCTTGACTTGGTCAGATAACTGTCAGAGTGGAATATTAGTGCAATGAGAAGAAGAAAAGAGATGATAATCACAAAACAGTATATTTCAAAATGAAACTTTGGTACAGTTATGTGAGATGATAACATCCAGGGAGATAACAGAGATCAAGAATCTGTGAGTTGTGTTAAATGCATCGTTGATGAACTTCAAAATTCAAATTTACATGGGTGTTAATCTTAGTGAGGGATTGTTCAGGAATTTAGACTCTACCTTTGTGGTTAATTGATTATTATGCAGACATTACTCTGATTTCAACACTCACTAAAGAGATCCTAAAATATAGAAATGTGGGAAGCGGCTGTGGCTCAATTGGTTGGGCTCCCCTTTACCATATGGGAGGCCCCAGGTTCGATTCCTGGAGGCTCCTGGTGAAGGCAAGCCAGCAGTGCAGTGAGCTGATGGCCCATGCAGTGGGGTGAGCTGACACAGCAAGATGATGCAATAAAGGGAGACAAGCAGACACTGAAAAACACAAAACAAATTGACACAGTGAGCACTAGCAGCAAGAAGGGGATAAATAAATAAAAATAAGTCTTTAAAAAAGCAGCAGAAGAAATAAATACAGAAATGCACCCATTTGTTTTATTAGAGAACAGGGAATGTTAAAATATATCTTCAATAGTTGGAGATGTTGCAGTGCCTATGATCATGACACTGAATATGAATTTATTTACATGAATTAGTATGTTGTAGTGAATTTGAACCAATGTAACTTCAAAATTGTTTTCTTCAAAATAAATGCCTTGTAGATTTAAAAATACATATTGTTGTCATTTTGAAAGACTTGGATTATTGAGCATTCCAGCTAATCTTTTAACTACATTTTCTTTGGAAATAGAGCATTTAAGAAAAAAGCTTTTAACAGTCTGTGCAAACTAAATGTTAATGGCACTCTATTAAGATAAACCAATTACAGCACATAAAAATGAAGTTATTTTGAACTCTAATCTTTTTGTTTCAGAGAAACTTAAGTTATCAAAATATTATCTTTCAATATGGTGACAAAATGATTTTACTTTTAATTCTGGAGATGATAGTAGTACCACTGTGATGCCACTGTTACGTGCTCCGGAACGTTGGTCTAAATATGGAGGAAGAAAATACATTTGAGACTGGTAAAATTGTTTCCTATTAAAATACAGAAACTGTCTTCAGTTTGGCTACATAAGCAGTGTGGTGGTTTACCCCAGAAAAACATGTTCTTAAATTTAATCTGTTCCTTGGGTATGAACCTTTTGGAAGTAGGAGTTTTTTGATGAGGTTACTTCAGTTAAGGGGCAGCCCACCTAAATCAGAATGGGTCTTAATCCTAGTTCTTGAGTTCTTTATCAGAGATTGGAATTCAGATATATATAGAGAAAGCCACAGAAGGGGAAGCCAGAAGCTGCAATTCAGCAGAGACTGGAGGATAAGGGAGAGACACGGAGACACTGCCATGTGACAAACTAAGGATTGAGGATCACCAGAGCCAGCTGGAGAATGCCATACTCTTCAGGGAGAAAGCGTTGCCTTGCAGATGCCTTGATTTGGACTTTCTTTTACAAAACCATGAGCAATAAATTCCTATTGTTTAACCCAGCTCATTTCATGGTATTTACCTAAGAAGCCTGGGAAACTAAAATGAACAGAGTTAGGGTAAAAAATACTATCTCTAAGGTATTTTCATTCAGCATGTTCAATTTTAGGGCATTTTTTTTTCATTTCCTGATTTTCTCTATCTTTAGTCTTTTACTGAATTGATACCATAGTAACACTTCTTACTGTTGTTACTGTGCTTCTTAGTGGATTTCTTTTACATTGGAAAATGTTTGAAATTTTGATATGTTGAAAACTTTCTCTTGATTGGATTTTTTTCTTCTCATAATATGAACCTGAAAAGAATGAACCTCTGAATTCTTTTACCTTGAGAACTAACTTAATTTTTTTTTTACTATTCTATATAATGTGTATAAAATAAGAGGTTTCCAAGTATATTGGACTTTTCCATAGAAAATATAAAGTAATATTTATCTTATTTACTTTATTGTTAAACCTGGCTTCTTAATTGTGTCCAAATATTGATGCCTACAATGTGTGAAGTATTATATCAAACATTTACATATTTGTAAATGTGTCCTTAATGGTTTTTCTAAACCAAGAAAATTTTGGAAGTTATCCTTTTAACAGCTGACATTAATAGCCCTGTTGTAGGATAAAGAGAAAAATGTCATGTGTATCCCTTGAAACAGTTTGAAAGTAATTTGTTTCATTCAAAAAAGCAACAAAACCCTAGGCAAATTAGGACATTAGTGTTTACTAAAAAAGAACAATAGTTCTTTGTTCAATTAATAAAAAAGAAACAGTTATTTGTTTGCTTCCACTTCCTAAGTGTATGAGTAAAACTCAGAAAAGAAATAGAATGGAGAAAATATACCACACTACACATGTCCTTGTTAATTTTGGCAGAGTTTTCTTGATAAGTTGTTTTACAGGTGTATTCAAGTATATATATTGGAAGTGGCAAGCAGGCATTTCTCTCTTCCCAATTACAAAGCAAACAAGAATGCATCTTGTAAAGAGTTCACTCCAACTAAAAGACTAGAATCTCAATGATCAGAAACAGGTAAGTTTAGGGTGAATAAAATACTCACAGAAAAAAATTGTAACTCAACTAGTGTTAAAATCTGAAAATAAAAATTCAAGTTAAGTCTACATATAAATACATGGGTAGATAAAGCCTTGATTTTTTTTTTTTCCGTGATAAAATTTCATGTGTCTGTGCATAGAGCCTTGAATAAGTCTGCCTTTATTGGGCTGCAATAGTGTATTTAATATGGTTCTATTCTTTTATGCACCTCATCCCTACCTTCACTCAGCTGTTGGAGGCAACCAATCTCCAGAAGCAGAATTTGAATGAATGAAGCCAATGCTTTTTCTGCCTGCTTCTATTTTTTCTGGAGCCAGGAGGATTGCTTCAAAAATAATTTACTGATGTCTCATTTGTCATTATTTTAGTTCACCGGAATTTAGATTTTCAAATTCCTTTTTTTATAATGTTATATTATATATTATTTTTATGCATTTAACCATTAAAAACATTTATTTTACTTTCTAATTGTTTTTGTTATTTTTATATTTTTTCTACTGTCAATTACATTAATTATTTAATGGTCTCTTATTGCTGTGATTATCTACTCTCATTGCTGCAAACATTTCTTTTTATCTCTGAATTTGTGTCCATTTTAAATTATTCACACAACGGAAAACTGGCCAAGCCTTTGGTTTCTGGTACGTATAGGTAGGAGGAAACCCCACTGCTAACCTCGTCTTCTGATATTCATGAGTTCTCAGAATTTCCACAACCAGATTCCAGATATATTTAATGGGGTTGAGTAAAAATTCCTTAAGGAAACTAGATTACTGAACAATGGCGTCCATAACACAAAAATTGCCAAAAGTAAGGAAAGATAAACCTTAGCCCTGTTACCCTCATGTTGTGAGGGAGCAGTTGATTCAAATGCAGTGTAGACATTTACTTAAACTAAATTTAACTCAGCCCACTGTCAAGGAGCATTCCTATTTGGCCTGGAAAGGAGATATTTGTGTGGGGGGGGGAGGGGGGGAAGGAAGAATGGTAATATTAGAGCTCCAGGAATTTCTATGTTAGAACCCTCCCATTGCCACATAATGAAACTATAAAAGCTTGGATGTATCAGTGTATCACGTACCTGTTGTGATTTTCTTGGAGCCTCCTTTTACTAGCTCCAGCCACCACTACAGTAAATGTGGGCAATGATCATCTTCATGAAGTGCCACTTGACAGAACCTTAGCAAAGGCAAAGCCTTTCACATCCCACTCAGAATTTCATGTTGATGCAAAAGCATGGGACACCTTGGGATCCTGTTTGCCACTCATATTTTTCAACTCCAATATGGAGAGAATATATTTGACCAATATATTTACCCCCTATTTATCACCCCATGGACTTTTCTGAAATGTAGGTGATGTAACATCTTGGACTTCTCAGGAAATGATCCCTAAAGATAAATAACCAGTCATCTCTTATGGTTTCAGATCCTCTCTTTCTCCTTTCCTTCTTTATTTTCTTTGTCCCTCACTCTTGCTTCCTAATAATGACATAGTAGCAAATACGCACTTGCTTCAGCCTTGATTTTCTGAGAACTACAGGCTAAAATACTCATTTGTAACTTTTTCTGCTGCAAATTACAGAACACCTAAATCAGATTCCCTTAATCCTAAAAGAATATTGACTAATAAAAACATAGACATCCGGTGGGATGCAGGCCTCAGAAATGACTCAATTTAGGACCCAAACATTATCATCAGGACAGGATTTCTTCCCAATTCTTGGGTCTGTTTTTCAGGTTTACGTATTTATTCTCAATTTCAAGTGGCAACAAGATGGTAGTGTTGATCTGGTTCTTGAATCCCAAGTCCTGAAGCAAAATTAAGATACCCTTTCGAATAATATCTCACCAACATCTTATTTTTCATTGTCCCCGATTGAATCATATTTCTGTTACTAACTCGAAAACTTTTGTGATATTAGCTTAAGTTTCAGTAATGTTATCATTCTTTGAGTTTAGGAGTGGTATCAGCTTCATCTGAAGCGTGGAGGAGACAGTATTTCACCAGTGGTAAATTGAAGTGTGGTTGCCAGAAGAAGGTTGTATGGTGCTGCAGAGTCAGTATTTGTCCACTACAAAGTACATAAACTATTCTGTTGAAAAATACCACAGGAGATAGAAAAGGCATTTTCTTACTTCAAACAGCATTTCTGATTAAGAGGTGTGCAGAGACACAGCTGAAATCCGTGAAGAAGAGAGAAAAGACATTTCTATGTGAATCAACATCAGGGAAGGCCGTTGTCACTCTCATTGTGTGCATGATTGAACAAGAGCACCAGAGGCCCAGTGTATTAGTGTAGTAAAGCAACGAGAAAAGCAACAGCTGCCAACAGTCAAGACAGGTGTCTGAAGCTGCAGTTGAAACAGATATGAAGGCTAAGCAATGTCACCAATGTGGATTGTTATTCTTTAGTAGCTCTCCCTAAAGCCATAGAGATGTCCAAGAAAGAAAGAAGGAAGGAAAGAAAGAATGAAGGAAAGAAGGAGAGGGGGTTGGGGTTAAATTCTGTTATTTGGGAAGTGAAAACTGTTGAATTACTGGATTTAGGCATAAATCGCTAAATGGCCTTATCTAAAATCTTAATGTCACATGTGTCACAATTTGATGATGCTTAGCAAAGGCTTAGCTTTCATTTATTTTTATTTTATATTTGTGTGCATTTTAAGATTTTTTTCTGTGTTTTCATTTTTACAGAGCTTGGAGCTAAGATTTTCACTTCCTATCTATAACCATGAGAAAATCATTTCTTCTTTCTGTACAAAACTTCATTTGTAAAATGAGGCTAGTAATATCTACCTTATCAGATTGTTTGGTTAAGTGAAAGTACTCCAGAGACAGACTAACTGGGTTCAAATCTCAGTTCCACTGTTTATTATCTGCACGAAATTGGACAAGTAACTCTCAAATTTTCAGTTTTTGTCTTCCATAAAATGGGGAAATAAACACATCTACTTTGTAGGTTATGAGAATTCAATGAGTTAATATTCATAAAGCTTTTAGAAGAGTACATGTTAAACATAGGTACTCTAACTTTGCTTGATACACGAAAATGGTCAATACATGTTTGCTTACATTCATTCCAAGCTATAGAAATTGGAAAATTAAATTAATCTAGCCTCCCTTTTTAAAAATGTACTAATTGGGGAAATTAATCATAAATAAATACTTTTTGTTATTCATAGTCATCTGTGCACTTTAGACAGTACCAGAGTGTAATATTTCTGTTATATATCGATCGAGATAGGTGGGAATAACAAGAAATAATTTAGACTAAAAATCAAGTCATTGCTTTGTGAAATGAGTATGCCACTGTAACACAGAAAACTATTAAATTTGTTCTGGATGGCTACAAATGGGATAATTTAGTCTAATTATTGGCAATTTAAAAGAGCTAAATTTCAATTCAATATAAGCATGATTTTTCTTTAAAGATGGGTGTCCAAAGATGGGATGGGTTTCTTTGACAGAGAGTGAATTTGCCCTCACCAGAAGTATGCAATCATGGGATAAATATCTTGTAAGTATTATTGTGGTTCCATTCAAGAACCTGTTGGAGATTGGAGTCATAGCTGCTTTTAATTCTTTTCTTTCCTGGAGTACTATGATTTAAGTTCATTTTCTCTAAATTTACATAAACTACACTTTTGAAAAGAGAGAAATCAAAAGGGCAAATAACTATGTTTAACAAATGTTCTGAATGTAAAACTAATTTTTCTGGATTATGCCAGAGCTAGCTGTCATCTGTTTTTGAACTTTTTTGATTGATCTAAAATATACTGACTGGTAAAAGACGCATTTAGACACTTTAAAAGGAAAGCTGTGTCAATCATATACTGCTATTTACCACTGAAGGCTATTGTCTTCTTATGCTTTGCTGAATTTCTAAACATGTTCAACATTACATAGTCTAGTGATTTAGACCTGTTTCTATGTGACATGAAAGTAAAGAAAGCCATTTATTTTTCCTTTAAACAGCTGCTCATGGGATGGTAAAGCTCTCACCATTTTAATTTTCTTGTCTTCGTTTACATAACGTTATAATCTGCCTGGAGACTTGTAAGCATCCCATGGGCTGCCAAAATAGAAAGATAATGACAGCCGCTTTATAGTGAACTACTGCACAGTTATCTTAAAGACAAGACAAGAAAATCTCCCTTTTGCTAACACTTATTACTTTTCCTTTTAAATTTATATTGATTTAATAACAGACAACTTTAAAAAAATAGAAAATAAATAATAAATAGAATGCTTATCCAGTAAAACAGTTAGTAATGACCAATAATGTTAACTATGTCAGCAAAATATCACCCTCAACAAAATGATTAATGAAAACATGAAGGGTCAACTCAACTTCTGAGGGAAATGTGTACTGATATTGAGTGTTTACTAATACACCACTTAATATACATACCAATCTTCACTACAACTCTCCAAATTTATTAATTTATTATTAAATACATATTTACTGAACACGGTTTATGAGCTGGGTGTTGAGCTCATGCAGTGAGCAAAAGAGGCATGAACTCTACTCTCATAGAGGTGCTAGTCCTCTAGGCTCAGCTGTCCTATGATAAAATATATAATATTGAAAAGTTTACATACTATATCACCTTCGAGATAAAGAAACTCAGGCTAGAGGAGTTCTGTAATTTTCCCTATATAACACACAAAAGAGCTGCTGATGTGAAGTACCAGAAATGAATTGGTTTTTATAAAAGGGATTTATTTGAGGTCAAAGCTTCTATTTCTGCGGCTGTTAAAATACCTGAATTAAGGCACCATCAAAGGTGCTTTCTCACCAAAGTCACCTGCCATGAGTTGAAGCAAGATGGCCACTGATCTCTGCTGAGGTTTGAGCTCAGCTGAGGGCAACAGGCATAGGATTCTTTCCGAGCCTTCTATATCAGTTTTGCTGTTCCACTTTCTTCCCAATTTCAGCTGTAGGCTATCAGGCATATAGCAGGGCTCATCTCTTCTTAAGCTGCTCCATGGGCACAAGCGTCTTGGGCCTTCACGCTTAATCCTTCCTCTAGTCCTCTCTCTTACATGGAAGGATCAATTATGGCAGCTTCCTTTTCCTGTGTCTCTCTGAATGTCTCTGTGTCTCCATTTATATCCCAGCAAGGGGGCAGAGACTCAACCAGAGTCACACTTCACTGGTGCAGGCCAATCAAAAGCTCAAAATTGATCTTATCAAATAATCTGATCAAAGGTCCCTCAACTGAATTTAACGCAATCAAAGGATATCACACCCAGAGGAATAGATTAATTTACAAACATAATTTTTCTCCTTTTGGGATTCATAAAATAATCTCAATCTGCCACACACACTTAGTGAATGGCAGAGCTCAGAAGTGGGATTTCAACACATTTTGGGGTATTTCCAAAGTCCAGTTCCTTTCATTTTTCCCTTAGTTTTGGGTTTCTACTTCAGCATCATCTTTATCCTTTATAATGTCTTCTTTATTGATTCTAGACTGAAAAATATGGTTTCTTTGAAATTTAAGGAAAAAATGTGCCTGTAACTCTGATTACCCATGAATATTTTGACCTGGGAAATAGGAAACTACCTATCCATGCAAGAGAAATTAAATTATTAACATTACAGATGAGGAAGAGAAGTTAGGTTTTAGATGTCATTGGCCTACCCTGGAAAATTATAGACATATAAACTATATCCACTATTAAAAAAAGACCACTTTATATGAAGTCAAGTAATTGACATATTCCTCTTTTTATTAAAAACTTCTGACCCCTCAAAGACAGGTTAGTTACTTGTCTTTGTCTGCTAGGGTTGCTGTGATAAATACCACACAATGGGTTGGCTTAGCAAGAATTTATTGGCTCAATGTTTTAGAGCCCAGAAGTCCAATATCAAAGACTTAACAGGCTATGCTTTCTCCCCCAAATCTGTAGCATTCTGGTGCTGGCTTACCACAATCCTTGTAACTCCTTCGTTTGCATCTCTGCCTCTGTCACATGGACTCCTGCTGTGACCTTCTCTGACTACTGGCTTTTCCTTGCTTCCAGTATTATGGATTAATATGGACTAAAGCCTACCCAGATTTAATTTGGTCCACCTTAGAAGATCCTATTCACAAATTCAAATGAGTCCACACTTTAACTGATAAACCATCTTTATATGGCCCTATTTATAAATGGGTTCAAAACCACCAATATATGGATTAAGACTTGAGGATTTTTTTGGTGGGGAGCATAATTCAATCTCCAATACTACTCTAGCTTTTAAATTCTAAATTGTGTTCATATTCAACAATTGAGTTCTAAAATAAAACATTTAAATTAATGCTTTATTTATGTATGTACGTGAATTTGCAAAGATCAACAAGGAACTCAGCAAAAAAAAAAGTCTAATTATATAATGAGGAAAACTACATGAGTCTATGTAAGTACGAATTGAGTGTATGAAAAAATTTGAAGTTAACTTTTTAGTTTGATCTTTTTTCTTTAACAAAATATTTTTTAACTCAAAGATACTCAGCTGAGTGAAGTTTATTTCTTTTTTTTTTTTTTTTTTTCCTACTTAACTGGCATCTGTTCTTAATCTGTCAGCACTAGGTTATTGTAACTACCACTGTTTTCCTCAAAGCTATTCTTAGCCCTATGATGATTTTGAATTCTAGAGTTTGGTTAAAGGAAAGACATTCTCAATATAATCTATAAAAAATAAGAAACTCTCATGAGAACATGCTTAAATTATTATTGCCTGATAAATAACATTTAGTAGGCCCAACATGGAGGCACTTGTTCTAAGGCCCTTATCAACAAAACCAAAATCTAAGCCTATTCTCTGTAAGTGCCCAGTTTGCCCAGATCACAACATTTAAATCAGCCAATCAGCCATCACCAACTCCCTTTTCTTATGCCAGCTAACTTCCTTATTGCTAAGCAGCTGCTTGCACTAGCCATATAAGGAAATGTAGTCTGCATTAGCCAATTAATATTTTATCCCAATGTACTCTCTTTTTCTGTCTATAAAACCTTTTGCTCTCTTTGCTCAGCGGAATTCTTCTCCACCTTATGGTGATTGGAATCTCCCCATTTCATGAATTAATTAAAGCAAGACTCTCTGAGATCTAACCAAATTTAGCTCAAGTTTTTAACATACCTCTGAGATTCCAAAAGTTGTTACCATCTGCTGAGTTTTTTTTTTTTTTTTTTTAGGACAATTTTACCTATTCATTCATAATTCATTATTTCTTTTACTGATTCATGCATGTATGGAAACCTTTATTCAACTTATGTTAATGAGCCTTTTTGGTCTTCCAGGCACTGTACTATTGTTATAGATAGTAAAAAACAAAAACAAAAATTAACAATTACATAACAATATATTTCAAGAGCTGCATATATGGTATTCATTTCCAAGCTCTAAGAATTCCACTGTCTAGCAAAGGATGAGATAAATTATTGTGTTTCAGTATGGCATGTTAAATTAGGTATCTGTGGAAAGGAAAGGTTTGAGGGAAAAAAGGAGTGGCCAGCTCTGTTTAGGGAGCTGGTTCAGACAATCTTACATGATTTTTTTTTTTTTCTTTTGTCATACAAGACAAATGAGGGAATATCCCAGTTCAAAGCAGAGAAATAACATAGTGTGTTTGAAGAACATCATGTTGTTTAATATATCTATTGCATATGATGTGGGGAAGTGATGAGAAGAAGATGAACCTTTGCATTTACTTAAGTAATTCACAAAAGGTGTGGCAATATTTAGCCATTAAATGTTTATATCGGAAGGTGACAAGTTCAAATTAGCATTTTAGAAAGATTCTGGTTTCAATAAAGTGAAGTCAGGGAAATCTGGGTGCAGGGAATCAAATCTACAATTGTAAACCATGTTTGAAGTAGAAATCATTTAAACAAAAGAACTGGTAATGAGGACAGAAATAACCTAATTTTAGAGTGTTTTGAGTGAACTAATGATTAAAAATGGAGATGAAGAAGGGTTGAATGCTAATTAAGTATTATGTACTATTCTTGGCAGGAAAAAGAAATGAAATGAACAATCAATAGATAGTATATAAGAAAAATATGATCGAACAACCATATCAACGATTATATTGACTAAAAATGGATTAAACACTCCAATTAAAAGGCAAATTGTTGGAGAGATTCTTTAAAAAAACACCCAATTATAGGCTACAGACGTGAAACATATTTTAAAAAGTAGAAGAGTGTGAGATCAAGTAAAATACCAGGGTAGAATGACTGAAGTAGAGAATGATCAGTATAAGAGGGATATATTTTTTTGAAATATATAAATGTGATATTCTTTCTTATTCTTCATCCTACATGACTTTCTAATCAACTAAAGGCCTTTGTTGCCTTAGAGATGATTAGTGATTCAAAGATAAAATGAGAGAAGAAAATACAATTGCTATTGACCAAAAAATGGTGACATAAAGAGTTGAAATTCATACATTATAACTGCCCGAAGAAGGAGTCAGAGGACATCAACTAGAAAGAGTCAATACAGCCTATAGCTAACATCTTCCAGTGATGTCTGTTGCCATACTTCCCTACTAGTTTATCAAAGACCTTGTGGAATAAATTATATTAGAAATATTGAGGCCCCCTAACTCTAGTCTGGTTGATCTTCTTGCAATCCTGGGTCACCAGCGTTAGCAATGCAGATTACATTGTTAATATGTGCTATAAATTAAATTCTAAAATATGAATGACATTATTATATCTTTAAAATAAAAATAAATTTAGGAAACCAAAGTTCAGATAAAAATTAATGGACTAATATGAAAAAAATCTCTTTACTGGTAGTCAAGACACATTGATTCAAGTTTTGGACACAGTATGTAAGTCTCACAAAAACTAGGCCTAAGGATTCTCATCTATAATCAAGAGAGTCAGATAAGAAATTCAAAGCCTTTAAATAAACTTTTGTTTATAATAAGAATCAAATTGTCTAAATACGTAAAATATATTTGCCAATCAACAATTTCTTTCATTCATAATTTTAGAGCCTCTCCTACCTGTGTATAAATGTTATAGTCTAGAACTAGGACTTTTCTTACGGAAACTTAGCTGGCAAATAAATAGCAGCAACACTATTTTAACACAATACGAAGTGCAATGATATAGTTTCAGTTAAATGTAAATTAAACTGAAGATCTTTTCATTTTAGGTTTATATTTTTAATTTCATTTAGATTAAGATTACTCTGAAAAAAAGTTTTGAAAATGGGAGGGATTTTGAAACCAAACAAAAACTGACAATGTAGGTAAAAGTTGTTAGATTATGCTTTACATTTTGTGCAGGTTATTCACATGGTAATCCTGTTTCCTAAAATAGTTTATGCTTAATCCTAGTACTATGAGAAAATAAAAGATTTGATGATATAAAAACACCTTAGTTTGACTAGTGCCTTAAATCTTCACTTCCATTTAATAATGTTCTTTGATCTTCATTTTCAGATTAGGGAAGAGAATCCAGATTTTTCACAATTTGGCTCCTGGTGATCTGAGTGCCTTCTACTACAGTCTTGGCTTGCTACATTTTCTTTTTAGGATGTCTACTTGTATTTTAATTGCTCCACATTGCCATTTCTTGTTCTTTGGTAATTATGTAAGGGGAAAAGGGAAGGGTAAGCATTAGAGAAGGAGATCACATCCAATTGTAAGGCAATACTCAGTTTCCTTTTAAATTTCAGAGTTAGGAAAAAGGAATAATACATATCTAACATGAGTTAAGTATTAAATATTAAATTACAGGCAAATATAAAATAAGATAATCAATATTTCTTAAATAATGACTGAAAATTAAATGTAGATTAAACTTTATGTCCGTGTAATATATTTCTTATCCGTCAGTTGAAGTCAAATAGTCAAGGAAAGTGAAACAAAGTGCATGTTAGAGCCATGTTAGTTTAATTCAAATCAACACAGTTTTGATAATTATTTACATATTACAAAGCAACATATACAGAATTCTGAGATAAGTAACCAAAACTTTTCCTCAAAATCCAACATCTTGAAGATTATATCAAGTGCATAAATATATCTATTATTAAACCAAAATTTGATAAAATGCTCTTGTGGAGATATAAAGTTTTCCCAGGCTGAGAGGGAAGCCTATTCTCTCTGTCACTCCAGGTGATAATGAGAAAATTAATCTTTTTATTGAAAGTAAAGTTTGCAAACTCCATCAAAACCAAAAAAAAAAAGTCTCCTTTAGAAGGGAAATCTCTCTTGGCCACAATCATTGCTGTTTTTAAAAAAATAGGAAGAAGCACTAGGGTGGGATAACTACTAAGGATACTATATCTCTAGATTCCCTTCTCAAAGTATGTGCTATATGAGTCAGGCAGGGAGCACAATTAAATACAAGGAAAGAATGCCAACGTTAGTGTTCTTCCCTTCATTTATCATACCTTGGTTAGAGTATCCAACACATATCAAACTCAGGCACAGGGCACTTACAGGTCTCAGAAACTTACAAATGTTGGAATTAAAGATAGATTTGCATCCATGCTTTATGATTATTGGCATTAAAATTTTATACAAGTTATAAAAAATGAGTGTTATTTTCTCTGACATTGGGATTTTGACATCTGTAAGAGCCTGTGATGAAAACTGTGAATTTTTAGAGGGATGGGTACATAATTTCTTGACTGACACATTATTTTTACTATCTAGATAAAATTTTACATTGAAAAAGGGAACAAAATGCCTCTGGTTTTTTTATTGATCTGCAAAAATCATTAGTGAAATGAAATTTTGAAATATTTGTATAGATCAGAAAAGGTCTAGAAAAGTCAGAATGCTGCTCATGGGAGATTTCAATTACCTAAGTATTGACAAAGATAACAGCTATGCAGAAAAGGTAAGAATGTGTTTCTTAAAGAAAATTCTGTTTGTTCATAATTCAATTTGATGAACAACTCTTCAAGCAGAATAGAAAAAAAAAACAGTTTGCTATATATTTTAATGCTATCAGTTAGGAATTATTGATAAGCAAATATGAAACCATTATTTTTGAAAGCATGGTAATAACCATGATGCAGTTCACAAATAAAATAACTTTTAGTTACAAACTTGCTGATTATTAATGTTTCATTTTCTCACATTCCTACTCTAAATTTGCTGCTACAGAAAGGCTGCATTCAACTAAGCTCCTCATTCAATCTAGCTAAATACCTAAAAGAACAAGAAAAAGTCTCCATGTCCCTTAATTTTGCATGAGAACAGCAATGTGGAATGAGTTGGATGGGGGAAGAGGGGAAGGGAAGGAAGAAGACAGAGAGAGAGGAAAGAACAGAGAAAGAGGAAGGAAGAAAGAGGGGGGCAGATCTCAAGTCAAGATATCTAACTATGAAGTCAGTTGAATTAAAAAAAAGAGCCAGGTCGGGGGCAAGATGGCAACAGGTTAGGGTGTTAAAAGAGTCAGCTCATCCTCTACTACAGTTAGTAATCAGCCAGAAGCTATCTAAATCACCTGTTGGGGGGTGCACTCAGGAGACCAGAAGGGTGCAGCATCACGGAGGAGACTGCCCACCTACAGTGAAGATTTGTGAGTAGAGCTTTCCATGTTGTGGAAGCCAGTGCTCGTCCCTCGCTAGAGGAGGCTGACTCCTCAGGAGCTATTCCCTGGCTGAAGTTGGAAACTCCATTTCCCAAAAATAGGGGAGGAAGAGATAGTCAGGCACTGAATTCAGCTACTGATTAGTACATTTGGCTGGCTAAAGTCTAATCCCAAGTACACCTAAAATTTGAAACTGTCCAAGTTGAAAGAGGCCAGTAGTCTCCATTTTAACTTGCCCTCAGCATGAGGAGAAGCAGGGCTGATTGAAAAATCACAGTGATGGTAGAAACAGGCTTCTTTCCACCCAGGTCAGATTGCTGCCCTAGCCTGGGCTCTGGCCCCGTGTCTCGCAGGGAGGAAGCTGGGGGTCCTACACCAGCCTCTCTGGGCAACTGCAGTCACTTTTGACCTGCACTGACTAGATTGTTGCACACACATGGGTCTCCATCCCCGTCCCTGGCAGGGCAGGATGGGGGCCGTGTTTAGCAGCCTCTCCAGACAACTGCAGTCCGTTTCAGCTTGCATGACTTAGTTTGCTGCCCACACCTGTGGCTCCATCCCATCCCAGGTGGGGGAAGGTATTTGGAGCTTCATTAGTCTCTCTGAGCAACTAAAGTTAGACTCAGGCTGTGTGGCTTGGATCACTGCACACAGCTGCAGCTTGGTCCCCACCTCTGGCAAGGGAGAAAGTAGGGGGAGCTTCATTGATTTCTGGGCAATGTGAGCAGCTTCAACCTCAATGGATTACAATTCCTTGACTCCTGCTCTTCCCCCACTAAAGGAGAAAGTGCAAGAAACAGATGAATAAGAGATGAAAAAATTCAGATGGGCTAAACACGAGTCATTATAAAGTCCCAAAATAAGTTAAACCAAGTATCAAAAAGAGGCTGTAGCGTGAAGCCAATTAAACAGAAAACCCTAGAGTAAAGAGAGTAACTGAGCCAGAACAAATACCTCAAGATAATCAGATGCTAAGACACCAAAAAAATATTACAAGCCATACTAAGAAACAGGAAGACATGGTCCAGTCAAAGGAAAAAACTGAACCTCCAGTTGACATAAAGGAGTTGAGACAACTAATCACAGATGTTTAAACTAATCTCCTTAAGAAATTCAATGAGATGGCTGAAGAGATTAAGGATATTAAGAAGATCCTGGGTTTAATGGAAGGACATTCCATGTTCATGGACTGGAAGACTAAATATCTTTAAGATGTCAATTCTACCCAAACTGATTTACAGATTCAACATAATCAGAATTAAAAACAAAACAAAAAAAAACCACAGCCTTTTTTTTTTTTTTTTTTTTTGCAGATATGGAAAAGCCAATTATCAAATTTATTTGGAAGGGTAAGGGGTTCTGAATAGCCAAAAGAAAGTGGACCCTGTCTCACACCTTATACAAAACTTAACTCAAAATGGATCAAAGACCTAAATTTAAAAGATAGAGGCATAAAACTCCCAGAAGAAATTGTAGAGAAATATCTTCAAAACCTGGTGGCAAGTGGTGATTTCTTAAATCTTAAAGTTAAAGCACAAGCAAAGAAAGAAAAAATGAATAAATGGGTCCTCCTTAAAATTAAAGGCAGCCTATTCAAGGAAAAAAATATTTGGAAACCACATTTCTGATAAGGGTTTGAATTCCATGCTATATAAAAAGATCATACAACTTAACAATAAGAGGACGAGCAACCCATTTAAAAAATAAGCAAGAGAATTAGGTATTTGTCCAAAGATGAAATACAAATGGCCAAAAATCACATGAAAAAATGTTCAATATCACTGGCTGTTAGGGAGATGCAAATGAAAACTACAATGAGATATCATTTCATACCTCATAGAATGACCATTATAAAAACAAAAAACAAACAAACAAAAAAAAACCTACAAGTGCTGGAGAGGATGCGGAGATATAGGAACACTCCTTCATTGTTGGTGGGAATGTTGAATGGAGCAGCCACTGTGGGAAACAGTCTGGAGTTTCCTCAGGAAACTAAATATAGAACTACCCTATGATCTTGCAGTCCCTCTACTAAGATGCAGAAAAACTGAAGACAAGGATGTGAACAAACATTTCCACACTGATGTTTGTTGTGGTGTTATTCATAATTGCTGAAAGATGGAAACAGCCTAAGTGTCCATCAACTGATGAATGGATAAACAAAATGTGGTATATACACACGAGAGAATACTATACTGCTGTAAGAAGCAATGAAATTGGGACACAAATAACCTCATGTTGGAAATTCTACGACATTATGCTGAGTGAAATAAGCCAGACACAAAGGGACAAATACTGTATGGTCTCATTAATATGAACTAAAAAAAGAGAAAAAACATGGATTTAAAATCTAGAGTATAGTTACTAGGAGATGGGATGAGGACTGAGAAGGGGTACTGATGCTTATGCTTGAAAAATTTTTAATTAGCTTGATTGTAAAGGTGTGGAAATGAATAGTGCTGATGGTAACACACATAATGAGTATAACTACCACTGCTGATTTATAAATGTGATTGACTGAAAGGGGTAGTCTAGGGACTTAAATATCAATTGAAAGAAATCTGGAGAATAATCTAGGGACTGAGTAACAGTGATATCAGTGGTAGATGAGGATTGTGGTTAATAGTTCAAATAGAAGGATGTTCCATGAACTATTATAAATGTATGTCACTATTACAAGGTGATAAGAATATGGTGATACATGGGGAAAATACAATTGATGTGACTTATGGACTATAGTTAACAGCGATACTGTAAAATTCTTGCATCATTGTCAAAGAAGGAACTCTGTTGATGCTAAGGATCAATAATAGGAGGTATGGGACTAATGAAAATGTTCTCAAATTTACTGAGGCAATGATAGCACAACTCTGTGATGAAACTGGGATCCACTGAGTATACAATTAGGATGGATTGTATAAGATATGGATTGTATAACACAGTGAACCATGTGGTAGATAATGAACTGTGGTTAACAGTACAAATATGAAAGTATTCTTCCATGAACTATAAAAATGTACAATACTAATACATAGTGTTAATAATAGGGGGGTTATAGAAAAATACATCAAATGTAAGATATGGACCATAGTTAGAAGTAATGTTTTGATGTAACAAAATATTCTGTAACAAATTTTCACAATCTGTAAAAAATTTTCCACAACAATGCAAGATGTTGGTGGAAGGGTCATGTATGGGAATTCTGGGAGCCATAATGCATGATTGTTCCGTAAGCTCACAATTTTTCTAAGAAAAAATTTAAATTGAAATAAAAAGAGTCAATTATATTAATGATTTTCCTAGGGAAGAGATTTCTCTTGGTGCTGTCAAACATCTTTTCTATGCCCTATCACCTATCTTCTCTAAATGTATAAACCTGAGTCACCTGGATTTTCATGCTTAGAAATCTTATTTTTAATATATACCAATGGGTTTATTCACATTATTTTGTGAAAGACTGATTTGTTGTAAAGTACCCTTCCAAAGATATTTATATTCTAATTTGCCAACAGTGCACTAAGCCAAAGGAGAAAAATGTAGACATTGTAATTAGGAATTAGAACCAGGGATAAGTGTTTAGAATAAAAGCTACACATGAAAGAGTGGAGATATGAACAGCACTAGAGCCTAATTTGAGATTGGTTTGCTAGGCAGGGCACCAATAAATAAAAAGGACTTACAACATTATTGGGAGTTATATGCAACCTCTCTTATAATAAGAATGATGCAAATTAAAGCTATACAGAGATGCCACTATTCACCAATCAGATTGGAAAGCATTCCTAAATTTGTTAAAACAATCTGTTAGCAAGAAAGTAAGGACACAGGTACCTTAATACATTGCAGGCGTGATTGTAATTTGATATAATCACTGTGACTAGAAATTTAGTAATATGCATCAAAATTTGAAACACTAATACCTTTGACCAAGCAAGTCTGCTTCTGGGAATTTAATCTGCGCTGTGGTTATATGTATACAAAATGACATAAGCACAATGATACTTGTTGCAGAGTTGTTTGTAATATCCAAAGAAACTACCACATATTAGTCAAAAAGAAAGGGCTTAATTATGGTGTATCCATACAGTGGAAAAAATGTGGATTAAAAAACTATGTACTGATATGGAAAATTCTCCAAGAAATATTATCAGTAAAAAAGTCATCTTCAGAACAATGTGTATATTGTGTTCCTTTTGCATAAAATAAAGGGAATCTGTAAATGTTTACCTAGATTTGCTTAAAGAAATTCTGAAAGTATACATAAGAATCTAATAACAATAATTTCCATGCTGAACGGGAAGAAATGGATAGAGATGCAAGCAGGAAGGGAGCAAAGCTTTTCACTCTACAATTTCATACTTATGAATATATTACCTATTGGAAAATTAAATGAATAAAATTTTTATCAAATATTATTGGAATAAAATTGGAAATGCCATTTAACCCTGGCACTTAACAAATGTGAGTTGGCACAAATCTCACTAATTAAAATTTATTTATTTTATTTCTTTAATGTGTTCAAAGAATAATCCAGGTTATTTTAGGGTTCAGTCAAGAGAGGTTAAGTTATGTTGCAGCAACAAACAAACCCCGAATCTCAGCATCTTACAAAACTCAACTTCTTTTCTCATGTTAAACATCCATTGAGGACTTGTTTTTGTTCTGTCCAATATTGTCTGTATTCCGGGTCAATGCTGATGGAACTACTCCTACCTGAGTGTCTTATGCCAGTTCCCTAAAAGATGGAAAAGAGAAGCTTGGTGAACTGTAAGCTCTCGAAGCTTTCTTAGAGTTGATTTACATTGCTTAGCAACATTTCATTGGTCAGTGCAAGCCACATGGTGCTCCCAAATTTAACAAGTCGTGATCCATAATCTCCCGTGGGGCAGGGGTCCATCTAAAGTCACATAGTCAAGCCTTAAGTTCCTGGCAAAGGGAACTATAAATCTCACCAAGGTAGCAAATATTTTAAAAACTAATAACACACACACACACACACAGATATTCTGAGGTACCAGGGATTGAACCTGGAACTGTGTATGTGGGAAGCAGGCACTCAACCACTGAGCTAGAACTGCTCACATATACTTTTCAATTAAATTACCATCTTTTTCTTCCTGCCTCTATTAAATGCATATTGAGCTGACCCTAACACTAATTCTATTCTTAATTCTATCCTTACATAATGAATAGTCATGTCTCATTGCTCTCTAGATAGTAGAAGACCTTGATAATATTAAAATTGCCAAGAAAAGTTTTACTTTGTTTATAGGTGAGCGGTCCTGTTTTTAAAGTCAGTTTGCAGTGTTTTCTGTTAGATCACATCAAAGTAGATAAGCCCTCCAAGGTACTGTAAGCATCATTAAGAATGTATGCCATTCACCAAAGTGGGATCTATGTGAAAGATTATTTTTAATTGTAGATGAGAAAAGATTTTTAAGCAACTGAAAAAATAAATGAAACTTGTATTTTAATAATTATTTCCCCAAATGTAAACCTTTTATCAAACTGAAATAGGAAACTGAACATTATCCACAAGTAAAATTATAAGTTGTATTGCTTAGTTCTCTCTAGTATTTCTTTGGGTACTCTCAAACAATTCCTTCATAACTTTCTCAGATAAGTAGGCCATAACATCTGCTTTAGTTTAATATCATTCAAATTCTGGATCTTCCTACTAAAATTAAAATATTTATAAAAAAGTTAAACAATTAACATCTATTTGGATTTTTATTGCCATTAAAAAGTATAAGTCATCTTTAGCTATAATAAAATATTCCATTGGGGACTAAAAAAAAATCCCTAAAAAAAAAGAACACTTTTCATTTTTAATTATCACCTAGAGAGGACTATTTGACGAGGATTTTGAAACGGCTAGAGATTTGAGATTCATTTTAATGCTACTTCTTAAATTGTCTGTACAGCAATGACTGAAACTAAGAAGTGAATGAAATTGTGTGATTGAAGTAGAATTAACTGAGGGAAAAATAGTGTGAATTTAGGCTTAAATGTAGGATTTAAGATGTCATTTTGAAAAAGAAGAGCAACCTGGATGAAATAGAAGGATCAAGATAAAATTTATTGGGAGACAAATTTGGAAATATAAAAGTGGATAAATTGTGGAGAAATTTGAATATTCAGCTAAGGATCCTAATGGAAATGAGTATATAGGACTGGTTTTGGAAGAGACTGAGAGGAAGAATGCAAGGAAAACATGGAGTAAAGTAGGCTGGAAGAGCATAATAAGGAGGCAGGGAAATCAATGCTTCCATACAATAATTAGGAAAGATAAGGAATCTAAAATAGGCAATGTTGTTGCAATGATATGCAAAAGAATAACATAAAGCAATGTAAATCATAAATTAATGGAATTTGAATCAATATGAATGATAAAAATGAGAGAAATTGAAATTGACTGATATTGAGGCTGGGAGAATTAGAAGCTGGACAGCTGAGAGACTTGGAATCCATAAGAAAAGGGAAATTGGAATATCAGGATGGCACTTGGAGGTTGGCATGGGTAAGGGGTGAGTGTAGAGAAGGATTAATAAAGTTATCATTACTAATGTTGAAATTAGATAAGAGATTATACAAATGAATATGTCAAGGAGATGTTTCATACGTAATATTTAAATTTAAGAGACAGGCCAGGAAAACATTTACATATTTATGTCCATAGCTATATATCCATATCTATATCTATAGCTATATCTATCTACCTATATATCCAGACACACATACATTATGTATGTGTATACATAGTATATGTATATATAAATACTAAAATTTGTAAATAATGTCTTGTCTATCAATAAAAGAAAGGTTGCAATACTAAGATAGTATTTAAATAGAGCTCCTTGATAGATCTCCTTGTGACCATGGAAAAGAATGAAGATACTCTCTCAATCGATACTGAGTGATTTCCAGGATATGTTAAGTGACAAAAGCAGAGTTCGGAGTATATATAAATGCTACTGTTGTGGTAAAAAAAAAAAAAGACGATATGTATTTGTTTCAAAAAGAAACATTGGAAGGATGAACCAAAAACAATTATGGAGTGCAATAGGGATGAAAGACTTCTTTACAAATACCTTTATATATCACTTTGACATTAGGAAAATGTAAATGAACTACATATTCAAAAAGTAAAATTAAATCGAAAGGAAAATACAAATTCTAAAATTTAACAAAAACAGGAATAAATGAACTATTTGTATATAAAAACAATAACATTACCAGAGAAAAAATAGTTATTACAAATAACTTTCAAACACAATACATTGATTATACATCCTTAATGGGATATGTCCTAGGTAAAAATAATACAAATAAGTCTTGAACATCATTTAAGATTAGTACTAATATTGCTACTGTAGATTACTCTAGATTTAATGAATTGTTTTAATTGAGGTATAATTTACATTCCAAAGGTATATAACTTAAGTGTGCAGTGTGACGAATTTTGACAATTTTATACACTCATGTAGCCACCATCCAAAACAAGTTATAGAATAGAATATTTCCATGGCCCCCAGAAAATCTCCTCATACCTTTTTTTTTTTAGGTTGGTAAACCAGTTTGTTTATTTATTTATTTATTAACAAATCAATTTAAAGGTACATATTAATAAAGCATAAATCCATCCAAAGTGTATAATCAGTGATATTCACTGATAATCAGTGTAATATCAGTGTCATATATTTGTGCAATCATCACTTCAGTCATTCTTAGAGCACTTTCACTATTCCAATAATAATAATAAACAACAAACAAACAAAACTTATCAACTCTCAATTGTGCATAGCTGCTTTTCTTTTTCATTTTCTCTTGTATATTTGTATTTATATTTTGCAAAACCAGTCTTATATATGCAATATCACCCATATTCGTGTTTTCCATGAGGTTTTACTGTCATATACAGTCCCATGTTACAGTTTTTAGTTTTACTTCTAGTAATATACATGACCTTAGACTTTCCCTTTCAACCACTGTCATCATACAACATCACTGCAAGTTACAAACATCATAATATGTTTTCACTATTTCTATTCATTTCCAAAGAGTTACAAACAACCTTTATACCAATTCTGCACAGATTTTAGCCCTCAGCTTTCCATTCTCTACCCTCCTTTTTATTTTCTGGTGACCTATACCCTAATTATTAACTCCATGAGTTTACACAATGTATTTATTTCATAACAGCACAATCATACAGTATTTGTCCTTTTGTGTCTGGCTTGCTTTGCTCAACGTACTGTCCTCCAGGTTCATCCATGTTGTCATATGCTTCACGACTTCATTTCTTCTTACTGCTGCAATAATAATACTTCTTATTCCATCGTGTGTTACACCAAAATTTGTTTAAACATTCATCAGTTGATGGACACCTGGGTTGTTTCCAACTTTTGGCAAACATGAATAGTGCCACTAAGAACATCGGTATGCAGATATCTGTTCGTGTCTCTGCTCTCATTTCTTCTGGATATATACCTATTAATGGTATTGCTCTGTCACATGGCAAGTCTATATTCAGCTTCCTTAGGAACTGCCAAAAAGTCCTCTACAGTAGTTGTACCATTCTACTTTCCCACCAACAGTGAATAAGTATTCAATCTCTCCACATCCTCTCCAACATTTACAGTTTTCTAACTATTTAATAGCAGCCAGAGTATAGGTGTGAAATGATATCTCCTTGTAGTTTTGATTTGCTTTTCTCTAATAGTTGGTGATGTTGAACATTCTTTCATGTGTTTCTTTGCCATTTGTTTTTCTTCTGTGGACAATTGTCCAGTACCATGCTGTTTTCACCACTGTAGCTAAGTAATATGCTTTAAAGTCAGAAAATGAGAATCCTCCAACTTCACTCTTCTTTTTAATAGCCTTTTTGGCTATTTGGGGTCCCTTACCCTTCCAAATAAATTTGATAATTGGTTTTTCCACTTCTGCAAAAAAAGGCTGTTGGGAATTTTATTGGGATTGCATTGAATCTGTTAATCAGTTTGGGTAGCATTCACATCCTAACAATATTTAGTCTTCCAATTCATGAACACAGAATGTCCTTCCATTTATTTAACCCTTCTTCAGTTTCATTGAGCAAAGTTTTGTAGTTTTCTGAATATAAGTCCTTTATGTCCTTGTTTAAGTTTATTCCTGAATATTTGATTGTTTTAGTTGCTATTATAAATGAAATATTTTCCTCCTCAGATTGCACATCAGTAGTGTATAGCAAGGCTATTGATCTTTGCATATTAATCTTGTATCCTGCCAGTTTGCTGAACTCGTCTATTAGTTCTAGTATCTTTGTTGTGGATTTTTCAGGAGATTCTAAATGTAGGATCATATCATCAGAAAATAGTGAAAGCTTTACTTCTTCTTTCCTATTTGGGTGCATTTTATTTGTTTATCTAGCATAATTTCTCTAGCTAGAACTTCTAGCACAATATTGAATAATAATGGTGACAGTGGGCATTCTTGTCTTATTCCTGATCTCAGCAAGAAAGCTTTCAGTCTTTCAACATTGAGTACAATGCTGGTTGTAGGATTTTCATACATGCACTTTACCATATTGAGGAAACTGCCTTCTATTCCTATGTTTTGGAGTGTTTTTATCAAGAAAGAGTGCTATATTTTGTCATGCCTTTTCTGCACCAACTGAGAGGATCATGTGATTTTTCTTCTTCAATTTATCAATATGGTTTATTACATTTATTGATTTTCTTGTTTTGAAGCACCCTTGCATACCTAGGATAAAACACACTTGACCATGGTATATAATTCTTTTAATGTGCTTTTGGATTCTGTTTGCAAGTATTTTGTTGAGGATTTTTGTGTCTATATTCAGTAGAGATATTGGTCTGTAATTTTCATTTTTCATAGTATCTTTATCTGGTTTTGGTATTAAGGTGATGTTGAATTCATAGAATGAATTTGGTAGTGTTCTTTCCTGCTCAATTTTTTGGAAGAGCTTGAGTAAGACTGGTATTAAATCATGTTTGAATGATTGGTAAAATTCACCTGTGTAGCCATCTGGTCCTGGGCTTTTCATCTTTGGGATGTTCTTTATGACTGTTGCAATCTCTTCCACTTGTAATTGGTTTGTTGAGGTCTTCTAGTTCTTCTAGGGTCAGTGAAGGTGGTTCATGTGTTTCAAAGAATTTGTCCATTTCCTCAACATTGTGTAGTTTTTTAGCAAACAGTTGTTCATAGTATCCTCTTATGATCTCTCTTATTTCTGCATGGTCAATGGTAATTCCCCCCTCTCATTTCTGATTTTATTTATTTGTGTCTTCTTTCTTTTTCTTTATCAGTCTAGCTGAGGGTTTGTTGATTTTGTCGATCTTCTCAAAGAACCAACTTTTGGTTTTGTTGATTCTCTCTATTGGTTTTTTGTTCTGGATTTCATTTATATCTGCTCTCATTTTTACTATTTCCTTTGGCTTGGTTTGGGATTAATTTGCTGTTCTTTCCTAGTTCCTCCAGGTGTGTCTTTAGATCTCCAATTTTAGCACTTTCTTCTATTTAATGTAAGCATTGAGGGCTATAAATTTTCCTCTCAGCACTGCCTTTGCAGTGGCCCATAGGTTTTTATATGTTGTGTTTTTATTTCATTCATCTCAAGATATTTGCTGAATTCTCTTACAATTTCTTCTTTGACCAACTGATTATTTTAGATGTGTTGTTTAATCTCCATATATTTACGAATTTTCCCCTTTCCCATCATTATTGATTTCCAGCTTTATTCCATTATGATCAGAGGAAGTGTTTTGTATAATTTCAATCTTTTTAAATTTATTGAGATTTCCTTTATGTCCCAACATATGGTTTATCTTGGAGAAGGATCCATGAGCACGTTAAAAGAAAGTATATCCTGCTGTTTTGGGGTGCAATCCTCTATAGATGTCTGTTAGGTCTAATTCATTCATCATATTATTCAAGCTCTCTGTTTCTTTATTTATCTTCTGTCCAGATGTTCTACCCAATACTGAGAGTGGTACATTGAAGTCTATTTTTTCCAATATTAGTATTGCTACTCCAGCTCTTTTTTGGTTACTATTTGCATGGAATATCTTTTCTAATCTTTCACTTTTAACCTGGCTGTGTCCTTACATCTGAGGTGAGTCTCTTGTAGACAGTATATAGATGGCTTATTTTTTTTTTTTATCCATTCTATCAGCTTATGTCTTTTGATGGGGGAGTTCAAGTCATTAACATTCAATTTTATTACTGTAAAGGAATAACTTACTTCATCCATTTTGTCCTTCAGCTATCTGTTGTCATATTTTCTATTGTCTGTCTTTTTACCCTTTATTTTACCCTTCCTAATAATCTTCATTTCTAAAGTCTTCTCCAAATCTCTCACCCTTGTTTTTCCTTTCAGGTTGCAGCATTCCCTTAAGTATCTTTTGTAATTCTGGTCTTTTGTTAACTATCCTATCAGTTTTTGTATGTCTGTGAAGACACTTAACTCACCCTCATTTTTGAAGGATGCCTTGCCAGATACAGAATTCTTGGCTGGCATTTTTTTCTCTTTCAATACCTTAAATAGATCATACCACTTTCTTCTCGCCTCCATGGTTTCTGATGAGAGGTCGGCATTTACTCTTATTGAGTTTCCCTTGTATGTGATGCTTTGCTTTTCTCTTACTGCTTTCAGAGCCCTCTCTTCATCTCTGATATTTGATATTCTAAATAGTAGGTGTCTTGGGGTGGGTCTATTTGGTTTTATTCTGTTTGTGGTGCATTGTCCTTCTTGAATATTGTTATTTATGTCTTTCATAAGGGTTGGGAAGTTTTCACTCATTATTTCCTCAAATATTCTTTCTGCCCCTTTTCCATTCTTTTCTCCTGGGACATCAATAATGCAAATGTTTGTGTGTTTCGCCTTGTCATTCAATGCCTTGAGACTCTGTTCCAGTTTTTCCATTCTCTTCTCTTTCTGTTGTCCTGTCTTTTCCATTTCAGGTATTCTGTCTTCAAAATCTCCAATTCTGTCTTCAAGCATTTAAAATCTGCTCTTATGTGCCTCTAATATATATTTTATCTCATCTATTATGTCTTTCATTCCCATAAGTTCTGTTACTTTTCTTTGCAGTCTTTCAAATTGTTCTTTATACTCACCCACTGTCTTCATTTCTTTAGTCATATTTTAAAAATTCTTTGAAGTGATTTAGAAGAGCTGTGTGATTATCACTGATTTATTGTCTTAAATCTTGAATTGCTTCAGGATATTTGGTTAGTTCTTTTATCTGGGCCATCTCTTCTCTTTTCCTAGTATGCCTTTTAATTTTTTAATGATGTCTAGGCACCTAAATATGTTCATGAATTTACTCTGATGTCCAATTTCTCTCCCTTGCCTGGTTTTTTCACAACTCTTCTTTCATATTTGGTTCAACTTATTCTAAATCTTTAAAATTGCCCAGCTTAAATTATCAAAAATCCTGCCAGGGTCTCATTAATGGGGTGCAGATTTTCTCCCAGAGGTTAGGATACAGGTAGAACAGAGAAGTTTTTGTCCATGCAATTCCAGCCCTCCTCACTGGTGCTCGTCAGTGAACCTTTCCACAGAGGTGTTTCAGTCTGGGCTTTCTTGTGTTACTGTGCTGAATCTCCAGAGTGGAGTTCAAAGCAGACTCTGCTGGCTGAATTCACTGAAGAAAAGCCCCCTGATTGCCCCTCCCTTTTCCCTTGAAACAGCCGGCAGGGAGGAAGGTGTTTGTTTCCCTCTCAGTCAGCTGCAGTGAGCTAGGGGTTTTACTTAATATCATGGCAGGGGGGGGGGGCGGGGAGGGGAGGGGAGGCCCTTTCCAGTTGCCATGAGAGCTTGGTTGGTAACTTAGGTTTGTTGTTTTGGATTCTTCATCTCTGTGTCCCTCACCCTTCTGGGAGTTGTGTATCACTCTCCTGGTCTATTGACCCCCAAAGCTGCTCCCTTGGACAGCTTTTGGCTCTTTCTGCATTGTTTTTCTGAGAGCATTGAACTCTGCTTGTTAGTGTAATGCCATCTTCCCACAATTCCCCTTCCTGATACCTTTTTAGTCAATACTCCAGAGGAAAACATTTCTGATGTTCTATTATTTGAATCATACTTTAACTATTCTGTTGTTCTGGGTTCTTTCATTTAACACAAAATTTTTGAGATTGATATTGTTTAGTGTGACAGTTGTAAATCAGTAGCTCATTTTTTTTTTATTCCAAATAGCATTCCATTGTATGAATATACAACAATTTAATTATTCATTTTCCTATTGGCCATTTAGGTGCTTTGTTGTTTTTATATATAAAAAGTTGCTATAAACATTCTTGTATGAACTTTTCTTTTTTTTTTTTTTTGATGGAGAAATGTTTTTATTTTTCCTAGGTAAATATCTAAGAATGAAATTACCTTGTATGTGTGTCCTTAATTTTTCAAAATACTGCTAAATGGCTCTTCAATGAAGTGTGCCAATTACATTCCTCCCAGAACAGTCTGAGAGTTTCAAATTCTCCCTAATGTTTAATGTTGCGAGTCTTTTATTTTTAATTAAGCACTTTAGTAGTGTTTAAATTATATCTTATTTTGCTTTTAATTTGCATTTTCCTAATTACTACTTATGAAGGCTCTTTCATGTGCTTATTGTTAATTCATATTTATTCCTTTACAAATTGTCAGTTCAAGCCTTGCTTATTTTTATTGAGTTCTTTTATTGTTAAGTTGTTGAAGGTCTTAACTATCGTAGCTGCAAGTCCTTCATCAAATACATATAATGAAAATATTTTTCCATTCTTCAATTACCTATTCATTTTTAATGATATTTTTTGATGAGGATTTATGATTAAATTTTATTAAGTCCGACTTATTATTCTATTCTTTCATTGTTAATCACTTTGTACCTCGTCTAAAATAATTGCACTATCCCAACTTAAATTCTCCTAAGCTTTCCTCAAGAAGTTTTATGGGTCTAGAATTTATGTTAAGACCTATGATCTACATGGATGATGTGAGTGAAGGGCCAAAGTTTATCTTTTTCTCCATGTGTATACAGTTATTATAGCAGCATTTATTAAACAAGAACAACAACAACAACAAAAAAAAACCCTTTACTTTCTATATTATAATTTTGGTGACTTTAAAACAACTTCACTTTCCATATTGTATTCCTGGTGACTTTATCAAGAACCAAATGACCATATATGCTTATTTTATTCCCTTTCTCTGTTTGTCTTTTAATATCCTAATACAATGTCACTTTAACTATAAAAGCTTTATAAAATTTTTTTGAAATCAAGTCATATAAGTCCTCAGAATCTATTCTTTCTTTTCAAGATTTTTTTGTTGTTATTTTAGACCCTTTGAATTTCCATATGAATTTTAGAATCAACATTTTAATTTCTTCAAAAATTCCTGCTGGGATTTTCATATGATTTGCACTGAATCTGTAAATCAGTCTGGACAATGAAAACTTTCACAATATTGAATCTTTTAATCCACGTTCATGGTATATCTCTCCATTTATTGCTTTGTTCCACTAGTGAGCCACTCTACAATGTCCAATGCTTATCATTAGAATAAACATTCTGCCTTTTCCTGAACATAGGAAAAAAAGTTTTTGATAGTTTACACTTAAGCGTGATGTTAGTTGTATATTATTCACGATACCATTCATCAGATTTTGGATGTTCTTTCCATTCTGTGTTTGCTGAGAGCTTTTTTTCTCTATTTTTCATGATATGTGTGGAAAAAAGTTCCTTTTTCATGATTTTAGAATAATCTTGCCTATATCTCAAAAATGTCTGATGGTATTTTGATTTAGATTATGTGGAATCCATGGATCAATTTGGGGAGGAATGGCATGTTAATAATGCTGAGCCCTAATTTCTCTAAGCAATATTTTCTAGCTTTGGGAACTCAGGTTGTGAACATCTTTTGTCAGACTTATCACTGTGTATTTAATTTTTTAACAAAGTTGTAAATGGAATTTTTAAATTTGCATTTCTAATTGTTCACTGATAGTGTATAAAAATACAATCATGTTTTTGTAAATTGATATTGTCTTCTTCAATCTCAACTCAATTGTTACAATTGCTCTTTTTGAAGATTCCATAGGAGTTTTTACGTAAATGATTGTAATGTCTGTAAATAAAGCCATCTTTCTTCTTCCTTTCCAATCTGGATGTATTTTCTTTCTTTTACTTAACTTATTTCATTGGCTAGAACTTTTAGTACAATATTGAATTGCAGTGGCAAGAGCAATCTCTGGTATAAGTCAAAAAGCACTGTCATTCAACATTAGTGAAGATATTAGTGGTAAGTTTTCAATAGGTAGGGGAATAAGTGGGAACTAAACAGTCTATGCTTTGTTTCCTGAGAAATTTTGTAAAGAAAGGATACTGCACATTGCCAAATGCTTTTTTGTGTAACTTTTGAGCAGATCATATGGCTTTTCTTTTTAAATATCTTAATATGGTAAATTAGATTGAGTTTTGAATATTAACATAAACTTGCCTTATTACAAAAACCACACTTGGTAATGGTATGTTATCCTTTTTACATATTATTTCTTTCGATTTATTAAAACTTTGTTTGGAATTTTTTGCCTCTTTGTATGGAGTAGTGCTTATTAATTTTTTTTTTCTAATAGTGTTTTCTTCTGGTTTTGGGCTCAGTGTAATACTAGTCTCATAGAATGAGTTTGGAAGTATTCCCGCATCTTATATTTTCTGGAACAGTTGTTTGTGTAGCGTTGGTGTAATTTTCATTAAACATTCGGTAGAATTAACCAGTGACGCCATCTGCAGATGGAATTTTCTTTTTGTAAAGGTTTTGCATTGGAGAGTAGAGTACTTGTCTTTACAGATTTTGATTTCTTAAGATATGAGCGTTCAGATATATTATTTGAGGTTGATAAAAGAACGAGGATTGACATGTAAATTGGGAATAATCTGGAAGAGAAGTCTACAGAATTGAGAAACTATGCTTTCTGTCTACTTAAATACCTCCCTCTTTTTATTAAATTCAAATATTCTTACTGTGAATGAATAGTTGTCATTGTAATAAAGCTCTGTTTCTAACTAGCTGTCTAATTTTTCAGAGATAAGTGAAGGAATTTCATGAGTAATAATTAACAGCCAGAAAACTTTAGCTATGATTTTTTTAATTATAAAAGAGATAGAATTTTCTTCCACTATTTGTTTTAAAAATGTTTTTATTACTTTTTTTCAAAGGGAGATAAGCTGCAGTAGTTTACCAACCTCTAAAAAGCAATTTCCCTGAGTTCTGGCAGGTGTTAATATTATTCTTCTCAATGGTGTATCCGTTGGGACCTGTATTTTAAAAAATGCCTTCCAGATAACTTATTTAGAAGTATATATCAAATTATTATTACAATCTTTCTACAAGGTATAAAGTTTCTAACAAGCCAATTCAAATATTTCTTTCTTGATAGAGTCATTTATGGGTAAAGGTGCTTAGAAAATATATTGTTAGAATAGATAATAAGAAAGCAATGTCAGATTCAAGGTCACTAGACTCTCAACCTAGAGTGCTTTGGATGGGTGTGCTACTACTTTCCCAGAACAAGACTTGGTCCTATTGTTGTTTATGACAAATTACTTGAACATTTTATCAAGAATGCCATTTTATTTCAGGGAGGGAGGACTTGGGTTACCCTCACCAAAATAGCTCATTTTCCGGACCAAATTTTAAACATGCTTTTAACAGGTTCTAGAGAAAGGGATGTACTAGGGTTGCCAGAAATCTCTCTTCTTGGTTAGTAAAATCTCTGATAAATTTTCTTTGCCTCATGTAGATGCAGAACATAATGTGTGAGATAATATTTAAATTGGATCCAGTTTCAAATGCATGAAGAGAACTTATTAAAGCAAAACAAAAACGAATCCTTTCCTAAAAACAACAAATACTTGGGTCATTAAAAGGATCACTGCCAAAACTACCAGAATACATCCTCTACTATTGTTAGGCCAGACTTGGTAGCATCCTAGGGTGGCTTAAAAGAAGAGAAAGGTATTTGAGGAGTGTTTTTTGTCATTGTTTTCTTGTTTATTTTGCTGCTATTTTTAGTTTTAGTTTTCTAGTTTTTTTTAAATCTACCATACCATGGGAGTCAGTCAGTCACATGGTTTAAATATGACTCATATAAACCTGTGTTCTTAAGGGCATTATGAACCTAAATATTAAAATATTTAAAATATTATCCCACATTTTACAAATCAGGTAGACATTTCTAACAGAACTATGTTGAACATAATAATAAGGATATCCTAAATCAATTCACTAGGTAAAAAAAAGGAAAACAGGAAAGTCATTAAGCAAATGACTCTTTGCAAAGGCTTTTTAAAGCCATTTTTCCTAGAAAAAATGTGCTATGTTGAGGAAAGGGATAAGCCCAAATGGTCTTGGTTCATATGATTCCAGGTCTCTGTTCAGTTAATGTTCCTTTATTGAATGAATATTAATAATCACCTTGTTATCCATGTCTTTGGTAAATCTGAGTTTCTGTTTTTTGAGTTTGTGCCATTTTTGAAGCAATAATTGTTCTTATCACAAGAATATGTTACATGAATGTAGGGATTTTTCTCAGTTCCGTTCACTGCTATGTCCCCCAAGTTCAGAACAAGATCTGGTTCACAGTAGATTTTCCATAAAATATTTGTTACTAAATGTGAATAGGTCTATACTATTTGCTGTATTTTCTGGAAAAGGCCAGGATTGATGTTAAGAGACTTTCTAGCAAATTTATAAATGCCTTCAGCATGTTTAAATCTTTAAAGGCACTGAAAAAGGAGTAGCTCTTCTCACTAATATCCCTAGTGATTCCCTAGCAAAATATTTGATTCCTCTTCCTGTAAATTTAGGCTCTACATGTCCAAGGAAAAATGCTTCCATTAGAGGACAGGACAATGGATTCAGAAAACTAGAATTTGAGACTGCTACTGGACTACATTTGATTTTTCATGCCTGTGAATAAATAGGGGGGGAAAGAGGGTTATTGTACTTGTTGTGATGATTGATCTTTATCATCATGAGGTGGATTTGTGGCTCCTACACAATGAAAGTAAAAAGGAATATATTTTCACAGCAAAAGATACCTTGGGGTATTTTCCATGTCCATCATTAAAGTCAAAGGACTTGGGAGTCATACAATTACAGGGAGGAAACAATATTTGAAGAGATAATGGCTCAGGGAGAATTTTTCTCAAACTGATTACAGTCATCAAGCCACAGATTAAAAGGATCCTGCTCCAAGTCACGTGTGGGATAGACTATGAAAGCAGGGAGACCAATTATTGACTATTAGAAAGGTCTAGGGGAAGTATTATGTGGCTAGATCAGTTATGGCAATGTGTGGGTGGTGAAAACAGGCTGATCCTGGATATATTTCAAAAGAGCAGGAAAGATTTGCTGATAGGTTAGAGTATCAGGTGGTTAAAAGAGTATAACCCCCAAGCTGAGCAACCGGAAAAATTGAACATCCTTTACTGACATGGGGAAAATTACAGGATGATCAAACTGGGGTTGGGGAGGATGTAAAGAATCAGTATATTCTACATTGGACTGCATTGTTCTTCAAATTATTTGAAAAATGCATACGGACAACTTGCCTGGTTTTTAAATGAGCATAAAAGGCCCTCTAACCTATGCAGGTTTCCCCATTATGCATATAGAAAATGTTAGTGTGTTTTGCTCACTTTGTGTATAGCAGGTACCCTCATGTTGTGCTTATCCTGTGCTTTTTATGTGGGACCATTGCATTCAGGAGCAAAGAGCACCATGATTCCAATCTGTATGTATTTACTAACCCTCCCTGAGGTTTGTGTGTGTTGGATATTGTGGTGTTTTAGATCACTGAGTGTACGAAAGAAAGAATTCAAACTATATTGCTGTTCTTCAGTTTTCTTTGTGGAATTTGAAATTACTCAAATTGAAAATAAATTACTGTACTGTGGACATTAAAAAAAAAAAAAAGAATTAGTTACATAATCATTCCTGATAAAGGGCAGGAACTCTATTAAGAATAAACAGTGCTAATCAAAACCAAAAGCCACTCAATAGAATCATATTAAATGAAATGTCAATCATATGTGAGCATATATGGTCATAAAAATAATCAAGTAGATACTGTTCAAAACTGTATTCTTAGGTAATTTGAACTTAAAAAAAAAAAAAAAACCATAATCCCTCACTTCTGGAAGTCTATCAATGTTATTTGGTGTTTGTTTTAAAATGCTATTATTTTCCTTTACTCTCAGCTGATCATAAAATTTAGCTGGTTGATTTTTATTTGATAATAGAATTCTAAATTGAAAATTATTTACCTCACTATTAGCATGATTTCATTTTGTCTTCTGGCATTTATAGTGAATGGGGAGTCTGCTACTAGTCTAATTAACATTTCTTGGTTGGGAATCTGCTTTTGATTTTGTTTATTCCATTTGTATTTAATTTTTGAAATGCTATGAAAATATGTTCAAGTTAAATATGTTTTATTTTTCCTGCTTGGATGTTGGAATGATTCTATAATCTAAATGTTTCATCTTTTTTAGTTTCATGAAAATTCTTAGCCTTTGTCTTATTCCAATTTTTGTGTTTTCCTTTTGGAACTCTTATTAGATACATGCTGGTATATATAATTCTAGCTACCAAATCTCTTCAACATTTGATTACATCTTGCATTTGTAAAAATAACTTGGCTAATTTCATTAAATCTACCATCCAATTCTCTCTCTTATCTCTTTTTCTGATATATAATCTATTTATTGATTTTTATTTTACTAAATATATGTTGTATTTCAAGATACTTTTCACATCCTCTATTCACAGTTATTTTTCAGACTGTTCAATAATTTCCTGTTCTACAGATGTTAATCCTGTCATCTATTGTGTCTTTTGACGCTTCCTCATAGTATTTTTGCTCCGTATATCATTTTAATTTTCATTGTAGTCTCATTTTTTGTGTGTGTGTGTGTTTAAATTAGTATGAGTACTATGAATCTGGCTTTAACAAGAAACCCTAAATTGTCAATTCATGATCTCAGAACTGAGAGTAAAACTGAAAGCTTGGAAAGGATAGGAATCAAATAGATGATCTTCTCAGGGCTCTGAAGAATTAATCAATGTCAACACTTTTGCTGTTGTTGTTGCTGCTGGTATTTCTTTTCATCCATGATTCATTCACAGGAATTACAATAATCTGAGCCCAGTATAAGTCACATAATTACCCTAAGCCAGGGAGCACAAACACCAAATTGATATTTTAGGCAATAATATTTGAAATTAGAGAAAGGAAGTATATTAGTCAAATAGGTGCTGATGCAAAGTACCAAAAATCTGTTGATTTTTATAAAGCATATTTATTTGGGGTAAAAGCTTACAATTACAAGGCCCTAAAGAGTCAAACTCAAAGGACCATAAGAGGTATTTCCTCACAAAGTCTGTTGCCACTTGTTGAAGCAAGATGGTGCTGTTCTGTGAGAGGGTTCAGCCTTCCTCTTCCTCTGAAGGCTCCATGGGCTTAGCTTCTTCTGATATCAGCTGTAGGCTGAAGGGCTCACTTCTTTCTGGGCCTTCTCACCTGCTTAGGGCTCTGGTCTCTTCACCTGCCATATCTCAGGCAAATGGCTCAACACTCCCAGGGGCTTTAGCTGTTTGAGCCTTCTCCTTTCTGTCACATGGCAGAAATGACCAAGTTCTCTCCTCTTCCATGTCTTCTTCTGTGTGTATCTCTTTATCTCAGCCTAGCAAGGGGGCGGGAACTCAACCCTAAGTCATGGCCTACCGACCTGGTAGAATCAAAGTCCTAATATTGATTTAATCAAGTAAATGTAAAACTTTGGCTTAATAAAATCAAAGGGCATCATGCCCAGAGGAGCAGACCAGTTTACAAAAATAATCAATGTCTTTTTTTTGGAATTCATAAATAATATCAAACTGCTACAGGAAGTATGATATTAAAAAATGATTTTTATGTGCAGAATGAGAAAAGAATGGAAAAGGGGCAGAAAGAATATTTGAGGATATAATGACTGAAAGCTTCCCAAACTTTATGAAAGACATAAATATCAATATCCAAGAAGGACAAAGCACCACAAACAGAATAAATTTGAGTAGAACTACCCCGAGACAGCTACTATTCAGAATGACAAACAGAAATAATGAGAGGATTCTGAAAGCAACAAGAGAAAATCAAAGCATCACATACAAGGGAAACTTAATAAGATTGAGTGCCAACCTCTCATCAGAAACCATGGAGGTGAGAAGAAAGTGGTATGATCTATTTAAGGTACTGAAAGAGAAAACAATGCCAGCCAAGAATTCCGTATCTGGCAAGCCATCCTTCAGAAATGAGGGTGAGTTAAGTGTCTTCGCAGACATACAAAAACTGATAGGATATGTTAACAAAAGACCAGAATTACAAAAGATACTAAAGGGAATGCTGCAATCTGAAAGGAAAAAACATGGGTGAGAAATTTGGAGAAGACTTTAGAAATGAAGATTATTAGGAAGGGTAAAATAAAGGGTAAGAAGACAGACAATAGAAAGATTTGACAACAGATAGCTGAAGGACAAAATGGATGAAGTTATTCCTTTACAGTAATAAAATTGAATGTTAATGACTTGAACTCCCCCATCAAAAGACATAAGCTGATAGAATGGATAAAAAAAAAAAAAGCCATCTATAAGAGACTCACCTCAGATGTAAGGACACAGCCAGGTTAAAAGTGAAAGATTGGAAAAGATATTCCATGCAAATAGTAACCAAAAAAGAGCTGGAGTAGCAATACTAATATTGGAAAAAATAGATTTCAAATGCAAAACTATTATAAAGATGGAGAAGGTCATTATAATTAATAAAAGGGGCAATTCACCAAGAAGAAATGACTATACTAAATATTTATGCATCTAACCTGAGTGCCCCTAGATATGTTAGGCACACACTTTTTTGAAGGGAGAAATAGATGTCTCTACAATAATAGTTGGAAACTTCAATGCACTACTCTTAGTATTCTATAGAACATCTGGACAGATGATAAATAAAGAAACAGAGAGCTTGAATAATATGATAAATTAATTAGACCTAACAGACACCTATAGAGGATTGCACCCCAAAACAGCAGGATATACTTTCTTTTAACGTGCTCATGGATTCTTCTCCAAGATAGGCCATATGCTGGGTCACAAGACAGGTCTCAAGAAATTTAAAAAGATAGAAATTATACATAATACTTTCTCTGATCATAATGTTATGAAGCTGGAAATCAATAATGAAAGGAAAAAGGGAACGTAAATATATGATTAAACAACACACTCAAATAATCAGTCGTTTAAAGAAGAAATTTCAAGAGAATTCAGCAAATAACTTGAGACTAATGAAAATGAAAACACACATACCATAACCTATGGACACCACAAAGACAGTGCTGAGAGGGGAATTTATAGCCCTAAATACTTATATTAAAAAAGAAAAAAGAGCTAAAATTATAGATCTAACTGCAAACCATGATGAACTAGAAAAAGAAGAGGAAACTAATCCTAAACCAAGCCGAAAGAAAGAGATAATAAGGGTCAGAGCAGAAATAAATGAAATTAAGAAAAATAGAAACCAATAAGACAATCAACTGTACCAAAAGTTGGTTCTTTGAGAAGATCAACAAAATTGACAAACCCTTAGGTAGACTGACAAAGGAAAGAAGAGAGAAGATGCAAATAAATAAAATCAGGAATGAGAAGGGGGACATTGCCACTGACCCTGCAGATATAAGAGAGATTGTAAGAGGATACTGTGAACATCTGTATGCCAGTAAACTAGTCAATGTATATGAAACAGAAAAATTCCTAGGAACATATGAAAAACCTACACTACACTAGAAGAAATAGAAGACTTCAACAAACCAATCATTAGCAAAGAGATTGAAAGATTCATAAAAAAAAAAAAAAAAAAAAAAAAAACTCCTCAAAATGAAAAGCCATGGACCAGATGGCTTCACAGGTGAATTTTACCAATCACTCAAAGCTGATCTAATACCAAATTTGCTCAAGCTCTTCAAAAAAATTTGAACAGGAAAGAATGCTACCAAACTTATTCTACAAAGCCAACATTATCTTATACCAATACCAGATAAAGATACTATGAAAAAGGAAAATTACAGACCAATATCCTTAATGCATATAGATGTAAAAATCCTCAACAAAATACTTCCAAACTTAATCCAAAATAATATTAAAAGAATTATATACCACAATCAAGTGGGTTTTATCCCAGGTATGCAAGGATTGTTCAAAACAAGAAAATCAATTAGTGTAATAAACCACATTGATAAATTGAAGAAGAAAAATCATGTGAACCTCCTGATCGATACAGAAAAGGCATTTGACGAAATACAGCACAACTATGGGGTTATTTTGAATACCATTGATTGTACACTTTGGATTTATGAGTTATTAACATGTATTAATACAATTGATTTGTTAAAATTGATCTTTAAAAAACTAAACAATACAAACAAAAAAGGGAACTTCACATTGTTTATCAAGCAGAGTTTAAAGCGTCATCATGAACAATGATAAAAGGAAAGAAAATTAATGTTTGCCCTTTCTTTCTTTTTTTTTTTTTTTATTGCACAGCCAAAGCACGAGCAGCAAGAAAAGATGCCCTTTCTTAATTTATGTTTGAATAGAAACATTATAACATAAATTCTTCTTTGGAGGATGGATTTTGGGCACACAAAACAAGTTTAAGCACACTAAACTTCCAAGAAAATGTAATACTTCAGTAGTCTAATTAGAGGTAATGATATCCTAAATTTTAGTCAAGAATTGGCCGTGGTAACGGGGCAGATACCAACAGCTTTGACCAGGTTTAAAGATGAGGAAAACATCATTGAGTTTTGATGTAAGATTTAATACAGTACCTGAGTATCAGGAAACCATTGAAATTTTCCTGAGTATCAAACTTGGAGGATATTCAGGATGGAGGAGCAACTGTTCAAAACAGGAGACTTAAAGGGAAAAACAGTTTTGTCAAATTTTGTGCATATTGTGTGTATGTGTCTATGATAGAGAAAGAGACAAATAGAGATAAAGTACTAAGTGTATTGATTTTGATGTTGAGGGGCTACTGGATGATTTGGCTTGGGACTAATCATTTAGATTTGGATATATTAACAATGATATTTTAATGGGATATTCAAAGGAAATCCAACAGGATCTTTGCAATGAAAACCTAGAACCCTGGTATACAATAGAATAGCCATGAGTCACTTATTGCTATTTAAATTGAAATGGAAAAATTTGCTTTCTCAGTTGCAGTAGCCACATTGAAAATTCTCAGAAGTCACGGTTGGCTACTGGTTTGGACACTACCGCTAGAGAACAGGTCCATCATTGCAGAAAATTCTATTGGACAGTGCTGATATAGAATTAAAGATATGGTGCAAGAGAAGATATTTAGAATAGGATATGATGGACAGAGTTGCATTTAGAACATTGAGAGAAAAAAATGAGCAATCTGAGAGTATTTCAAAAGGAAAGAGAGTAAAGGACAAAAGCTTTTCTTAATATGGTATCAGAAAAAGTGTTTTGTAAAATTGCTTGAAGGCATTGCATACATTAATTATTCCTATTACTTATGCTTTAAAGGTTTTGAGAGGTAGAAGATTGGAGGAGATGAAATCATATTCTTTATCAATTTAAAGCCAATGAACATGAGAACATGAATGAGCTAATAAAATTAAATTGCTATTTTTAGAAGACTAATTAAAATGTTTAAATTCTGTGCTCTTTTGAAGGAAATTCTGGTGAGACTCTGAACTTTCTTTTGATTGAAAAAGAAAATCCTGAATTTTACCAGAAAAGAAGGATCTATTTATGCTTTCATAGTCTTCCTTTTTGTAAATCTTTCTCTGCAAGGTCAATAGAAATTTGAGACAAAATCTTCTCTACATCTTGATTTTAATCCAGAGATTAAGAAACTGTGCCTCAGATATTATAACAAGGCATCAAATTTGGTTTTCATTTTTCAGGGAGCTAATTCTTAGATTCTGCAAGTATTTCTTTTATATACTGGTGCTTACAAAAATATATGGACTAAATGACATTTATTTTTGTAAAACAACTAATATTTTTATATTTTACTAAGAAATTTAGAAAAATATTTGATAGTTCTTCATTTACTGATAATTCTTGCTTTACTAAAGCATGTAATTATGACCAGTGTGAACTGCTTTAGTTAGGAAATGAATTCACAGTTACATTACTATGCCATATTTTTAAAATGGATACTTGAAATTTGGGGATTATAAACAGCACAAAAATTGAAATACTTATCTCTGAAATACTTCTTATCCATGAAGCTGAAATGAACAAAAGCTATGCTATGTCCTCAATGATATTTTTCATTTTTGTTCCCTACTTATCAGTGTTAAGCACACAGAATGGTATTAGCTTTTCTTTCTTCTTGTTTTTATTATTTGCCTTTTTTTTGGCATTGAGCTTTTCTTTTGATTCTGTTTCTAGTTACTTTTCAAAGATACTCTATTTTGATGTCTTGGACTTCTTTATATAAATTTCATACCAATTCCTTCCATTTGGTAATTGAAGCTGCCTAAAGTCTGTGCCAGAGGTGGTGTGATTATTACTGCCAGTCCCATCTATAGATAGATTAGCTGAAATGTTAATGCTCCATAAACTGTCACATTCCCTCAAGGTAGACTGTTTCAAAGTGTACATTCCCATTTTATATGTGGCCTAATGATCCAGTTATCTAGACTGCCCTTTGGTGACTTTAGCTAAAATAAAGAGAATAGAAAATACGTTTTTCAACTACCCATGGATTTCTATATTTTACGTGAGCAAAATATACACTTTATCTAGTCTCCATATTTGAAAAAAATTTGGATGTAAGACACCTGCAATTTTTGTAGGGCTATTCATACTTTTCTCATTCTAACTCTGATTTTCCTTTTATATGCAATCAAATTAAATTCATCCAAAATTTGTTCTCACTTATTGGTGATATCTCAGGCTCTGTTATCATAGCCTTTATCTTCTTACGTGAGAACGATTTAGGCTTCTCCCTATGGTAATAGTATTATTTCCTGTTGCTCCTGCAAGTGGAAGACAAAAACCACAGCTCTGTTATACATGTACTCAACAGACATATGAATTTCCCTGAATAGCCTTTTCTGATTAAAAGGAACTTTCTTGAACTCTTGGCTACTTCTCTTAAATTTGGCTTGTTGACTCTTGAAGCTAGGATTCGTATTCTAATTTATACTCTTACTTAAATTCACTTAATGCAGTTCTCCAGCAAGTTTTTTATAGCTGGTATTTGGCATAGCCTGCACTCTTAAAAAAAAAAAAAAAAAAAAAACACTGGGACTATCTTCACAGGCATTAAGCTTTTAAATTTATCTTAACCAAACATATCTACTTTAAATGGAAATAATATTATTTTCCACAATGTTCAAAGTATACAGAGGAGTGATAGAGAATTTCCATTGTAGGTGCTTAGAAAAAGGGCATCTGTCACTGACAGACATACTAAATAATAGACCAAATCTTAGGTAATGAAACAGTATAACATTTAGATTCTCAAAGAAACCCCTGTTGAAAATGTTCCCTCCTAACCAATATAAGTGATATGACTCATTCTCTCTCTCTAAATATCAATTAATTTACCATTAACTGAAATAATTTAGGTTCTTGCACTTCCCAAATAGTTTGTGCCATTTATTACATTAATGACCTTAAAAAAATCCTTATTAGGGAAATGAGAATAACAAGGCCTATTCCGCAGAGCCGCAGTTGAGAAACAAAAATGTCATTTCTGTAAACCACCTAGCAAAATCTGAGGATACGAATAGGTGCTTAATAAATGCCATCGCTCTTCCCTTACCACCAACACTCCCACTTTTGGGCATATGTAAAGTTATGCAGAAGCAGAACAGGAAACAGCAAAGAGCTGGTGCTCCATACACAGCACTAAAGCCAGCTCATTGAAGTTACTTGCCTTTGTAGTCAGGAACCACCTCCCAGTAGCCTTACACATACTAGACAGTAAAACATGTTCCCAGAAGTAAACAATTTAAACTCTCTTGCTATTGTTAAATATATGAATTAAGGCCTCTCTTCCTCCAGAATTACTGGTTTAAATTTTTATCCCTAGCTCGGTTGCCTTCCTGACATCCCCAGGAATGTCCCCTGAGACATACTGTTTTAGTTTGCTAAAAGCTGTGGAAAGCAATGCACCAGGAATGGGTTGGCTTTTACAATGGGAATTTATTAACTTATAAGCTTACAGTTCTGAGGTTGTGAAAATGTCTAAATCAAAGCTTCACCAGATGATGTTTTTCTCCCAAAAGACTGGCTTCTGGTGATCCTAGACTCACGTGGCAGGGCACAATGGTGCAATCTTCTATCTCTCCTTTTTCTTCCGGGTCTTGTTGCTTTTACCTTGTGGCTTTCTCTCTGCTCCCGTGGCTGTCTCTTACCCGGGTTCTACTGATTTCAGCTTCTTGCTCTCTTGGCATTTTCTCTGCCAGCTTCTGGGGGGTTCTCTCTATGTCTCTCTCCATATTTATCCCATTTATAAAGGACATCACAAAGAGGAGTAAGACATTCCTGGGTCATGCCCTACTGAAATAATCTAATTAAAGACCCTTAACTGAAGTAATCTAATCAAAAGGTCCCACTTACAATAGGTTCTTACCCACAGGAATGGACCAGCTCTAAGAACATGATCTCTTCTGGGCACCACAAAAGCCTCAAACTACACACAAGCCTATTGAACAAAAGTGTTAGAGCTGAGAAATAAGGATGTGATGCAGGTCCCTCCGCTATTCCTTGACCTGGGTGTGATTTCACAATCCTTCTCACCTTAGCTCTGCAAACAACCATTGACAATTGATTGGGGTTGGCTCATGTTCTAAAGGGTCAAAATTTGAGATCCGTGAAACCAGTCTCAACTTTATTTCTATAAATTGTATAACTGAATGTCAAGGAAAGCAGCATGATGTAGTAAAAAGGCAACCTGGTCAGATATCAAGAGACCCACATTTATGCCCCAGTTTCTTCTGCTAACAAGATTTTAGTTTCCATCCAGTTATAACATCTCATGATTCTTTCTCTGGATCCCCAAAACACACCCTCAGTCTGGCTAAGTGCTTGTTTTACTTGGAATTTACCTTTTCATCCAGAGCAGTGTCTGTAAGGTATTGAGTAGGGAATAAGTACAATTGAAGCCATTCTTGGGTAGCATTTTAGTTTAACAATCCAGCTGTATCTTAAGGGTCTGTTGAGATTCGGGGTCCCTGAATATTGGGTTGTATTTTGCTGATAGCTCCATCCAGAAACAAAAAGCTAGTTAGTCAGATCCCTTAATATATGTCCTCAATTATTTTTAAAGAAGGAATAAAATAAGCTAGTACATATTTCAAGATCACTTAACACTGTGTGAGATTCTGGGAGATGAGAAATCTGCATAAGACAGTTTTCTTGCTCACATAAAGACCAAATAGTATAAATGGGAAGTTAATTCATATGTACGTGAAGTATCTAGTGCACTAGAAAGCACTAGAACAGAAATAAGAGAACAGTTATCTATATTGCCATATTTTTATCATCTTCATTAATAAAAACAAATAAAAGATTGCATAAGTCTTCCTAGATCTAAAATGTTACAAAAGACTTATGTAATTGGTGGTAACAGTTATTTTAGGTATAGTGCTCAGAAAATATTATCTGTCTTGTCTTCTCAGGTATGGGAACAGTGCCAACCTTTTTGACTTCTTCAACAAGCAGGCCTCTGATTTTTGGACCATCTGCTTAATTTCTCAAACATACCTTGAGTACCTTTCAGTGCCAGTCGTGAGAGAAGTCGATGAGACTACAGAGTTGAATAAGGCCTGGTAGGGTCTCATATCCAAGGATTTTACATTTCATCCTATAGGCTATGAGGACATGAAAGGACTCTTTAAGCAATTTTAAAACAAACATAGATAGCTTAGATAGATATATGAATATTAAATTGGAGTTTGAGGTTAGGAGAAGGGCTGATGCCAGATTGTCAAGGTAGCAGGCTTTTGAAGAGTGTACAGAATGATAACTAGACCTGAAGAGAGGGATAGAAAAGAGTCATTAGATTTGAGACATATTTCAGAGTGGAATCAACAGGATTTGAATGTAATGCTATTGATTATGTGTTTATAAAACTATGCATAGGTTTTCAATAGTAAATATATATCTATAAATATAAAAATATATAAGTATATATATTTAAGGACAGTAGTCCAATTCATTAACAATCTATAAAAACAAATTTAGCCTTCTATTTCAGTTTGGTGATATTTAACAGTATGCAGTGGTTTCATATAAAAGTTTTATCTCCAAGAAACTGCCAATGGACTGTTAAAATTCCTACTCCTCAGCATCCTGTATGGATGTTAGGAAGGCATTTATAAAATGATAAAGTCTTTTGTTTTATGGGAAGCATATGGTGCAGAGATTCGAGTATCTAGAATCATTCCATTATCTGTGGACAAAAGGGAAACTGTAATCCCAGAATGGAACCCAGAATGTGAAATACCTTAAGGAAATGTTGGGACAGGAGAGAGGCAAAAGAATTGGAAAGGGCTGCTTTCAGACTATATGAAACTAATTTTTGAACAGAACTCTGAATACAACCAACTCTTTAAGAGGTTAACATTGAATAAGATGTGGACTTTAATAGCAAATAAACCAAAGTTTATTTTTTAAATCTTTTAAAAATCTTTAAAGGTTCAGTTAATCTTGGTGGTAGATTTTATTTTTAAACTTAGTTCTCTATATTTATTTTTTGTGGACTTTTTCAGTAGCTATTTTCCCATCTGAATTCAGTATATGTTTATTTTTATTATTCACTGAGGTAATTCTAATAAAAGCAACATGTCAAGTGGTGGGTTCATCCGATGATTTTGCTGACATGAATTTAGAAAGGGATTAATTTTATGGGATGGACTGGATAAATACCAGGCATTCCACCTCCTCTCCCACATTTTAATGTATTTTCAGATCAACTGCAAAAGGGAAATATGAGCTCCTTCACAGGAATTTTAACTTGGATAAATAATAGTGTTTAATAAATAAAAACAAACTGACAGTTATTACAGAATCCCACTCTTATTTATAGCTTTTGACTTTAGTTCAGGAAGCACATAGCTCACTCCTCCTGAGAGGACACTGCCTTCTCTAAACTGCAGCTCTTATCTTTTTTTACCTAGTGTGGGAGGAATTTTATGTGCGTCAGTTCATTGCAAAATGTGCATCTTTCTTGCATTAACATCTGTTAGTCTCTCCTTGCCCTGTTGCTTATCCTTGCTGCCTGGTATCTTTCCAAAATGGAGAGTTGTGCTTTCCTCTTGCTGTTTACTACAGACTGGAGTTAAGCAACACCACCTCTAAGATGCCAAAATGCTTAGAAATTTTGCCTTTTAAAAGTTTTGTTTTCTGGTTCCAGCAGAATCTAATATACAGTAGGACTCCTCAAGCAGGAAAACAATCAATTATAGCTCCAATCCCCTGATCATATCTCTATTTTACTTTCTAATATGGATACTGTGGTAGATTAATTATATTGATAGTACTAATTAAGGGCCTTCCTGCATCCAATAGTTGCCCTGTAACTGAGTAATTCCTTCTGCTTGGAATTTGTATACTTTTAACTTTGGCCAGCACAATGAGGCAGAAGTGATGGCATGCTATTTCTGACCCTGTACCTCAGAAGAACTCGCATGCACCCACTCTATTTGACCCTTCCTTCTGGAATGATGGAAAGCTTGGACTATCTTGTTGGAGGATGGGAGACTGTGTTGAGTAGAGTTAAGTGATGGATGCCAAGTTCATTCTAGATTTACGAGTCCTCAGTTGATCTGCCAAATGCCCATGAACACATGAGCAAGTTTAGCCAAGATAAAGCAAGTCTTGGCCAGATCATTAGAACCACTCAGAAACTCATAAGCAAACGTGTTTGTTGTCATATATCACTAAGATTTTGTGGTAGGTTGCTCTGCAGCGTTATTGTGGTAAAAGATACTTAATAAGGAATGCTAAATATCCCTTAAGTCCTACCACATTTATGGGCCATAAGAAATTTGAAAAAAAATTTTTAACATTTAATTTTGTCTCCTACATTAATAATCCTATTGCTAAGACTGGAAACTTCAACTTTCCTCTATTTTTTTGCATCATTAAACATCTTAAAGTAAATATGGGGGTGGAGCTATGAAGAGCACTTATATATAATTAGAGTCACTCTCCAGGACTCTGGGATCTCTTGCCTCAGTGAGTGCCCTGGACTTTGTTGAGGCCATTTGTCCCTTGCATTCCAGTGCTTTATTTGTTACTGCTTTTCCTATTCTCCCTTCAAAATAATTCTTCTGACGGATTATTTTATAGCCATGGATTTTTTAAACAAATTGCTACTAGCTAAATTTAGCCCAGAGAAGCCTGGAGAAACTTTCTAAATTTTCTTGCTCATTGTTCATTGTACATGAGTTACACCAAAAGAGCCCAACTATTATTAGATTTATAATCCATATCTGTAAAAAGTAAACAGTAGATATATTTGAAAATGGAATGCCATTTACTAGTGTACTCTTAGTGGTAGAATCTCCTCTCTCATAAGCAAATAAATGAGGGAAAGTTTAGGGAGACAGGAATTTTCATATTTTATAGTTGGTTTTCATCCATATGTTAATTTTTCTTGCTACTCAATATTTCACAATTAGGTTCTGTGCCACTGTCCAGCCAAACATTATTGTGCAAAGAAGAAACAGATGCCTTATAACACCATCATCATGAATGTAAATATAAAATAATGTTTTTGGAGGAGAAATTTACAAGCATAGAAGTAGCAAGGTACACATAATTCTCTAAACTTCCATCATCCAACAGAGACATGTATTTAGGCCAATCATAATTGCACTGGACATATGATGGAAAAAGTTCCTGTAAAGGGATCCCATCTTTTTTACTGTAGATATTTATAAAGAAAGAAGATCAAGCAACTATGTAAAATAGAGGTTCCCAGAAAAGGATATAGTCTAGTTAAAAAGGGGAAGCCTCGTTTCCTCAGCCTCTGGTTTCTATCTATTCTTCCGTTAAACTAAATAAACCAGTTAGGTTACTTCTTTACTAAACTACAGGAAAGGGGAAGAAAATCATGCTCTAGCATAACCTAGATTATTCTCTCTTCAATGACCATGGAAAAAGGTTTCCCCTTCAGTTTCTAAATACAGTCCTGTTCATCCTATATGACATTATAAGCAAATCATTACTTTAGGTATCAGGTAATTGCCCCAACACCATACAGAGGCCTCTGATATAAAGCATGGGTTGAGTCAGGGGGACAAGAGAACAGGTGAGAAGAAGGAAAGAGTTAAGCAATGGGCTTGTGATCACTTCTCCCATTATTGGGCAGATAGATACTCCTGGGAAAGCAAGCAAGCAGGTAATCTAATCCAATCTCCTTGTAAACATGCTGAGAATTGTCCTCCTGGTAAATAGATTAACATTTGTTAGTAAAAAAGTCCTCATCTATGGAATGCTTTTACCAGGCTGTCCTTGGTTTGGCATTGTTAACTTAAAAACAAAACAAAACAAAAACAAACTAGAATTTATGTATTTTTGAGGCATGGTTTTCTGGAAACATGTCATGTAAACTGCACAACTTTTTGGGTGGTGTTTCATACCTAAATGATTCCTGTTGTATGAGCTAATACACACACTTCAATTTTCTCATTTATTACTCTGTCAGAAAGTGCGTGTCCAATATGGAAATGATAAAAACTGAGAAATGTGTTCATTATCTGGAACTTCTTCCTGCTTAGTCTGTGCCTATAATTGCTTGTAACTTTGGAATTCTTAGTAAATATTATTCCTGGGTAAGACCTTTAATTAATGTGAGTCTAGTTTGTCTATTCAATCCTTTGTGCTGGTTCAGGCAGGGAAAGGAATAGGCATTAAGTTCCAAAGTTGTTTCATAAAGAGACAAGTTTTCACTGCTTAGATCTGTGGAAAATGAGGAAGTTGCTTTGATTATCCTTCAATGCTCATCCCTCAATGCTCTTCCTTTAAGGTGTTATGATCTCCAATAGGCAGATTCCCATAAGAGAAAAGGAGGCTGGAAACATTTCGGATCTACTTGTTATACGAGCTTTAAGATTTTACACAAGTCATTTAATTTTCTCAGGCTAAATTTCCTGATTTGCAAAGTGGAAAGAATGCCTGCCCTGTCTGCCTCTAGAGCAATTGAGAACAAGTGAGACAGTATATGAATAAAGTCGCTTGAAAACCATACAGTGTTTAAAAATATAAATGGGATGACTCTATTCAAAGTTAATATCAGCTGGGATTATCCTAACCCTTTATATCTAGACATGATTAATTCAAACTCCCAGTACCATATTCCATGGAAATCCAAAGAATTCCCTGGATTTCTTCAAATGCTTAGAACTGACTGCCTCCTTGCTCTTTCCTCTGCAAGATAAATCCCTTTATCTGTCATGAAATACAGGGATTTTTTTCACTTTTAAGTTGCAAAAAAAAGTAAACTCGGTCATTTAAAGGATCCAGGAGTGTAGTAGGCTTTAGTGAAGATTACTTGGGGTGGTCTCCTTTATATGGGAGGTTTACAGCAGTGTTCTCTGAGTCCACAACTTCAGGCAAAATTCCACTGATTATTTCCCCATGGTGTCCTATACCTCACACCCTCCCCTTGGGTTGTTTCTGTTTTCTCCTTCTGCTGTTTGATGATCTCTTCTTTCTTCTCCAACATGACAGAAGCAGAATATACTCTTCTAGTTTCCTAAATGAAACTAGCTCACCTTGACCATTTTCCTTTTTGCCTTGTGCTTTGCAGAAACATTTCTCATCAGATCTTACATTATAGTCACAAGAGGTTTCTTAATCTCTTTTCCAAGTACATTTCTTTTCCGAAAATAATGATTCACAAAGTTTTAATAAATATTTATTGGATTTATATAGTCAATGAATATATTCAATAATAAGTACAGAAAACCACAATATTTCTGACATATTGTTTAATTCTCACAATAACCCTGTTATTAAAAAAATGATATCCTCATTTTCAATTTGAAGGTATTTAGTCACAGAGATTAAATTCCTTGCCATACATCTGATAACTAGTAACTGGGAGAGACCATTTTAAAGCCAAGAAGCCTGAGCTCAGAAACTTTGGTCTTAATAATTATACTAAAGATTTGTGTAGAATTTATTTGACTTTTAAGGAATTTAAAATTAAATCACAATTTTTGTCCACAATGATGGGTAAAAATACAATATTTATGCTGCAGAGACCAATGTTTTAGGTCCATCTCAAAAGTAGAAAATATTTATTCCATACCAGAAACATTTCTTAGTGCCTCTCTAGATCCAGAAATTTATTTTTACTGGTTGCTTTTGGTGGGCAAGTCACACATGGGATTTAGCACTTTTGTTTTATTCTAACCAGGCTTTGATTGTTTTTTATTCAATTCTGTCCTTTGCTTTGCCTCTAAGATAAGATTGTCAAGTTGATTAACATATAAAAATTTTAGAGATTTTTTAAATTGCCTTAAGTCATTAATAATTTAAGACATAATTAATATAATTACAACTTCTTTCTTTTTTGTTTTAGAGAAAATTAAATTACCCTGATGAGTGGTAGACAGATGATACTGAAAATTATGGCTTTCATGTCTCAAAAATGCTTAGCAGCTAAATTTCCATATTATATATATATATATATATATATACATAAGTATATATAAAAATTGTTTTCATAAAAATTTAAAGGCCAAAATAACTGAAACTAAGTGTAGATTAAGGTCTTCAGTTGGGTAATTTCTTCAAGGTTTAATTTTTCCACATTTACTTTCTAATTGATCTAAACTGCAGACTCAAGTAAAATAAGCACACAGCTACCCTCATAGATATGTTTCCTACAGCTAAAGATGAACTAAAGAAAAAAGAAATAGATATTGTCATTCATATTTCCTGAAAATAAAAATAACTAAAACATTTTAAAATGAAAAACTTCATGAGTATTTGTGGCTACTCTAGAAAATTTATAAAATGTGGTCTACAGTGTGAACTGTGGTCTATGGTTGGTGGCAAGGCTCCAGGATGTGTAAGTTCATTGAGGGTGGTGGGCCAGACTGTGGGAGATGTTTGTGTGGGATGTGATGGGAGGTGTGGGAGGTGGGCAACATGGGAATCCCAGTGGGTTCCGTGTAACATTTTGGGTAATCTAAGCACCTCTTAAAATATATGTATATATATATATATAAACAACATTTTTGTAAGCAAATACACATATATGCATATATATTTATATATCATTTTGCAAATGTTTGTATGTATTGTGAGAATTTTGATTTTTACCCATAATAAAATAAAAAATAAAAAAAAAATAAAAATAAAAAAAAAAGACTATAGAAGCAATGATGCTTCAGCAGAAAACTCTACAACGGATGTTTACTTTTCAATGACCACCCAAACAGCAGTGCCGTAAAAGTGGACTCTGGCTAATGTCACTTAGGTGGAAAGGCTTGATAGTCCATATGGTCAAGGGCGGATGGATGCCTAAAAATGAGTAAAGGTTTACTGCTAACTAATAAGTTCTTAGAGCAGTAAAACTTGGTGAGTGATTAATAACTGCTGAGGAGGTGGCCTACATTAAAATTGGAACCCAGAGAAGTTGTGAGGTTATTTGTTTGTTTTGTTTGTTTGTTCGTTGTTTTGTTTGTTTCACAGAGACCATTTCAGATTATAGCAAACTGTGTACTGCCTTGAATATTTTTGCCTTATCAAGAGTTGTGATCACAAATTTTCTTCATCAAAGGGAAAAGTTCTCTCCATATAATAGAAAAGCATTTATAGGAAGAACTTATAGAAAAACAAAATTCTGTGCTATAGCTAATGAAATGAACAAATCTGGAGTATTAAGGACAGGGACTATTTCTACTATGGGAATTCTTTCACATCTTTCAGCATTTTATTATGTTCTAGAAATCAAATAATTTTTCATGGAGAACAGAACCGACAAATGCGAAAGATAAATAACAAAAAAGAAAGAAAAAGAAAAGAAATTTGGAATTAATGAAAATTGATTAAATTCCATTAAAGAAGTTATATCAGTTAATGTGTCCAGGGAGCTTATTTGTTTCATAAACTGCAGTATTTAAATAAATCCATTGATTGAAGTAGGAAGACTATTAAAGATTTAATATCATGGGATAGACCCTACTTTTCCTTTAAAAAAATCTATAAACTGATTTTCCTTTCATTCTATCAATAATAGGTAATGAAATAGATATGCAGATTTTATAATATGAGAAACAAAAGTTTCTAGTTCACAACATTATGTCAAACATATATTTGCATATATATGTGTATATTTACATATATGTGAATAAATATATGTCTATATGATTATACACGCACATACATAGATACACTCACACACAAATAATTATGTGAGCTGGTAAAAAACCTTCATTTGCTTGACTAGAGCCTTTTGATAAAAAGACACTTCTTAAAACTATGAAGATATCAAGATATATTGTTATATTCCAATGAATTAAGGTTTAGAGTAATTAATTTGCAAAGGGAGAATTTTTGCTTTTAATTTGTTCTTATTTTTATGCTCCTGTTTCCCCTTTCCAATTGATATGTAATCACTTTTATGCTTCATTGACAGAAGTGCATCTCAATCAGATCTTCTATACAGCTAGAGTAGTTCAATAAAAGATAGTTTAAGCAATGAAATTTGATATCACTTGGAAAAATAGGAATAGGATTCTGGTTCATGATTAACTCAGCTAAAGATCTTGATAAGTAGGCATTTCAAGAATACTTGTTTAAATAAATGGATATAAGTCATGGGTAAATTGAATTATGTGGAGAAATTAAAATCACAAAATTCAATGGAAAAGCTAAGTTTCTTTATGACATTTAGATGTACTCTAACATTAAATAGGCCAGTTTGCCTTTTGGAACAAACTAGAGATTTGTGATCTTTGCAATCTCATGCAAGTTGGTTTGAACTACATCTTGGATTTACTTGTCATTTTTAAGAGCTGAACCCCAATGGAGAGTATTAACTTCTACCCCATGGGGCTATGTGAGAATTAATTGACTATCTTATTTAATACAGTGTTTGGTATTCATGCTTCTCATGAATATCAAAGGTCTAGTACAGTTTCTTACACGAGATCAATATTATTTAATTTGTAGCTCATATTAATTGAATACTTTCAATTAATAACATTATTTGTAATAATTCAATATGTGGAAAGTATGATTCCATAATCTTTAAAAAGGAAGAAAATTAATTCACTTCTGCAGACCGCTAAGAAGCATGGCATCATGACCAATGATGATGGTGCTGTCTTAATTTTAACTTCCCATTTAAGATCAAGGGGATTTTGGGGGGGAGGAAGAAGATTGCATTTGAATATACTTTGTGTTTGGATTTTATACCAACAGTGCAATGTAATTGGTAAAATGAAAAGCATGGTATTCAAAAGTTATGAGGGAGGTTTGTGGGAAGATGGCATTGAATTAGGCAGACAAAGCTCAGCCCTCTCAAAAAAAACAATGGAGAAAGAGCCAAAAACTGGCCAAAGGACCTGCTTTGAATGTCAGCAGACCAGGACAGTGCTTCGCAACTCTCAAGAGGGTGAGGGACAGAAAGACGAAAAATCTGAAACAACAAACTGTGAGTTACTAACCTTCCAGCCACTTGGAAGTGTTCCTCTCCCCCACCTTCAAGATATTAGGCTAGAGTAAAACACCTAGCTCATGGCAACTCACAGAGAGGAGAACAGACCTCTTCCTTCCTCAGCTGTTACAAATGAAAAGGGAGGGGAATTGGGGGGCTTTTCTTCAGTGAATTTGGCCAGCAGAGCTCACTTTTAATCTTGGCTCCAGACTGAAACAAAGAAAAAGGTAAGGAAGTTACACCTCCATGGAAAGGTGCACAAATGAGTGCCATCTTCTGGCCAGTCTGAAAACTTCATGTACAAAAACTCCACTTGAGTATCTCTATTCTCTAACTTCTAGGAGAAAATCTGTGCCCCATTAGTGAGTTCCTGGCATGATTTTGATAAGTTAAGCTCAGCAATTTTAAAGACTTAGGGTAAGTTGAAAAAAATATCAAACAAGAGCTGTGAAAAAATAATAACAATAGGCAAGAGAGAGAAATTGGCCATCTGGTAAATTCAGCAACATATTCAAATGCCTAGATATCAGCAAAAATTTACAAACCATACTAGGAAACAGGAAGGGATGGCTCAGGCAAAGAAACAAACCAAATATCCTGAAGAGATAAAGGATTTAAGACAAATAATCAGTGATAATCATACAACTCTCCTAAATCAATTTAAAGAAACAAAAGAAAATATGACTAAAGAGATAAAGGATATTAAGAAGACACTGGGTGAGCATAAAGGACAATTTTAAAGTCTGCAAAGAAAAGTAACATACCTTATGGGAATGAAAGACATGATGGATGAGATTAAAAATACATTAGAGGCACATAAGAGCAGATTTGACATGCTCAAAGACAGAATTAGTGGTTTCAAAAACAGAATATCTGAACTGGAAAAGACATGGAAAATGGAGCAGAGTCTTAGGGCATTAAATGACATTATGAAACGCAAAAACAAATGCATTATCGATGTCCCAGAAGGAGAAGAAAATGGAAAAGGGGCTAAGAATATTTGAGGAAATAATGAGGGAAAATTTCTCTACATTTATGAAAGATATAAATATCAATATTCAAGAAGGACAATGACTCCAAATAGAATAAATCTGTATAGACCTACTCCGAAACACCTACTATTCAGAATGACAAATATTAGAGATAAATCCAGCAAAGCTGTCCTAAAATGAAAGGGTGTTCAAAATCTTCAAGGACAAACAAAAGCTGATAGAATATGTTACCAAAAGATCAGAATTACAAGAAATACTAAAGGGAGTGCTGAGACATAAAAGAAAAAACAAGAGTAAGAGACTTGGAGAAGAGTGTAGAAATGAAGATTATTAGAAAGGGTAAAAACATAGACAAAAGTATGATATGACAACAGAAAGCCAATGGTCAAAATGGATGAAGTAAGTAATGCCTTTACAGTAATAACATTGAATGCTAGTGGCTTGAACTCCCCAATCAAAAGACATAGATTGATAAAATGGATGAAAAAAAAGCCATCTATAGGCTGTCTACAAGAGATTCACCTCAGATATAAGGTCACAACCAGGTTAAAAAAGAAAGGTTGGAAAAAGATATTCTAAGCAAATAGTAACCAAAAAAGAGCTGGAGTAGTGATACAAATATCAGACAAACTAGATTTTAAATGCAAGACTGTTATAAGGATGAAGAGGGTCATTATATATTAATTAAAGGAGTAATTCACCAAGAAAAAATAAGTATACTACATATGCACCTAATCTCTGTGCCTAAAGATACATGAGGCACAGACTGGCAAAGTGGAAGGGAGAAATAGATTTCTCTACAATAATAGTTGGAGACTTCAATGCACCACTCTCAGTATTGGATAGAACATCTGACAGATGATAAATAAAGAAACAGAGAGCTTGAATAATATGATAAATGAACTAGACATTAACAGACATCTATAGAGTATTACACCCCAAAAGAAGAGGATATATTTTCTTTTAAAGTGCTCATGGATCCTTCTCCAAGATAGACTATATGTTGGGTGACAAGACAAGTCTCAACAAATTTTAAAAAATTGAATACTTATACAAAGCACAGATAATAGCAGAATATAGCTAGAAATAAAAAATGGATGGAAAATAGGAAATTCATAAATATATGGAGATTAAACAACACAGTCAATACGCAGTGAATCAAAGAAGAAATTGCAAGAGAATTCAGCAAATATCTTGAGATGAATGAAAATGAGAACACAACATATCAAAACCTATGGCTCAAAGCAAAGGCAGTGCTGAGAGGGGAATTTATAGCCCTGAATATTTAAGTTTTTTAAAAAAAGAGCTAAAATTGAAAATCTAAGTGTACAGCTAAAGGAACTAGAAAAAGAACAGCAAACTAATCCCAAACCAAGCTGAGGGAAAGAAATAATAAGGATCAGAGCAGAAATACATGAAATTAAGCAATATAAAAAAACAATATAAAACCAAAAGTTGGTTCTTTGAGAAGATCAACAAAATCTACACACCATTATCTAGATGAAAAAAGAGAGAGAGAGAGAGACAATGAATAGAATTAGAAGTGAGAAGGGGGACATTACCACTGACCCCACAGAAATAAGAGAGATCATAAGAGGATACTATGAACAACTGCATGCCAAAAAACAAAACAAAACAAACAAACAAAAAAAACAAACTAGAAAATGTAGAACAAATGGACAAATTCCTAGGAACACGTAAACCCCTACACTGACTCTAGAAGAAATAGAAGACCTCAACAAACCAATCACAAGTGAAGTGTTTGAAAGAGTCATAAAAAAACATCCTCAAGATGAAAAGCCCAGAACCAGGTGGCTTCACAGGTGAATTTTGCCAATTATTCCAAAATAACCTAATACTAATCTTGCTCAAATTCTTCCAAAAAAATGAACAGGAAAGAATGCTACCAAACTCTATGAAGCCAAAATCACCCTAATACCAAAGCCAGATAAAGACACTATGAAAAAAGAAAATTACAGACCAATATCCCTAATGAATATAGATGCAAAAATCCTCACAAACATCTCCCACAGTGTGGCCCACCAATCTCAATGAACTTACACATCCTGGAGCCTTGCCCAACCATGGGAGGTGTGGGAGGTGGGCAACATGGGATTCCCAGTGGGTTCCGTGTAATATTTTAGGTAATCTAAGCACCTCTTAAAATATATGTATATATATATATATATATATATATATATATATATATATATAACATTTTTGTAAGCAAATACACATATATGCATTTATATTTATATATCATTTTACAAATGTTTGTATGTATTGTGAGAATTTTGATTTTTACCCATAATAAAAAAAAAAAAAAAAATCCTCAAGAAAATACATACAAACCAAATCCAAAAGCACATTAATAGAATAATACACCATGATCAAGTGGGTTTTATCTCAGGTATGCAAGGGTGGCTCAACACAAGAAAATCAATTAGTATGATAAACCACATTGATAAATTGAAGAAGAAAAATCACGTGATACCCTCAATTGATGCAGAAAAGGCATTTGTCAAAATACAGCACCATTTCTGGATAAAAACACTACAAAAGATAGAATAGAAGGAAGCTTTCTCAGTATAATAAAGTGCATATATGAAAAACCTACAGCTAGTATTGTAGTCAATGGCAAAAGACTAAAAGCTTTCACCACTGAGATCAGGAATAAGACAAGGGTGTCTAATGGTGACAGTATTCAATATTCAGTATTGAGCTAGAAGTTCTAGCTAGAACAATTAGGCTAGACAAAGAAACAAAAGGCACCCAAATAGGAGAGGAAGAAGTAAACTCTCACTATTAGCTGATGCATGGTCTTATATCTAAAAAATCCTGAAATATCCACAACAAAACTATTAGAATTAATATAAAAGTTAAGCAAAGTGGAGGAATACAAGATCAACACACAAAATAAATAGCATTTCTGTATACTACTGATGTGCAATCTGAGAAGGAAATCAGAAAAAAAAATTCCATTTATTATAGTGACTGAAACAATCAAATATTTAGGAATAAACTTAACCAAAGGCATAAAGGGCTTGTATTCAGAAAAATACAAAATATTTCTAAAAGAAACCAAAGAAGACTTAAATAAATAGAAGGACATTTCATGCTCATGTATTGGAAGACTAAATATAGTCAAGTGTCAATTCTGTGCAAAGTGATTTACACATTCAACACAATCCCATTAAAAATACCAACAGTCATTTTTTTGCAGAAATGGAAAAGTCAATAATCAAATTTATTTGGAAGGGTAGGGGGCCCTGAATAGCCAAGAAGATCTTAAAAAAGAACGAAGTTGGAGGACTCTTACTTCCAGACTTTAAAGCATATTATTTAGCTACAGTAGTAAAAACAGCATGATACTGGAATAAAGACAAACAGATTCACCAATGGAACCAAATCAAGAACTCAGAAAGAGACTACTACAGTCAAGTGATTTTTGACAAGGCTGTTAAGCCCACCCAGCTGAGCTAGAACTGTCTATTCAACAAATGGTGCTGGGAAAACTGGATAGCCATATCCCAAAGAAAGAGGACCCTTATCTCACACTTTATACAAAAATTAACTCAAAATGCACCAAGGACCTAAATATAAGAACATAAAACTCTTAGAAGAAAATGCAGGAAAGCATCTTCAAGATCTTGTGGTAGGCGTTATTTTCTTAAACCTTATACCCAGAGCACAAGCAAAAAAAGAAAAAAATATATTAATGGACCTTCTCAAAATTCAGCACTTTTGCACCTCAAAGGACTTTGTCAAAAGGGTAAAAAGGCAGCTGACATAATGAGAGAAAATATTTGGCAATCATATATCTGTTAAGGGTTTAATATCATTGATATAAAAAGAAATCACACAACTTGACAATAAAAAGGCAAACTGTCCAATTAAGAAATAGGCAAGAGACTTGAAAAGACAACTGTCCAAAAAAGAAATAAAAATGGCAAAGAGGCATGTGAAAAAATGTTCATCATCACTAGCGATTAAGGAAATGCAAATCAAAACTATGAGATTTCATTTCACACCTATTAGACTGGGTCACTATTAAAGTGTCAGAAAACTTAAATGTTGGAGAGGATGTGGAGAGAAAGAAATGCTTATTCACTGTTGAAAGACTGTTTGGCAGTTCCTAAAGAAGTTGAATATAGACTTGCCATGGGACCCGGCAATACCATTGCTAGGTATATACCCAGAAGAACTGAGAGAAGTGACACGAATAGACATATGCATACTGATATTCACAGCAGTGTTATTCACGATTGCCAAAATGTAGAAAGAACCCAAGTGTCCTTTGACTGAGGAATGGATAAACAAATTGTGGAGTATACACACAATAGAATATTATACAGTGGTAAGAAGAAATGAATTCATGAAACATATGACAACATGGATGAAACTGGAGGACATTATGTTGAATGAAGCAAGCCAGACATAAGAGGACAAATACTGTATGAATGCCCTATTATGAACTAAATGTATTATATGAAATATAAATATATTATGTGAAATATGAATATGGGTAAATTTGCATATATAAGACCATTTTTCTTTGACACTGAACAAATGTGAGTTAATACTACAAAATGTTAATCTCAGACAAAAAAACCCACATTATCTTAAGTGAAGGAGACCAAACACAGAATACTATGTATTGTATGAGTCCATTTATATAAATGTAAATATAAATCAATTTATAAAAATGAAATTAGATTAGTGTTTATGTAGGGATGAGGAAAGAATGCTAAGGGGTTTGCAGTTTTTCTTTTTGGATTAACGAAATTGTTCTAAAATTTTTGAGGTCATTAATGTACAACATTATGATTATACTAAAAGCCATTGATTATACACTGGATAGATCATATGGCATGTGACTATACCTCAGTAAAACTACTTAATAAACAAATAAATAATTGTATAGGAAAAGCCAGAAACAGCAGTTATGTACAGCAGGGGAAAGAGAGAGATTGAGAGGTAAGGAATTTTCTTGGTTTTTTTTTGGTCTGTTTTTTGTTTATTATTATTATTGAAATAATGAAAATGCTCTAATAATGATGAAAAAAAAAAAAAAACATATGGGAGCGGGTGTAGCTCAGTGTTTGAGTGCCTGCTTCCCATGTACAAGGTCCAGGGTTCAATCCCCAGTACCTCCCTCCCCCCTAAAACCCCCAAAACCAAAAACAACAACAAAAAAGCATATATCCTTTGTTTATGGCTTGACATTAGGCAGATGACTTCACTTTTCTGTGGGTTGATTTGCTTGTGTCTACAATGGGAATAATAATGATATATACTCCCTGGTATTATTGTGAAGATCACTTTGGGAGAATGCATTTTATGTAAAGTGTTTAAAATAATGCCTGACACTGGTAAACACTTTACAACTATTATTAATGTTTTTAATTTGATTGTAAATGAAACAATCTTGGGGATAGTTTTTTAAAACTATTTCACTATGAAACTATTAAATGATGACAGACATACTTGACATAAACATTATAATATGTTAAATTTAAAGAACATGTTTTTAAAGAGTACATAGAATAGAATCTTATTTTTGTACAACATAATTCATATATACAACATATATTCATATGAAAGTTTGGAATTATTCCATTTATATGTTGATAATAATTATATTTAGATGGGTAAAATAATTTTTTACCTATAATATATATTCAGTATAAAGTCATGACTTTTATGATAAAAGTTTTTCTTTTAGAAAAAGAATTAATAGAGAGAATTTCCCAAAGGAATTGCAAATATGAGAATTGCAAATATATGAGTTTTCCATTCAAGGCTCCCCACTGGCAACCACAGGAGATGTGAGAAGCTACATTGAAAATAACTCTAAAACAAATGTTGAAATCTTCCACAAAATTGTCTTATTCTTCTCCACTAAGTAAATAATGAAGTATCAGAGCAGTGATTTATTATTACTTCAAATGTCAAATATTTCTGTTTTCATTCCAAATCTTACTTCATAGCTTCTTGATTTTCATTAGGCTTGGAAATTTCTTTCAAGCCTTAGACCTGTGGATTTTTGCTAATATGCAAAAATGAATTAAATGCATTGCACAAATGATAGCATTGCAACATTTCTATCTTTTCTCTTTCCTTTCCTATCTTTTCTTTCTTTCCTTCCTTCCTTCCTTCCTTCTTTCCTTCTTTCCTTCTTTCCTCCCTCCCTTCCTCCCTCCCTTTCTCCCTCCCTCTCTCTCTCCCTTTCTTTCTTTTTTTTTTTTGGTGCCTTTGTAACAGTAGAATAGACATCAGCAGAAAATACTTTGCTGATGATCACAAAATTATAAATTGAAAGACATTTTTTGACATAAAAGGCAAAAATTATAAATTATACCAAATTACTAATACTGTGCATCCTCTTTATTGAAGAATGCTCTAAGGCATTTATTAAGTTTATTAATGCCTAGGGACAATTTATTCTGGTAATAGTATAAACCTCAGGTAGCAAATCAGTAGTTGAAAATTACAGTGTGACAAGGTGGCTTTTTGTTTGTTTGTTTCTGCTGCAGCATCTTTCTTTGAGGCTTTGTCTGATACTACAGGAGACTGCAGATGTATGTTTATGCTTAGATAGACCCCAGCTTTAGACTTCAGTTATTTCTGCTTAGTTCTTTTTCTATTTGGTAACCCTTTTAAAACTGAGGAACCAATCCTTCTCAGCTTTCACAAGCAGAGCAAAGATAAAACAAAAGTCACAGCCTCTAGATAATGGGAAATTTAGATATCACTAGCAAATTGTCACTTCTAAGGTAAGCAAAGATTGAATTCTTCCTTGCTTTACTACCATACTTTTTCCACGTAGAACAATGACTGTTTTAGATAATAAATACTGTTACTCATTTAGGAGTGCAGTCAAGTAAACTTTATTTATTTACACAATGCACCACTTCAACCCCCCAGGAATTATGCACTAGAGTATGACTTGAGCAAAATATTGACTATTGTTTGCCAATGATTTAGACATGTCCTTACCTCAAAAGGAATTTATCCTGAGAAGATTTCTTACCAAATATATATATATATATATGCACACATACACATATATTTTCTTTTTGCTCTTGATTCAATATAATGCAGTGGGTTGACAACCATTGTAAAACTGGCCATGGCAGTGATAGATTTTTCTCTTATGTATGTATGTGTATGTATATATGTATATGTACATATATAGGTACATGCACATGTGTATGTCCTTGGTGAAGCACACAAGTTATTTTGACTGGAGTTGAGGTATATGATAGGTAATGGAGAAAGATGAAAATGGAGAAGTAGATTGGGTCCCAAGTTTGATGCTTTACAGGATGTGCTACAGGGTCTGATTAGTGATCATTATCCTCTTATCCACAAAGTTAATGGCTTTTGATTAAAAAAAAATGGTTTCTCTAATTAGAAAGAAGAATCAGGTAAAGTCCTTCTCAGCCATGCAGGGAATAATGACTGTAACAGACACCCAACTTGAACTAGCTTAAGCAAAAATGAACATTTTTAATTGGATACAAGGCCAGAGAAGCAACTAGGCCTCAGGAACAATTGGAAATAAGTTGTCAAATCTATCCATCTTTCTCAATTGCTTCTCATGACTAGTCTGCTTCATATTTCATTTGTAGAGAAGTTATTTCCAAAATAATAGCAGAAAATTAGCTGCTACCAAGGTCTCTTGAGATTATATATCATCTCTTCAATCAAAGAACCAGAACTTCCAACTCAAAATGTACATTCTTAGAGAATGTCACTGATTGACCCAGCTCACATCTACTTCTTGAAACTGGACGAATTACAAGTAGCTAGGTGAAAGCACTGCAAGAATTATTAGGTCAGGGATTCTTCCCTGGATGGACAATCAAATGTGTCTTGGAAGCAGGGTCACATTTTACTAGCCCATAATGTGGAAGTTACAATCATAGCTTCCCTGAAATGGGTTACAATAGATATCTATTATAATTGGATTGTAAATAGGTTTTATCATCAACATCTGGTTACATGTCCTGTTTTAGTAGATACTCAATAAATATTTACAAATTGGTACAGTTTATCTCTGCCCCTCCACTAACTGCAAAATGGGGAAAGCACTGACCAATATCACAGAAATATATTGATAACAATAATGCTATTGGATAACAAGAGAGTACAATGCTTAATAATGGAAGTCCTCTGTCAGACTGCCTGTGCTCAAATCCTTTATTTTTTCTTAAGAGATGTATGATCCAGAGCAAGTCATTCACTTCTCTTTTCCTCAGTTTTCTCAGCTGTGAAATAGTCCTTATATTATTATTACTCCACAGGCCTGCCATGAAGATTACATGAGAAGAATCAACTTGAAACACTGGGCAGTCTGCAAGTTCCAGTAACTGATATCTGGCATTATAATTGTCACTGGATGTATTACTGAAAACCTTAACTGTAAGAAAATAAGAAGTGATAGGTTTTTAGTTTTTGTTTAAATTATATTGACTATTATAAAGCCTTAATAAAAAAAAATTTCTTTATGAGGTGACTGGAACAAATACAGAAAATTTTGAATGCATGAGGGTAGATCTTATTTGAAGTTACTCTCTGCACCTTGGGCATGAATTTAATGATTAAATAAATAAAACCCAACAAAACACTGATTGTGAAAGTACAGTTTGATCTTTTAAGAGGAGAAAACTGAAACTGATCAGATACTGATACTTTGGTGAGGGGAATAAGTTCCTTGAACAACTTTTGTTTTCAATGCTTCTTTTACTTGTTTCTTTTGGTTTTTCCATTTTTTGCACAAATGTCTGTTTGGGGACAGTTTATGCCAAGGTACACTACATCTTTCTAGAACTCATTTTCAACTCCTTGTACTTCATAGTTGAAAACACTCAGAAAGATCAATAGAAGAAGCTGTAACTTTTATAAGGAAGAGATTTTTTATGATTCATATCTCCCTTTTCTTTTAGAAGAGACTATTCTAAAAAACTATTTGGGGATTTCTATTCTCACTGCAGCACAATAAAGTAAACATCAGGAAAGTTACAAAATAACCTATAATCATTACTTTTTCAGGACCAGGAACTCAAATGGTGCTCAACTTTTCAGTAACAGAAATGATAACCAGATACTACAATGCTAATCTATTATTACCTGTATGCCCTGTCTAGATTAGGTGGTGAGATCTTATATATTTGTATCAAATATTTCTGCATAAAACATAGTGGAAATTGGATAGAACAATGCCCATTACCATTTTGTCCAGCAGACAGTGGACAGATATCTTTCTAATTAATCTGCCCTATATTGTGGATTAGCATGGTGCCAAACATGATCAGAATTAAGGGCTTTGGGTCATTAGGAAATGAGAGATTAAAATGAGCACCGTGGTCTCTGAACTATGGGCTTTGAATGAAGAAACAGAGAAAGTGAAATTCAAATAAGCATTGTAATTGAGGCTTATATAGCTTCTAACATTAAAGGTAGCCTCTGGGGCAAGCAAAGATCCCTAATCATTGTAAATGGGATGGCACATAAAACAGACAACATCCTTTGATAACTGTTCCTAAATGTCTCACTGCGCATTTGGCAGGATTTGATCAGAAAACGAATCAGCACTAAATATTTCAAAAAGGAAATAATTGAAAGATGAAATTAGGTCTTACAAAATCATCAGAAGGGCTGGAGAATCTGCAGCTAGCCTGTCAATTTGTAGCTACCATTCAAGGAATCAGGAAACTAGAGGCATTTTGGGACAACTCCATTGAATTCCTAAGGCAGATGGATTCCTAGGAGAATGCCCAGACAGCTGCACAATCTCACACCATGTCTGCTGGAGACCATGTATTGCCTGATGCTACTTAAAGAACTGTGTAACAGTTTGAAGCTCTTTGAGGATCCCAGAAAAGATCATGTTCTTAAAGCTAATCCATTCCTCTGGGTGTGGGACCCTTTGATTGGGTTGGATTCTGTTGGGGGTCCACTGATTGAATTACTTCTGTGAGGTGTCATCCAGGGTAGATTTTGGTCCTTTTGCTGGAGTGCTTTAGAGGACTGAAAACACAGAGACACAAAAAAAAGCTACAGACAGAGAAACCTTGAGAAGCTGAGAGAGAGAGTTACCTGAGTCTGGGAGACTGTAATCAGCAGAGCACAGAGGCTTGGAAAGAGGTCCCCAAGAGGGTAAAAGAGAGGAGGCACAGGGGAGAGGAGGGAGGGGAGCGGAAAGCCATATGCCTGATCACCCACAGCTGAGCTTGGGGAGAAAGTAAGCTTGAAGGAGAAGGCAGACACCCAGATAAGCAGATGCCTCCATGTGCCTTGGCACATGGAAGGAGTCCATAATCATCAGCTGACCTTCAGTAGACTGCATCTCTAATGATGTCTGGATTTGGACATTTTCACGGGCTCAGAACTGTAAGCTTTTAAGCAAACAAATTCTTATTATGAAAGTCTATACATTCCTGGTATATTGCTCCCAGCCCTTTTAGCAAATTAAAATAAATGGTTTTCCTTTTTTCTCCTCCTTCCACATCTCATCTGACTTCTCTCATGATCAAACATAAATATGAAACTTTCTGGTAAGAAAGTATGCAAATATAGATTCCAGACATCCAGCCCATATAATGCAGAGGGATGCATAGATAGTGGTAGAAATGATATTATTTCACTATGACGTTTTGGGGGGCATTTCCTAAATAACTTCCAATAATGTTATAATGTCCGTTGAATAGGCACCACTTCTGAAGATTGTATCTTGAAGAATGACTGTTTTCCTTACTTGTTTGTTATGGTCTTGGTTATTTATGCATTTTTGTGATGATGAAATTATAGGTTTTAAGTTTATTGTTTATATGACTTCATGCACATATTTCATCTTTCTGCATCTCTATAAATTCATATTTAAAATGGGAAAATAGCATGAATCTCATAAGAACACCATGAGAATTAGTTGTTTCATTTAGTAGGAAATGGCAGTAATAGTACCCTCATGATATTTTACACCATTTACGTATTAGAAATGTATAATGTAGAAGCTCAGAACACATTTGTAAGGTCAAACAACTGGTAGGTGGGACATTTCCAATTTTAATATCCATGGCTTGAATGAGAAATGAGTAAAGAGGAATAATAGGAGAATCGTGTTCAGAGTTACTGAAATGTAGACAACTCGACTTAAACTATTAATAAAATAGATGGATGAAGTCCCACCTCACCCTCTGCACTTTCCTTGAAATCCAAATTCCCCAACAGGAAAAAAAAATGTAGACATGAATTGTGTTCTTTATGGTCATACCAGAAAAACTCAGTCAATGTGCTTGTTTTTTTAAAATGAAAGTGCTACAAAAGGCAAAGCAGGGGGTATATTATTAATGCAGAAGTACATTTTTTCTATCATAGCCCAACAAATGGCTGTCAATAGAGGACATTAAGAGATTGCTATAGAATATAAAATTTTCATTTATTTGTAGGTTCATCACTAATAGACTAAGAAGGAATCAAACATTTACAACCTCCTCAGATTTGCTGGATGACAATTATCTATAACTCTCTGTGTGATAATGCATGATATGTATATGACATAAGATATCAGTAGAAAGTAAACATTAGAAATGAGAGTGCACTATAAAGTATTCTTGGCACATAAACGAGCAGACAGATTTGAGTTATGTTTACACACTGATAGGTTTTCAGTATATATCTGGGAAACATTATTAAAGTCAGATAATTGCCGATGGAAGAATAATAAACATTTGAATTACTCTCATGACAATCATCATAACATTAGTCATCATTAGTTATTTTATGAATAGTATAAGCCTAATGCATTACTGTCTTGATCTCAATTCACTTTCTAAATTGCACTGTGAAATTATATGCTCTCTTCTATTTTTATTTTTACATTAGCCTTTTCTTTTTCATGTGATATGAAAAAGGTTTGTGCCCCTATCCTATAATGTATACTTGGACTGATGTGTGACTCTTATTTTCAATGAGATAAGGAGTATATGTTTCAGGACATATTTGGACATATTAAACATTCTTTATACTATGCTAGAGCAAATATATTTCAATTACCAAGAATTTATTGAATAAGTTTTTGTCTAGCAATTGAGTTAAATAACTTTAAAGAATATAAGAGTTAGAAGTCCAGAATTTCTTCTCAAAGGTGTAAATATATGCTAGAGTTATTCTGTGTGGAAGGTTCTACTTTTGGAGCATTTATCTCAACTTCTCAGCTGAGTTTCCTAAATGACAAATTCTACAAAATTACCATTCTTTATAAGAAATAATAATAAGTAGTGTTTAAAATATGACTCTCAAGCCTCTTATTTAATTAGTATCTAAACACAGTTTCTAAGATGTGTATTAGTACTTTCCTTTGATACAAAATACTTTGAGATTTTTGCCATTTCCCACATGCTTCAAAGAATTATTTCAACTGCAACCTCCTTGATTGCTCCCTACTTTTACCAACCTGGATTAGTCATCATTTCTAGTTCATCACTATCACTTCCTTCATTAGGAATCTATTTTAAAACAAACTATCTTGTTGCTTATACCTATCCTAATCCATCAATAAATATATACACATACCAAGCTTATCTCTAATAAGCAGTGTGGTGCAATGATTAAGAGATAGTGTGGTGATGAGAACACTATCATCAGTGTGTGTCTTTTTTAATCATCAGGAACTTTATTTTTTTCCTTTATTTTTAAAGGGGCTTTAGATTAAATAAATGTTACATTGAAAATATAAGGGATTCCCATATATCCTACCCCCTCCCTCCCACACTTTCCCCCATTAATAATATCTTTCATTAGTGTGGTACATTTGTTACAATTGATGAACATATATTGAAGCACTGCTGCTAAGAATAGTCTATAGTTTATGTTACATTTTATACTTAGCACCACACAATTTGACAGGTTTTGACAAAATGTATAATGGCTTGTATCTGTCATTGCAATATCATGCAGAACAATTCTAATGTCTTAAAAATGCCCATGTTACACCTATTCTTCCCTCTGCTTCCTCTCAGAACCTCTGGTAACAACTATTTTTATATCAATGTAACAAGTTCATCCATTACTAGAATAATAATAAGTCTACTTTAGTCTATGGTTGCATTGTCTCCTTACGCTTGTTTATTCCTCAGTCTTGAGGATTTGGGGATGGTGATGCCCATTTTGCTTCTGATTGAAACAGCCTTAGATCCCATGGGGCAGATGGATGGAACTGTCTTGCTTGGAGTTGTAGATACTCTCTATTTCTTGGGATAGGCATTGTGCATCATCATCCTTTTGTTATTTGTCCTGGGTGAATCTGATGAACTGCAGTGTTTGCTGCAACTCTGCTGAGATTCAGGGCTCACCCAGCATATAAACAGAAAATTTAAGTCTCTGGAACATATATTTAATGGATATCTTATATTCATTAATGGATAATTATAGTTTTGAATAAATGGGGCAGAAGAACTTTCTATAAGAAAATTATAAATGAGTGTAACTCTGATTTATTGGAGGAGATGGGCTATCATATATTCCAAGGTAAGCCACAATGATGGAGTGCCAATTTCCTGGAGTGGTCTGCCCTGCCTATAGTATCTAAGTGTCTCTAGAGTCCCCAGGAGCATTCTTACTTGAGGCACTGCTTACTGTGGCAATCAGTGAGATCCTCCTGAGATATGCATAAATGTAACGTCTGGAATGACCTCCCAACTCACTTTGAAATCTCTTAGCCATAAAAACTCGTTTGCATTTAATATTTCTTCCTTTTGGTCAAGGTCTTTCTCCAAATGCATTGCTAGTTGGCGCTTGGTAAAAAAATCCCTCAGTGCCAGGGAGGCTCATCCCTGGGAGTCATGTCCCACATTCAGGGAAAGGTAATGAATTTATATGCTGAATTTTGTTTTGAGAGAGGCCACATTTGAGCAACAAGAAGGCCCTCAGGAGGAAACTCTTAGGCAATATATATTACCAGGCCAAGTTTCAATTTCACCAAAAACCAGGTTCATAAGTACAAGCATCAATATCAAGAGGAATTCCTCAGCAATATAAATAATATGTGAACAAAATTATGACATTATAAGCCAAACAAAATTATTTGCTCATTTTCTACTTAATAGCTAAGCAGAACACATTTGTTATCATTTTATTCCCACCCCTGTTCTTCTATTTTAACACAGGTAGCAGAAAAATGGACAAAGCTGTGTTTACAAATTGACTGAAGCAAATAACAATTCTAACAGTTTATATTTATTGAAGGCTAATTCTGCCAAGCACTATTCTAAATATTTTACATATATTAATAAAATAGTAATCTATGGGCATTTTATTAATTACTCTTAGAAAGCAAAGTAATTAAGAATATGGACTGCTGAGTTATACTGTTTGGATTAATATCCTGGCAATGCCTTTTATTAGTTATATGACATTGTATATAACAAATGATTTCTCTGGGCCTCAGAGTTCCTCAGTAGAAGAGAGAGAATTCAGTCTCAGGCAGTCTAACTCCAGAACTTTTGTTCTAAATCACTCACCATTATATTGCACTGTGCAAAAAGTTTTGCACACATCTATACAGTGTTGATGGCAAATATGGCCATCAATAATTTAAGGAAAATTTTAATGTGCATTGATGAGTTGCCATTTCTAAGCAATAGGAATATGTGTTTAAGTTTGTCTACTTGTATAAACTTAGCATAAACATTAAGATTCTGGAAAAGAAAACCAATAGTCTCAGGTGACAAAATAATGTGTCATTTTAGCCTGGACACTTTAATATCTCCTCTGGTAAAATTTGGCCAATAAAAATGAATAATTAGCTATGGCAGTTTGATATTATTTATGAATCCCAAAAAGGGAATGATTATGTTTGTAGACTAATCTATTTTGGGTGTGATACCCTTTGATTATATTGGATTCAGTTGAGGGGGCCTTGATAAAATTACCTGTTAATATTAGAACTTTTACTTGACCAGATCAGTAAGGTATAACTCAGATTGAGTCCCTGCCCCCTTGGTGGACCCACATAAATGGAAACTCTCTCAAGAAGACACACGGGAAGAGAGAAACCTCTGTCATGCTTGATCCTGGAGCCCTGGGGATAGATGAGCCATTCACCTGATAGCTTACAGCTGACCCCCATGGAGGCTTAAGAGGAAGAGATAGCCCTGAAAGAAAAGACCAAACAGAGATCAGCATCCATCTTGCTTCAACACGTGGCAACTGACTGTGGTGAAAAAGCAACCTTGAATTGAACTCTTTAGGGCCTTGTGACAGTAAGCTTTTACCTCAAATAATACCCTTTATAAAAGCCAACAGATTTCTGGTAATTTGCATCAGCACCTTTTGGACAGTCTAATACATTAAGGGTTCACAAGAGTGGTTTATTCTTTCAAATAGTAATAAAGCTTAATAAAGCATATGATATGCAGAAATATTACACTCAATGTAACATATGTTAAAAAATTACAAATAATAATTTCAATACCAAAATTTAAAAGTCACCATATAGATGCTTAGGTTTAACTAGCAAAACTAATATAAGGAGGATATTTGGGAATATTTATGTCTTTTTATAACTACAGATGGATTTATTTTTCCATCCATTACCTCTCATTTCTTCCCCAGCCTTTCCATCAATAGAAAAAGTTCATTCTTCTCATTTCTCTAAAATTTGTGTGGTTTTTTTTTTGGGGGGGTGGGGGGCTTGTGAATGTATCCTTCTCTTTTCCTCCTCCACTGTATAAAGCAAATTTAAAAGTTTTGTGAAGTTCTCCCTTAGAGTAGAAAGAGCTGTGAGGAAAGTTGTACCATGCTAGTGATACAGTACGGCAAATAAAAATGTGATTAGTCATAGGGCCCCACATAAATTAGTTACAAACTGACTTTCCCTTGCTAAATGATTTATATGTCAATTTCAATTATAAACACTGTGTATCAGGGACTGTAATTAATTTGAATGATATCTTTCCAATGCATAGTCTTTGCTTTCCCAGTATTCACCTGGAATTTGACATTATTGGTGTCATAAGAAACATTTATGGGGAAGCAGATGTGGCTCAAGCGATTGAGCTCCCACCTACCACATGGGAGATTTCCAGTGCCTTCTGGAGATGAGTGAGACAGCAAGCTGGCAAGATGATGCAACAAGAAGACACAAAGAGGAAAGACAATGAGAGACACAACAAAGCAGGGAGCTGAGGTGGCTCAAGTGATCGAGCACCTCTCTCCCACTTGAGAGGTCCCAGGTTCAGATCTCAGCACCTCCTAACGAGAAAACAGACACAGAGAGCACACAGCAAATGGATACAGAGAGCAGACAGCAGTGCAAACAATGAGGGTGGGGGGATAAATAAATAAATAAATTAAATTAAATATAAATAAAAACATTTATGACTAAAACTGATGGGGAAATATAAAATAATGTTTATTCTTTCTCTCTCTCTCTCATATCAATCTATATATCTATAGATATGGTCAAACTACCTGGTGCTTGGTTGGTTGATTGCTTGTCAAAGAAAAGAATTTTGCCTTTAAGTAACAGCATGAAATATGTGTATGCTAGATCCTTATCAGATAATGAACCCTGAATTCTTGGCTGCCTAACTAATAGAAATCCTTGTTATAAGAATTGATTTAGGGAAGCGGCTGTGGCTCAATCAGTAGGGCTCCCGTTTACCATATGGGAGGCCCCGGGTTCGGTTCCCGGGGCCTCCTGGTGAAGACAAGCCTGCCCACATGGCAGCAAGGGGGGGATAAATGAATAAATAAATAAAATCTTTAAAAAAAAAAAAAAAAAGAATTGATTTAATGGCAGAATGCCAAAAGGGATTCCAAAACATCCATTTATTTTGTTTTGAACAAAATTTCATCCTAAAATCTAGCTTAAAAAAAGAGAGCACAGGGTTTACGGGAATCTCCTATATATATAAATATAAAGATTTATTTATTTATTCCCCCCCCCATTGTTTTATGCTTGCTGTCTGCTCTCTCTGTGTTCTTCTCTGTCTGCTTGTCTTCTTTTTAGGTGGCACCAGGAACTGATCCTGGGACCTTCCAGAGTGGAGAGAGGTGCTCAATCTCTTGCACCACCTCAGCTCCCTGGTCTGCTGCATCTCTTATTGACTCTCTGAATCGAAACGCTTCATGCAAATAATGACTTCCAGGAGAAAATTTCAATGAAAACTTTATTACCGGCCGGGGTGCACTCCCTAGTGAGAGTCGCACCTAACGTCCGGTAACTGCAGTTTTTCTAGAACTCCCTCCCGCGTGGCCAATTCTTTTTCGTGTGCGCCAAAAGCAGGATTGGTTTAATCATCAAATATATTTCTATAGCAACCAAAACAGGATTGTTTTAATCATACATATTTCTATAGCAAAGCAAGCAAGCAATGTTCCAGAAGCTGATATTTGCCGTTAGCATTCCAGCAGGGAGGGGGAGTGGGATGATCTTTGGGGAATGACATACTGATTCTTTTCAGACCTGGATGGGCACCTGGTTTCCACCCGCAATTGTTAGAGGATTTTTCTACTGGGAATTTCCTGGTACTGTTTTACCTCCTTCTCATCTCTTCTGTGTCTCTTTTTGTTGCATCATCTTGCTGCACCAGCACTCCTGCATGGGCCAGACTTTGCGTGGGCCAGCACTTTGCATGGTCCAGCTCTCCCCTGAGCCCAGCTTGCCATGTGGGCCAGCTTGCTTTTCACCAGGAGGCCCAGGGAATTGAATCCTGGATCTCCTATATTGCAGATGGGAGCACAATTGCTTGAGCCACATCCATTTCCCAACCCTATATTTTTGATGTAGCTTTTTGCAATCTAAAAATTCTTTAAAAATAAGGTTTAAAAAAATCTAGCTAAAATATGATAAACCTGTCTCATTGCTTGGCCCTTAATTAATATTGCTTCAAACGAAATGGGCACAGAGAGAGTGTAAATTGCAATGTAAGCTATAACCCATGTTTAGTGGCAATGCTCCAAAATGTTTTCATCCATTGTAATGAATGTACCACACTAATGAAGAATGTTGTTAATATGAGAAAATGTGGGAGGTGTAGGGAGCAGGGCATATGGAATTCCTTATATTTTTATGTAACATTTATGTAATCTACCTTTTTAAAATTAAATAAAAAATATATTTAAAAAAAAAGAAATGGGCATCTGGTTTATTTCTTTGACTGATAATGTGGGATGTTCTGAAAATGGATTCTATGAAACCCATCATTATATTTAGTGTTGCCAAGAATATCATATATACTTTACAAAGACCTGAAAACAAAATATTTCTTAGATCTTAAAGAAAAGCCATATATTTTCTAAGCTATTTTTATGTTTTCCTTATAATACTATAAATAATAATAATAATAAAATGAAGAAAACTAACATTTTCTTTTCTTACTATGTATCAGATACCATTCTAAGTGATATATTTGGAGCAAGTTTCTACAACAGTACATCATGGGAACACAGGACACAACAGAAACTTTCGGCAAATGATCCCTTTATTATGTGCTCAGAATAAAGATTCCAGAAAAGGCAAGTAATCTTGTCAATTACACAGCAGAAAGAATACAGAAGCAGGGAAAGAAGTCCCATCAGGACTAGTCTCCAGAGGTGGCTAAATATGCTTTGGGTAGCGGTAGGTAAAGGGCAGCTCTGCATTCTCTACTTGGTGTTGGAAAAGAGAGACCGATCTATACAGTTTTGTGTGTGGTTTTTAGCCACCTTGGGGAGGCAGCATTGCCATTGAGAATTCCTATTCTTATAATCATCTGGGGCTGCCAGTTGCCAGTTTTGTGTGTAAGGTAAGGCCTGGCCTTTTCATTAGACTTAACATCTCTCCCAGGTTATAGAATGGTACACAACAGAAAAAGAGGTGGGGGCAGGGGGAGGTGGGAGAATGACCACCTGATGTGTGTTTGTGACTTCCTCAGAGCAGGAGGTGGGGTTAGGTGAGGTCTGGGTGATGGCCGCTTAATAGGTTTCTGTGATTTTGCTAACACTATACTTATATAAGTTCATTTAGGATGTTGCTTGCAGTTGTAGGACTGGGGTTCCTATTTCTTTGCTGGCTTTCTGCCTACAGCCAATTTCAAGTCCTACAAGCTGCTTGCATTCTTTGCCACTTGGTTCCCTATATTTTCAAAGCTAGTTAATGGAGCATCTTTCTTCCATTGACTCTCTTTCATGTTTTGGATCTTTCTAACATTCTGTTTCTTGCCTTTAGACCTATATTTAAAGGGCTCATGCCCACCCACATCATTTCTCTAACTTAAGGTTACTTTATTTGGGACCTTTATTATATCCGCAAAACCCCTTCACAACATCAACCAGATTTTAGTGTTTGATTGAATTCCTGGGAGATAAAGTATTTAGACCAGTGACTGAGAATTTTGGAGACCATCTGAGAATTCTTCCTGCCACATATACAACAGCAATGGTCAGAATAATTGGAAGCTGGAAAAAATATAAAATCAGATTTCTTATTGTCAATCTGTGAAAGATGGAGCATATTTTTAGCCTACTTTTAGCAACTGTTGAGGACCACTTGGTATGCATTCTCTATGATAATCTGGTTCCTAGCTTTATTATTTTCTTAAATTTATCTTCCTTTAATTTATATTACATCATTGCTCATTTTATCTCTTTATTATATGTAAGCATTATCTTATCCTTGGAGGAAAGAGTTTGAAGAATAAGAATACATTTTAAAAAAAGGTCTCCACTTTTACGATTCCATTTCTTGGATAATATATTAAAATATTGTAGTACTAGTAAGTGGAAAATAAGTCATATAAAGAAAGAAATATTAAGTAGCTTCCTTGTAGAAAAATGCACATGAATTCTGTTTACCAAAGGCAGCAATTCTCTCTCAAAATTACTTGAAAATGAAATAAATTATCACCTAATTGGTTTAATTTAGCTATTGGCCTTAATGGAGGAATGGATTATACCAAAAAACTTTTACTTTTCTAATCCCAGGTTTCTATGAGAATAATTATTTAACTGTTGGGTAACAGTTATCATAGCTACAATAAAATGCAGTAAATTAAAATATTTGAAAGCCTACATGCAGTACTTTTATAAATTATGTAAAATAAACTTGTTTCTGTGACTACATGTTATGTGAAAATTAACAAAATAAGAATGAAAAAAATGAAGCCTATCAAAAAACGTACTGAATATGTATCATGTAATTTCAACAGAAGGGCAGAAGAAGCACTATTTTTGAGCCCTTTAAATGCTCATTTATTCCAGAAAATAACACCAAAATTATATTTCAGGTTAGAGTGTCTATTGTCTTTTTCAATTTAAAAATCACAAAATCTGTACGCCTCGGTAACACTACTCTATTGAAATTAGGTACTGTGAAATTTTAAAGTTGAAGGAGAGTTTGTGATTGATGGATGTACACAGCATCATCCTTCCATACTGCTCAATCTTTCTTCATTTGGAAGTAGAATCATTTTAGAAAGAAAGATTCCACCAGCTCTGCTGGTAACTTAAAACATACTGAGCTTAGGACTTTTAAAAGTCGTCATACTTAAAAAAATACTTGGTAGGAAAAAAAAGTCAATTAGGTTTTCCAACATCTGTAAAGAAAGGGAGAGCATACCTCCCCTAACAATCGCTTATTTTTCCGTAAATGTGTGTGTGTGTGTGCTTGTGTGTGTGACAGAGAGGAAGAGAGAAAACATATGCTAAACATATTTGTTTATGTGTCTATAAATGAGGTGAATACTTAGAGTACATTCCCAAGAGTGCAACTTTTTAGTTGAGCCATTTGTCAAAATAATGGTCTTGTGTGGGTGATGTATTGCTTTTCTTGGGAAGATGGACTTGGATACCGAAAATATTTAGGCTTTGATAAGCTACATAAGACTATTCAGATTTCTTTCCAGTGCTAAGCGGAAAAGAAACGTAATCTCTGAGTAAAATGGTTAGTCTTAAAAAGAAAATCCCATTTCCAGTTGAAATGTAAACACATCAATTTTGGAAAAACATTGTTTTTGGAAACAGCAGACCATCAGAGAGGTTTTCATTACTTCCATTTCAAAGTAAATGACCACTGGCAATACACTTTCTGGTATGTAATCACAGAGAATGCGTAAGGTCCTCAGATACTTTTTTCAAAAGCTCCCTTTTATGTTTCATAATTACATGGCAAATTTTAAAATAGAATAAACCACATATGAACATGCGTTTATTCTGAAAGACTTTAAAACATTTAATGTGGTACAGTTTGGACACCAAAAGCAGCAAAAGCTAAAGACATAGACTTGGGTGTCAGGGGGCTGGTGCTTGGCTATAAACTCTCTCACTAGCTATAAAGCTTTCAAAAAGTTGCTAAATCTTGTTAAGTCTTAGCCTCCCCATATGTCAAGTGTAGGGAGTAATATCCAGTTCCTGGGGAAGTTGTGGGCATGCATAGTGGCCATCTACCAGCTCTCACCTACCCCTTCTTCCTTTTCTATGGTGTGCAGATGTTCCAATCTTTTTTTCATTCTCCAGCCCCAAGGAGACGTTAGATCTAATAGAATGGACTGACCATGCCTTAAATCCAAAACTGGGAACAAGAGTTTCAGCTGTTTATCAGGGTGGGAACCCTCAGTGGCAGGACCTCTCCCCCTGTGGTATATATTTATCCCACCCTTGGACAGCACAGATTTGTCTCTCTTCTCCCACGTGAAGTGGGGTGTGTGGAGTGGCCATCCACCAACCATGACCTTAGCAATAGGCCTCCTCAGGGGACCAGTCATGATGGAATCTCTTCCCCTGTTCTTTTGGACCCTTTGTGCTGTGTAAGTAATAAAGTGTTCATTTGCTGAAAGCCTTTGATGTGCCTGAGCCTGTGCTTCCATGACACACCATGTAACTCACTCCACACAATTGCATAGGGGTTTTGTGAGAATTAAATTCAAAGTTAACAAAAATGTATTGAGTGTCAACTTAGCCAAGAGCTATCTTATTCCTAGGGAGTCAAAAATGAAGAAAATAGATAAATATCACTTATATTTTAATTGTTTGTGTGTGATGATAAATATAAAGCCTTCATATAATTGTCACTTTATAAGTGGAACCTATAATTATTCCATTAGTTTTTATTACAGGCATATCTCATTATAGAAAAAAATCTGATAAATCTTTGTAAAATTGTGAAAAATAATTTCATTAAAACAGAAAACACTTTTTTGATCAGCACAGAACAAACTTTGAGATTTGACTTTAGTTCCAAGTCAAGACTCTTGAAAACCATTAACATTTGGGTGCATTATTTCTCTCCTGCTATGACAATTTCTTTGTGAAACCACCTGAGTGAGTAGCACCTGACAAAGAGAAAGGGGTGGCAGATAATTAATAGGGATGAAAACCAAATTCTTTGTTTCCTTACCTTGTTTGAATCAAAATCAAGGTTTTTTTTTTTTTCCAGCTAAAAATTAGAGGGAAATATCCATGTTAATTTAGGAAGAGAAAAGAAAGATGTTCCTTTTGCTATAAAAAGACCTTTACTGATCGAGGAGCTGGTTATGGATCAGCTATCCTATGACTACAAGGCAAGAAAAATAGCCTGGGAATGGCTGAGCTGGAATATAAGAACAGCCTATGTCATGGAAGATGTGGTGGTGTTCCATATTATCCCTGAACTGCTCACCTCAAGACTTCTTTTTAGGTGATAATAGTAAAGCCTCCAGTTTGTTTAAGCCTCATTTTTTTAGGTTGTGTGTTTGGGGAGCAGGGATGGATGTGGTGTGGGTGGGTATCTCCCTGTAAAGGCTCTTTAGGAATTAGCTTAAGAGGTTAGAGTATAATTACTCATCATTATGGGTGTATAAATCTGGTCTCATTTATCAAGGTGAGATGAAGCAGATCATTCATTATTTCCATAAATCTCAGGTGTTAACTGGTACTTTAAATATGTTTTATGTTTGGCCAAGTGAGAAAAGCCAATTTGAAAGACTATACTACATGTAAACTATTAGGGTGTTTTGTGTTTTTTTAAGCAATTCATGTTAAGAGAACATGTTTATTCTATATCAAGAAATACTCATGGAGATAGAGCAGAGTTTATATTTAAAAGGCCACAGCAAACATAATATATAATGTCCTTGTATCCACAATAAAGATAATAAGGATCATCCCAGCACTTAAATGCAGCTAAGCAAATCCATAACCATAATTTCTACTGACTGAGATAGATCAAAATATCACAAACTCTACTGAAGCAATGTTATGATTAAACAGATTCAGAAAACAAATATGGTTTCTGAATCTGGTTTTAGGATTTTGTCTGTTGACCAAGTTCCATAAATTGACTCTGCCTGGATGTTTACTGTGTGTTTGTACGTTTATATGTACTAAGAAGGTATAGTGAGATATGCTCTTAGTTGATTCTAATTTGTATGCTTTTCTTTGCTTGTATCCTTCACTTGCAGTACTGTGACTTTTAGAGGGAATCATTACTTACTCTTTTATGTCCCTGAGGCAGCATTTTCCATTTGCCTTTTTAATATCAGTAAAATAAAAACTAACACATTAAATGATTTATTGTTCAATTAGAGCATAAGATCTATGAACATAAGGAATTGTTTGCATTCGTCAACACTCTATCCCCAGCATTTGGTGTGATGTCTGACAGATAGTTAGCACTCATTAAGTGTTTGTTCAAAGAATGTAGGAACAAATCATTTAAAAAAATAAAGTTATCTTCATAATAACTACCACTTCTAAAGTAATAACTATGTGCCAGAAACTGTCAAAAAATGTACCTATCATAATTTATTAATAAAGTTTCCACAAATGAGGCACTAATTACATTTACAAATGAGGACATTGCAGCCCCAAGGAGTCAAGTCCTTTTCCAGTAATATATAGTAAGTTGTGGAACAAGAATTCAAGCCCCAGTAATCTGGTTTTAGAGTATGGACTCCTAACCACTGCACTCTCTCACTTAATAGGAAATAGCCCATTATTGTTCTCTTCTACTACATTTTCAATTTTAGCATTCCATAGGCTTTCATTTCAGTTTTCTTCAAATCTCTGCTATTCCCTCAAAAGATAGCTCAACCTTTTCTCTAGCACAAGATACCATGCAAGTGGCTATTAAATCTACATCACCTGCTTAATTCTTTACTCATAATCTCTTCTTAGATGTGTCACAGGTATTTTAAACCCAAAATATAAACTTCAAGATTCCTATTCTCAGTTAAAAGTACCAACACCCATACAAATACCTAGAATTCATCCATGGTGCCACAATACCTTCACTCCTCCCTTCCAATCTATTATCTATTATTTTTAATTCTGTATCCTAAATGTATTTTAGCATCTCACATCTTCTCTCTATCCTAAATCTAAGTCATCTCTTACCATAAATATTTGAAAACACTTCCTAAAATGATTTCTGAGCATTTTCTCTTGCCATCTCCAATGTACTACCTATAAAGCAGCTTCTCTGATTTTAGAAACAAGCCAACAAACAAACCTCAAATCTTGTCTTAATATTCTGCTGTTTAAAACCCTTTAATGAATTCTCCATGTATTTCAGGTACAGTGCAAAATCTTCAACAGAGCCTAAATGCCCCATATGATCTGATCCTATCTCTCTCTCTAGGCTCATTTCATATCTTTTACCCACTGGCCTTCTATTCTGCAGTCCTACAGATATATTTCAAATCCTTAAATGTGTCCCACTCCCTCCCACTGCATGACCATTATACATACAGTCCCCTCTGTATGGAATTCTCATTGTTTTTCTTTCAAAGTGACCTAGTCAATGCCTATTCATTCTTCTTGCCCCTGATTACATGCCACTATGTTTAAAAAGTTCTTCCAAACTCCAGTTTAGGTCATTACCTCATTTATACACTCTTGTAGAGTCCAGTGCTTTTCTTCCAAAATACCTCTTATAATTTTTATTTCTTTATATGCTTATCTTGTGTACCAGAGTATAAGCCACTGGTGGAAGGGTCAGATCTTCCTGAGTCATTGCCATCTAGTACAGTGCCCGATTAGAAAACATGCCCCAAAACTATTTTTTGGATATGCAATACAGTTCTGAGTGCAAAATAGGGCAGCAGCATGTAAAATCTACTCAAAAGATGATGAATAGTTCTGAGTAATTTTCAAGTAGGTCCTTTCATATATTTTAAGACCATCTGCATGGTTTGACTAATTTAAGCCTTTATATTTCCAAACTTCAGACACTGAAAAAAAAGAGATATATATTTTGAGCTTGTGGACAAAAGTAGACAAAAATGGTACCAGTTGCTCCTTTTCTTTAACTCCGGCTCCTATTTCAAGAGTAGAAGATGCTCTTGTTCTTGCTGCAGCTGAATATGGGAGGTGAAGCTTTTTCAAGACCCCCCTTAGACCAACTCATGACTGCTGCCAGTTCTGTATGATTGTTTTGCTTGTCCAAAAAGAAACTGATTTTAGAGATAAAGTCAGGTATTAGAGTGTCAAGGAAAAATAAGGTATGATCCACCATAGCCTCACCATATGATGACTCAAACTTATATTATATATTAAGTGCTTATCTGCCCACATTCCCATCTACTTCCCAATGGAGTGTGACAAGTTTGTATTGCAGACAAGAATGAAGGATGGGAGATACTATTATGATCCTTATGGAAAATACAATCTGACAGAAGCCTCAGAAGATTCGTCAAGTTTAATTATCTTTCAAATTAAGGAATAAAGAACAGAAAAATAATAAGTTCTTCAGGTCTTCATGATGAAGGATACTAAAATATTTCTACCTCATGTATGAATAGATCAATTTTGGCATAAGATTCTTAAGGTCAAGAGTATCTTCAACAAATGGTGCTGGGAAAACTTTATATCCACATGCAAAAACTGAAAATAGACTCTTACCTCACATCATATACAAAAATTAACTCAAGTTGGATTGAGTTGGACCTAAATATAAGAGCTGAAATTAAAAAAAAATAAATCTTAGAAGAAGACATAGGGAAACATCTTCAGAACCTTTTATTAGGCAATAGATTTTTAGACTTTATAGCAAAAGCTTGAGCAAAAAAGAAAAAAAAATGGATAAATTGGACTTCATTTATATTCATTTATATTTAAAACTCTTGTGTATCAAAGGACATTATCAAGAAAGTGAGAAGACAATCAACAGTATAGAGAAAATATTTGTAAGCCATATATGTGATAAGGGTTTAATATCCAGACTATATACAGAACTCTTACAACTAAACAACAAAAAGAGAAACAACCAATTAAAAAAATGGGCAAAGGACTTGAATAGGCATTTCTCCAAAGAAGATAAACAAATGGCGAATAAGAACACAAAAATCTGCTCAACATCATTAGCCATTAGAGAAATGCAAATCAAACCCCAATGAGATACCACCTCACATCCACTAGAATGGTTATTATTAAAAACAAGCAAACAAAAGAAACAGAAAATAACAAATAATGGAGAAGATATAGAGAAATAGGAACCTTTTTGCATTATTAATGGGAATGTAAAATGGTATGGCCATTGTGGAAAAGAGTTTGGCAGTTCCTCAGAAAGTTCAGTATAGAATTCCCATATGATGCAGAATTCCCACTTCTAGGTATATGACCCCTAAAATTAGAACCAAGGACTCTGGCAAATATTAGTTTACCAATGTTTATGGCATCTTGTCCACAATAACCCAAACATGGAAGCAACCCAAATGTCCATGAGCAGACAAATGGATTGACAAGGTGTGGCATATGCATACAATGGAATATCATTCAACCTGAAAAAGGAATGAAGTTCTGATACATGCCACTACATATGTGGATAAACCTTGAAGACACCATGTTGAGTGAAATAAGTCAAACACAAAGAGACCAATATTCTATGTCCCATTTCTATGAAATAGCTACAATATACAAATTCATAGAAACAGAAAGTAGAATTTAGGTTATGAGAGGGAGGTGAAATTAGGGAGTTAATGCATAATGGGTGCAGGATTTCTTTTTCTATCAGGGGAAAGTTTTGATAACGGATGGTGGTAAAGATAGCACAACGTTGTGAATGTGATTAATCCCACTGAATGATATGTTTGGGAGTGGTTAAAATGGGAAACTTTGTGTTATATATATGTTTCCACAATTAAAAGAGAGAGAGAGCGAGGACAAGACTAAAGACACAATGACAATTAAATGCAATATGTGATCCTGGTGAAGAAAATGTCCAAGAGGACATTACTAAGACATATGAAAAAGTTGGAATATTACTATAAGACTCATGCTGACTCTCCCTATTACTATATTCCCTATTACTATTGAAAAGTATTATATTCAGATTGGAGCATAATAGTTAAAAACCTGAGCTTTAGTATTACACTGGATTTAAATCTCAAATTTAGCATCAGTCAATCTATAAGTTTGATGATGATATTAACTAAATTCAGTTAAATTAAGTTTCCTTAGTGGTAAAATGGGAAAAATAATAATATCTCAGAGGGTATTTTTGAAAATAAATTGAAATAACACATGTATTTATCACATTTCCTGAACAATTATAATTATAGTGGTTTTATTTTTATTATTAAGAATTCATTATCCATTGTCTGCAGGAAATCCTAGATTGAAGGTTTATACTGCTAAAACAGATGGCTTTAACCTGAAAAGACTGATATTTCCAGTTTCCTGCCGTGAACGAGTTATTATGTTTACTTGTTTATAAAAAGGGCAAAGGGGACTTTATTAATTTCCTATGGCTGCTGTAACAAATTAGCAGAAATTTTGATTATCCATGATACTCTCCTATGTAAAAATTCTTAACTAAATCATATCTGCCAAGACACTTTTCCTAATAAGATAACATTTATAAGCTCCTGGGAATATGACCTGATATATTTGAGGGGCATTTTTCAGCCTACTGCAGGGACTCAGAAAAGTTAATCAGCTCTCCAAAGTCAACCAATTAATTCAGGAGTCATAACTAGAACTCACTCCTGCTTCTGTGTGGCGTGCTTACCATTATACCCAGCTGTAACTCATAATGTGGATTATAGCTTACCTTTATTATAAAAACAAAGATTAGAACAGTATGCTTTCTTAGATATTTCATTCTTTTGAAGCACTTTCGTCCATAAGAAGAAGACGAGGCCAGTATTATTTTTATTCTTTGATTGATGAGGAGTTGAAGACTGAAATAAATTTGCATATCCATTGAAAGTCAGTTACATGACCACTGGTCGATAAAATTGAAAACAGAACCTGGTCAGCACTGCCCTTTCACCACTATAGGCTGCTCATGACATTAGACATGTGTCTAGTTCTTTATCCTTTTTAATGCACTAGCATGCCTTTTCTTAAATGAGTTGTCAAAAAGGTCATAGATATTTATGGTGGGGACTTCTTGGAAATTAAGTTACAAATTGCTCAGAATGAAAAGGTAGAAAGTGCCATAGTACTTTCCAATATGAAGACATAATGTGAAAAGGCAAGGTTAAGCTCACTTTTTTTTGCTGACCAAAAGTCATTAGGATAGCTACATTCAATTCTCAATATTCAAATGACCTCATTATGTAGAAACCATTTAAAATGAGTGAATTTTCACAAATTCAAATATATTCTTTGGTTGTGGAGATTTATAAATAAAATCACTTAAAATATACCTATATGTGCCTATGGCAAACTTTTCTTATAATATTATATGAATATAATGTAATATCTCTTAGCACTCTGAATTGTCTAGAAGGTAATGGAAATATAACTGATACTTCATAGTATCCCTAACAAGCTGTCCAGGATTATAACTAACATATTCTAGCTATTTAGCTCAGACTTCCAGTTCTCAGATGATTACGTTCTCTCATCAATTTGTAATTGGGCATGTCCAGAAACCAACATTACTTTGATATATGTGTGTGTGTGTGTATACATATATATACACATACATAAACACATGTTATCAATAGTTTCTAAAAAATTCTAGACTACAAATTAATTAAATTAGAACTTTTACAAGCAGCACAACATTCTCTTCCTGAAGACAGGAATTTTGTAATAAATGGTCTAATATATTACTGTAGACTAGCTTGCCCAAAAATTGCATTACTGAATTAAATAAAGCAATCACCAAAGTAGGAATCTGAAGCTATGATAATTTGTGTTTACTTGCTCCTTAGTTTAGATTTTAGGGAAATCATAATCAATATAATATATATAAATATAAATATGTATTGATCTAACAAATTTTATAAATGAGGTTCCATACTCCAGCTACCTTAATGGTGATATTAGATTATATATTCCTCTGACAAATAACTTAAATTAAAAGATGTTTAGGGACATACACATTATGGTCACCACACTTAAAATAAATAAATAATGCTTTAAAAAATTTCTCTATCAGCACAATTATCTTTTGACCCTGTAACTCTGGAATTTTCTGAGACTACTAAAAGGATGAAAGGATGAAAGGAAAATTAATTCAATTGTGAGTTTGTTCTTATTGTAGGTAAATATCAGGGCTATTATATACTTTCCATAGATGGTAACACAGAAATTAATAATTCATCATGATCTTTCAGTAATCCAATTGCTCAATACCATAATATATTTGAAACTAAAATAAAATAAGTGCATTTGGTGTGACGTGTGGGGGGGTGGGCGGGTTCCACATATATGTAATGCTTCTATTAACCTAAAGTTTGAGGCATAAACACATGAGAAGTAACAGCTGCATGACTTATGCAGTTCTTGCTGTGTATCTTCTAAATAAATCTAAACAGAGAATAAGACCAGTACAATCCTCATTATTAAATTATCAGTTTTAGAAAACACATCCTAAATATATTGCTGAAATACAGTTCAAATATATTTTCTAACAAAAAGAGAAAAAAATAAATTGCCAATGAATTGATTTTTTTAGAAAAGGAAAACTGAAATATTGCTATTTTGAGAACAAGTCACTGATGTTTATTCATGGAATCAAATGACAAATTACATAAGAAATACACTAGCTCTCTGTATTATTTAATCAAAACAATTGGATTTGTAATTCTTAAATCTTAAATTTTAATCTATTAGTATTTAAAGTGTGTGTCACACTTCCATAACAATGGCTAAATTAAGTGAACTGTTTTCAGTTCTGACATATAAAGAGCTTGAAAATCATCACTCCTTAGTCACAATGAAAAAAGATGAACAAAGTGAAAATAAATGTTTTTTCTTAAATCTATCAGACAATTGCTATCACAGGGCAAACCTTCACCCTGGAATCTGGAGCAACAGGCATATATAAAGAATCATGGCTGAGGTCAGCTTTACCTGCAGATGTTTCTGGAGTAATTGGTAGGAACACTTAAATGATCACTGCAATCAGTTGCTGGAGGCTAAATGTGTACTAGCTTGAGAATCAAATTCCTGTTTGTCCAGTCTTGGAGAGGAGCCCATAATTTTGTAAATTTACCTCCAAAAATCACACCAGTTTCTCACAAAGAAAATCAAAAGACAATCTTCTCTTATTCTGACAGTGGGAGTGGAAAATTAAACACTTAAAAATGTATCCAGGGCATTCTTCATAACAAAGGACTGCCCTCCAAGGGAAACTACTTTACCTGAGTCTTATTTGACCTGAGGGAAGAGCATTTAGTCACCTCTAGCCCTCTCCAGCCTTCCTGTCACATAAGGTAAGGAAATTAAATGGCTAAGAAAAAGGAGATTTATTCATAAGAGTAAAGAACACCTTTCCTCTTCCCAATTGTTTACCACTACATATAGTATATTACAACTGACAGAGCTATGAGGCATAGACTCAGTTTTGGAAGGAGCTCTTAGGGAAATCCAAGGACAGTGGGGGAGAAGAACAACAGCAACAATAACAAGGAGAGTAGAGTAAACTGAAGCCTATGGCACCAGCAGCTATTGCAAACATTAAACACAGGTCATCTCCTGGGCATGTTTATATAAAATCTCATACTAAAAGCTTAATTAGCTCAGTTCCTATTACTCAATATATCAAGTCCAACTTTCCACAAAATATTATAAGTCATGCTAAAAGGCACTAAAACCACAGTCTAAAGAGACAAATCAAACAGCAGAACCAGATTCAAATATGACACAAATTTTATTAGATGGAGTATTTAAAATAACTACGACTAATATGCCAAGAACTCAATATTAGTCAGCCAAAGGGGTGCTGATGCAAAATACCAGAAATCTCCTGGCTTTCATGAAGGATATTTATTTGAGGTAGAAGCATATAGTTACCAGACCATAAAGCATAAGTTACTTCCCTTTCCAAAGTCTGTTGCCACATTTTGGAGCAAAATGGCTGCCAATGTCTACAAGGGTCCAGTCTTCCTCTTCCTCTTAAGGCCCCACGGTCCAAGCTTCTTCCATTATTAGCTGTAGGTTGGGATAAGTCTCGTCTCTCTCCTGGGGCTTGTTTCTCTCCAGGCTCAGCTGCTCTGTTTTCTACACAAGGTCAGCTGTAGACGTTCAGCTTCTTTCTTCTGGGGGCCTTTGCTGTGTCTATGAAGCTGTCTCTATTCTTCACCTTCTGTGTGTCTACTTCCCTGGGCTCCAGGATCCACAACTCTACTCTATGCTTTGCCAAGTGGTTTTCTCTGTGAGTTCCCACCCACTAAGGGGGTGGGGACTCAGCGTCCTACTGACATGGCCCAAAGTCCTAATCATAATTTAATCAAGTAAAAGTGAAACCTCTGAAGATAATACAATCTAATACACCCAGATGAATAGACCAGTTTACAAGCACAATCCAATAGCTATTTTTGGAATTCATAAAGAATATCAAATTGCTACAAAATCTAATGGAGAAAGAGGACAATATGCAATAACAGAAGGATAATGTAAGAAGATAGGTGGAATCTTTAAGAAAGATTCAAAATAAAATTCACTTTGACAGGAAGTGGATTTGACAGAAAGTGAACACTTTGACAGAAAGAAAGAACTCATTTGATATACTCATTAGTAGAATGAAACAGTGTCAATAGAATCAGTGAGCTTGAAGATGTCAAAAGAAACTTTCCAAACTTAAATGCAAAGAGAAAAAGAACAAAAACACAAACAAAAAGAATAAGAAGATCCATGAACTGTGGGGCAATTACAAAAGAGTAACTTCTTTAATGACAATGCCAGAAGAAAATGAAAGAGAGTAAGGAATAAAAAGAATTTTGAGCAAGGGCAAGATGCTGTCGGTTTAGGTGGGCACTCACCATCTCTCTCACAGGGGACAGCTGACTGGGGACAGGATCCTGCCCTAGTGGTCTGTTCTGGGAGTCCACGGAGTGAGAACCTTAGGGACATTGATTTGGAGGGAGCTGGACAGCAAGGTGGATTGCTCAAGATAAAATCGTGAGTTTTTCCCCAGCTGGCTAAGCCTCATACTCAGGTCAAAGGGCTACGGTGAGCCCTGACTCCTGCCAGCAATCCAGTGAGAGGGAACATTCTCTGAGAGTGGGAGGGTTCTGATAGAAGGTGAAGAGGGGTTTGCTTTCTGTGGGTTTGGCTGTCTGTACCCCCTGGCAGGTTTTGGGAACAAACCAGCCAGCTTGAAGCGGCACCAGGCTGAGGGGAGAGACGAATGTGCTGAGGAATCCTGATTTACTTAACAGCCGTGTAATTCAAGATTTGGCTTGGGAGGGGGCGGAGTCAGTCAATTTTGTCCTTCTGCTCTGAGGAGTATCAGAGTCTCAGCTCCCCTGGGGAGGCCAGGCAGTGGGAAGTGTTTGATAAGTTTCCACAAGCCTATTTAAGGTGCCGTTGGCAGAGCGGTGGTTTAGAAGAGGCCTTCTTTTGGGTCCCTTATTTCTCCAAAAATAAAAAATGAAAATAAAATAGATTACTTTAAAAAAAAATTAACTTTGTATAATCCCTAAAATCTGCCTCAAAACCTGCAGATAGAAACCTTGCAGGATAATTGATTGATGAACACAAGCAGGCTGAGAGGCTCCACAAGGGCCCAAGAAGGAACACCGTTCTTCCTTAGCTTTGTTTGACTGCTTGCTTATGTGTTTGGATTTTCTTCGTTTGTTTTTTCCTTGCTTTTCTTTCCTCTTTCCTCCCCCTGCTTTTTTTCTTTTTTTTTTTTTTAAATTAGGTTCTCCTAGCTTGTTTCTTCTTTGCTGTACTTCTCCTTCCTTGATTTCCCATTCTCTGTGGATATTGATTTTGTCTACCAACACTATCTCTTTTCCTTCCTTCATCTTTCTACCTTCTGCTTTCTGTTGTGGTTCTTACATTTCACCTTTTTTTTATTAGTTCACTACTTCACGGGTGTCAGTTTCTATCCTGTCTATTCTGTTTTCTTTTTATTATTATTATTAACTTTTTCCTTTCAGCCAACTCTTTTCTCTTTCTCTCTCTCCTCAACATTCTGGCCTTTTAAATCATACTATATACTTTCCTCTCTTTGATTTCCCATTCCATTGTAGGTACTCCACTTTTTTTTTTCCTATTACTCTACACTGCCTACATGAGTTAAATATTCATTTTACTAAGTCTTATAAGGCCCCTCTCCTAACTTTTATCAATATTACTATTATCCTTTTTCCTTTCTAACCTCTTTCAACTCCTTAGGCCCTAATCTTTTTCATTCAATGGAACATTGAAAAAAGCAAGGAAATAGAACAAGAAGAACAAAGTGTCAAAGAGAAAACTTAGGACACACACAGAACCACCAGCTAAATAAAACTCCAGAGCAGAGAGACAAGCTAATCAACTGAATAAACCCATCAAGATAAAATGATGACCAGAGGGCAACAAAAAATTACAAACCATACTGAGAAACAGGAAGACATGAACCAGTCCAATGAACAAACTAAAAACCAGGAAGAGATGCAGAACATCAAACAACTAATCAAAGCTGTCCAAACAAATATAATGGACAAACTTAATTAAGTGAAGGAAGAGATTAAGGATATTAAGACACTGGGACGCTATACTGAAGAAATTATAAACAAACATAAAACGGTAATGGATACGATGGTGATAATGGCACAATCCAAGAAATCAAAAAGATGCTGGAATCACATAACAGCAGATTTGAACAGGCAGAAGAAAGAATTAGTGATGTGAAAGACAGTACATCTGAAATCAAACAGATAGTAGAACCGATAGATAAAAAGATAGAATCCAGCAGGGGCTTAGGGATTTAACTGACAACACAAAGTGCACAAACATATGCATTATAGGCATCCCAGAAGGAGAAGAGAAAGGAAAGGGAACAGAAGGAGTGTTGAAGGAAATAATGGCTGAAAGGTTCCCCACCCTAATGACAGAGATGGACGTGCATGCCCAGGAAGCACAGCATACCTCAAAAAGTATAAATCCCAACAGGCCTACTACAAGACATATAATAATAAAAATGTCCAATGCTCAAGGCAAAGAGAAAATACTCAAGGAAGCAAGAGAAAAGAGAACCATCGCATACAAGAGAAGCACAATAAGATTAAGTGCTGATTTCTCTTCTGAAACCATGGAGGCAAGAAGACAGAGGTATGACATACTCAAAGTGCTAAAAGAAAAAAAGTTCCAGCCATGAAGTCTCTATCCAGCAAAACTGACATTCAAAAATGATGGAGAGTTTAAAATATTCACAGATAAACAGAAATTAAGAGAGTATGCCAATAAGAAACCTGCTCTTGAAAGGAAAACGGGATAGAGAGAGAGAGAGTTGGAGGAGAGTGTAAGAACAAATAAAAAGACAAAAAGAGAAGTAAAAACAACATATGACACACATAAACCCAAAAGAAAATATGGCTGATGTAAGAAATTCATTGAGAGTAATAACACTGAATGTTAATGGATTAAACTCACCAGTCAAGAGACACAGATTGGCAGAATGGATAAGGAAATATGATCCATCTATTTGCTGTCTACAAGAAACCTACCTTAGACCCAGGGATACAAGGAGGCTGCAAGTGAATGGGTGGAAAACAATTATACAAGCAAACAATAACCAAAAAAGGGCAGGAGTAGCTATCCTAATATCAGACAAAATAGACTTTAAATGCAAAACTATTTTAAGAGACAAAGATGGACACTATATATTAGTAAAAGGGGTAATCTTTCAAGAAGAGAGCACAATCATAAATATTTATGCAACTAATCAGGGTGCCTCAAAATATCTGAAACAAACACTGGAAAAACTAAGTGGAGAAATAAATGCCTCTACAATTATAATGGTGGACTTTAATACACCATTATCACCATTAGACAGAACATCTAGACAGAGAATCAATAAAGAAACAAAGACTCTCAATAATACATTAGAGGACCAGGACCTAACAGAAATATACAGAACACTACACCCAAACACAGTAGGATATACATTCTTCTCAAGTGCACATGGATCATACTCCAAGATAGACCACATGCTAGGCCACAGAACAACTCTCAATTAATTCAGAAAGATTTGAGATTATACAAAGTAATTTCTCTGACCACAACGGAATGAAGTTGGAAATCACTAAGGGCCAGAGAAACATGTTAGGCACAAAGATATGGAAGTTAAACAACACACTCTTGGACAAACAGTGGGTCAAGGAGGAAATCTCAAAAGAAATCAGTAACTACCTTGAAACGAACGAAAATGACAAAACAACATATCAAAACCTAAGGGATGCAGCCAAAGCTGTACTGAGAGGGAAGTTCATAGCCATAAATGCATACATTAAAAATGAAGAAAGAGCTAAAATTGAAGACCTAACTGCACACCTGGTGAAATTGGAAAAACAACAACAAACTAACCCCAAAGGAAGTAGAAAGAATGAAACAACAAAGAATAGAGCAGAACTAAATGAAATAGAAAATAAGAAAATACTAGAAAAAATAAACAAAACCAAAAGCTGATTCTTCAAGAAGATCAATAAAATTGACAAACCCTTCAGACTAACAAAGAAAAAGAGAGAGCAGATGCAAATACACAAAATAAGAAATGAAGAATGGGATATCACTACTGACCTCACAGAAATAAAGAGTATCATAAGAGGATACTTTGAAAAATTATATGCCAACAAGAATGATAATTTAGAGGAAATGGACAAATTCCTAGAAAGTCACAAGCAGCCTACATTGACAAAAGAATGTTGATGAACTCAACAATCCAATTACAAGTAAAGAGATAGACTCAGTCATCAAAAACCTCCCAACTAAGAAGAGAGCAGGGCCAGATGGCTTCACAGCTGAATTCTACCAAACATTTCAGAAAGAGCTAACACCAATCCTGCTTAAGCTCTTCCAAAAAATAGAAGTAGAAAGAACATTGCTTAACTCATTCTATGATGCCAACATTACCCTAATATCAAAGCCAAACAAAGATACCACAAGAAAGGAAAATTACAGACCAATCTCTCTAATGAACCTAGATGCTAAAATCCTCAACAAAATACTTGCTAATTGCATTCAATAACATATCAAAAAATTATACACCATGACCAAGTGGGTTTCATCCCGGGTATGCAAGGATGGTTCAACATAAGAAAATTAATCAATGTAATACACCACATAAACAGACTGAAAGAAAAAATCACATGTTCATCTCTATAGATGCGGAAAAAGCATTCAACAAAATACAACACCTTTTTCTGGTAAAAGCACTGCAAAAGATAGGAATAGAAGGAAACTTTCTGAACATGATAAAGGGTATATACAAAAAACCCAAAGCTAACATCATCTTCAATGGTGACATCTTAAAAGCCTTCCCTTTGAGATCGGGAACAAGACAAGAATGCTCACCACCTCCACTCCTATTTAACATTTTCTTAGAAGTACTTGCTTAAGCACTGAGGCAAGAAAAAGATAAAAAGGCACCCAGGTTGGAAAAGAAGAGGTAAAAATTTCATTATTTGCAGACGACGTGATCCTATACATAGAAAGCCCTGAGAAATCTACAACAAAGCTTCTAGAACGTATAAAGGAGTTCAGTAACATAGCAGGCTATAAGATCAGGATATAAAATCAAATCAGTAGCATTTCTGTACACAAATAATGAGAAATCTGAGGAGGTTTGGCAGTTCCTCAAAAAACTAACTATAGATCTTCCATATGATCCAGTGATTTCACTGCTGGCTATATACCCAGAAGAAGTGAAAGCAAAGACACAAACAGATATATGCACACCAATGTTTATAGAGGCATTGTTCACTATTGCCAAAAGTTGGAATCAACCCCGGTGCCTATCAACAGGTGAATGAATAAATAAAATGTGGTACATACATATAATGGAACTTTACTCAGCTGTTAGAAGGAATAAAGTGCTAACACACAGAATAACATGGATGAAACTTGAAGATCTTATGTTGAGTGAAGCAAACCAGGTATTGAAGGATGTGTAGTACATGAACTCACTGATATGAATTAAGGAAACTGAGCAGTCTCTGAGAACTTTTGTCTGAAAGATAGGTTTACAAGAGGAAGAGAAGAGAAATTTGTGAGCCATCACCCATACAGACGTAATCTATGGTAAAGTGATAGAGTGTAGTTGCATATTGAAGGGATAGGACAAGTGGGTAGTGATGTTATTGCATTTGGTGGTGCAGGGTTGGCAGGTGGGTAGATTGGGAAGGGTGAGTTAGAATACCCAGAATACTGGGGGGAGAGATAGGAGAGGGACCAGGTGAACACTTTGGATTTGTGGGTATGAGGTTGAAAATGCTGTGGTGGGAATGCTCTTATGGCAATATGACAAGGATATGTCACTGGTTTAGGGTACTGGTTGGGGGTGCATTCGGGACAGGGCGCATCTGGAGCAGGTTTCTAAGGAGTGTCTGAGTGTTCAATCTGTCATAATGTGTTGTATCAGTGGGTGGAGACCTACATAATGAGCAGGAAGGAGATTGACTCCCATCTTTGGGAGGACTGATTTGTCCAGAAATGGACAGTTGGGCGTCTCTTATGATCAAGGGTAGTTCCTAATAGGGAAGGACAAACCAGTGTGTCAAAACCTCTTGTTGCAAGTAACTATGAATCGTGTCATCCAATGAGTCAAGTCCGGGGGGCATCATGAGCCCCAGGGGGATGGGGAGGGAGGAACAGAATAGATCAACGGGGGTATTTAGTGGTCAGTGGTAATATTCTTCATTACCTTACAGTGATGGACACAGAACATGGTAAATATCACCAAAATGCATAAAATTGCACGGTCTAAAAGGTAAACCATACTGTAAACCATTGACAATGTTTAGTAGCTATGTTTCACTATCTTTATAACAGTTATAACAATGCTACATCCACATACAAAAAGGTTTCAATATGGGATGAGCAATGGGGGAAGAGATCGGGTATATGGGAGTCTCTTGTATTCTGTGTGTGACTTTGCTGTGACTTAAAACTTCTTTGAAATTTAAGTGAAAAAGAGTGAGACGTTGGGGAGTGAGAGGGGAAAGGTGCCTAGGTACAGACTGGACACCCGACATTGCAGTGATAAAAGGCAAAATGTCAAAAAAATTTTTTTTTAATTTCTTTTTCCCATTTTTTTTTTATTAAAAAAATCCTTTCATTTTATTTTATTTTTAGTGTTTTTTTTAAGTTTTCAAGTATTTTATCTCTTACATTTAAACATCATTATTAATTCATTTTCCTATTAATTGTATTTGGCTATTGTATTGGCTTCATCTTTAAAGAAGGTTTGGATCACAAAGGGTTACAACTGTGGTGGAAGAGGATTGTTGGTGGGGAGTGTCAGGGATGGGGGATTCATGGGAAGAAGTTCACCAAAACATACATAAAAGGTATATAAAATTGTTCAAATGTTCACAGGGCATGGTCACAGTGGGTGGAGAATCACTCAATAAATGAGAGAATACTGAATTCTCATCCTGGAGAGATCTGCTACATTCTCCAAGGGAGCAGCAACAGTTCCCCAAGTGCAGGGGCAGTGTCTGGCTAAGGAGAATGATCCACTGATGGGCTCTTGTTACTGATGACTAGCCTTATGAGTATTTGCTCTTGAAATTGAAACTTAGCCTATTGTTATGGGGTGCCTAAGTGTTGCCTCCTGAGAGCCTCCTTGTTGCTCAAATGTGGCCTCTTTCTAAGCCAAACTCAGCATATGAATGCATTACCTTCCTCCCAGGGTGGGACATGACTCCCAAGGATGAGTCTTCCTGGCAATGAGGATTACTACCTAGTGCCAACTGGCAATACGTTGGAAAAAAGATCTTGAATAAAAGGGGGTAAAGATAAATGAGTTCATATAGGTAAGAGACTTCAAAGTGAGTCGGGAGGTCATCCCAGAGTTAACGCTTATGCATATCTCAGTAGGACTTCATAGGCTTCCAATGTGGATATCACCCCAAATAGAGGGGTTCCTGAGGGCTCTGGAGACACCCAGGTCCTATATCAGGGTGGATAGCTCCAGAGTTTCGTGCCTTATCAGTGGGCCCTACTTTGGAATCTGTGCTCCTGAGAGTGACAGAGTTGGACTCAAATATGTCCTCCTTGCACAAGGTCCATCAGTCCCTTCTATTCAAACCTATACGTGGTGCTGGAGTTTGTAGGTGTACTTCCAGAGACTGGAGTCTTTGGCCTGCCCATGTGCCAGCTGGGCCCGGAATCTCAGTGTAGCTGCAACTCCTACTCTACAGCTCAATGGTCTCACCCAGGACACCTGGCGGGGAGATGATGACGGACAACGGCCATCCCAAGGAATGGAGAGAGTCTGCAGCTGCAGACAGGATAATCCCATCCATTTCACTTGGGATTATAAGCCCCCTTTCACTTGGAGGTGGATTGGACATCACCATCCCAGACTCCTCAGGATTATGGGGAGAGCTATGGACTAGAGTAGACTTACTGGTATTCTGTTATAGACATATTGTGATTCAAGTAATGGAAGAAATTACAAGATTAATGTGGAGCCAGTGGCCACTGGACGCTTTGGGGGCAGGGAGAGGGAAAAGCAATTGTAATACAGGGGCTTTTTCAGGACTTGGGAATTATCCTGAGTGACATTGCAATGACAGATATAGGCCATTTTACATCAGCATATAACATGCAGAACTGTGTGGGAGAGAGTGTGGTCTACAATGTGAACTATGGTCCATATTTAGCAGCAAAGCCCCAGGATGTGTATATCCATTGCAGGTGATGTGCCACAATAACGAGAGATGTTTATGTGGGAGTTTGTGGGAGGTGTGGGATGTGAGGCATATGGGAATCCTTATAATATTTGTGTAACATTTATGTAATCTAAGTATCTTTAAAAAAATTATTAAATAAAAAAAGAATTTTGAAGAAATAATGACTTAGAAATTTCCAAAATTATTAGCAGACAATAAACCACAAATGTAGAAATTTCAGAGAACACCTAACAGGATAAATACCAACAAAATCTACCCCTAGATTTATCATCTAGGAATATCATATTCAAACTGCAGAAAATCAAATAAACTTCTTTTAGTATCTTGCTTTAAAAATGAAAGTACTGTAAAGAAAATTGAACACTACTTGTAAATATGTATATATGTTTCACACATTTCATCAGTTGTAATCTATTTCTTGTTTGATATAGAGAGTTTGGGTCATGTCTCTAAAATCTTGTTGGCTCAGTAGCCAGTGCTCTAACTAGCAGATTATCCCATTATGCCAAGTAATTATGACTGACATAACTGTCTTGGTGACTCTATTAATCACTTTGTAAAACTGACTACTCCTTTGGGTTGAAATCTAGGTCAGATATTTGCTTAATATTTTAATATGGCATATTTGTTTAAAGATATCAGAAATGCCATACTGAATCATAGTTATTAATCATTAAGCTTAACTTCTAGATTCTGACATTTTTACCCCAGACTGCTTTGTGTTTTTTCTCCTTAACATCATTTATGAGCCTTCTCACCCCCAAAATAGACATTCAATCTTCATTTAGATGAGTGGTACCATTCATTAGTGGATTTGTCTATCACTCCTTAAGCATGAATGTAAAATAGAATTTTACCTGAGAAGGCTTGCAATAGAACAAGGTGATTACTTGCAAGCCTAATGGTAAATATGGAAGTGGTATAATTCATAGTCTCTAGGAGCACCAGTGATGGCTTTAGGATAAAGGATAGAAAGAGCAGCAAGATGGGTTTAAGTTTGTCATAGAAAAAGTTTTGGAGATATTGACATTTTGATTGTAAATTATGAGAGAAGGTTACAATTTGGCGGGTGATCTGTAAGAGAATTAAATATTCAATGACTGGATTGGAACAATGGTTTTCAAGTGGAAAGAAGGGGATCAAGGAAAGTGGTGAATGTATGGTTTGGAAGAATTTTCCAGGGGATTCTGTTATTCTTAATCTCCTCTTTTCCAAGCATGTTGTGAACTACTAGAATTGGTCTTTGAATGCTTTATTTTTCCTCAAACTATTTCAACTCTGACTTGAATTAATGCATTGCATTAATTTACACAAAACTGCTTGATGTTTTTTCTCCCATACTTGGTTTAGGCTTAACATTTTAATTATAATATTTGGGGATGTGGGGGGAATGTCAAAGGTATTCTCAAACCTCAAACTACTGCCAATATATACTTTTTGTAAGTTAATAGTGTTCAATTATAGTCACTTTCAAGTCTTCATCTTCTCAACTTGAAAAATTAATTTTTTTAGGTATAGCCATGTGGAAATCTTGCTAGCAGGCACAATTACAATCTTAGGAAGAGTCTTATACTTCTAAAATCCTTTTATTATCCCAATAAAATTTCATTCCCTTTCTGGTACAGAAGACAGAAATTTTAAACTTAGGTCATATAAAGTGAATCCTTCATCATAAGTTGTCTAATTTGATATATCTCTAGCTGAGCTAGGCATGTACTAAGAGAATTATCAATTTTGGAACAAATGTTTAATGACATGTATTCTGCCATGACTTTCCAATTAAGAAAAATTAAACCAGTCCTTTTAATTAAAGTCACAAGTAATCAACTCTCTTCTATAGAATTAAACCAAGATAAAATGTTGGAATTGAAATTATTATAAAGAAATTATTCTTTTTATTTACAACATGAACACTGAGTTAGTCCAATATCATGCTTCATTATTGTTACTCTTCTATTAAAGATTTGTCTTCCATTAAAATAGTCATTATCTTGAAGGGATCATGGGAAAATGGTGGAGTAGGAAACTCCAGTAATTGGTCCCTCCACTAGAATAACTATTAAATAAGCAGGAACTGTTTGAATCAATTATTTCAAAACTCAATGTTCAGTAGAATACTATATAGCATCCACAGAAGAGTGGGAGGAAATTATAGTAAATTCCAGTAAATTGGTCTATCTGCATGGCAGTTACCATCAACCAGCCCCCACTCTCACATCAAGTAGCAGTGGGGTCCGTAGCCTAGTGTAGCTTGCTGGTACCAGAAAGGGACATAAAAATAAACTTCCCCAATATCTAGGGTGAGGATGGGCCAAAAGCTGAGCATGGCTTTTGATTAGCTGTTACAGATCACTGGGGGCCCAGCTCTGAGTGTGGCCATTGTTTCAAATAACCCCAAATAAAAAAGGGCATGCAGGAGACTTAAAGAAGGTATCCTTCGCCAGAGCTTCAGAGGAAAGTTGAAGGGCTGCAATTGCTGGGCAGCTTTGGTGAGGGATGGAAAAAGCTCCTGGCACTCTTCTTGGTCACTCCTTCCTCCTCTCTTCAGCAGAGTTTGGAGCAGGTGGATTCTCCCTTTGTAGATCCCTGGCCTTGTTTCAGGAGGGAAAGACTGATTTGGAAAACTCCTTCCCACTGTGTCTTTCCTTCCAAAATTTGCCTTTAATGCAAAAACAGCTTGAAACAGTGAAAGCAGTATAAGAACCAATTGAGGTGGGTGGCCTGGGGGTAAGGCTTACTGCCTTGAGTCCTGAAGTGGACCACCAAGGAGGTGGTCTCCTGGGAAATAGAATTCTGTTGGACGCCTTTGAAAAAGTAACATTAAACCCACAAAAATTTTGAATGAGAAAAAAAAGAAAGGGCATTCAAATGCTATAAAAAGAGAATTCCTAAGTCACTAGCAAGCACAAGACCAGGACAAGACACAGGCTCTGGAGAGAAAACCCTGCATTTTGCATTGAACTAGTGTGGACCTTGCTGATGACAGGCTGACACTCAAGAAAATCTCTGTCATTTGGTTACACTCTTAAGAAACAGACGTCCGAGGGAATATATCTCAGAGGTACCATTTTAAAATATTAGAATGCACAATGTGCAACAGAAGATTACAAAACAAATCAAGAACAGGAAATGATGTGCCAACCAGAGCAAGAAGATAAAAAAAAACAGAAAACAGCAATGAAGAGGACTGGACTGGGAACATACTGGGCAAGACTTTTAAAAAATCTTAAAAATGGTTAAAGGGATGAAGGAAAATACAGAGGAAGAGCTAAAGTATTTTGGAAAAACTATATATTCACAATATGAGAATTTTAATAAAGACTTAAGAATTGAAAAAAGGAACCAAGCAGAACTACTGGTGTTGAAGACCACAATAACTTAAATGAAAAATTCCAAGGAGGATTTCAACAACAGACTAGAACTGGCAGAAGAAAGAATCAGTAAACTTGGAGAAAAGATAATTTAAATGAGTTAGGCTGACAAACAGAAAGAAAAAAAGAATTATAAAATTTAAAATAGCCTAAGAGATCTCTGGGGCACCACCAAGCATGCCAATATATAAACTATGGAATTCCCAGAAGAAGAAAAAGAGAAAGGGGCAGAAAGAATATTCAAATAAATTATAGAAACCTTCCCAAATTTAGCAAAAGACATGAATATGTACATACAAGAAGCCTAGAAAAGATCACACAGAATAAGCATGAAGAAAAATATGCCATGTTACATATTGATCAATCTGTCAAATTGATGGGATAAATAGAGAATTCTGAAAGTTGCAAGAGAAAAGTGACATGTTATGTACAAAGGAGTCTAATTAAAATAATTGCAGATTTCTCAACAGAAAACATGGAAGAAAGAGGCAGTGGGTTAAGATACTTAAAGTGCTGAAAGAAAAGAATTCCCAAACAAGAATTTTATATCTAGTGAGACTTTCTTAAAGAAATGAGGGACTTTAAGATATTTCCAGATAAACAATATCTGAGGGATCTATCTCCACTAGACCTGTCCTATAAGCAACATTAGAGAGAATTGTCTAGTCAGAAAGGAAAGGATAATAGGCAATGGTTCAAAGAATAATAATAAAAAAAAAGACCCCCAGTAAAGATAGCCATTTGGGTAATTATAAATGCCAGTAATATTGTATTGTATTTTTTGGTATGTACTCCCCTTCTTACATCTTAAATGTACTAAAATGCAAATGCATAAAAAGTAATGATAAATCTATGGTTTTGGACATATGAAGTACAAAGATATAAAAGATAACAAGTACAAAAAATGATGGGAGATGGAAGGGTATAGAACAGTGTATGGGAAGCGGCTGTGGCTCAATCAGTGGGGCTCCCGTTTACCATATGGGAGGCCCCGGGTTCGGTTCCCGAGGCCTCCTGGTGAAGGCAAGCCCGCCCGCACAGCGTGGTTAGCTGACCCAGCGAGCACAAGCAGCAAGGGGGGGATAAATGAATAAATAAATAAAATCTTTAAAAAAAAAAAAAGAACAGTGTATGTGTTTGCTATGGCAGTCCAATTGGTATCAAATCAAATATGATTGCTATATACTTAGGATTCTACAGTTTAATTGCATGGTAACCAGAAGGAAAATATATGAAAAATACAGACAGATGACAATTAGAAGGGACTCAATATGATACCATATAAAATTTCAAATAAATTTGAAAGTAGGTATTAATGGTAGAACTGAGGGACATAGAACTATAAGACTTACAAAGACTGCACAGCAAAATGGCAGAAGAAAGTCCTGCAATATCATTAGTGACTTTAAATATAAATGGATTAAACTCTCCAGTCAAAAGGAAGAGATTAGAAGAATGGATTAAAAAAAAAAAGCATAATCCAGATATACACTGTCTACAATAGGCTCACATGAAATTCAAAGACATAAGTACATTGCAAGTGAAATAATGGAAAATATAACACACAAGCAGTAACCAAATAGGATCTGGGGTAGCTATACTAATATCAGATAAAGTTGATTTTAACTAAAAAACAGTTATGAGGAACAAACATGGTCATTCTATACTGATAAAGGGGTCAATTTAAAAAGAAGATGTAACAATTTTAAATATATAGTCAACCAACAGCAGAGCCCCAAATATATATGAAGCAAATACTAACAGATATGAAGGCAGAAATTGATCTTCTACATTAACAGTTGGAGACATTAATATGTCATCTCCAATAATGGAAAGAACATCCAGAAAAAAGAAAAATAAGGAAATAGAAGATGTGAATGATAATCTAAACCTAATGGACCTAGCAGACATACAAAGAACACTTCATCCAACAGCACCTGCATATAGACTCTTCTTTAGTGCACATAGACCATTCTCCAAGAGGGACCATATCTTAGGTAATAAAACTAATCTCAATAAATTAAAAAATAATGAAATCATACAATGTATCTTCTCTGAAAAAAATGGAATGAAGCTAAAAATCAATAACGGGAGAAATGGAAAATTCACAAATATGTGGAAATTATACAACATATTCTTAAGGAACAAATGAGATAAAGAGGAAGTAAAAATGGAAATTAGAAAATATCTTGAGAGGACAGAAAATGAAATTATAACATACCAAAATTTATAGTGTGCAGGAAAGGCAGTGCTGAGAGGGAAATCTGAAGCTCTAAATGCTTCATTAAAAAGAATAAAGATTTCAAATCAGAGGCCTAACCTCAAAACTTGACAAAAAGTAAAAGAAGGATAAAAATAACACTAAAGTGAACAGAAAGAAGGAAATAATAAAGATTAAAATGGAGGTAATTGAAATAGAGAAGAATAAAACAATGGAGAGAATCAACAAAACCAAAAGTTGGTTCTTTAAAAAGATCAATAAAATTGAAAAAGATTTAGCTAGATTAATGAAGAGAAAGAAAGAGGGCACAAATGACTAAAATCAGAAATGAAAAAGGGGACATTTACTACTAAACCTACTTAGATAAAAAGGATTATAAGAGTGTTATAACCCAGGAGATCGACCACACTCAGACTTTAACCAATTTTATGAAGTTTATTGAGCTAAGCCCTCGGGTGTCTGCAGCACCTCTCATGTAGGAGAGAACTGCAGCCCCCAGGTTCTAAAATGGCTCCCTTTTATAGGGGGTTGCTGACGCAGTTTGCAAGCAAGCAGGATGTACAGAAGCGGATTTTGGCAGTTAGCTAGCATTTGCACAGAACGCCCTGATAGCCTGGGGCATAGCTGCAGGGTTGAGATGTCCTTGCAGGATTGTTCAAGGGAGGGGAGGTTGTGTGCTTGTCTGTCCTTGCAAGATTGTTCAAGGGAGGGGAGGTTGTGTGCTTTTCAGATAGGACACTTAGGGACAGTGGAAAATTTTCTTCTCTACGTTACTCTGGTTCTATGAATAGGCTAATTTAGGGTTCAACAAGAGTATCCTATGAACATCTGTATACCAACAAATTAGATAACCTAGACAAAAGGACAAATTCCTAGAAATACACTACCTACCTACAATGACTGAAAAAGAAATAGAAGTGCTCGACAAATCAACAACCAATAAAGAGATTGAATAGTAATAAAATATCTCCCCAAAAGAAAATCTTAAGACTTAATAGCTTAGCAGGGGACTTTTACCAAACATTCTAAGATTTAACACAATCCTGCTCAACCTCTTCCAAAAATTGAAGATGAGGTAACATTCACTAATTCATTCAGTCAGGCCAAAATTATCCTTATACCAAAGCCAGATAAATATAACACAAGAAAAGAAAATTAGAAACAAATATCTCATATGAATATAGATGCAAAATGCCTCAACAAAATGCTGGCAAACTGAATCCAACAACATACTAAAAGAATTAAAATGATACACCATTATCAAGTTGGATTTACCCCCCAAGTATGCAAGAGTGGTTCAATACAAGAAAATCAATTAATGTATGTATTATATCACATTAACAAAATAAAGGCGAAAATAGCATGTTCATCTCAAATGAGTCTGAAAAGGCATTTGACAAAATCCAGCACTGTTTCTTGATAAAAACACTTAGAAAACTAGGGATAGAAGGAAACTTCCTCAATGTGATAAAGGGTATTTATGAAAAACCCACAGCTAATATGCTACTTAATGGCTAAAACTGAAAACTTTTCCTCTAAGAAGAGGAACAAGACAAGGGTGCCATTGTCACCATTGGTATTCATCTTGGTACTGGCAGTTCTAGCCAATAAAATTAGAAAAGAAAAAGAAATAAAAGACATCCAAATTGGAAAGGAAGAAGTAAAACTTTCCCCATTTGCAGATGAAGTGATCTTATATAAAGAAAACACTGAAAATTCCACAACAAAGAGCCTGGAATGAACAAATGAATTCAGCAAAGTGACAGGCTACAAGATCAACACCAAAAATCAAAAGAGTTTCTGTATATTAGTAATGAAAATTTTGGATGACAAATAAAAAAAATTCATTCATTTAAAATATCAGCTAAAAGGATAAAATATTTAGTAATAAATCTAAAGATGTAAAGAACAAGTATACAGAAAACTACAAAACACTGCTAACAGAAATCAATGAAGACCTAAATAAATAGAAGGGCTTACCATATGCATGGATTGGGAGACTAAATATTGTTAAGATGTAAATTATACACAAAGCATAACAAATCCAAATTCTGACAATGTTCTTTGCAGAAATGGAAAAGCCAATAATCAAATATATATAGTAAGGTAATGAAACTAGAGAAGCCAAAGCTTCTTATAAAAGAAGAATGAAATTGGAGAACATATACTTTCTAATCTCTAAATTTATTAAAAAGTCACAATAATGAAAATAGCATGGTACTGGAACAAGGAAAGGCATATAGATAAATAGAATAAAATTCAGAGCTCAGAAATCAACCTTCACATTTATGACCACCTGATTCTTGATGAGTGATCAAAGATCACTCAGGGAAAGATTAGTCTCTTTCACAAATGGTCTCAAGAAAATGTGATCTCTATTTGTCAAAGAATGATTATGGATCCCTATCTCACATCATATAAAAAAATCAAATTAAAATGAATCAAAGAGCTGAATATACGAACCAGAACTATAAAACTACTGGAAGAAAACATAGGGAAGCAATTTACATTCAAAGCACAAGCAACAAAAGAAAAATTAGATAAATTACACCTCATGAAAACTAAAAACAAACATTTTTACCTCAAAGTGTTTTATCATGAAAGTAAGATGACAGTTTATTAATGGAGAAAATATTTGAAAACCATATCCAATAAGGATATAATATCCAGAATATATAAAGAAATCCATCAACTCAACAACAAAAAGTAAAACAACCCAATTAAAAATTAGGAAAAAGTCTTGCATAGACTTTTTTCCAAAGAACATGTAAAAGTGGTTAAAAAGCACATGAAAAGATGTACAACATCATTAGCCATTAGGGAAATGCAAATCAAAACCACAATGTGATATCATTTCACAGTCACTCTAATGATCACTATTTTTTAAAAAAGGGGGCATTATAAATGTTGGAGAGGATGTGGAGAAATAAAACACTCATGCATTTGAGGTAAGAATGTAAAATTGTGCAGGTGCTGTGGAAGACAGTTTGGCAGTTCCTCACAAAGTTAGGTATAGAATTACTATATAACCTGATAATCCCACTTGTAGGTATATACCCAAAAGAACTGAAAGCATGTACACGGACAGATATTTGCACTCTGATAGTCATAGTGGTATTATTCACATTTGCCAAAAAAATGGAATCAACCAACTGTCCATCAAACAATGAATTGATAAACTAATTTGGTACCTATGTACAATGGACTACTACTCAGCTGTATAAAGTAATGAAGCTATGATACATGCAACAATATGGATGAACCTTGAAAGCATCATGTTGAGTGACATGAGCCAGACAAAGAAGGGCAAGTATTGTATGATCTCACTTATATGAAATAGAGTAAACAAACTCATAGGATCTGTGGCAGTTTGATATTATTTATGAATTCCAAAAGAGGTATTGATTGTGTTTGTAAACTGGTCTGTTCCTCTGGATATGACACCCTTTGATTGTATTAGATTCAGTTGAGATAGCTTTGATTAATTATGTTAAGATTAGGCCTTTGATTAGACCAATCATTAGGGTGACTCAGTTTGAGTCTCTGTTCCCTTTGCGGGCTATATAAATGGACAATCACAAGAAAAGAGGAAGTGAGCTCCATAGACACAGAAGAGGTTCCTGCTGCCCAGGGAAGGGAGATGAACTATTCACCTGTTAGTTTACAGCTGATCTTGTGAAGAGAACAGAGCAGCTGAGCCCATAAAGAAATGAGTCCCAGAAAGAGAGACAAGCCCTATCCCAGCTTGCCTTCTACTGCTGAGATCAGAAGAAGCTGGACCCATGGAACCTTAAGAGGGAAGAGGAAGGCTGAACCCTTGCAGCCATCACCCACCATATTGCTTCAACACATGCATGGGACCAGAGTTTGGTAAAGAAGTAACCTTGAGTTGGGCTCTTTAGGCCCTTGTAACTGTAAGCTTTTACCCCAAATAAATACTCCTTATAAAAGCCAACAGACTTCTGGTACTTTGCATCAGCACCACTTTGGCTTACTAATACAGGGTCAGAATCTATATACAGAGAGGATGGGGTGTTGGTAGAGAATGTAGACTTAAGTCCTATAATGTACAGTGTTTCTGATTTTGACAATGGAAATATTTTGGTAATGGATAGTGGTGATGGTAGGACAAGGTTTGGAACCTTGTTAACAACACTGAATTGTATATTTGAAGATGCTTAAAAGGATGAAATGTTAGGTTACATACATAGTATTAGAATAAAAATTAATGAAAAGACCTGTAGAACTGTACAACACAAACAGTGCACCTTAGGTTAAACCATGGAATATAGTCAATAGTACAATTATAACTATGTATCTTCATCAACAGAAACAAATGTATGGCACCAATGCAGTATTTTGATAATAGGATAGTACCCTGGAACCCTGGATTTTATGCTCGATTTTAAATAATGTTATAATCTTTACATTCATCACTGATTATTTCATCAACCAATACATGATGAAACTGTGAGGTTCAGCAAATTAAAATTAAGTGCACATATAAGTGAATATTTTATTTGCCTAAGAATTAGCATATCCATACTACCTCTAAATTTTATTCTCATTAATAAGACTGAACTCCAATAATAAATTTTAGGAAGATTTGTGGTAATTATGTAATGCTTCTTTAAGTAATATATAACCTATTCATCTGTAAGCCTCAGATTGATTCTATGTATCTTATATGGGTCTTTTTGGTAAATGGCCCATGTATTGGAACCATTGGAATCAAAGGGCTACTGATGACAGGGGAGTAGAGAAAAAGGGCATCAGAACCTTTTACCAGAAGGCCAGGTTGTGTCTACAAGAATGTAAATTATTGATGCCTCTTGTTCTTTCACTCTAACAATTTATTTGAGTAGATTTTTTCCATAAATTGCAATGACATATTAATCCACTAATTAGTCTTTCTTAATGAGGGTCAATGTTGACAAAATTTTTTACACAATTTTCAAATAATGTACTAAATTGGTAAAAACTGAACTTGATAAAGACATTTGAATATTTTTAACTTAATGCAGATTAAAGTACCTTATGCAGTAAGAAGTTGGCTTTAGTAATTGGCTTTTTGGCTTTACAGGTGTCCTGGTTTGAAGCTGTATGTACCCCAGAAAAACATGTACTTTAATCCTTTCCTGTAGATGTAAACCCATTTTTCGTAGGACCTTTTGATGATTTTACTTTCATTAAGGTGTAAGCCACCTCAATTAGGATGGGTCTTTATCCTATTACTAGTTTTTTTAATAAGAGAATGAAATTCAAAGATAGAGAAAGCCATGGGAAGCAAGAGGCTGGACATCAGTGAAACCAGAAGAGAAGGGAGAGACCAGGAGACACTGCCATGTATCTTGCCATGTGACAGAGGATCCAAGGATCACCAGCAGACAGGCCCAGAATGTTGGGAAGAAAGCATCTCCTTGATGATGCCTTCATGTGGACGTTTTCCTGGACTCAAACCATGAGTGAAAAATTCCCTTTGTTTACCCGACCCCATTTCATGGTACTTGTTTGAGGAGCCTAGGAAACTAAATCAGATTTTGGTTCCAGGGTTGGGGTGCTGCTATTTCAAATACCAAAAATGTGTGAACCACTTTGGTATCAGGTAATCGATCTAAGCTGGAAGAATTCTGAGGTGCTTGATAGAAGAAACTTAGGTTGCTTTAAGAGACTGTTGGCCAAACTATGCATGCTAAAGGTATACTTCTGATGAAGCATTAGATGGAAATGATGAGTGTTATTGGAAGTTGGAGGAAAAGTGACCCTTGTTTTATAGTTACAACAACCTGGGAAACATTGAGTTCCAATGTTGTATGGAAGTCAGAAAATGAGAATGATGAACTTGGATTTAGCTGAGGAGATTTCTAAGCTAATGTGGACAGGACAGCCTGTTTTCTTTCTCCTCTCAACTTATAGTAAAATGTGAGAGTAAATAAAGATGAGACCTGAACTCCTGGGCACAAAGAAACCAGAAATTGATGATTTGGAAAACTCTGAGCTTCTGAATAGCAAATCCCCTGAAAATAGTGTGTCAAGTGGGAGTTTAATGGAACATGGATTCTAGTCAGCCATTTCAGTGCAAGTCAGGATTGGAGGTGGAGTTATCCAAGCAGGATCTGTGAAAAGTCCGACTGTCTAATGGTTTGCACCTCTGTGTACCAAAGCAAAACCAACAAGTTTTTTGTGTAATTTGCATGAACCAAAACACTGCAAAGGGACAGAGAAGGGACAAACTGAAGGAAAAAATGACTTCAAAGGCAGAACCATGGAAACTGAGGTCCAGACCAAAGACATCTTCTTAGGCCAAGAGAGTGGGTCCATCCATATGTGTGGAAAAAGTGAGTCTGCCCCAGTGCTTGGGAAGGGTAGGCCTTCCCCTGCCTTGTTCAGGAGGAGTGCTACTACCCCAGCACTTGCAAGAGTAGGCCTTGTGTCCAAAGGATTGTGGAAAGTCTAACCACCATCTTAATGCTAAGACAGGGTGGAGCCTGTGCCAATGAACTGCAAAAATTCTGGCCACCACCTCTGTGCTCTGAGAGCATGGAGGCTGTGTCCTGGCACATGTGAAAAGCTTGGCTGCAAGATCAATACTTGGACAGGATGGAGCCTTCACCCCAGTGTTTTGGAGAGCATGGCCACTGGACAAGCATTTGGAAGTGGTGTGGCTGCTGCTTCATCAGGCCCAGAGGACAAAACATCATGTCATAAATGACTCTTAGACACTGAAATATAAGGGAATATGCCCTGCTGGGTTTAACAATTGTAGGGACCAATGAACCTTGTAATCCTTAAAATTTCTCCCTATGAGAATGGGAATGTTTATTTTATGCCCATCCCTCCATTAAATATTAGAAGCAAATATCTTGTTCTCTAGGTTTTACAGGTCCACAGATAGAAAGGAATTGTGCACCAGGACAGATCACACCCATAAATGATTATAGTGAGACTATGTACTAAACATTTTTGCTGAAATGACTTAAGGCTTTTGGGATATTGTGAAAGAACTAGTGTATTTTGCATATAGAAAGAACCTTTCTTTTGGGGGTCCAGAGGGTGGTGTGTGGTGGTTTGAATCTATATGTACCCCAGAAAAACATATTTTTAAATTTAAGCCATTCCTGTGGGTGTTAACCTGTAGTAAGTAGGACCTTTTGATGAGGTTACTTTAGTTAAGTTGTGTCCCTCCTGGGTCAGGAGGGAGTATTTTTTAAGAGAATGAAATTTAGACAGAGAGGAAAAGCCACAAGAAGCAAGATGCTAGATATAGACAGAGCTCAGAAGAAAATGGAGAGACCAGGAGATGCCACCATGTGCCTTGCCATGTGACAAAGGAGCCAAGGATAGCCAGGAGTCAGATGGTATTTGGGAAGAAAACATTGCCTTGATGATACTTTGGTTTGCACTTTCTTCTAGACTCAAACTGTACGTGAATAAATTCCTATTGTTTAACCCAACTCATATCACATTAGTTGTTCGAACAGCCTAGGAAACTGAAGCAATAGGTATAAGAGAAAAAAGGGATGCATACAGCATTGACTTTAATAGGACACTGATGACAGCACTTGCTATTATTTGTAAACTCTGCTTATCAGGTTTATACACAATATCATGCCGAAAACAACTGTTAATGTTTTAACAGTGCCACTTGGGATCAGGGTTGTTTAACTTCACTAAATATGCTTTAAATGTCAAGGATCTTTTGGGGGAAATAGCAGCAAAGAAAATGTGATCAGAACAGAGCCAAGAGGGGGAGAGAGAGAGAGAATGTATGTCTTTCTTATATGCTGATAATCTCCCTCTTAACTTTGAGTTTGACCAATGATGTCTCCTCCTCACTGCCATGCCTCTGCTATAGCTAATAATTATAGGACTCTTAAACTCCCATATTACTTTATTTGTTTCTTAAGCAATTTCTTTTTTTTTTTTTTTTACATTTTATTGTAAAAATTTATGCACATTTATTTCATACTCTTTGTAAACTCTCTTGAAGGTAAAGTGCTTATTTATTTTAAATTACCATGTAACCCTTATAACTTTCCTTTGTACATAGTTGCTTATTAATATAGGGCTGAGTAAATCAAAAGAAAAGGGCACTGTGTTTGTAAGATATTGAAGAGATATCATTGATCATATTTGGGATCCCTTGGAGATGCACAGAGTTGATTGATTAGGTTATTAGTGCAAACATCTCTTTGTGAGGAGAAGGATTCTCTCATTATTGTAGTTATTGAGGACATTTTTAGTGGAAATGTCAAGGGACTTTGATTATAGATCATTTTGGATTTATATTTTTTTGTAATAAGCTTTATTTTTTGAGAAGTTTTAGATTACAGAAAAGTTATATTGAAAATACAGAGGATTATCATATACCCCACTTCCTTCCCCACCTATATTTTCCCTTATTAATAACATCTTAAATTAGTGTGGTACAGTTGTTACAAATGATGAACAAATACTGAAGCATTGCTACTAACCCAGGTCTATAGTTTACACATTGTACTGTACAGTTTTATAGCTTTTGACAAATGTATAATGATATGTATCCATCTTTGCAATATCATACAGAACAATTCCAGTGCCCTACAAATTCCCTGTGTTCCACCTATTCTTCCCTGTCCCTCCCCTCAGAATCCCTGGTAACCACTACCTTTATATCAATGTTACCAGTTCTTCTGTCACCACACACTAATAACTACAATAACAATAAATCTACTTTGTTCCTGGTTATACTCCCCTCCCCCCTTATATTTTTCCATTCCTAAATCTTGAGGAGTTTGGCATGATGTCTGTTCTGCTTCAGATTGAGAGGGAGTTTAGATAGTATGGGACAGATGGAAGGAACTGTTTTGCTTGCAGTTGTAGATCTTCATTGTTTCTGTGGATGGAACTTGTCCATCATCATCATTTTTTTAAGTTGTCCTGGGTGAGTCCAATGTACTGGGAGTAACTTTGCTGGGATTCAGGGCCTAACAAATATATGAACAGGATGAAGATTTAAGTCTCTGAGACATATATTTAATGGGTATAGTGATAATTATAGTTTCAAATTAAAGGGATAGAAGAATCATGAGTAGGGAAATTATAAATGCCTAACTTTGTTATATTGGGGAAATAGATTATCATATATTCCAAAGTAAGGCCTGCTGGTGGGGTGCTGATTTCATGGTGCATGGTGCCTTGCCTAGTGTCCAGATGTCCCTAGGGCCCTCAGGAGCACTTTTGTTTGAGGATTTGTTTGCTGTGGCAGTTAGTGAAATCTGCCTAAGTCTACATAAGCGTAACATCTGGAATGACCTCCCGACTCACTTTGAAATCTCTTAGCCATGAAAACTTTTGTATTTAATGTTTCCCCCCTTTTGGTCAGGGTCTTTTGTCTAATGAATCGCTGATTGGAACTTGGTACTAATCCTTTGGTTCCAGGGAGGCTCATCCCTGGGAGTCATGACCCATGTCGGAGGAATATAGTCAGTTTATTTGCAGAGTCTGGCTAAGAGAAAGGGCACATTTTAGTAACAAGGAGGTTTTCAGGAGGTAATTCTTAGGCTTTTTTTTTTTTTCATTTTAAAAACAATTTATTGAAGTATACCATTCACACATGAACATTCATATACAATAAGTGTATGGTAAAAGTTGACAATAAATGTATAGTAGAAGTTGTGAACTTACAAAACAAACATGCATAACTTCATACAGTGCTCCCATATATCACCCCACTGCATTGTTATGAAACATTTGTAACAAATTATGAAAAAGTATTGTCGAAGTATTACTACTTTGGCATTATAATTTCATTGCTTAGTTTTGAAAACAATAGTTCTAGAAGGTAATGGATATGAAGTGAAGGATTTTGTTTTCTGTGGAATTAGAGCAATTACTATTTGGTGGTACTTGATACCATGGCTGATGGAGCAGAAACGCTGGCTTTAATATCCATACATCACAGTTACATAGAAAAGCCCATTATAATGGGCTGGAATAAGGACAGAAATCAGGATTCAAACACTGGCTTCTTTGTTTATGTTTCATTTCAAACATTTCTCTGAACCCCAGTATCCTTGACTACAGAATGAAATCAATCAAAAACTTTAAAAACATGCACTTTCCATGATAAGAAATATACATTTTGAAGACTTTGTTAACAAATGATATTATGAGTGAAAGATGGATATGACTGAAACCTACATAAAATTAGATTGCTTTCCAATTTATTTAAGGAATGTATAATTTGTCTCATAAAATGAGAACTGATGTAAAATCATTTTATATCTTGAATATGCTATACACCTGTAAAGTGTTTGGGAAGTTATAATCCTAAACTTATGATCTTAAGATGAATAAAATAAATTTGTATAAAGTTCATAGAAATAGGTCTGCACAAGTTTTAGAAGAAAAAGAATATAACAGATGTTTCTGTTAGCTCCAACAATCTTGATTAATTTTCCCATAAACCCACTCTTCTATAATCAGTAATGATTTAACATATAGATTAGTGATATTCAAGAATGTGTGTTATAAATTATTTTAAGTGTGATAATGATTGAGTTTACATTAAGAAAAACATTCTCCTTTTTTGGAGATACATACTAAAGTGTTATGGATGAAATGATATGGTGACTATGATTTATTTAAAACTAATTTAATGTATTTATAATTGTTGAGGCTGAGTGTTGAGTATGGTATTCATTATAATTTTCTTTAAAATTGGTGAATATTTGAAATATTTTATCATAAAAAGTTAAAAAAGGCATGAAGGGTTAGAATAGAATTTGATTTCTGGATGATTTTATTTTCTGGTGGCATCACATAGTGTTATTTATGTGCAAGAAAAGACTCCTAAGAGCTAGTTAAAGCCTTCCCACTATGAAGGTAAATAGGGCTGATCAAAATTCATAAAAAGAAAAATAGTGGAAAGGTAGAATCATCTGATATATTCCAGCACCACAAAGATATGGACTCTTTGGCCAGGTAGGAAGAAGCAGCAGTATGAGTAGAAGGTAAGAAGGAAACTGAGGAGGAAATACAAAACATTAAGGAGTGGAGCAGGAATTATAAGCAAGAATGGTAATTATAGTGAGAAATATTGATATATGCAAAGGGAGACTATTATTCTTCTGCAACATATATAAAAACAAACACAGATATGTTAAGAGAAATCAGATATATTAATTCTGGTTTAAACAAGATGAGAATGGAATTTCAGAAGAATGAGACATTTCAAGACTTAGAAGGCAGAAGAAATCAATTAGGCTTTGGACCTAGTGTCCCAACACAGCAAATTACTGTGTTGGTGAGGTATAATTAACAAATACCTCAAAATAGATTCCCATGTAGCCATTTAATTAAAAATATTTCAGAGCTCCATATGTTTATTGTAACTGTAGTGTAAATTTTAATTTCATTTTCTCTACATGATAAATTTAATTATATACCTTACATGAGTAAAAATATAACCACTTAACACCACTGGGCTAAAATTCATACACCAGTAAGTGGTGGATTTATACCAGGGTACCCAGGCAGTTGTAACCACACTATACTGAGTCTCACTTTTAAGACCATTACTTATTAGAGATGCTAAAAAGACTTCTACAACAATTATTTAAATGACACTTAAAAAGTGTCCTTTTGAATAAGAACAAATTAGATCAAGAATTATGGGAAGGAGTATCCCTCCTGATATAAATATCCACTTACAAAATATAAGGAATATATGAGGAAACTGTTTTTAGGTACTGGAAGGAAGGAAAACTCAAAATATGAACCCCATGATTGCACCAGATCTCTGTAACAGAACAATTTTCTCCAACTGTGGCCATAGAAAGTCGTAGTCAAGGAGAGCATAGTGGTCCAGTTTCTCTGAGGGAGCAAAGAATATTTTCAGATAAAATTTATAAAGCATGGAAATTCTAAGGATCGAATCCCAGTGAAGACAGGAGGAGAAGGATGAGAAGAGAAGACAGGAAACAGACACAGAGAGTTTCCTAGTGAATGGACACAAAAACAGCAAATACGGGTGGGGGGTGGGAGATGGATAAAAGTAAATAAATAAATAAGTCCTTAAAAAAAAGTATAGGGGAGTAAGATAAGGACTATAGTTAGTAGTTATACTTTGACGATGCTCTTTCATAATTTGTTAACAAATGTTTCACAAAAATGCAAAGTATTTGTGGTGGGGTGATGTGTGGGAGCCCTGTATGATGTTATACATGTTTGTTTTATAAGTTCACAATGTTTACTGAACACTTATAGTTTATGGATGTTCATGCATGAATGACATACTTCAATAAATTGTTTTTTAAAAAATTTATAAAGCATAACCTGACAGCATTAAAGGGTTACATTTTTAAAATTCACAATTACAGTTGAAGGTTTCATCATGTATCTGTCCATAATTGGTGGAATATGCTGTCAAAAATATCAATAAATGTACTGAAGATTGAATTGAAATTTATAAAATGCTACACACCAAAATGGCAAAATACACATTATTTTTAAGAACACATGGCACATTTATCCAGATAAAGCATATGCTGGACCATAAAAAAATCTCAATATATTTAAAAGAATTGAAATAATATACAATATGTTCTTTTATGACAATGGAATTAAACTTGAAATTGATAAAATTAAAATATCTAGATAATCCCCAAATATCTGGAAATAAAACATCACATCTCTAAATAACATGAGTCAATAAATAAATATCAAGGGAATTTTTTAATAAGACACATAAACACTCATTTATTTATTCTAATTACTCTATTGTGAGATATTCATTGATTCACATGCAGTTCTAAGAAATATACAGAGAGATCCAGTGTAACTTTCATTTAATTTTCACTATTGTAAGATCTTGTAGAACTATAATACAATAACACCATCAGGTTATTGAAAATGATAGAATATACTGATATCATTCATATCTCCTAGCTTTAATTGTACTCATTTATGTAATTTATGTGTGTGAACTTAGGTCTATGCAATTTTATTGAATGCAAAGTTTCATATATGCACACACACAGTTAATTACAAAGGGATGAACACAAGGGCCCCTTTGTTGCCCTGTTATAAGCACAACCATTTCTCTTCAGCTCACCTTTCCCCATTCTTATTACTTGGAAATACTAATCCCTATTCCTACAATTTTGTCATTTCAAAAATGCTGTATAAATAAAATGATGTAACATGTAATCTGTTGGAATTAACTTTTTCACTTAAATTCCCTGGAGATTTATCCAAGTTGCATATATCACTAGTTCATTCCTTTTTATTGCTGAATAGTATTCGTAGTATGATGTACCATGGTTGGTTTAATCATTCATTTGTAGAACAGTTTGGTTTTTCTAATTTTGGGCTACTATGAATAAAACTTTTGTGGTGGTTTGAAGCTGTATGTACTTAAGAAAGACATGTTCTTAAATTTAATCTGTTTTTGTGGGTGTGGACCCATTTTAACTAGGACCTTTTGACAATTCTACTTCAGTTAAGGTGTAATCCACCTCATTCTCAATGGATTTTAATCCTCTTATTGGAGATCATTATAAACAGACTGAAGAGAGAGAGAGAGTAAGAAAGAGAGAGAAAGTCATTGAAACAAACATTGAGAGCAACAAAACCTGAATGAAAAGGGAGAGATCAGCAGACACTGCCATGTGCCTTGTCATGTGGCAGAGAAACTAAGGATCGCCAGCAGCCAGTCTTCAGGAAGAAAGCATCACCTTAATTAGGACTTAATTTGTACACTTTCCCAGTCTATAAAACATAAGTGAATAAATTCCAATTTTTTAAGTTGAATCATTTCATAGTATACTGTTTTAAGCAGCCTAGGAATCTACAACAGATTTTGGTACCAGGTGAGTTGGTTGCTGCTATTGCAAATACCAAAAATGTGGAAATGGTTTTGGAATTGGGTAATGGGTAGAGCCTGGAAGAATTGTGCAGTACTTGATAGAAAAGGCCTGGATTGCTTTGAAGAAACTGTTGGTAGAAATATGGATGTTAAAGTTACTTCCTATGAGGCCTTAGGCAGAAATGATGAATATGTCCTTGGAAACTGGAAGATAGGTGATCCTTGTTTTAAAGTGGCAGAGAACTTGGCAAAATTGGGTTCTGATGTTGGGTGGAATGCATAATTTGAGAGTGATGAGCCTGAAAATTTGGCTGAGGAGTTTCCCAAGCTAAGAGTAGAAAGTGCAAACTGGTTTCTCCTTCCAGTTTGCAGGAAAATGTGAGAGGAAAGGGGCAAGCAAAGAACCAAACTCCTGGACACAAAGAAACCAAAATTAATGGTCTGGAAAATTTTGAGCTTCCAGAAACCGAGTTCCCTGAGAATAATGCTCCATGTGAGTGTTTAACTGAACATGGATCCAGTCAGTCTTTTCAGTGCAAGTCAGGATCAGAAATGCAATTATCCAAAAAGCATTTGTCCTATGGTTTGGTCCCCTGTGTACTACATGTGAAACACACAAGGTTTAGAACTATATGAATGGAACCACTGCCAACCTGAAGTAAAAGGGACAGATTATAGGAAAAATCACTTCAAATGCAGAAATGTGGAAGCTGACATGTGGACTGAAAATATCTTCTTGGGCCAAAAGAGTGAGCCCACCCATGTGTGTGGAAAGGGTAAATATGCCCCAGCAATTGGAGAGGGCAGGCTTTTTTCCCCATTGCTCAGGAAGAGTGCTGCCACCTCAGTCTTCAGAGAGGGTAGAACATATTTCCTGGGGATTGAAGAGAGTCTGTACATCACCCCAGTGTCCTTAGAAATTGGAGCCTTCCACCCAGTGTTTGGGGAGAGCATGGCACTACAGAGCACTAGGAAAGTGTGGGGTTGGCACTACATCAGGCCCAGAGGACAAAACATCATTTCAATGACTCTCAGACCTTGAAATCTAACAGTGTATGCACTACAGGGTTTGGGGATTGTTTGGGACACATGAGCCCTGTTTTCTTTTCCAATTTCTCCCTATGAGAATGGGAACATGCCTGTCCCTCCATTTTCTATTAGAAGCAGATAACTTTTTCTTTAGGTTTCACAGGTCCAGACAGAGGGAAATTGTGCCCCAAAACAAACTACACCTTTAACCAATTTTGAGAAGACTTTGTGCCTAGCATTATTACTGAACTAACTTAAGGATTTTGCAATATTGTGATGGAATGAATGTATTTTGCATGTGAAAATAAAAATAACATGTTTTTGGGGGTCCAGAGGGTGGAGTGTGATGGTTTGAAGCTGTAGATACCCCAGAAAGACGTGTTCTTAAATTTAATCCATTCCTGTGCCTGTGGCCCATCGTAAATAGGACCTTTTGCTGATACTACTTCAGTTAAGGTGAAGTTATTCAAGATGGGTCTTAATCCTCTTACTGGAGTCCTTTATGAATAGAATGACTGGAGAAAAAGAGGGGCGGGGGGGAGAAAGAGAGAATGCCACAGAAGCAAGAAGCTGAAAGCAATAAAACCTGGAGGAAAAGGAAAAAATTAGTAGACATAACCATGTGCCTTGCCATTTGGTAGACGAGGCAAGGATTGATGACAGCTGGTGTTGGGCCAGAAAGAAAACCCCTTGATGATGCTTTGATTTGATAGTTTCCCATACTCTAACCATAAGTGAATAAATTCTTATTGTTCATGCTGTACCATTTCATTGTATATTGCTTCAAGTAGCCTAGGAAACTAAAAGAACTGCTATGAACATTGGGTACAGGTATTTGGGTGAATATACATGATCATTTCTCTGGAATAAATGACCAAGAGTGCAACTGCTGGGTAGTGCAGTAATTACCTTTAGTTTTTTAAGGAACAGCCAATTTTTTTCACAGAGTGGCTGTACCATTTTATTAATATAGTCACTTATGCTTTTAAAAATTGTTTGGTTGGTATATCTTTTCCACCCTTTGATTTTTTCCATCTTTAATTTTAACCAACCTATGTCATTGAATTTGAAGTGAGTTTTTTATAAACAGTCTATAGTTGGGTCATGTATTTTTTTTTTTAAATGCACCCTGCTAATCTTTGTTAATTTGTGTATTTTGAAAATTTTATTTAAGATAATTATCAACATGTTAGAGCTTATATCTAGCATTTCATTGTTTCCTTTCTCTGGTTCTCATTCCTCTCTTTCTCATTCATTGTCTTCATGTCATTACCTGAACATTTTTGAGGATTCCATCTTAATTTTTTATACTATTTTTGGTGTGGTTACTTTCAGTTTTACAATATACATATGTGAATTATGAAGCCTACTAGTATCAACAATTTTTTTTTTCAAGTGAAGTGTGGAAATATTTCTATTTAGGTCACTTTACCTTTACCACTTTTAAATATAATTACCTTGAATATCAGAAGTTATTGTAAATTTTGTTTCATCACTAAATATCATTTATAAAAACTCTTGATGGAAATAATAGCCTCTTATATGTATCTTTATTTCTGCTCTTTCTGTTGAAATTTCTTCCTTCCTGATGTTCCCAGAAAATTTCATTTATAATTTCCCTTTTTTTGGAAGAAATATTGTTAGTCAATATTTAAGTGTAGTTCTGGTGACAATTTATTTTAGTTTTCTTATATCTGAGCATGTCATTTTTTAAAAAGGACTAAATAAATGGAGAAATAAAACGTGTCTGTGGACTGCAGAACTTAATATGTTTAAGGTATTTATTCACACGAAATTGATATTCTATTCAAATCAACTCCAATCTAATCCCCAAAGAGCGTTTTTGTAGAAAGTGATAAGCTCTCAAATTTTATATGGAATTAAATATTAGAAAACCAAAATCATTTTGAAAAAAGAACATAGAGAACTTACATCATCTACATTGTTCAAGACTTACTATAGAAATCAAGACAGTATGGAATTGACATGACAGACCTAAAAAACAATGGTACAGGAAAAAGTATCCAGAAATATAACCACAGTGATATGTATATATAGCCAATGGGATTTCAACCAAGATGCTAAAGTAGCTAAAAGACAAATGGAAAGAACAATATACTAATGTGCTTAGCAACATAAATGAATCTCAGAAACTTTATGTTGAGATAAAGAAGCAAGATAGAAAAGTGTATATACTGTATGATTCTCTATATTTGAAGTCCTTCAATCCAACCACTTAAGATTTATGCAATCATTGGTATATAAGTTTTAGCTTAATTAAGTATTGTTAAGTTTTATAAAATAGGAACTTTTTTAAAGGCCTGTAATCTAAATAACCATTACCTAATAATTACACAATTTAATTTGAATTGGTCTGTCTGTACACATATTTTTGAAGAATTACTTAATATGCTTTTTAAATGCCTATGCTAGAATCATATGCTTTCAGGGATAGAAGGGGTTTTCTATATCACCTAATACAATCTCATAATTGTGTAGGTAAGGAAAATGAGGTGCAGAAAAGCTTATTGATTTGAACCAAACCAACTTATCTAATTCTCATCCATTTCTTAACTTCCCCCAACTGTTCTCTTTCCATTATGCCAAACTGCCTCGTAGGTCCAAAATTATTGGAAGGTGAGAAAAAATCTTTTTACTGATTGTTTATTCCATCTTACAATACAATTTCACATATAGTTAGATCAATTTCATGAAAAATGATGATTATTTTAGTCCTTGATGATTATTTGAAAGATTGTATTAATCAAAGTTGAAGGTTGTGATGATATCAATCATTCTAAATAAGTACACAAATGGAGTTCAAATTATAAGTAGAGAATTCCGCAAATGAAAATGTTTTGCTCTATTGCCTGTAAGAAATATATATTCCTATTTATGTTTTCAGATTTTCTGGCATTAGACATTTATTAAATCATACCTCAGTGATAAAAGCTAATTTCATGCTCAGCATGGAATTTCACTGCCAGTATTGAATATAATTACATTATTATAGTGAAAAGTATTATTTCCAATATAAACAATAGCATATATACTCTGACCTAGCTTAAATTTGAACTAAATTACGGTTAAATCTATGAACTCTCTAGAAGGAAATAATCTGTATTCCAGGGAGAAAACCGGAATCAGTACAAATGCAGTAAATAATTATATTTTGTTAGAAATTGTCCCCCCCAAAATCCAGAAATTATAACTTATACAATGCAAAGTTAGAAAAATTCTATTGATTACCTTATGATTGGAAACTTGTAATGTTAAATTTTGAATGAGACACTTTTAGAGAAATAAACACTTTAAATTTTCTGTGTTTATTAATCTTACCATCCCTCACATATTATTTATACTCATGAAGTGTTCTTTTAAGGTATATATTTAATTTGAATTATCAAAAAAGCAGACAAAGCACAAAATGTTTTTATTTATAAAGCTATTGATTATTCTTAATTGTTTCTTACACTACAAATAGCTCTTTCTTTCCCCCATTTTTGTCCCCAGTAATTTGTTATAAGTTTCTTCAGTTTTAATTTAAAAATTTTTTTGCTGTAACCATTATGACTAACACTTATCAACCTATAAAAGTCTGTGTCATTTATTGTCATTCACATTCTATTCTAATTAAATGTGTTACCAATTTCTTCTTAACTAGATTTTAAGATCCTCAGGGCAGGAATTCTAGTTTCTTTGTCCCTATCATCCTCTAATTGCTCCATGTTGCAGGATCTGCAGATGCATTCACTTTGATTCGGCAATTACCAATTCCCATTGATGAATTGTTCAGTGTAGGAATAATCTAATTCTGGAGCTATAGATTTCCCTCACCATGTCTTGCCAAATTTGCAATTATCTACTTTCTTTCTCTAGTTCACTCTCAGTCACCATTGTAATGATGTACTATTTAAAAAATATTGTAACAAGATGAGGACTGCATGATATATGGGCTACATTTTATTTTTCAGTAACATGATGAAGGGTATTTCATTGTTTGACTTAGGCAATAATCTTATCAATAATTTTATTGGAATGATCAGGTAATTACAGCATAGGGTTGGTTATAAATAATCTATCTGATATCTCTAACAAGACCAGATTAGCCAACCATGAAAATATTCAAGTATAGTAGGACATTAAAATGCTGCTTTTTCACTAAGCATAGAGGAGATCTTGAAAGTTATAAAATTTTAAATGAGAGCTAAATTGCAAGCAATAGCCCTACAGATGGAACTAGAGAAGCCCACTCAGAAATAAATTTGAGGGAAAGCAATTATAAATTTATGAACAAAGTTTGAAAAGTATAGTATCAGTGAGGGTCCTGATAGGAAATAAAGGGTACATTCAAATCAACATAGTTTGATTTTACAAAGAAATAATGAAAAAGAAAAAGGGTGTAGGATATCAGTATGGAAGGTACAATGCAGGGTTAGTAACAGCTAAGCTATTACCATCTTCTCGGCTCAAAGAGATGAAGGAAAGTGTGATTATTAAACACAGAAGAATAAAGGTCCCAGAAGAGTAGGGGGCTTTGGGTAAGAAATAAATGCAACTTGGTAACCTCACAGAGAAGCTGGGGAATAAACACTTAAAACTAATTCTCCTCTCCCCATGGTGTGAGTTGCTACAATGGTATTCTGTGGGAGCAGAAGTTCTGGGCACAACAGAAACAATGGAAGAAATTATAACAATGAGGTGGAGCCAGTGGCCACTAGACACTTTTGGGGCAGGGAGGGGACGAGCAGTTGAAATACAGGGGCTTCTTTGGGATTTGGAGGTTGTCCTGAGTACCTTTATGGCAACGGATGTAGGCCATTTTAAATCAGCACACACCACTCAGAACTGAGTGGGAGAGAGTGTGGTCTACAGTGTGAACTGTGGTCTATGGTTGGTGGCAAGGCCCCAGGATGTGTAAGTCCATTGAGGGTGGAGGGCCACACTTGTGGGAGATGTTTGTGTGGGATGTGGTGGGAGGTGTGGGAGGTGGACAACATGGGTCCCGTGTAATATTTTGGGTATCTAAGCACCTCTTAAAATATATTTATATATATACATAAATGACATTTTTGTAAGCAAATGCACATATAAGCATATATATTTATATATCATTTTGCAAATGTTTGTATGTATTGTGAGAATTTTGATTTTTACCCACGATAAAAAAAAAAAAAAGGAAATGAACCCCTTTTTTACTTCCATAGAATAAAGTATCCAGAAAAGGTAAATAATCCTGTTAATTACACAGCACAAGAGCAGGGAAAGAAGTCCTATCCTGGCTAGTCTCCCAGGGTGGCCAAAAACTGCCTGGGTAGGGGTCCATTGATGGCAGCTCTACATGTTCCACTTTGCACAGGAGAAAAGAATCTATGCTGCTTGAGTGTGATTTTTATCCACCTCAGAAAGAGCTCACCCTGCCACTGAGATTTCCTATTCTGGTAAGCATCTGCAGCTCCTTGTTCACAGTTTCTGGGTTTAAGGACAGGCCAGCCTTTTCCTTATCCTTAACCTCTCCCCCAGGTTGTGGAATGGCACACAGAAGAAAAGGAGGTAAGGGTAGCAGAAAGCCGAAGTCTGGCCACTTTGTGTTTGTGACTTCCCAAGACAAGGAGGTAGGGTAAGCGAGGTCTGGATGATGGCCACTGCTTTACAGGTGTCTGTGATTTCCCTAACACTCCCACTTATCTCTTGCTGGGAGTCTCCCTAGTTTGCAGAATCCAGTGAGTATAGGGTATGGTAGGCTTTTGATGTAGTCAATACAGGTCAGTTTCCCATAGCAAGAGTAAGATATAAATGGGTGGCAAAGAGATCTGAAGGGACAAACAGAGGCTTATGACAAAAATAATTACTTTTTCAAAGAATAGAATTAAGATTTTTCTAGAAATTTTCTTGGGCTTTCCAGGATTGTTCACTTTAATACCTTCATTATCATTTCATATAATAATTTTCTTATGTATTTTATTCTTTTATTTTTATTGGTTTTGCCACAAACATACATGCCTCTTCATTTTGAAAGATTCAATATTATCACTTAAAAAAACAAATGAAATAATCATGAAGAAGTTTGTCTTGTGATATAAAAATAGAGCAATTTCCCTGCCATAAAAATGGCATTGGGAAATATTTCCATAAATAGAAACCTGGTCAGTTTATATTAGGTTTCAGCTGCTAAAAAGAAAATAAAACATAACTGTGGTAAAAACAAGATGGAAGTTCATTTTTTTCTCACATAAAAGAAGTCCAGAAGAAGGCAGTCCATGGGTGGTAAGGTAGCTTCATAAGGACATCAGGCACAAACCCATGTCCCATCCATTCCAAGGCACCCCTCCACCATTCCTGCAATACAGCCTTGACCTCATGGTTCACCATTGCTGCTGGAGCTGCAGTCATCACATGTGTATTCTAGGAAGCAGGATGGAGGAAAAGAAGCAAAAAATCAGACCAATTTGTGGATCCAGGTTTTGTAGGCCAGAGGTTTATACAATTCTGGGGTGGCCTTCTTTATGAAAAGAATATAATATTACAAATATAAAAGTGGCATGAAAGTGAATAATTATTTAGAATGAGAAAAACATTAGCAAAACCAAATTAATTTTACATAACTAAAACTTGTCCTGCAAACATAGGCTACACACACAGAAATTTGAGTAAATTCCAATTCATTTGGTTCCTATCCCCCCCAAAGAAAAGTATATATAGTACATTTATAATTAACTGTTCTGTGTTATAAAGGAGATAACTTCTATTTTTCCTAAGCATCAATGAAACTAAATCTTCTGCTCACAGTTTTAACTGTTTAATAATTAGAAGAATTTTTCATAGACTAACTTCTGAGTCCATACATTTCAAACCTTGTTTCCATTTCACTACTTGCAAATTTCTATGACTGGGCTGATTCTGTAGGGAGAATTCATATTACAATATACTTCTAGCCCATCACTTGTGTTATGACACTGGTAAATTGCCACAGTAACTGGTAAGAAATTCCCTGAAAGCTATCCCCATATATGGATAGCTAGCAAAAATCTCAATATACATGGAATGGATTGCAACTTTATAAATATATCACATTAAAACAAATTCTAAAGTGTCTGAAAATTAATTTTCTCTTGACTCAGAGGCATTTAAGGAAGGGTCCATGAATAAAATTCAGTGGATCCATAAATGTTCATAGCGAAAAAAATTAGAATTTTATTTCCACTTAAATTAAAATTTAGCATTACTGTATATTTAAAAAGAAGTAACAGACCACAATGGTATCAGCAACAAACTTTAGCACCAAAATAAATAAAAAATATTTTCATGTCACATAATAGTTATTGCAGACTTTCAGACTCTCATTTATTCTCATCCTCAAAACATACTCATTAAACCCATTGCTAGGTGTTATTTAATGAATATTACTTTATTAGTTTTCCAAGGCTTAGACGACAAATACCACAAAATGGGTTGACTTAAGTAGTGGGAATGCATCATATAGTTTTGGAGGCTAGAAGTTCAACATCAAAGTATTGACAGCCATGTTTTCTCCAAAATCTCTACAAATTTTGGTGGTGTCATCATCTCTGCCTCAGTCTCATGGTGCTCTCTTTCTTTCTCCTCCACTGGTTTCTACTCCTCCTGCTTAGTCATCTCCTTATAAGTAATCCAGTCATAATGGATTAAGACCCACCTTTATTCAGTTTGATCTAACTTTAGCCAATGACCTATTCGAAAATCTTCTTTACAAATGGATTCACACACACAGTGTAGGGCTTAGAACTTGACCATAATTCACTCACCAACAACTACTATATCCAATTTTTAAAAAAATTTGGTAAATGTATTTTAGTAGAATTATTTGTTGGATTTAAAAATAATATTCTTAGGAGGGGTCCCCAGGTTTCACTGGACTCCTGAAGAGGTTCACAGCATACAAAAACTTTATGAAGCCCTGTCATAACCAGATCCCCAAAATGTTCCTTACATCTTGATGTGAGGTAAATGGTACAAGAGAGAGAATTAAGGTGGGGAGATACAAGGTTTTAACCAATTGCGATTTAAATATCTTATGCTTGCAAATTTACGAAAACATAGACTATGTTGCTCTGGTTCATGCAGAGATCTTGGAAGGGACTCATGCAACTGAGAGGCCCTGAAGTTTCAGCTTTATTAGCTTTTAAGTCAATTCTTCTCTAGTAAGAACTTTATGTATTAAAGAGGCTCCCACATTTCCACTTAATATATTTATCTGCATGTCATCCAGTGATATTTGGTCACAACGCCAACAACCAACTGCAAGGGAAGACCTTTTATTCTCAGTCACAGAATGTCCCACTAAAAGGTAAGTTTCTCTAAAGAAAGAGGAAAGGGGGATGTTGATCTTGGTATAGACAAGTATCTGCCACAAAAGTCAGTGCTTAATTTCCACAAATTAATTTCATGCATTCATTCTACACAAATGTATTGAAACTTTGCTCTTGGCCAAGCACTGTTCTTACATTTTTATTGAATATCTACCATGATTGTACTAGGAATTGGTACAATGCTATTCCTAATAAAATTGTATTTTTTCCTATTAACCTTTCAAAATCAATAAAGTATTCATAGCATTTATACATTTAAGTTAAAAATGAATTTTTTAACTTCCATTTGGCATTGTTATTTTTAATCATTGTTCTAAAGTCAGGGGAGGTGAATTAAGAATTTATTGGAACTATTTAGAACAAAATCTATTGAAGCTGCTGTGAAATTGGAAAGAGGTCAGAATTATACTTCCAAAATAAAAATAACTGAGCACAAGGATCTATTGTATGTACCTGATTAGGGAGAAAAATATGGAAAAGATGATTTCTTTATATTTGACTATTGATAAATGTTGATATAAGAAGACTTAAATAGGAAGTTATAGCATGTCAGTTTAAGAAGGAAAAAAATAAAGATTAAATGAATAAATTATTTAAGCAATGTAAAAGTTCTTAATCTCAGTGCCTGGAAGAGTGTGAACTTAATGAAAATATAATCTAATATTATTTTCATTGAAGGGATATAAAATAGTATATTACTTCAAATTTATGAAACAAGTCAGCTAATATTAAACTGAAGCCAAAGTTTCCTTTGATAGAATAATTATGGTAAAGAGAAAAAAGGAGCAAGAATTTCTCAGAGGAGAAATACTCATTTGGTTTTTTTTTTCATTAAAAAAAATTTTTTTTTAAAGAAGCTTTAGATTACTTAAATGTTATATAAAAAATATAGGGGATTTCCATGTAACCCACCCTTCCCCCTCTCACACTTTCCCCTATTAACATCTTTTATTAGTTTGGTATATTTGTTACAACTGATGAACATATATTGAAACATTGCTACTAACCATGTTCTACAGTTTACATTATAGTTTACACTTTGCACCACACAATTTTACAGGTTTTGAAAAAATATATAACAGCCTGTATCCGTCATTGCAATGTCATGCAGAACAATTCCAATGTCCAAAAATACCCTATATTACACCTATTCTTCCCTCTTCTCCCTTCTGAACCTCTGGTGGCCACTGCCTTTTATAGCAAAAGATACAGGTTCTTCCACTGCTAGAATAATAATAAATCTACTTTAGTCCATAGTTACATTCCCATCTTATGTTTGTTCATTCCTCAATCCTGAGGATTTTGGGGTGGTGATGCCCACTCTGTTTCTGAATTGAGAGGGAGCTTAGATCCCATGGGGCAGACAGAAGGAACTGTCTTGCTTTTAGTTGTAGATAATCTGTTTTGGGATGGGCATCGTCCATCATCATCTTTTTGTTTGTTGTCCTGGCCAAGTCCAATGAACTGGAGAGAGGATGTTGCAACTCTGCTGAGATTCAGGGCTCAAGAAGCATATGAACAGGCCAAAGATTTAAGTCTGTGGGACATACATTTAATGAGTAGTCAAGATCAATTACCTCAGCCAATATAGTAATTCCCTTCTTTTCCTACTGATTCAGAGGCATGAAGAGCCTTAAGTGCCTGGATATCAGTCTTAACGACCAAGTCAATGGAATCATTGTTGAGGAAGCACTCATCCTATTGAAACTAAGACCTATATCAGCAGAGCTTAAGATTGCAACGACAGGAAGCAAAAATTTTTCTTGAGGAACACTAGGGATAACAGTGACATGGTGAAGCCAGTAAAGTCCATGAGTATGTGCCCATTCCCACATTTCATTTGCCATGAAGTGGGTTTCTTGATCAGAAGCAAAGCTGTGTGGAATACCCTGACAGTGGATAAGGCATTCTGTAAGTCCATGGATGGTAGTTTTGGCAGAAGCATTGCATGCAGGGAAGACAAACCCATATGTGGAGTATGTGTCTATTCCATTTAGAACAAATCAATTTCCCTTCCATGATGTAAGTGTCTTATATCACATCTGCCACCATGTAGCAGACTGATCACCTCAGGGAATTTTGAATTTAAAGTAACATCTTTTCTCTAAGATTTTCTTAGGGAGAAATGATGCAGTCCTTTATAGTGATTAAGACTTTTGCCTGTCTTGTTCTATAAACCCTAAATATATGAAAACTAGTGTTTTGGTTTGAGAGAAGAGAAGACGGTGAACAAGTAAAAACAAAGGTGATGTAGGGGACAGATGAATACATATTATTCTCCTCAAAAAGCTATGAATGGTGGAGGGAATTAAGAAATATAGTTTTGGGAAGCGGCTGTGGCTCAATCAGTAGGGCTCCCGTTTACCATATGGGAGGCCCCGGGCCCGGTTACCCGGGCCTCCTGGTGAAGGCAAGCCCGCCCGCACGGCGTGGTTAGCTGACCCAGCGAGCACAAGCAGCATGGGGGGGATAAATGAATAAATAAATAAAATCTTTAAAAAAAAAAAAAAAAAAAAAGAAATATAGTTTTGTCAATTCAGCTAAACAGAATTCCTTCTAGCAAGAGGGCAAAGAAAGGGGTTTCATATCGAGTTATCACTGAACAGAGTTGAGGCAATGGGAATAGAATTAAATAAAGCTCTATATCAGGTAAATTTGTTTCCCCACATGGGTTTAAAGAGCATGGAAACGTAGAGATCTAGAGAAATAAGAGTTCGGACCAATTGTATAAGATAGAGACTTCACTGCAATCCAGTAAAAATACTGAAACTATTCAAGAATATATAATTATTGGAAAGTTCAAGTATGAAAAAGTATGCTTATTATAATGCTATAAAATATATTTTCTGCATAATAGCTACAGCTACACAGTAGTTCAGACTTCCTTAGAAAAAAGAATAAATCACACCAATCAGATCCAGAAAAAAATGCAGTTATAAAATAGAAATATCATTAGGATTTGTCTTATGACCATAAATCATTTTAATAAGACTGCTGTTAAAAATGCAGAATAAATATAGGTTTTTTGTTTTTACCCCTGTGAGTTGTTGAAACAAACCTCTTCTATGAACTAGATTTAAATGGATTCTAAATTATTGAAATACCAGAATTTTTTATACTGGAGGTTAAGAATTTTAACTACATACACGTGAGTAAAATGAGTGTTATTAATAAAGTTAACACAAATAACAAATACTCAGGTATTTTCTCTTAGTTTTATTAAACATAATCAATCATAGGATACATTTATAAGCAGTCTAAGCAAAACCAAAATGTTTCTGAATTCTGCAAAATTCTTTTACATGCATTGTTTACTCAGATAAACATCAACATTCAAGCCTATAAAAATGATAATGGTAATCTTACTTACCAGATAATAATAATGAAATGGTAGAGAAAAGATAATATCTAATTTATTAAATAATATAAAAATTATGTTAATCACAATATACATTTTATACTTTCAGCAAAGAGAAATAAACACATGCAAATGAAACCACTGTACCGTCTATTTGAGTAACAGAACTCTTCTTGTTTACATTAATTTTATGGTTGGCAGGTGTTCTTGACTCAAACCATATCTGAAATTGCATTATAGGAAGAAGACATCTTAAACCAAGAAAGTGGTGAATATATTTTATTACTGAAATATATACAATTTCAGTGCCAACTATTGGTAGAAAGAAAAGATTTACATAGAATTATTAAGTTTATGTATTTGTAGTAATGGATAACATATAAAATAGTGAACAAAATGCACCTAAAAAGTATGAACTACTTTGTAATGGTTTGATGAAATAATATTAGATTTGATCATTGACTTATGAAATAAGAGAAATTACTGGCAATTTAAGTAGTTGACATCAAAGAAAATAATAAATTTTACATAAAGGGTTTTAAAAGACATTATTGTAATTTTTGTGGTTTTCACATCTTTGCATTGAGAAGTCTAATTCAAAATTTAGAGGTAAATTTGGTTTGCTTTAATTTTTTTTGGAAGAAAATATAACTACTGCTTTCTTCTACCTCCATTTTCTCAACCAAAATATTATGCTTCTCTGTCAAATATTATACATACATAGAGACTGGAACTATTCAAATAAAGAAAAACCTTTGCCTAAATATTTGAAGACCCAAGGAGAAATTCCTGGAAAATTTGAACTTTTGGTGACAGTTTATTATTTATAACATATCAACAAAATACCATTTATCATACTATTATATGGAATCCAGTTACATCATTTGGTAAAAACTTTTATCTTTATTACATTCTTATTTTAAAAATTAGAAGATACCTAATAATACACAGAATACGGCTTGAAATTAAATGCAACAGTAAGTTATTGATAATAACACTTGGCAAGTAGTTATGAAGTGACTTCTTTTTTTCTTTCTCCTTCTGATATTTTTATAATTTTTCAAGATTCATATTCTGGTTATAAAGTTGAAGTAAAACAATATTATTCAAATTAACTAGTAAACCTTCAATTATTCAATAAAATAGGTGTAATATCTAATAGTGAAAATATATGTTGCATCTTGCAAATTAAACAATACTATAAAAACAACTTTTTTCTTCTTCTTGCTAGTTGATTTTTAAGAGGGAGTATAGAATTATAGATTCCATATAGCTAAAGACCCAGATGACTCAGTGATTTATAACACTTGTTTTGTTCATTTAATTAATAAAAAAGAAAGTCTTAATCTTTACCCCACCTCTACCTAGATTGGAAAGAATTTTGAAGCTGAATGACTGGTGGTTTTTCAACTGTGCTTCTTCTAGCCTTAATGAGTACTCAAGGGACAATGGAAAACAGGAATTGAAGAGAGGTTGGAGCAGGTAGGGATCTGGAAAACCCATCACTGCCTCTGCTTGTCCTTGTTCAACAACGGTATTTTTCACCATTGTTTTGATGAAATCTCCCATATGGTGTGCAGACCCAAGGGAAATATTTTGGTAGAGTCGTATCTAAACAGTTTGATTTAAACTATTAACTCATTCAAAGAAAATTTAGAGTAATGGGTGGAAAAGAGGTACTTATGGATTTATTTTTCACTTAATGAATTTGAAAATTCTTAATAATATTCAGGCACCCTCTTTGACAATGTCTAGTAACCATATTTTCATGTTTATTATCACTGTCTGCATAATTCCTGGCTAATTTCATATCTCCAAGAATGAAACAAAACATGCAATATTGTTATTACTCATAATGCCATAACTTGTCAGAACCAATTTGTATTAAACAATTGCATCTTCTCGCCTCTGCAGTTCCCTAATGCCATTTATTTAATGCTGATTACTTCATTACTCATAACACTGCATTATCCATCAAGCCACTCTTACTATTGGCATCTGTCTAATGACTCTCTCAAATTTGTTATTGTGCTTCATTGTTGATTACAGAAAAATGTGAATGATAATTTATTTCCTGGTCATGTTAAATTTATTATTTGAAATATAATATTATAAATATAAAACAGCACACCATTCAACCATATATTCTCTTGAATTCTTGAGGCCATATTCAGTGCATTCCTAGGATATGATATGTTCATGTTGACTGTACTCCTGATTTCCACACCACATCACCAACAACAGCCATCCATTTCTTTGTGCATACACACCCTCCAAACCATTGTAGTCAATCCGACCTTTTCATGGGTTCCATACCAAGCATCAGCTAGTCCTTCTGGAATGGCTGCACCTATCTTCTCTGAAGGTTTCAAAACCTCTGCATCAATGGTCCCTTCCTTCCTTGAAAATCCTCAGAGAAGATAGGTTGAGCTATTTCTGGATAGATTAACCACATGGCTGATACCTGGTATGGAGGACTCCATGGAGAGGTTAGGGTGACTCTCCTGGATGGGAAGGGGTAAGTGGCAGAAGGTAAAGCATGCCTGCTGCCCTGTGGCTCAAGCTTAAGAATTGACAAGGGACCATGAATGCATTCAAGATTAACCCCAAATCAATGTGTCATTATGATAGCCTGAACTCATGTAATACTGTAAAATAAATTCCATGCTAGCTAGGAGAAGCAATTGGCTTAAGACTGTACTCTTCTGGAACCCAGTTCTAACCAAGGGGTTCTAGATAGATTCCTTAGAGGTGAGCCTTGGAGTGCCTCAGGCATTGGCCAATAGCACCCTGTAGGGACTGAAATGGGAAACAAGTGTCATGTGGATGTCAGTCAGACCTAAGGGCATCTTGCCTTTATAACATTGTCACGTGGCTTGTTCCAGTCAATAATGTGAACCCAGAGGAGGTTCAAGCCCAGTTCTTAGCACAGTATGGATTGTCTCATTCAAGTAGATATGGTAGAAGCTTTTCCACCAACTCCATACTACCAGCATGACTCTGTATATCAGTGGCACAATATTTGAGAGGTCATACATGGATATGCCTCCAGGTAACTCCACCAGGATTTAGCCCAGACCAACTTTTCTTTCTTTCTTCCATCTAAATATTTCCTATCTAATTTGTTAGGAACAAGGGAAACTGTCTCTTCTATTTCATTATCATTTCATTACTTCTATGTTTTGCTCCATCTCTTGATAAATCATAGATAGCATTTATAAAATGAAAAGTTTTGACTTTCAAGTATATATATATATCTATATAATATATTTGCATATACATTTGAAAGTAAAAGTGTCAAAATTTTTAATATTTGGTATAGTGTATTACACTTAATACAGATATAAATGCCTATTTCACAAGTCTACTTTGGGAATCATAAACTGGACATTGATCCTGTTGTTCTCTAACAATCCTAATTTTTCTGAAAGATGTGGAATTTTCTGGCAAATGAAAAAAGGGTCATGAACAATAAAGTAAACAAGAGAAAAATCCAATTACCAATATTCAAACATTAATAATTTACAACATTATCTTGCCAGGATTGTTTTTACCATTGAACTTCCACAAAATTATATTTGAACAACCACTGTTCTAAATTGTTTATTTTTTTCCACACCGTGTCCATGGAAATTTTGAATTAATTCTTCTTTTAAGAATCCTGCAAGATAGATATTATGATATCCATTTTACTAATGAGGAAACTGGATGAGTTATTTAATTTTGTGGTGGCTGTATATTGGAAAGGTTAAAGTGACATTAGCTTATATCTCAGCTCTGCCACATGGCTACCTCATCTATCACATACAAATTTCATAATGAGATTTTTGTAGAAATTTAGCAAGATAAGGCATGTAAGGCATTTAACAATGAATGGCAGATATTAAGTAATCAATAGAAGTGAAACATCATTGAATTTCTGAGTTATATATACATAGAGTAATAGAATGTAGAATAAGCCCACATTTTCTAGTGTCATGCATCCCTTGAAACAGTAGAGGCCATGTTGGACCAGCAAATGCAAGAGTTGAGAGGATAAAAGGATATATGAATTTCTCCTAAATGAGTAATATTTAAAGAGTATATGATATCTGCTCATTGATAATGGTGGTTACTTGGATATGTTGAGAGTAGAAATGGAAATTGAGAGATAGCTATAGAAATCCATAGGACTCTAGACAGAAATTGCTTAATTCTAGTTTTGTTTTTTTTTCTCTCTTTTAAACCCCCTTATTTTTTTTCCTTCCTCTTGTCCTTATATTGGATCATAGGAACCATGATATTAGAGAGGAAAGAGATAAAGTAGAACTCTTCTGGTTCTTTATTTTCTAACCTTGCCACCTTGACATCAAGACCTAATTTACACAATCAAAAGCAAAAACAAAACACCCCACAAACCCACAATATAAATGATAAACCCACATAGTGGTTGCTAAACTATACATATTTTAAAAAGGAGTCTCATGAATTATTCATTTGTGGATATTTCTATAGCAATTTATATTTGTTTTTAAAAGTATGCATAAAAAGAGGACACATATGTTCAAAAAGGCAATCACCAGAAAAAGACCTTTTGATTGTTAACTTACTTTAAGAATGTTACTTTACTGCAAGCTCTTTGACATAAAGAAGTGGACTTTATGGGTAGAAGGAGGCCTAGAGTTTTTAAGTAATTTTATATTTATATAGACTATTCAAATGCTTATGGGGAAGGAAATCCTCTTACACAACTCTCCTCCATATTTACATTAATTTCAAAATTTATCTTAACACTGGTGAAAGAGTGTTGAGTTGTGCATTCTGTAAAGTAAAGATAAAATGTGTATGCAATTCTTATTTTATCTCACAGTAGACATTTTCATGTGATGAACGGTTATTTATCCAAACTGTCTGTTGATAGCCCATCCTTGACTTACATATACAAAACAGCTTTACTTTTGCATGCAAATGGATATTCACAGAGCTCTGTGTTTATTAAAGATGGCTTGCATTTTATTGTATGTCTGTGGGACAAAATATGTGGAGGCTAGCTTGACAAATGTCCTTTACTGCAAATGAGTGTATGTGGTATGTGCACGCATATTCTCTTTTCTTCACACTCTTAGTGAGATGGGAAGCTGCACTTACATTGAGCTTTGGTCTTCTGGAAATTCTTCTGTGAGGATCACAAGCCATCTATCATCTGACATGGCCAAAACATCCATCAGATCATCCAGAAATTCCTAGGTCAAAGCAGGGAAGCACAGTAGAATAGATTGAGATTTAGATTAGTGACATGAGTTCACAACATGATTTGAATAGATAACTAACCTTATAGAGTGATGATGAGAGCAGAGAAAACAGTGTCTTAATTTGCCTGTAATTATATCTTAAAAAAAAAAAAAAAAGTTAATCAATGTTACTTCCAATTTTTAAAAATTGTGCCAATGGATACTTTTTGCTTCATATTCAATATTTACAAATAAATATTGATGTTAAGAAGGCAGTATAATATGTAATGTATATGAATATAGACATGAAATTAAACTTGTAAAATTTTATTGAAAGTCATTAAAAATGATAGATTAATTAAAAGACGTATGCTAATGGGAAGAAAACTCAAAATAATAAAAATGCAAATTCTCTATTAATTGATCAATAGATTAAATATATTTCTTATAAAATTAAGGGGCGAAATCCAAATGTCCAAGTACAGAAGAATAGATTGATATATTGTGATATATTCATAAAATGGAATACTATGGAGCTGCTGCAACGAATGAACTTCTGTCACACTCATGAACATGGATGAAATAAAATAACATAAAATAAATGAATCAAATTAGAAAATGATGTCTGATTTTATTTGTATAATGAAAAAGCTAAGCAACAGATTGTTTAGAAATATATACATAGAACCTTTAAAAGAGCAGGGAAATAATACATACAAAATTCAGGGATAAGTCTTATCATTTTCCTAAACAGTTTATAGGCTTTTAAAATTCTCTTTTGTACACATGGAATGTTTCACACACGCGAACACACACACACACACATTTTAAAAATTGGCGTGTTAGAAAAATAAGGGGACATATCATGGCAACTAAAGGAAGGAAACACAGTATCTCTTATGGCACAAACCTGAAAGCCAGGGCATAGGCTTTCCCTAGGCAATATTGCCAAGGACCAATTCCAAAATTACAGCAGTTGGGCTAGGTAAGAACCTTTTAAAATGTCCATTATATGCCTCTGGTCATAAAAATCACATTTTCATGGAAAGTTTTCATTTTATCTACAATGCCAAAAGTCTGGCTTACTTTATTAGAATGAATGAATTATAATTATATCATTTCTAGAATAATAGAAACTGATTTCATTTAGAATTAAAAACCATTCACTAACATCTTATAATGTCAAGATGTTCACAGGAAAACCCAAAAGACAAAATTGGAGAAGGCAAGAATTCACACACTATAATGAAGAATGATTCAAGATATGAGGGCAAAGATTACTATGCTGCAACTACTGCTGATCTCAGTCACTAGGATTGGGGACATTTGGTTAATTCATGTATCTGATTCATTCACTCACTAAACCTGTAGACCCATACAGTGTTAAGGGAGGAAGGGCCATCTTATATCATAAGGTGAATTACACAATTAGATAAGACCACCACAATTTTTCATTTATATAGGCCTGTGTGTGTGTGTTTGTGCATGTGTGTATGGTTCTTGCTTTTTTTAAGCACAGTATAATAACGGAGTAGCCATCCTTTAAACTTTCCTCTCTTTAACCCAGCATTATCTTCTAATTAAATCTCAAGTCATTGTAGTAGTCCTGGACATATGCTACTCTGATCTGCCTTATGAGAAAGAAATTCCAGAGAAGCTGGAAGGAGTGCAGTTAGCTAAAACCTCCTGCTGCAGCACCTTCAGCATCTATTTCTGTTCTCCTGCCCAGTCTTCATTTTCCTGGAGAGCTCAAACCAGTGAGTCATATGGTGAGGTAATAGGGTCAGGCCACTTCTTCCCAGTGTAAGATTGCTCTAATGGGATATCTTTGCTCCTAAGATCCTCATTGGGTTGGCAAAGACTTGCAGATTTGCATCACTGTCTGATGCTTGCACTGCCAGTTCTGCTTCCTTTCCATTTTCCTTCCACAGATGTCAGGGATGTTTTATGACCTGAAGGCTTTTCCTACCCAATTCTGATCTCTCCCCTCTCCCTTGTCTCTTTCATAAGTGTTGCTCTCCTAACTCCATCTCAGAGTGTGATTCCCAGAGGAACCAGCTGATATACCATCTACTTTGTTTTATTGTATCCAAGCTGAGATCCTCTTTTAAGTAGACTTTGTATAAAGACTTAAAACCTATGTTTACACTCTGCCATTCCGTCTTTAAGTGTTTCCCACATAACAGCAGAAAGATCTTTAAAACACATGGCTATCGGCTCATGCAAAGCCTATAATTCTTCTATTGCTTTCTTCTTTTTTCAGGATAAAATGTTAAATCATAATACAGATCATATCGTCCTGCATGAACTGGCCCATGCATATTCCAGAAGACCTTCAGCAATCTGTTCTTCATTCTGTTCTTCCTTTGTGTCTTCCTTTCATTCTTTGAAAATGCCAGATTTCAGATCATTTTAGGAACTTAACAGAAGCGAATTCTTACTGTGAATGTTTTTTTCCCTCCTCTTTCTCTTCACTTAGCAAGAATCCTTCCAGGTTCATTTTGAGTGGTTAAAAAACAAAACAAAATAGCAACAAAAATTATTAGATCCCCTTTTTCTTACAGAACTTTGCAATTATTATAACTATATCATAATGATGTCTAAATGATTAATTTTCTAATTATTCTCCTAAGTCTCTCATTTCGGTTATAACATAAACTTTCCGAGGGCACGTACCTGTCTTTTTTCATTTTTTATTTTTACATTTTGAACTCTTAATTTATTTCCTATTTTATACACTGACATTTTTTCTACATATAGATTACAAATAATAATCTTTTGCTTTATCTCCCAAGTCTCAATACCACAGTCACCTGTTTTACTTTTGCTACATTTTTATTCTTTAGAGTAGTATATGCTTATTGAGCCTAGTATACTTCAGTAACCTTTTCAATGTAAAAACATTAAACAATTAAGGACAAATAAAAGAGTCATTACTTCACTGATCCTAATCAGCAGCAATTCTGCTTGATAAACTCTTTTCATCTTTAAACAGCACCTGAAAGAAAAGTGAAATTAAGGGAAACCTATGCTATTTTACTAGACATTCTGTGCTTTTAATACTTCAACAGTGGTAAAATTGATTAGAGTAAATTAATAGGCTAACATTTAAAATGTATACTTTAATAATTATAAAGCTTATAAATACTTAGGTAAGCTTGTGGAGAACTGACCAAGATAATTAAATTGGAGATACAAGTGTCCATCTAAATTTTCTTTCATTTTTTAACAAAATACTTTATTAAAGTTGTTTAATGTACAATAGCTCATTTGTCATTTGGAAGTCTCTTTACTGTGAAGGTAATTCTTCTGATTATAAATAGCAGCGCTACCAGTGATTATTCTGGACTTTCATGTTGGATAAATTCGATTTCTTCTTGAAATATAAGTTTTCTTCTGTATTTCTGAGGTAATAATTTTACTATTTCTGAAGTATCTGGAGAACCCTGATGCAGCAGCAAATCTGGCGATTTACTTCCCAGAGAAACTGTGAAATTGTAGTAGAGTGATATGGTATTCCTGCTGATCTCAAAGCTTCTGATACATTGAGTTTAGGGTTTTCTCTTCTATCAGGGAACCTACTAATGGCTTATGTGGCTTGACTATCTGAACAACCCTGCTAGCAGATGTCATCTTGCTGTCCATTATGACCCCCAACTCACCTTTTTTAATCAACTCATCACCAATGCCTATGATAGTGCTTTGTGAATATCTCTTCAATAAATTATATTTTAATAAATAATTAAATAAATAGAAGAGTAGTAGAACCTAATTTCTGTTGATACTTTAACCAAATTTGTTTAATTTTCTCAACTGTCAACATTTTGCAGGCCATATTTTTAGGAAAAACTGTAATTCTGTATCAGTAATGGAACAGTGCACTAAAACTGGCCAATTTGAGGAGAATTCATGGAAGGACACTTTCAAAATGGGTGGGCAGGATTTAGGAAAATCAACTTGCAATAATGCATACCTTGGGGTTAGGTTTAGGGGGAACCATGATCATTCTATGTCAGAAAGGACATATGAAGGGAACTGTTTCCAGAACCCAGAGAGAATAGCTCGATGGAGAAATCTGCTCTATCAAAGTTGTGGCCTTGGGTGGAAGAGTGCAGCTAACTAATTGTGACTCAGGAACCAGAGGATATCTGGAAAATGTATCACACCTCGCTTTCCTTCCAACTGTCCAATCTCCTGGATATGCCTTCCATTGATCAAATGCAGCAGAAAACCTGATGACAAGAAGCCCTGTAGATATGCCTTCTTCTCAGGGCACAGAGTAGGAAGAGAAGGTGGAAAGTGGACCCAGGATTGAAAATGGAAAGTGTGCAACACAAACACTACCTCCTGTTAAAGCATGTACACATGTATTCTCTATTGAATATAATGTTTATTAATTTTTTACTTTTATTGCTTTACCTAAGCACGTCATGTAATTGAAATACAAATTCTTTTCCACTGCTATTTCAAGAAAAACGATATCACAGTAATTCATGAAGTTACTGTAGTAACACTGGCTGTTTTTCAAGTCAGCAAAGAGAAGGAGATAAATAAAAATTCTCAATGCGAATATAGATAAATATTCTGATTTTATTTATTACCCAATCTGTGTATCCAAAAATAAAAATGTGATAAAAATTAATTTGGAAGTGTTTGAAGATATTTATTTGACTTGAAAGCGAGCATAAATACTTTTTTAATTTAAAAAAATGTTTTTATCCTTTTAACATAAGAAAACATGGTATGGTTAACAAATGTCAAATGTAGAAGGAGCAAACCTAAATAATTCTTGAGAGTAGAAAAGTAAAAATAATTGTCCTCTCTCCTCATTTGCATATAAAAGTAGCAATAGTTATTTCATTGTAACTTTTTCTCTATTTTTTCTTTTTTATATTTTTTGAGAGTCACCACTTCCAGTTCCCACTATGAAAATTTGGGGCCCCTTCAGATAGACCAGGAAATTTCAAATGGTTTTGGCAATGATGCATTAAGAAATCTATTTTTATTCAGTACATACTTACACACACACCCACACACACACATAAAACAGGTTTCATGATCAATACCTATATGCACTGATAAAGTACTCTGCACTTTTCTATTCTATACCACTTTATTCTCTTACAAACTCTGAAAATCATGATGCCTAACCATGAACACTTCTGGCACCCAGAGTGTATAGGCATTTTGAGAAACATAACCAAATGCCTGGATTTGGAATATCATAATTGTACAAAGGCTGATGACAGGAGGAGTACAAATATTCTTGAAAACATTTATAAAGGTTTCTTTGTACTTATCTCAGATTTTACCATTTCCCTCTGTCCCCCATTACATGTGTACAGCTTTTCAGCACTATTATCCTTAATTTGTATAAGAGTCTAATCTTCTTGGTGCCCTGTCTTAGTTATAACCACTCCAATTCATTTTCACAAGCAGCAAGAGAGATTTCTAGAATGGTAACTAAGGCATGTTGGTCAATTCAATCCCCTTAATGGATTCTATAACTTCTTTCAAAATAAATTTCAGACATCATAGCATAGCATATAGGGATTTTCTTTATCTCACTCTATTCTAAAATAGATCCTAATGGATTTCTTTTCTGGTTTCATTTCTTGCTACTTCTTACATTCATCCTCTCTTCCAGCAACCCCATCTATTTATACTTGCCAGATTCAGGCTATTATTTAAATGACTTACTTTAAGTTTTGGCATGGATTCAACCAGGGAACTAAAACAACTATAAGTGATATAGAGTAAAGCACTTATTTTAAAGATTAGACTTACACCATTGTGGAAAAAGTTTGTGGATAAAAGTCCAGAAGGAGATGGCTGGAGCGTCAGAGAAAAGTCACTAACCAGGGACTGAGAAGGAATATTGATGTCTATGAAAGGTGTTGCCTCTTTATCTGGTGATGGTCATGAGGTGGCTCTAGGTCAGTAAACTAGGTAGTCAAAAAAGTAAAGCTCTAAGTGAAACAGAAAGTAAATCGGCACAGTACAAACCCCCATACTATATTTATGTTTTCTCTACTTTCCACCAGGATAGCCATATCACATTAATTCTATCACTTAATCGAAGTAACGCCTCCTCCCTCCAGAGAATTTTTTTCTAAATCCACATTTCAATTTAATTGTCTCTTTCCAGAGATCTTGGAAGAAACTTTGAAAATGTTTATCACTGCATTTATTAATTTTAACATTTATAAATTATCTCTAATTTCACTTCCTTTACTCTCACTCCCTTAAACCTAGTACATAATACTGCTCAAAAATTATTTGTTGAAGTGATGCATGAGTAGCATTTATTACATCCTACTTTTTGTGTTGGTTTATTTATCTGTGATCTCAGTTAAAAGTATCTGGAGAGGCAGGGGTGAATGGTTTATTGGTATCTGTTTTTTCAGCACCTGCCAAATTCCAGAGACCTTTGAAATGCTCAGTCCATTTTCGTACAATGAATGACTTAATATACATCACTATCTTTCCTTTCAAAAGTGGAAGGAGTCTTCCCATAACAGATGTGTAAATTTTTGAGATGTTCACACTGAAAATTGGTAACATTGTCAGAGGGCACCTAATAATTGGTTAACAATGCTTCAGAGATTTATATTATCAATATGTGAATTATGCATGGCAAACCGGGTGCCAGAAGTGTTCCTGGTTAGGTATTTCATGAATGATGCAAGGAATTTTAATGCATTTGTGATTTGACTAGTCAGAAAGCCAAGTCATTGATTATCTTTATAATCCCCGCACTGAATGACTCTAACTCATGCATAGCGGCAGCTAGAGTTGCTGTCAAAATATGATCAGTCATTTAGGAATTAATTTCAGTTAAATGTTCACAGATAAATTAGATCTCTTTTGCCATTTGGGTATCTGCTTTGCCTCATCACTTTTATGACTTCTCTTATCTTTTAGTGGGGCATGTAAGCTCTCTGCTTACAAATTCAACTGAGTAAAACAGACCATTTGAGACACACTCACATGTTCACATTTTAGGTGGGAAAAAAAATCACTAAACTGCTCACTAGTTGAATGCAATTTAGCACCAAGTAATTTTACTAAACAACACATTTACCATTTACTCAGTCTAATGCACTGTGCTCTGATTTCTAACAGGAGCCAGCTGATTTTCACAGCAAATAACAACTTACATATAAAAATCGATCCATTTTACTTAACTCAATTGCAAAACACCTTACAAGTGTTTGTGTTTTAACTTTTTAAAAACATAATATCCTATGTTTGATTTGTTCTGTGAAATATTTTAAGACTGTTCTTCTCATTCTCTTCTTTCCAGGATTCCCTTGCCCATCTTTTGCCTCCTCATATCCCCTCTTATTTTGAATTTTTCTGTTTACACTTCGAATCTTAAAATATATTTAGGACTTTAAAAGAAAAAGTTATGTATCTTTTACTTCTGCTTATGGCAGACTCAATTTTATCAGACCAATCTCCTTCTGAGAGCAGCAGCTATAACAAATGTATGAAACACAAAAACAAAACAAAGCAAAAATGACTACCAAAAAACAGTTGCTTGAGTCCATCAAAGAATAACCATAGCAATCAAGATTTTGTGTCCAAATTCCAGAAGAACAGAAATGCCCTGAAATGAGCTGGATGAGGCATTAAATGATTCTTTAGTGATACAGGGCCAAAGGTTGAACAGAAAGCAGTGGCTCAGAGTGTTTGTAAAAAAACAAACAAAAAAATGGCATTCAAGACCACAATGCAGCTAGTACTTGGCAGCCAAGAAATCAGGAGAAAAAAGAAATCACATTCTGATCTACTTCTCTTCTCACTTGCACATTCCTAAAATTAATTAAAGAGAGGCCAGAAAGGCAAGAATAAATTGAGAACAGAGAAGTCAAAAGGTAGTTTCTTAAATTTACACCAAAGCACGAGCAACAAAAGTAAAAATAGACAAATGGGACCTCATCAAAGTTTAACACTTTTGTACCTCAAAGGACTTTGTCAAAAGGGTGAAAATATTTGGCAATCACATATCCGATAAATGTTTAATATCCATGCTATACATACAATTCAACAATAAAAAGACAAACTACCCAATTAAAAAATGGGCAAAAGACTTGAAAAGACAAATGTCCAAACAAGAAATACAAATTGTGAAGAAACACATGAAAAAATGTTCAACATCACTAGTGATTAGGGAAATGCAAATCAAAACTACAATGAGATATCATTTCACACCTATTAGACTGGCCACTATTAAAAAGTTGGAAAAACATAAATGTTGGAAAGGATGTGGAGAGATAGGAATGCTTACTCACTGTTGATGGGAAGGTAGAATGGTACAGCCACTGTGGACGACTCTTTGGCAGTTCCTAAGGAAGTTGAATATAGACTTGCCATGTGACCCGGCAATGCCATTACTGATACATACCCAGAAGAACAGACACAAACAGATATCTGCACACCCATGTTGAGAGCAGTATTATTCGTGATTGCCAAATGCTGGAAACAACCCAGGTGTCCATGATGGAATATTATACAGCAGTAAGAAGAAATGAAGTCATGAAGCATATGATAACATGGAGGAAACTGGAAGATACTATGTTGAGTGAAGCAAGCCAGTCACAAAAGGATAAATAGTGAATGATTGCGCTATTATGAACCGAATGTATTGTGTAAATTCATGGAGTTAATAATTAGAATATAGGTCACCAGAAAATAGAATGAGGGTAGAGAATGGAAAGCTGAGGGTTAATCTGTGCTGAATCAGTAAAAAGGTTGTTTGTAAATCTTTGGAAATGAATGGAAATAGTGAAAGCATATTGTGGTGTTTGTAACTAGGAGAACTATTATATGGGTCTGACAGTGGTTTAAAGGAAAAGTCTAAGAACGTATATTACTAGAAGGAAAGCTAAAAACTGTAACTTGGGACTATATAAGATAGTAAAATTTCATGTAAAACACGAATATGGGGGATATTGCATATATGACTATTTTTACAAAATATAAATACAAATATACTAGACAGAAGGAAAAAGAATAGCAGGTATGTACAGCAGGGGAAGCATAGAGAAATTGAGAGGTGATGAATTTTCATTATTATTATTATTATTATTAGAATAATGAAAGTGCTCTAAAAATGATTGAAGTGATGAATACACAGATATGTGATTACAACGAATACCATTGATTTTACACCTTTGATGGATTTATGCTTTATTAATATGTATCAATAAAATTGATTTGTTTTTTCAAAAAGCTAAGGAGAACTTTTGGCAGTCATGCAGTGCTAGAGAGATACAATTTTGAATTCAGAGCCAAACAGGCTTTATAAATACCCATGATTTCTGTTGCAACCCCTGAAAGACACTGTAAAAATAGAAGCAAATTGGAATTTGATAAGACCTCAATAATCGAATATCCTATCTCAAAACACTTTATCCCAGACTGGTGTAAGGTAACCTGCCCTAACTGATTAATCTCTAGAAGAAAATAAAATCCTCTCTGGGGAAGACTTTTATCATCTAGACTTACGGTAATGCTTTCCTATACAATGATCAAAAAATCACTAGGCATGCCTGGAAACAGAACCAAAAAGAAAAAGTAAAATTTAGACAATAAAAAAGCAAGCAAACAGGTAATCCAGATATGAAAGTTTTCAGACATAAACATTTAAATAATTCTGATTTATATGTTTAAGAAAATAAAGATAATATTGATAATTTCACCAGAACAATAGAATGTATATTTAGGCTGAAATGGAAATTTTAAAATTAAAAAGTGCAATGGAGGACATGAAGAACTTTAAAGATGGGTTTACTGTTGATTAAACAGAACCGAAGGGAAGATTAGTGAACTGAAAGATAGGGCAGTAGAAAATACCCAGACTGAAGCATGAAAATAAGAAGATGAGGAAAAAATATGAGAGTGCAATAGCTATATGCAAATTAAGGAAATATCTAATATATCTTGTTTGGAAGTCTAAGAACAAGCAGAAAGCAGAAATAGAACAGAAACAATATTTAAAATGATACTGTCATAGAATTTTCCAAAACTTTCAAAAGCTCTAGACAGAGACTGATTTCAAAACTCTTTCAGGTATGTGTCATATATTCTCCCCAGCACTCTCCTGCTACATTTATATCTTCATCTCTGTGATTCCTTATTTATCTCCTGGGATCTTCTTTCCAACCACATATGCTGTATCAATTCATAGATAATATATATAGTTTGACACAAGAGACAACAATACTTGTGGCTGCTTCTCACTGTGGACAAGAATAACTGCTTTAAGATAAGGCATAAAATCCCCTTTATGTAGCTAATTGTATAATAATCCACTGTGGCACAGAGGGAGGGGGAAAGTTGGTTCCTAAGCTGTGATAGTAATTAGCTTTTATTCATGAGAATAAGAATTTATAGCAGCTCTTAACAGCTGTCTGAAGCCAGTGGGAAAGAATCACTTTGATAGCTACTGTACTGGAAATTTGTCTGAGAAATCAGACACTTGGCTCTGTGTATATGTCTTTGTGAGTGTTGTGTATGTGTGAAATGTATTATTTTGACTCATAGCTTTTTGTTCTATATTAATGTACTTGTCCTGATTTTGTTAAGAATTTGTGTACTTAAAATGAAAGAGAAAAAAATAGATCCCCCAGAGACTTTCTGATTTTCCTTTATATATGACTATCTTCAAATGAATCTGACATTTGAAATATAATTTCAACAACTTGATTTTGGATGTATTTGTACCTTGTCCCATTTGAATTTTCAAGATCAGTGGGCGTTAATAAGCAAATATATTTGTATGATAGTGCTGAAAAAAGAAGCCATGCTTTTGAGTGCCTCTGATAACTTATAGCTATTCACCCTTAGCCAAGTGCCCTGAATTGGTAATCTCTCTACTAAATCACAGGATTGAAATATTCTCTATGTGGGACTTTCTTGGCAGCAGCTGTGTTCAGGTGGAAGACTCCATCTTTGACTCAGAGAAGCTACTAACCTCCACAGAAAAAGGTATGAGACAAAGCATAAGAGAATATTCTTTCAGAATCCACATAAAACACCTGCTCTAAGATTCTGCTGTCGTTTTAAATGAGGTCAGCTGTTTTGGCACAATCTGAACTATACTTGTTTTTCAATGTTCACTCTCTGACACAGCGCAATGAATTGTTCTACCCAGATAAGCACATTAAAGACAAACAAACCAACAACCCCCCCCCCCGCCCCCGCAAGTCAGTTACATGCTCTGGAGTTTCTGTCCAACCTCAGCATTAGAATTTGGAAATAATTTTAAAACATTTTTGGAGAGGAGATAACATAAAAAGAATCAAACACTTCTTGGCATTTTTGTCCTTTCAGTATTTCATAAAGGAAAATTAAAAAAAAAAAAAAAAAACATTTCTCCTTTAAAGAACTTAGAATCTAATAGAGACACAATGCAAACAGATAATTGAAATATAGTTTAGTATATTTCTATGGTACTGGCTAAGCAAATTGTGCTGTGAGAATATAGTAGGGACATAGTGGGGATTCAGGGATGTGACAAATATATGGAATACTATATGATAAACTGGAGATAAATAAATGAAGAGGGTTGGCAAATATTCCATGCAAGGGAACAACTTAAGAAAGACTCAGAAGCAATGGAACATACCATCCTGGGTATAAGCAAATAGTTGGGCAAATACATAGAATGCAAGATTTGACAAGAGAAGAAGCTGTAAAAGTAGACATTTTTGGAACCAGGTGTTAATAATATACTCATTAATAGGGGTTTTATCTTAAAGGGAAAGTGTGACAACAGCATGCTTTGATTAGCATTTTGGGAAGAACATAAAGTTGACAACGTGAAAAATATATACCCATATTCACAACTCCACACATATAATTTTACATAATTAGGCTCAGTCAATTAAGCACTGGCAGAACCAGGATTAAAACTAGAACTACCTTCCTGCATTTTATCTTGGATCATGCTTTTAACTATTTGTGAGTGTTTTTAACTATTTTAATTAACCTCCCCAGGATATAGTGGGTATAGAGTTCTCTTCATCTGGCAGTATTTTGAGTATTTTGAGGAAGTTAATAAGTTGGTGTTTTTAAGCATATAGTAAATTTTAGAATACATTTTATTCAATATTCCCTTCCCTGCAATTTCAAAATTGCTTTTCAATTCTTCTCATTATACCATAGCCATTTCTTTAAGTTCTTTGTCCTCTGTTTCATCAATCAAGCAAAATGGCACATTTTAAAAAATTTATTTCCATTGAAAATACATAAACCTATCATACACACACACACACACACACATACACACATTCCTTGTGAGCTCTTTTCATTTACTTGCATTTCTGATCTGTCTCATAGCTATGTAGCAGAATTATGATGTAATCTGTCTCCAGTGGAGTTATGAGTTTCAAACATCTTATTTGTGCATGGTGAACACTTTGTATATTATTTTTCTCTTCCCTTTCATTCTTCGGAAATCTTGTTTCCACACAGTTTCCCACTCACAGTAAACTTATTCACTGACAGCAAAAGTACAGATTGCCATTTAGAGCATTAATTGTGATTTTTGCCAAAGAAAAATATTATACACATGAGGCAGTACAGTATTAAATGTGGAGGATCTGAATCAAAGTGGAATACATGCTAACATATCTTGGAAAGAAACAATTGATTCTCACATGTCCATGATGATGAGATCTCTAGGGGCACAATTTCATATCAGGAAGACTGTCAGAGTGCCACTGTAGACTCCCAGGTCCTGGGTCTCCATGGAATATTCACAGTGTTTTACAACACAATGTAAAAATACAGGAAAAACAATAATCAATATTTAATAATTAAGAACTTAGAATTATACTAGAAGTCACAACAGTCCTAGTATGTGAACATTATCTCCTTGGCTCATGTAAAAGCATGAAGATATCTATATACAGAGAACTGTAACTTGAGGTACAACAAAAGAACTATGGATTGGATTATTATTTGACTAACCACATCTTCATGTTAAATATTGATGCCAAGAAGAGGAGAGGTCTTCTTTTTTTCCAAAACTTTATTTCAATAATAAAATGTGATTGCCTGTGCCAGTTTAGATGTTACCTGAGGCAGCTTCTCAGAGAGGTCCATAGCAGTAATGAGCCATGAGACAACTGCCAGATGGTTTATGGGTTTATTCATTACAAAATACAACCACAGTTTATTAACAATAGAACACCAGAAAATTTCCATCTAGGCTAGTTGTCACTTCTCTATATACTCTGCTTTGGGATTCAAATATCCATTAGTTAATCAGGAAATTAAGTGATGGTGCCAATATTTCTCCTAATTAGATATTTTAAGTGGTGGACTTTGAGGTATTGATATATGCTTATTTTCAGCCAATCATTATCAATCTTCCACATGAATGAACATGTCATTATCCTTAAAGTTATCGTGCACTGCCTATAATTAAAGCAGTAGCAGGGTTCTCCGGGAGAACAGGAGCAAAGAAAGAGTTTTGTGTATCCAAAGTCTGCTGCCTCAGAAGATCAATTCTTTTCTTTAATTATTTTTTTTATTTTTTTAAAGATATTTAGATTACACAAATGTTACAGAAAAAATATAGGGATTCTCATATGCTCCGCTCCCCATACCTCCTATACCCTCCCACATAAACAGCATCCTTCATTAGTGTGGCACGTTCATTGCAATTGAAAAACGCAAATGCTCAGGGACATTGCCACTGAGCATGGACCATAGTTCACATTGTAGGTAACACTCTCTCCCACACGATTCTGCAGGCTATAGGAAGATATATAATGGTCTGTATCTGTCAGTGCAATGCCATTCAGGATGATTCCCAAGTCCCAGAAAAGCCCCTGCATTACACCTGTCTTAATTCTTTTTTAATTCAAGGAGTTTGGAACACTTGACAGCTGTAATTTTCTTACCTTCTCCAGTAGAGGATAGTTAACCTCAGGAACTGTATTCTCCTCTAGTGAAAAAGGGAAAGGACATTCTGTGGTCTTCGAAGTATGCAGAAACCTTGTCTTTCCTGCATTTCTCTTTCATGCTGCTCTTCAAACCTTCTAGCAAAGGATCAGTGTTACTCATTGCTTAAGGGGGATTTATTTTCCCTAGGATTGGGAGGCCATAAAAGAACAAAAGTTTTTAATGAATTAGTACTTGATAGAATTTTTAGATTATGCCAAACTCAGTGGAAACCCTCAATAAATGTCAAAGATAAAAGTAATCAGAATCTCTAAAACAGATTTCTTCAAACTCTTATGCATCCTGAAAGCTAAGGTGCTTTTGATTTGCAAGAATTTAGTTGACATTTTTATATGAAAATGCCATTTTGTTGGTTATAGTTTCATAAAAATGGTTTGAAAATGAAGAAGCAAAGCCTTGAAGAAGATTCTTTCATCCCATAAACACATATTTTCTAAGAACTTATAGCATGCCTGTGCTACTGTGGGGATATGTAACAGAAAACAAACAGACACAAATACTCTTATGTGGGAGTTCAGATGGTGGAAAGACTACAACAGTAAACATGGCACACTATGTAACACATCTTGTGGAAATATTTACTTAGAAGAAAAATAATGGGAGTTGAGGTAGGCCTTTCTGAAAAGGTGGAATTCCAGTAGCAATCTAAAGGAAGTGAAGGAGCAAGTTTTACAATTATTTGGAGGACTACTCTTCTAGTAACTGAGGTGGAGTCTCCTTGGCATGTTTAAGTTGCAGCAAAAAGTCCTCTGTGAGTTCAGTAAGAAATGGGTAGAGTGTACAAGGTAGCCAGGGTAAGAGCATTGGTAAAGTATGGATTTTGACTTTTATTCTTAGTGAAATCTGAAGCCATTGGAGGGTTCTAAGTCAAGAGGTCACGTGATTTGATTTATGTTTTGAACAACAGGGCAGGGAATTGACTAGGGACCATTCTAGAAGCAGTGTAACACTCTAGAAAACTTTGTAGTGATTCAGGCAAGGCATAGTGATGGCTTGGATCTGAATAAAGAGAGGAGAAGGTGAGAACTGACCAGATTTTGGATACATTTAGAAAGAAAAGACAAAACAATTTGCTGATAATTTAGATGTAAGATGTGAAAAACAGAGAGGAGTATAAGATGAATCCAAGAATTTTGTCTTGAACAATTAAAAAAGGGAAAATACCATTTACTGAGAAGGGCAAGACTAGAGGTGCATCTATCTTATTCATCACAAGAATGTTCATAAAATTTTAAAGATAATTGAAAGAAGAATGCCTACAAGATTATTTTTCTCCAACAACAGTTTAAGGAAGAAAAAATTCATTTTTCTCTGAAAAGAAAGAACTTATTCCCTCCAGAAACAAAGATTTAAGTGAGGGTCAGGGTTAGACACTGGTGGATGTCTGTGAAAAGAGTCCCCATAATTGCTCCACATGGAATAAGCTTGGGTAAATTCTAAAGTGGGTAAATTGTATCTAAATTCCTGTTTTCTACCTTGCCAGGATTCCAAGATTCATAGAAAATCATGGATCCAGTATAGCACTGTGGCAGTTTGTAGCTTTTATGGACCCCAGAAAATCATCTTTTAAAACCAATCCATTCCTTGCTTGAAAACCTATTGTAGGTGGGAGCTCTTTATTAAGGGACTTCAGTTGAGGGCATTTAATTAGCTTGTGTGACTCAGAGTAGGTCTTAATCCTCTTACTGGAGTCCTTTATAAACAGAGGAATAAAAATCTGCACACACAGAAAGAAAGCCACAGAGATGGAGAGGAACACGGAAGCTGACAGAGATGGTCCCAGGAGCCAGAAGCTGAGTGGAAGCCACTTTAGCCAGAAACTGAAAGCAACAAGGCTTGGAGGAAATGGGAGACAGGGGCCTATGCTGCCATTTTGCCCTGCCATATGCCTGATTGCCCACAGCTGTAGCTGGGGGAAAATGATCTCCTGATCGTGCCTTGATTTGGACATTTTCATGGCCTCCTAACTGTAAGCTTTTTACCCAATAAATTTCCATTGTAAAAGTCAACCCATATCTGATATATTGCTCCCAACAGCATTTAGCAAAGTAAAACAGGCACTAAAGTGGGAGAAGAACCATAGTTAAATGAAGATGTTAAGCCTCATGAAGTCTAATAAATAAGGACAATAAGTGTGAAAGGGCTGAGAGAGACCAATCAGCATAAGGGGACTCAAGTTTATGGTGAGGAAGTAACATATCTGGTAAGGGGCTAGAGTGGACTTGTGAGAGAAAATTACATTTATCACACAAAAGCTCTTAATCTATTATTTGTTTTGAAGCTCCTTTATCAACTTTACCTTAATATAAGGGATCGTATCTGTAAGCAGCCCACCATTAGACACAACTGAAAGTCATTAAGTTGGCTCTAGAATTTTTTATAAATATGGTTCTGTTTTTTTTTTTCCTTGTCCTAGTCAACAGATCACGGATGAATAGTAAACTTCCACAAAGAATCAACTGCAATCTTAGTTATACCATTTAAAAGTGAAGACCACATAAGTGTCCTAGACTTAATGCACAGGGGAGTTATCTAAATTCATTTATTTTCCATTCAAGCATATATGGAGATGGAGCAGCTGGTGAATGGTAATGGGCCTGCTGCTGCTTCCACATTTCCAACATTCTTTTGTCAATATAAGAATCTGTCATCTAGTTGGCAATTGTAAGTTATTCTTGGTAAATCTATCTCTGCCAAGAGATGTCTCTCTTTGCTAATAGACATGATAGAAATTTAGGACAGAGTCACCACCTTCCTAAAGCTGCTTGTCAACATTAGAAGAGCTCAGTTTTCACCTTCTGGTTCCTGGAATCAAATTTCTATTGGATACAAGTTTGTATTTCAAAGAATTTTAAGCATTTATGGGTAATTTTTCATAATCTTTAAAGATAATTTTTTCTTATGTAGTAGAGAACACCATTTCTTGGGGTAAGGAAAGTAGCTAGCCTGTGGAATCTCTAGATTTGTAGGGTAGCCTAGGAAAAAATTAAATGTAGATTCAAAGTAATAGTTTGTCAAACTAATATTTTGTATTTTTGGCTATCAATACCACATTCTTTGTATAATTTGTGTGTCACTTTTAATCATCTAAATACACAACAAACACTTAGCATCTCACTAACTTCTTTTTCCTGCCACCATATTGCTAACTGTTTATCTGGAATAGGCACTGCAAATAATTATAATTATAATTACAATTATAATTGTAATAGAAATGAGAAAGAATGATTGATTTATCAGACATTTATTGATCTTTGATGAGTTGCAGTGGCTGCCGAGGTAAGTAAAACCTAGAAAGTGCCCTCCAAGAATTTGTAGTTCAATTAGGGAAATACACATTAAACAAAAAGATACAAACCATTGAGCTATCTTTGGGGTCTATACAAAGTGCTCTGGGAATATAACCTAGTACCTATGGGACTGGGAAACAAGAGGATAAAAGTTTGTAATGTGTGACTGCACATGGATTTAGTTATGTACTTGGGACAGAGAGATATGAAAGTAAAGATGGCTTTTTTAATTCCCTCAAAATATCCCTCCAATTACATGTATCTTATTGGGCTACATTTCTCTATTTTTTCTTGACAGTCAACATTCTCAATTGGATATTCTATGTTCATTGACTTTTATTTTTTAATTGTTTTAATTAAAGAAGTTGTAGGTTTATAGAATATGTTCATTGACATTTTTTGTTGGCTAGGCTAATGTGTCAACTCAGCCAGATAATTGTGTCCAGGTGTTTGGTCAAGCAAGCACTGGGCTAATTGTAATACAATAACATTTATGGACTTTGTTCACCAGTGAGTTTACTGTGTGGATGGCTGATTACACCTGTATCAATCAGGGAGATTGTCATAAGCAATGGGTGAGGCTTTTATCCAATCAGTTGAATGCCTTAAAAGGGGAGTTGATTTCAGCATTCAGAGAGAATTTCCCAGCTCATCTTTGGACAGCCAACTTCTCTTGGAAATTCATCAAGGACCTTCATTGGACTTTCATTGGAGCCCCTGGTTTGCAGCCTGCCTACAGAACCTGGACTTGCGTATCCCCATGGTCATGTGAGAGACTCTTACAAAATCTCATACTATTGACAAATATCTCCTGTTGATTATGTTTCCCTAGAGAACCCTGACTAATACAGCTAGTAACTGGATTCTTAAGAATATTCAGTCAGGCCCCCATCTCCAATATTACTCTGATACTATTATCGCAATTTTTACCAATAACCATCTAGTCAGCAAATCAAATAATACCCTATAATCAATCATCCTTATCATCTTTTACAACCCAAGACTGTCAATTTCTCCTTTAATCTAGGAATTTCCTGACCTTTTTTATCTTCATCAAACCTGCCTTTGTGTTGCTCAAGTTTCTCAATTTATTGCCATCTCATTTCACAGGTTTAAACAGTGCCCCCATAAAGATGACTCTCTAATCACTGTATTCAGTTTTAATGTCTCCCTTTAGCCCAAGTCATGATGTTGGCATACTAGATAGCTCCAAACCTCTGTGACTAATTTATTAGACTCCTCAGGTTTGGCCTGGTCTTCATAAGCAATCAATATTAAGCTTCACTTTTCTTGACTATATAGTTACTCAGAGGGCTGATAAAATCCCTATAATATCTTGCTCTTGTTTTTATCTTCATTACTCTCTTCTCCCACTACATTACCAAATATAAAACTTTTCTATACCATGAAGTCTTTTGTGTTGCAGCCAAAATAATAGCACTTGTTGAGCTATTAAAGCATATATTTTCCATTCCTTATGAAGAATTCATTTTTACCTTATATTATATGTATTGATGCCCCTCTATTCTTTCTTTTACTATGAGTGGCAAAAGGGTAGAGGATTCTGGGGCTAGGCTAACTTGCATTGAAACCCATGGTCTCCATTTCCGATTATATGATATTGCAAAGAAAACATTAATTTTCATCCTTTTTTCCTTACCTCAGTTTTCTCAAATTCTGCTGAACATAAGAACACTTTGGGTGCTTTTAAAATACTGATGGCAGACTTATGCCTCCAGAGACCCCTATTTAGTTGGGATGTGGAGTGAACATTAGAAATTTAAATCTTCCAAGGCTTTTATACTGTTTTCCAAGGATGAGGATATTTATTTAAAGTAAGGTACCAACCATCTTTGTTTTCTTAACCAGTTCTTTCCCAGTATGCAACAAAATATCTCTCACATTCTATTTGCTTAATAATTATTTTTGAATAAGAAACTTTGTTTTTGTATATTATTAGTTCATAAATGTTCATGGAGAATGAAAAACAAATCTTAGAATAGAGCATCTACTACCAAAGCATGAGAAAAAGTTACACACAACATGTTGGTCAATTTAAAAAAGCTTTATAGTGTCAGCAAGCAAAACATTGAAGTAAAGGACAAATCAGTCTAATTTCAATGGTTTTCAAAGCAAACAGTAGAATGATGAAGATTTATCTGGTGGGGAATTGTATTTTTGTTTATAGAGGTCTTAGGGGAAAAGGCAGTATATGTCTTTTGAAATGAAAACTTTGCCCAGTATCTGGCTGCTAAGATTGCACTCAAGCAATTAAAATACACTTCTCAGTCTCTTGCTGTGGCAGGTAAATTCAAATAAAACCAAAGAAATTTTCAGAAAATGCAAAACCTCAAAATATGCAAATATCTTAGCTCTGACATTTGATCATCCGATCCAACTCTGAGTTTTAGTGTCATCCATTCATCATTTGTTTGGTTGGTTTTACCATCCATTGCTTTTGCACTATCCGTGCAAATGTTGATATAGTGAAAAAGGCAAATAGTGTCTTCTTATTGTGAAAATTGTTTTAATCAGTATATGCTCAGAGATTCCCAGGAGTCTGCAGCTCAGACTCTGATCTAGATGGATCAAAAGTACACAAATGAAACATAAATGCAGGAAAAAATTGCATGTGTGTGTGTGTATGTGTATATATACATACATACCCTCCAAGCTGTGATATAGTCATTTATTTATAAACGTGAATATTACTGAAACAAAGGGAAGTATAAATGTATCGAATCCCCTAAGATTGTTCTGAATTATTTCAGGAAAACAATAAATGGCTTCTATTCAAATCCTTCCCACTGGGATGATAGAACAAAAGTGTTTAATGTGTAGCTATATAGGAAAAATATTAATTTCAATTAAGAAAAAAATGTAAATAATGAGACATGAAAATTTGTTAGCCAAGCCAACTGTCCAGACCATGATGGAAACAGGACAATGGTTTTCAAAGCAAACAGTAGAGGACAGAAAAACAGATATTTTTTAATGAGAATAAGGGGTACAAAGCAGAGTCTATGGGTAGATAAACACAGAAGAATTCTTTCTAAACATAAAGTTTTGAGCATCTTCTATGTATCAGACATCATTAAAGATATCAAGATTATAACTATAAACAAGACTAACCTGGTCTTTGCCCTTCCAGAGTCTACAAGATATTGAAAACCTTGATAAGTGACAGGCTGTGATGATTAGGTTCATGTGTCAACATTGGCCACAATGTTTATATTGGTAATGTACCAATACCAAAATGTCCAGATTTCAACAAAAGATTACAAAACATGCAAAGAAACAGGAAGTGATGGTGTGGGTAAAGGGGAAGATTAAAAATTTAGAGACCATCAGTAAGGAGGACAAAACCCAGGACATACCAGAAAGAGACTTGAAAAAATGACCCTAAATATTCTCAAAGAGCTAAAGGAAAACATGGAAAAAGAGCTAAAGGAAGTCAGGAAAATAATCTATGAACACAAAGAGAATATCAATAGAGAGATGGTGTGATGGTTAGTCTCATGTGCCAACTTGGCCAGGTAATGGTGCCTACTTGTTTGGTCAATTAAGCACTGGCGTAATTGTTACTGTGAGGATATTTCATAAACTTAAAACATCAGTAAGTTGATTACATCTATGGCTGACTACATCTACGATAAAATGAGGAGAATGCTTTCAGCAATGAAAGATGTCTCATCCAAACATTTAATGGCTTTAAAACGAGCAGTGTTTTCAGTGGTCAGAAGAAAGAATTTCTATTTCTACTTCAACCAGCCAGCTTCTCCTGGAGAATTTATCCAAAACCTACATCTGAGTTCCCAGCTTGCAGCCTGGCTTATGGAATTTGGACTCATACATGCCCACCGTTATGTGAAACAATTTTATAAAATCTCATACTATTCACAGATATCTCCTGTTGGCTCTGTTTCCCTAGAGAACCCTGACTAGCACAGCTTTGGCCCTGAGAGTGGCTCTTGAGAAACAGAATCTTAAAAATAGAATTTCTGAATTGGATCTGGGGTTTTTGCAATTGGCTCTTACTCTGAATAGAATCAAAGACACTAATGACTTTTTTTTCCAATAATCAAGATGCCTATGGTAGCCCATGACATTAGCTGGCAATAGAGACACACAAAATATCACCACTGGTTATGGCTACTCAAATGCTTAAAAGAGGCAAGGCTCTGGGTGAGGGTGTTTTTGACACCTTACAGAGTTTTGTGGCATTAAAAGGTATAATTATGTTGATTGCTTGTTCGTAAATTATGTTGGTTACAGTTATAAAGCAAAGAGATGAGCTGAAAGCTTCAAATTTGCAACTTAATCATCACGTGAAGAATGTGAAAGTTTTTATGTGTGTCCTGAAAGAAAATCTTATATTACGTAGCTGTAGTCTTGAGATCTCTGAAAAGCAGACCAGAGTCTAATTGTGTGAATAGCAGAATTACAATAGAAATTAAATTTCCAGCCTTACATACTGCCTGCTGTTAAATTGTGGGCATGGATTGCAAAGGAAGGGTGAAGATGGAGAAGCATTGGATTCCTCTAAGTTCTTGGCAATGATGCATAAAAGAATTTATGAACATGCCAGTTTAGTTAGGCCAGTAAAAATAATTCATTTGGGAAATGGAAGAAGAAAGCTTGCTGAGAAATGGGAAAGAAAGATGGAAATACACACCAAGATTTAGTGCAGGCTCCTCCAGGCAGATAGCACGATCTGGCTTGGGCAGTCACTTTTATTAAGGGATTGATTACCCCTCCCATTCTTAATCCTAAGGGGAGGGGCCCCAGATATTATTGGCTACCCCACCAGTGGTGGGACCAATGATGAGGACTGTTTGGAATATCCGGGGCCAAGGGGAGGTCCTGGAAAGAGAAACTGGGACCCCAAGGTTACACTCAAGGTCCCAGTGAGGTCTTGCAGCCATGTTGTCTGCTGGCCATGTGGTCTGCTGGCCATCTTGTGACTCAACTTCTCCTCATCTCCCTGAATAATCTGCCTCAGTGGGATCTGGAAAATTTGAATTGGGTCATATGGGTTAATGATGATGGCAGTGGGGACATTGAAGCACTAAGTTCTGCTGACTCTTCATCAGATAAACCTGTAATAGTCTTCCCTAAGGAAACTATCATCCAATCTCTACCTGAAGAGATCAATCTTCTCTCACTGGAAAAAAACTGCAATGGAATGCCTTGAGTTAATTGGCTTGCAGTACACTTCAAATTCTTCTCTTGACCAGCCCCCCACTATCCCTCTTTTCTTCCAGACCTGTAATTAAAGTCCCAATAGGCCCAAAAAGCTGAGGTACAAAATGGATCCTGTGAGAAGCCACTCTATACTCCAAAAGAACTGCATGAGATCTCCAATTTATATAGCCAGAAATCAGGAAATATGTGTGAGAATGGATATTAAGGGTGTGGGATAATTCTGGGAAGAATATAAAGTTAGATCAGGCTAAACATGTTGATATGGGCCCATGAAGCTGAGATTTTGGATTCAATGTTGTAGCTTAAGAGGTTAGAAAAGGTCATAACAGATTTTTTCGGGGTGGCTAGCTGAAACATGGACCAAAAAATGGCCTACATTACCTGAGGTTGAAATGTTTGAAATGCCATGGTATAATATAGATTAAGAGATCAAAAGTCTTAGAGAAAATGGAATGCTAAGCTGGATTTATTTTACAAGACCTGCTCACTTACCCCAGGAATGTTCAGAAGACACACCTTTCATTAGGACCACGAGGAACAAATTTGTGAGTCTAACTCCATCTTCCCTGAAGATCTCTGTGGTTGCTTTTCTCTGTAATTCAGATATTACTGTAAGAACTTCTGCCAATGAAATGGGATAGTTGCATTCCTAGTTGGCAGAAGCCAAGTGGAAGCACTTAATCACCAAAGACAAGGTGAGGTATTTACCATAATGGACAGCAGACTCAAAGCAGCAATCAAAATAGTCTGATTCATATAGACCTATGGTGTTCGTTAGTAGATCATGGGGTAGCTAGAAGTATAGTAGATAGGCAATCTAATAAATTCCTTCATAATCTTTATAAGAAAAAAGAGTTCTAGGTCAAGGGAACAAAGTCTAACTTGAATTACAAAATACAGAGAGTCACAGCCCCTTAATCAAATTCCCTGATTTGAGACAGTTTACAAACCTATAGCCCCCTGAATGAGAGGAAGGCCAGGACCCTTTGGGTAAGGACCCTGTTACACTGGCAAAAATTTATACTGTTAATCTTCCTCCCAGACTCCCAAAAGAGACCTACAACATTTATTAAGGTAATTGCACATTGGGAAAAGGAAATGATCAGGCATTTCAGCGATTATTAGACCCTGGGTCTGAAGTGACATTAATTCCAGGAGAGCCAAAATGTCACAATGGTCTACCAGTAAGAGTAGGGGCTTGTGGAGGTCAGGAGTTTGTTGGAGTTTTAGCTCAAGTCCATCTCACAGTGAGTCCGGTGGGTTCCCAGTCCCATTTTGGTTATTATTTCCTCAGTTCTGAAATGCAAAATTGGAATAGACATACTCAGCAGAATCCCCATATTGGTTCCCTGACTTGTGAAGTGAGGGCTATTATGGTAGGAAAGATGATGTGGAAAACTACTAGAGCTGCCCTTACTTAGCAAAATAGTAAACCAAAAGCAATATCAGATTCCTGGAGGGATTATAGAGATCAGTGCCACTATCAAGGACTTGAAAAATTCAATGGTGCTGATTCCCACCACTTTCCCACTCAACTTTCCTATTTGGAAAATAGGAAAATAGATCTTGGAGGATGACAATGGATTATTGTAAACTTAACCAGGTGGTGACTCTAATTGCAATTGCTGTTTCATATGTGGCATCATTGTTTCAGCAAATCAACACATCCCCTGGTAATTGGTATGCTGCTATTGATCTGGAAAATTATATCATCTCAGTTGTTAGTAAGGACCACCAGAAACAGTTTGCTTTCAACTGGCAAGGCCAGCAATATACCTTCACTGTCCTAAGTATCGACTCTCCAGCCCTATGTCATGATATTGTCTGCAGGGATCTTGATCATCTCTCCCTCCCACAATACATCACACTGTGTCATTATAATAATGATATCATGTTGATTGGACCTAGTAAGCAAGTTGTAGCAATTATTCTAGATTTATTAGTAAGGCATTTGCGTGTCAGAGGATGGGAAATAAATTCAACAAAAATACAGGGGCCTTCCACCTCAGTGAAATTTCTAGGTGTTAAGTGGTGTAAGTCATGTCAAGATATTCCTTCTAAAGTGAAAGATAAGCTGTTGCATCTGGCCCCTCATCTGACTAAAAAAGAGGTGTAATGCCAGGTTGGCTTCTTTGGATTTTGGAGATAATATAATGCTACTCAAGCCCATTTACCAAGTGACCAGTAAAGCTGCTAGTTTTCAGTGGGGACTGGAACAAGAAGAGGCTCTATGACAGGTCCAGGCTGCTGTACAGCTGCACTGCTACTTGGACCATACGGTCAGGTAGATCCAACAGTGCTCCATCATAAAGTAGAAGTTATATTTATGAGATAGTGTTTGAGCACATCTGAAGGCACAAGTAAGTTACATGAGGAAGTGACCCAAATGCCCAAGGCCACTACTCCTGCCACATTACCTTCTCTTTCTCAGCCCATAGTTATGGCCTATTGGGGAGTTCCTTACAACTGAGGAAGACAAAACTTGACCATGCTTTACAGATGGTTCTGCACAATATGCAGATACCACCCAAAAGTGGATCGCTGCTCTATATCTGCTTTCTGAGATGTCTCTGAAGGACAGTAGAGAGGGAAATCCTCCCACTGGGTAGAACCTCAAGAAGTGTATCGGGTTGTTCAGTTTTTTGGAAGCACAAATGGACTGAGGTGTGTTTGTATACCGATTCATGGGCTGTTGCCAATGGTTTGGCTGGATTATCAGGGACTTGGAAAGAGCAAGATTGGAAAATTTGTGACAAAGGGATCTGGGGAAAAAGTATGTGGCTAAATCTTATGAGTGGGCAAAAAACCTGAATATATTTGTATCCCATGTGAATGCTCACCAGAAACTGACTTCAACAGGGTAAAATTTTTAATAATTAAATGGGTAAGGTGACCTGTTCTGTAGATACCAGTCTCCTTACCAAGTCACTCCTGTCATTGTCCAATGGACTCATTAACAAAGTGGTCATGGTGGTAGGGATGGAGGTTATGCATGGGCTCAGCAACATGGACTTCCACTTAACAAAGCCAACGTGGCTACAGCCACAGTGAGTGCCAAATCTGCCAGCAGCAGAGACTCACACTCAGTCCCCAATAAGGCACCATTCCCTGACATGATCAACTTGCTATCTGGTGGGAGGTTAATTACTTTGGACCACTTCCATCATGGAAGAGGCGATGATTTATTCTAACTAGAATAGACACATACTCTTAGGACCACCAGAATAGGTTTGTCTTTACTGCATGCAATGCTTCTGCCAAAACTACCATCCATGGACTTACAGAATGCCTTATCCACCATCATGGTATTCCACACAGCATTGTTTCTGTTCAAAGAACCCACTTCACAACAAATTATATGCAGGAATGGGTACATGCTCCTGGAATTCACTGGTCTTACCATGTTCCCCATCATCCTGAAGCAGCTGGATTGTTTGAATGGTAGAATCACGTTTTTAAGATTTAATTACAGTGCCAATTATGTGGCAATACCTTGCCATGCCAGGGCAATGTTCTCCAGAAGGGTGTGTATGCTCTAAATCAGCATCTACTCTATGGTGCTGTTTCTCTCATAGCCAGGATTCACTTGTCCATGAATCACACGGTGGAAAGGGAAGTGGCATTGCTCCCTATTATCCCTAGTGATCCACCAGAAATATTTTTGCTTCCTGTCCCTGTAACCATAAGCTCTGCTGACCTACAGGTCTTAATTCCAAAAGGAGGATAGCTTCCATGAGGAAACCCAATATCAATGCCATTGAACTTCAAGTTAAGACTGCCAACCTGGACACTTTGGGCTCCTCATGCTTTTGAATCAGCAGGCAAAGAAAGGATTATTGATCCCTGGCTATCAAGGGGAAATAGGAGTGCAACTACACAATGGAGATAAAGAAGTGTTTGCCTGGAATACAAGATATCCCCTAGGGCGTCTCTTAGTACTACCATGCCCTGTGATTAAAGTCAATGAAAAATTGCAACAACCCAATCTAGGCAAGACTACCATGGCCCAGAAACTTCAGGAATGAAGGTTTGGGTTACCCCATTAGGCAAAGAACAATGGCCAGCTGAAGTGCTTGCTGAGAGTAATGGGATCATGGAATGGGTAGTAGAAGAAGGTAGTGATAAATACAAACTATGACTATATGTTCAGTTACAGAGACTAGGACTGTAATGTTTATGAATATTTCTTTCTTGTTTGGTTATGAATATGCTTATATATGCATATAAAGAAAATATCTTTATTTTCTACCCTATCTTATCCCCTTATCATATGACATAAATTGCATTAATTTCATGTCATAGTATTTAATTTATAGGAGATCAAGTTTTAGAGTGAATATTACCAAAGGACTTGCACCCTATTCTAGAGCGATTTAGTGTTTCTGGTTGTATGCAGAACAGCTGAGAATTATTAGATGAAAAAATATGCCTATTTTTTAAATTTAGGTATTAAGTATAGTTTAAGGTGATGTGTGTGGCTGCCATCTTCACAAGTGGTGGTCTGTAATGGTCAGGTTCATGTGTCAAGTTGGCCAGGTAATGGTAATCAGTTGTTTGGTCTGGCAAGCACTAACCCAAATGGTTACTGTGATTATATTTTGTGGACTTAACTCATCAGTAAATTAATTACAGCTATCGTTGATTACATCTACAATCACCTAAGGATATTGCCTTCAGCAATGAGAGATTTCTTATCCTATCAATTGAAGGCATTAAAAGGAGAAGTGATGATTTCATCAGTCAGAAGAAAGAATTTCTATCTCTACTTCAACCAGCTAGCTTCTCGTGGGAAATTCACCCAAAACCTCCATCGAATTTCCCAGCTTGCAGCCTGCCCTATGGAATTTGGACTTGTGCATCCCCACAGTCACAAGAGACAGTTTTATAAAATCTCACAATATTTACGGATATCCCCTTTTCAGTTCTGTTTCTCTAAACGAACCCTGACTGATACACAGGCATTATTGCAAAATGAGTAGGTCAGCTGTTGCTAGCATAAAAACCAATAAGTGGTTATTAAGGAATGGAGAGCAATGGGTTTTAATTGTTGAAATGCTATACCAAGATAATGATTTTGTTACCAGAATAAAAACTTAAATAAAAGTACCCAAGAAACTGTGCAATACAAAGAGTGAACCCTAGTGTAAATTATGGACTATAGTTAATATAATAATTATGATAACATTGTTTTATTGAAACCATTGGCAGACAGTCATGAGTACTAACTAAAAATCAAGATTTCAGCCCAAACCCGCTGCTTATTCAGAATTTCTTTCTCTCCCATTTCTAACATTCGTTCCTGAATTTGCCTTACAGTCAGTCAGACTTAACCACAAACTCAGACACTGATGGAACACGCACAGACTCAGATATATTACATCCCTGCTCCTTGAATGAACCCTGAGACACTGGGAGAAAGAAATCACCTTCCTCAGAAACAAGATTACTGGGATGAGAAGTCATCAGAGGCAAATAAAATGTGAGGGGGTCCCTCAAAATGAAGATGATGTTGCCCACTGGCATATTTCTACCATATAATGACAGTCCTACAAATAGCCCATCAGAATATGGCAGACTGAATCCCCATCACTATCCCCACTTCACTTTGTTTACATCCTATAAATCTCTTTTAGTTCTTGGGTCAGGGAAACAGTTTAATGCTTGCATCCTGGCTGCTTGCCAGTTGACCTCACAATAAAACTTTCTTTTCTCAATATCCTGGTTTCACAATATGGGGTCCTTGCATATCCATTATTGAGCCCATTGCTCAGTATATTATCATCAATTGTAACAAAATTACCACACTAATGCAAATGTTAATAATGAGGAAAACTGTGCATGTGAGGGGGACAGTATATGGGAACTCTGTACTATCTGCATGATTTTTCTGTAAACATACATGTGCTCTAAATTAAAAAAGCCATTAGAAGGAGATAAAACAGTAAGGAAAGAGTAGTGCCTGTATGCTAGGAGAAAAGGAAGAAAGAGGTCATCATACTAGAGCTCTCTACCTATTTAGACAGAACAGAGAGATAGGAATATTAACATAGCAAAGCCACAAGTTGGATTCCTTAATTAAATAAGAACCCTGGGAGAAATACAAGGCTAGCTTCCTTATCAACATACTTCCTGCTTTGCTTACTTTGGACTAATTTCTCTTTCCCAGCAAACCATGTTCTTTTGCATGCCTGAGAGTTTGGATTCTTCAAGATCCACCTTAAAGGTGGATCACCCCTCTAACCAAAACAAATATTTCCTCCACTGCCATCCAGGACACTATGCATCTGCCACCGTTTTAATGTTTTTCATGTCTTATTATATTTGTTTTTCTGTTTTAATAGAGTTTGCAAAGTGACCCTCTATTTCCCTAAGATTTCTGCTAATATCATGACTGATAGGGCTAACATCTTGGCCCTTTGAAACCTCTTTGGAAAGTTCTCTAATCACTCATACAGTGGGGAAGATAAACAATTACAAAGGATAGTTAACACATCCCTGAATCCATTTGCTCTATATACAACTCAGTTTTAAAGAAACAGATTTTAAATGAATGTTGCAAATTGCCACGATTTTTCAGTAAATGTAAGCATTCATTTTTTTTTCCGAATTAAAAGCATCTTAAATAATTCAGAGTTTTATGTATAAAACAGATGGCTCAATATCATTTACAAAGTTCAATGTACCTAGGAAAAATTGATGGTGAATAGACAGGTAGTGTGACTGAACAGCGATTGTGTATAACACATAAATAAAATATACCTGTAAAACTGTTCAAAGTGATGGTTAATTGTTCCACCTGGAATAGAACACAACATTTGAAGTGTTCTGATAGTACCATTTGTCTACTAACTCACTTAACATTGGCTTTTTGCAACTTTAGATCATATTTCTCTAAACCAAATCAAGTTCCTGGACTAACTCAATTTTTCTACAACTTTCCAGTGAACAAGTGAAATAAGCCAACCCACAGCTAGACAAATTAAAGATAGATGCAGAAAACCAATTACTGGGGCCATAATATTCCTACCTTTCATTACGGAAAGTAGTGAAGAGAGATTATGTCATGCTTATATTTCATGTTTATCATTTTAGGTACCATGATGCAGCACATACATAAAAAACCCATAGTTTTAGATGGTGGATTTTTAACAAAGGCAAAAATAGAATAATATCAAAATAATCACACAGCAATTATAACCTGGAACCAATGAGGAAACCTAAAATTTATGAGCATTTTAGTATGTTTTTGGTGTGCTCTGATGAGTAACTTACAACAGTTCTAAGAATTAGATTGGGCAGGTATCATCTATATTTTACAGACAAACAGTTAAATATCACCTAATATCTCCCAGCTTCATGGTGGCAGACCAAGTTTAAAACCCACGCATTTTTACTCTATATCCAATGTTCCGAATATAAAAAATAAAACAGAGCAAGAGGGCAGCAGAGTAAGGAGCTTCTAGAATCAACTCCTGCTACAGGGCAGTTAGTAATAACAGAGCTATCTAAAGCACTTGTTTGGGGACTCCAGGAGACCAGAAGTGCATCCTGCATCATCTTTGAAAGAATGGAGGAAGAGACTGCCCATATGCTGAGAAGATTCATAAGTAGAGCACTCCATGCCAGGGAGGCCGGTGCCCATCTTCCACTGGAGGCACAAGCCTCCACTGGAGGCACAAGCCTCCTCTGGAGCTATTCCGCGGCTGGAATTGGAAACTCCACTTCCTAAAAATGGGGGCGGAAGAGACAGTTGGGCACCAACTTTAGCTACTGATTAGTAAATTTAGCTGGCTAAAGTATAATCCTAAGAACAGCTAGAGTTTAAACCTGCCTAAGTCAGAAAGAGGCCGGTAGCCACCATCTTAAATCCATACCTGACACGAGGGAAAGCAGGGCTGACTGAAAATATCAGTGCTGGTAGAGACCTGTTTCTTTCACCCAGATTGGCTTGCAGCCCTAGCCTAGGCTTCAGCCCCACCTCTAGCAGGGAGGAAGATGGCAGCCTTTGCACTAGCCTATCCAAGTAACTGCAGGTACATTTGGCTGGAACAGACTGAATAATGGGAAGTCTACCAGGGCAACTGTGGTCATCTTGGACCAGCAGTGCATAGATTGCTGCCCACACCTGCAGCTCTATCCCCGCCCCAGGCAGGGGAGAAAGGGGCGTGAAACTTCATCAAATCTCTGTGGGCAACTTCAGTCTAGGCCTGCATGAGTTGGATTATTCCACACAGCTGTGGCTCTGTCCCTACCACTGGCAAAGGAGAAATTTGGGAGAAGCTTCATTGGTCCTTGGGGCAATGAGGGCAGCTTGAACCTCCACAGCTTATAGCACTAACTATATCCTTGGCTCCTACTACATAATGAGCAAGGGAGAAAGGGCAGGAAGCCCTAAACTAAAGACAAAAACTGCACCCAGAATAAATACTCTAGTAAGCCAGATGCCAAGACACCAACAAAAAAATTGCAATCCACACCAAGAAACAGGAAGATATGGCCCAGTTAAAGGAAGAAGACAAGCCTCCAGATGACATACAAGAGTTGAGACAACTAACGATAGCTGTTCAAACAAATCTCCTTAATAAATTAAATGAGATGGTTAAAGAAATTAAGTATATTAAGAAGACATTGGATGAGCACAAAGAAGAATTTGAAAGCCTATATAGAAAAATAGCAGATCTATGGGAATGAATAGTGCAATAAATGAAATTAAAAATACACTGGAATCATATAATAGCAGATTTGAGGAAGCAGAAGAAAGGATTGGTGATTTTGAGGAAATGGCTTCTGAAAGTGAACTCACAAAAGAACAGATGAAGAAAAGATTGGAAAAACTTGAACAAGTTCTCAGGGAGCTAAACAACAGCAAGAGATATGCAAACATACATATCATGGGTATTGCAGAAGGGGAAGAGAAGGGAAAACGGGCAGAAGGAATATTTGAAGAAATAATGGTAGAAAATTTCCCAACCTTATTGAAGGACATAGATATCAATGTCCAAGAAGCACAATGTACTCCCATCTGAAAAAATCTGAATAGACCAATTCCAAGACACATACTAATCAGAATGTCAAATGACAAAGACAAAGAGAGAATTCTGAGAAAAAGAATTCAAGAAAAAGCAACGCATAACATAGAAGAGATACCCAATAAGATTAAGTGCTGATTTCTCACCAGAAACCATGGAGGCAAGAAGACAGTGGTATGATATATTTAAGTTACTGCAAGAGAAAAACTTCTAGCCAAGAATCTTATATCTGGCAAGATTATCTTTCAAAAAAGAGGGCAAGTTTAGAATATTCACAGATGAACAGAAACTGAGAAAGTTTGTAACCAAGAGACCTACTTTGCAGGAAATACTAAAGGGTGTGCTGCAGCCTGAAAAGAAAATACAGGGAAGCGGCTGTGGCTCAATCAGTAGGGCTCCCGTTTACCATATGGGAGGCCCCGGGTTCCGTTCCCGGGGCCTCCTGGTGAAGGCAAGCCCGCCCGCATGGCGTGGTTGGCTGACCCAGCAAGCACAAGCAGCAAGGGGGGGAAAATTTATAAATAAATAAAATCTTTAAAAAAAAAAAAAAAAGAAAATACAGCAGAGAGAGCCCTGGAAGAGAATCTAGAAATGAAGATTATATCAATAAAAGTAAAAGTGTCAAAAGAGTGATGAAAATAAAATATTCAGGAATAAACTTAACCAACAATGTAAAGCAATTGCATTCAGAAAACTAAAATCATTGTTAAAAGAAATTTTAAAAAAGACCTAAATAATTGGAAAAACATTCCATGCTTACAAATTGGAAGACTAAATATCATTAAGATGTTAATTCTAATCAAATTAATGTACAGATTCAATGCAATCCCAATAAAAATTCCCCAGCATTTTTTAAATAAATGGAAAACATCATTATCAAATTTATTTGGAAGGGTAAATGGTCCTGAATAGCCAGAAACATCTTAAAAAGGAAAAGTGAAATTGGAGGACTCTCACTTCCAGGCTTTAAATCATATTACCATGCAAATATTCTCATTGTCCTGATTTAGTGATAATCAGAGTAGGCTAAACATTTGCTATATAACCATGCATGTGTCCCCAGACCTAGTTCTCCTCCCTAGGCCTAGTTTTTAGAATGCTGGTGATAAACCAACCGGATTTATTATATGACCATCCTGTATGGGAAATGACTGTAACTTTGAGTATCTTTGGTCAACCTTAAGAGATATAGCATGGGGCCAGATGTGACTCAAATGGTTGGGCATCTGTGTCCCATATGGAGGGTTCGATCCCTGGGACCTCCCAATAAAAATTAAAAATTAAAAAAAAAAGAAGGTGTGAGGGCCTCCAAGCCTGGTGTGCAGGTGTACCATTAGTCCCTGCAAGTGGGTGAGCCCCCCAGGCCCCATACATGGCTGTGCCGTCAGGCCCTGCCGAGCCACACAGCAAGATGATGACGTAACAGGAGAGTGACACAAGAGAGAGCCAAGAAGAGACGTGCGGAAAAACCAGGAACTAAGGTGACGCAGGTAGTAGGACACCTCTCTCCCACATTGGTGGTTCTGAGGATCAAATCCTGGTGAAGACAGGGGCGAAAGATGAGAAGAGAGGGCAGGAAACAGACACATAGAATTGCCCAGCGAATGGACACAAAAACAGCAAAAACGGGGGGTGGGGTGGGGGTGGGGTGGGGTAAAAATGGATAAAAGTAAATAAATTAAAAAAAATAAGTTGGGTTGGGGGAAAAATACACCAAATGTAAAGTATGGACTATAGTTAGTACTGTAGTAATATTTTGACAATATTCTTTCATAATTTCTAACAAATGTTTCACAAAAACGCAAGGTAATGATGGTGGGGTGATGTATGGGAGCCCCATACGATGTTATGCATGCTTGTTTTGTAAGTTCACAACTTTCACTGTGCACTTATTGTTTATCTATGTTCGTGTATGAATGATATACTTCAATAAATTTTTTTTTTTAAAGTAAACTATATTACCTAGCTACAGCAGTAAAAACAGAATAGTACTGTCAAAAAGACACAAAGACCAATGGAACCGAATTGATGGTTCAGAAACAGACCCTCACATCTATGGTCAAGTGATTTTTTGACTAGCTTGTCAAACCTACCAAGCTTGGGCTGAACAGTCCATTCAACACCTGGTGCTGAGAGAACTGGATATCCATAGCCAAAAGAAGGAAAGAGAACCCCTATCTCACACCTTATATAAAAATTAACTCAAAATGGATCAAAAAGCTAAATATAAAAGCAAGAACCATTAAACTTCCAGAAGAAAATGCAGGAAAACGTCTTCAAGACCTGGTGGTAGGTGTGGATTCCAAAAGGAGATAAGAGGAGGACTGAGATGGGCTACTGATTTTTAATGTCTGTAGAAGTTTTATTTAGCTTTACTGTAAAAGTGTGGAAATGTACAGTTGATGATAACACATTATAGTGAATAACAGCTGGTTTATAAATGGGGATATGGCTGAAAATGGTAGTCTAGGGATGTAAATGCCAATTGACAGAAAGCTAGAGAATAATCTATGGACTGAATAGCACAGTAAACCCAGAGGTGGATGAGAATTGGGTTTGATGGTACAGATACAAGAGTGTTCTCAGTGAGCTAGAGCAGATGTACATCACTATTGCAGGGTGGTGGGAAAGTGGAGAAGCATGGGAAAAATACAACTGGAATGTACTATGGACTGTGGTTATCAGTACTAATATAATATTCTTGCATCTATGCCAAAGATGTACTGTGTTGATGGTGGGGGGGTATGGAGGGTGTGTGCCAAGTGTATGCTGTGGATCTGGTAGTGGTCTGATGATGTTGTCTCATAGTCTGTAGTGGATGTTGCACAACAGTGTGTTGTGTTGGTGGAGGGGTGTTGCTTGGGAATTCTGCACATGTGCATGATTGTTTTGTAGGTTTACAACTTCTGTCATAAAACTGTATTTGAAAAGTAATAATAGGGTGGTTTGGGGGGAAGATGCACTGGATAAGATGGGGACTATAATTAGTAGTGAGATTTTTGACAATGTTCTTTCATAATTAGTAGCAAATGTCTCAAGACCATACAAGGTGCTGGTGGAGAGTTGATGTATGGGACCCCTGTATGATGTTATGAATGTTTGCTTTGTAAGATCACAACCCTTACTATACACTTACTGTTTATGTATGTTCATATACAAATGATATAAAAATAATAATGATGGTGGGATGGGTTGGGGGAAAATACTTTGGTTAGTGGTAATATTTTGAGGATGCTCTTTAATCATTTGTTAAAAATGTTTGACAACAATGCAATGTATTGGTGGTAGGGTGAGGTATGAGAGCCCTGTATGATGTGATATATATTCATTTTGTAAGTTCACAACTATTACTATACACTTATTGTTTATGTAGGTTCATGTTTGAGTGATATACTTCAATAAGTTAAAAAATAAAATAATATTAAAGATAACATTGAGAGGTTTAACTAATAACATTTGTTTTATTTAAACAGCATAGAAATGAAATGAAGTATTCATGGATGGACAGTGAAAAGAAGGGATGAAAATAGTAAGAGTGACCAGAAAATGGTGGAAACAACAATGGTGAAGTGATCTTTAGAAGAGAGCGTGATGCAGCTTCTGACAGCATTATGCTAAATGGGCTAGGGTAATGGTTTCAATTCATAAGTGGAACATTAACATCACTCTCCTCTGGGTTCACAGATAAAACTCATAAGCAGTCATTTTCCAAGGATGGGCCTTTGGTCCTTCTATTGGGAGTTGTCTGTAGTGTCATCAAAACAGGCAGGATGCATTATAGTGTGCAGTAGAATAGACAGGACCAAAGAGTTAAGCTAACTTGACAATCTTTGCCAAGTTCCTTATATACTACAACCTCTCGGTTTTCTCAGCTTTAGAGTAAAAATGATAATAGTACAATTACTATAGTTATTAAACAAGGTAATACATGTGAACAATTCAGAATGATAGTTTAGAACTACATTCGTTTTTCCAAGTGAAATCCTGAATTAACTATCTACTGCAGATGCCTCTCCAAAATTGAAATTTCATTCTTCTTTTTATATGAGCCCATGAACAGGATAATGGCTAAAGAAGAATCTTGAAATATTGTACTTTTTTAAAAAAGTGCACCTGACTGTTGGGTCATAATAAGAAAATAAAATCTTTTCTTAGATGAAATGCAACTTTGTTCAGTTATAATGACCCTTAGAAAGAATTTTTAAAAAACTCAAGTGTATTCTTATCACATACACAGTAAAATGTAATTAAGTTTAGTTCTTCATCCACAGCATCTACATTTAAAGGCTAAAATCAGAATGATGTTCCTCCTTTTCATTCTCCTCCACTTCATTCTTCCTTCTTGTGGATTTTGACCTCTGGGTCTTAGAAACATGCAAGATATATTGAGATCTTTGATCTCATTAACATGTTTTGCAATTCATTTTTTCTGTTCCTATCTAGTTAAAATAGATTAGTACTCATAGATATTAAGTTACAAAGCCCAGGTCAGTGCACTAAGATATTGCAAGTCAAAGCAGGCATAATTCTTTATTTCATTTAAAAAATTATTCAAAGATTGGAGCAAAAGGACCTTGAGAGGTTATTTAGTCTATTTCTTGTATCTTAGGCAAAATTATTCCTGGAATGTATTCATGGCACTCTTTATCACACCCAAGGAATCTCTAGAAAAGAGACTTTAGATTCTACTTATCATATTATTTTGTGTTTTCTAGTCTATAAAAACACAAAATAGTCTTAATCTTACACTTATATCTATTGAGTAATTTCATTTTATTTCTTCTTTGTCCTTTGAAGAAATAATTGAATGACCTTCCGTGTTATAAACTTCTCAGATTTTTAAGTTCCTCTTCCAACTGTCGTTGATCTCCCTTCCCTTCAGCATTCTCTATTTCACTGCAAAAGTAATTTGTAGACATTGTGATAAATTTCAATAACATCCCAGTACTAAATGTGAAAAAAAAAATCTGACTAAAAATACTTATTTAATCTTCAGTTGCATTCTGTTTTCCAGTGGTAAAATAATGCATGAAAATTTTTACAAAATCAAGATAGTTGGCTTGGGTACAATTACATAAATATATTTGTTAAATTCCCTGATTCCTTGGGTTTTTACATTCTCTTCTTCATATCCCTTTGTTAAAGGTTAATTTTAATACATATATTAATGTTATTTTTGTTGCAACTAAGCTCAGTCCTGAGTTCAGAAGACCAATGTGTTTTTATATTTAAATATAAGAAAGAGATAAAAAGAAAGACTTTCTTTTACAATCCTTGTGACGGCTAATTTCATGTTTCACTTGTCTAGAATATGGTGTCCATTTTGGTTAAACAAGCAGTGGCCTGATTATTATTTTGAGAGTATTTAATGGGTGGATTTAAATCATTAGTCAGTTGATTGCATCTACAGCTGATTGCATCTAAAATCAACAAAGGAGATTCCCTTCAGCAATGAATCCACTCAGTTGGAGGCTGTAGTAGTTTAGCAGTTTGATATAGTTATGAATTCCAAAAATAAATACTGGATTATGCTTGTAAACTGATCTGTTAATCTGGGCATAATTAAGTTATGATTAGGGTGTTGACTGGGCCACATCAATGGGGCATTGAACTCCACCCCTTGGTGGGTGGGGCCTTGAAGATAAAAGACATGGCAAAGGACAGTGTTGGAACAGTTTTGAGTTAGTAGTTTTGAGGTTGGAGTTCTGGTGAGGAAGGAAAGAAGGCCCTGGGATAAAGACAAGCCATTTGCCTGAGAGTTCACAGCTGGCCTTGTGGAGAGAGGTAGAGCCTAGAGAACCTCATAGTCTACAGCTGACCTTGTGGAGGAAACAGAGGAGTTAAACCCAGGGAAAAATGGAGCCCTGGGAAGAGAGGAACCCAAGAAGCCTGAACCCTGGCAAATGTCAGCAGCTGTCTTGTTCTAACACATGGCAACAAACTTTGGTGAAGGAAGAAACTTATGCTTATGGCCTGGTAACTGTAAGCTTCTACCCCCAAATAAATACCCTTTATAAAGACCAACTGATTTCTGGTATTTTGCATCAGCGTCCCTTTGGGACTAAGACAGAATTTGGTACCGAGGAGTGGGGAAGTGCTTTTGCAATTACCAAAATGTTGGAACAGTTTTATAAACAGTTTTATAAATGGGTAAGGGGTATTTTTTTTAGGAATTGTGAAATGCTTGATGGAATAGGCCTAGATCACTTTGAAGAAACTGTTGATAGCAATATGGATGCTAAAGAGACTTTTTATGATGCTTCTATGACTTAGAAGTAAATGATGAAACTTTTCTTGGAAACTGGAGGAAAGGCAATCCATGTTTTAAAGTTGCAGAGAACTTAGCAAGATTAACTCCTGGTGTTATATGGAAGACAGAATTTGAAAATGGTGAACCAGAGCATTAGGTGAAGAACTTTCCATGGTAAACTCAGAGAATGTAGCCTGGCTTCTCCTTGCAGATTTTAGCAAAATGCTAGATGAAAGAAATACACTAATGACTGAACTCTTGGGCACAAAGGAAACAGAAACTGATCCCAGAAACTCCAAGCCTCTGGAAATTGAGCTCTCAGACAATAGTGCCCCGCTTGAAAACTTAACTAAACTTGGAGCTTGTAAATCAGGATTGAAGATGCAGTTATCTAGGAAAGACTTGTGGAAAGTCTTACTGTCTGATGGCTTGGACCCCTGCTTCCTGCATGCTAAACCAACAAAGTTTTTGAGACAGTTGTATGAACAAAACCACTGTCATCTTGGACAAAAGAGGACATGGAAAGGAAAGATTGAAGGAGAAACAGCTTTAAGAAGAAACCCATGGAAGCTGAGATCTGGAATTAAGACATCACCTTGGGCTAAGAGAGAAGCCCCACACATGTGTACAGAAAGGGTGAGTTTGTCCCAGCAGTTGAAGAGGGTAGATGTTTCCACCCTATGTTCTGGAAGAGTTTTGCCACACCAGGGTACAGGTAGGGTGGAGCACATTCCTCAAGGATTAGGGCAGTTAAGGTCAGCACCCTATAGTTCTGAGAGGGGTAGACCTGTCCTCCATGGATTAGGGAAGGCCAGGTGGTCAACTCATTGCTCTGAGAGGGTTGAGTCTGTGTACCAAAGGTTTGAGAAGGCCAGGTAGTCAACTCATTGCTCTGAGAGAGTTGAGCCAGTATGCCAAAGATTAGCAGGAATGCTATCTTCACCGCACTGTACTAGGGAAGCTAAGACTCTAACCCAAAGATTGGGTAAGGTGTGGCAATTACCCCAACACTCTTGAAGGGTGAGATCCGGAGCTTGGTTGACACCCAGATGCTTGATGAGGGTGGAACCAAGAAAATGGCCATCAGGCAAGTCTGTGGAAAGGTTGGGTCCCCATGTGGCCCAAGGAGAAGAAACCATCTTATTTCTTCATAACTCTGTCTTCTGAGAAAAAAGGCACTTTGAAAAGTGTTTTGGTTTTTTTAAATTTAATTGGATGTAAAGACTATGGCATTTTGTTGAACTTTTTACCTTATTGTGGAAAATGATAACATCTTTGCATGCATAAAATTGCTTCTAGAGTAGGTGAACAGTCTCATGAATATGTTTTAGATTAAGATAAGTTTAGTTGTCAAAATAAAATTTAAATTGATTAGAAATCTCTAGATTTACAGAAGACAGGTAAGCAGGTCATATATGAATTCACATTCAGCTTCTTGAAGTTGTAAATTGAAGAAGACTAATTCAAATTGCTGTAGGAAAAAAATGTTACTCTGTTTATGTTAAAAGCAAGACAAGTTAATGGAAATTGGATGCATTGCAATGTTGCTTCAAGCTCCTTTCGTTACAAAGCTGAAGAGATATTTAATTAGAAGTTCTAATAAAAATATTCAGGTGATGCAAGGAAAACGTAAATTCTTTCACATTTTAGAGGCATTATTCAGAGAATAAAGGAGAATAGGAAACAAAACAAGGAAGATGTATCTTCCTAAATTCTTCAACAGTGAATCTATTTAACCTTATAACTTATAAAACTGTGGATCTAATAGAGTTTTATATGAAGGTACTGAAGAGTTTGCTAAGACACTAAACTGTTTCTCCATTGCCAAGCTAATTAAACAATTACTTAACATTTCTATGTTATCTCTATTATGAATATAATAAAGTTGCACATGGTATAAACTGGCCTAAATGATGTACTGAAATTTATTTGTCAGACGTAAAGAGGGAAGAAGCACTGGCAAGGGCTGGCAATCTGAAGAAAGGGCATTATTTGATGACCAGGAGCAAGGTCTATGAGGTATGCCCCCAGAATGAAACTGCTTCCTCACAACCAAAACTGGAGCTCAGTCAGGTGCTCTTAACTGCTCAAGGTAGTCATTGAGTCTCCATATTTCACCAGCTACTGCTCAGTGGAAGCCAATGAGAAGAAACAAAAACTTGCATTATTTATACTGTTTCATATATATATGAAATTATATATTTCATATATAATATATATATTTTTTTCTTAATCACTATTATCTAACTTTCCAGTAATGCATTAAAATTTAGAAAATTCTTGCTATTTATTACTCTATGACTTAGTTGTAGTGGTTGGAGAGCTGGCACAGGAGAAGCGTTCCCTATAAATGAGAATGACTTGGATATTGAAGCCAATGCAGGTAATTCAAAGTAGATAATTGGATCCTGGCAGACAACTGTGGGTCAGGTTGTGAAAAGAAAAGCAAACACACACAAATAACAGTAACAAAAGGCAAAAACAAAACCAAAAATCCCCAGACAAGGAAGCTGTGGGTGCAGCTAAGTGTGATCCCCCAGGCCTCTCCAGAAGAACCACGTGCTGTTAAGGAGGACAGGTTTAATAAGAAAAGATACTGCACGTCGTGCTCACACAGCCAAAAATCTTGAAAGCTGTTTAACCATGGCCATTTGAATGAAACTAAATGGTTGCATTATCATTGATCCATAACTTAACTCAGAGTAATTGTTTCCATAGGGTGATTTGATGTGTCAAATGTTATTATGTTATTATCCAAGTAACTTTCAATTCAGTTTAGTTTCTCTTTACCACTTCTACCAAAAGAAATTATGAATGCCTTCCTTTTCAAGCAGATAATCCTCAGAATTTTTATACTTCTCTTTTCCTCTCTTTTTCCACATTTATATGACCTAATCATTCCTTTGCTTAACTATAGGTTAAGATTTTGTGCAAGTGGTTTCTGCTCAAGCTACCCATTCAACTGCCTTTTTGCATCATGGGTTGTCTGATACTACACTAATATGCAAATTTCAAAATTTTAACAAGCTTTTTTTTAACTTAAAAAACACATCAAAGTTGATTATGTAGCTTTCTGCTTTCTTTTGCAATGCTCCTTTCTTTTTAAACATAAATTTAAATCTAAACTTTAAAAAGAGAAAGGGTTTTGCCTAATTAAGACGTATACATTTACAGATAATTTCAGTGGATTCTATTAACCCCAAGTTTAAAGGAAAATGCTGAAAAGTCCTCTGTGAGGTTCAGGCTAATATGACCTGCTTTCATTTCTGTGCTATTTCCTACTGCACCATCCATGCCTGTACCAGCAATTTAGTCACTCATACCAAAAAGTTGGAACTTTCCAGAATGTTGTCTATATCATTTTTGTAAATAACCTAAAATATATATTCTCTGCTTGGCACACCCTATTATGAATGACAACATTTTTTTTTTCTTCTTACTAGAAAATCTTGTTGGTGCAGCACTAGCAGGTGGGTGGATTAGGAAGGGCAGGTTCAAATTCCCAGGGCATGTAACTGTGAATCTTAACATTCCATGGATCAGGATAGGGTCGTATCATGGGCCCTGGGGGGCTGGGGGGAAGGGAACAGTCAAGATCTAATGGGGTATTTGGTGGTCATGGGGAAAGTTTTTCATTACCTTACAGTAATGGACACAGGACATGGTAAATATCATCAAAATTATTAAACTGTATCATCTAAATTGTAACCTATAAAAAAAAAATCTTGTTTTGATACTGAAAACTGTGTTTGTTGACAAAAAAGAAACTACACTTGGTAAGACATGGAAAAATGGCCAGATGGTAAATGCCACTGAGTGTATTATCAGCAAACTGCCGTTCTTTGACTAGAGGCCAATAAAATGTACCTGGAGCATTCTAAGTATTAAGGGAGGAAAAAGGGATAGGAAGGCAGGCTCCCAGTGAAGAAACACCAGAGGACTTTACACCAAGAACAGTTCATCAATAAAGGATTTATTGACAGTCTTCTCAGAAATAAACTGTAAACATTGCTTTAAAGATTAGAAATGCACCCAGCACAAGTGAAAGTCCATAGATCAATAATTGAATTGAATTTTTTTAAAAAAGTGTTTAAAAGACATTAGGAAAGTTTTTCTATTGTAGATGATTCATTAGGTTTTGATGACAATGGAAAAATAATTCCCCAAGGTTGTTTCAGCTTTATGTTTTTATCATCAAGCTCTTTAATTTCCAATTTGCATTATTCTTAATTTAATGAGTATAAACTTATTTTTATGATACTATGGGAACAGTTTCCTGTCATTTACTGGCTTTGTAAGCTTTTCTAACTATGGTAAATTAGTAAAGTCACTTAACCTCTTTGACTTGTTTCCTTACCTGTAAAGGTGAGTGCTAGAATGGTTCCTAGGAAATAGTTGGTACTTAATGTTATTTCCCTTTGCTTCTTTTCCTTTCAGTAGATTTAAGTATATTAAGACTTTTTTTTGCAAAACATTGTTATTTTGGGCAACATTTATTTGAGAAATTTCATACCTTCAGAAACATTAGAAGACTAGGTTAGGTTGAAACATACCAAACTAATAATATTTAACCACTTTTAATTTATAAAAACTTCAGTGAGCCTAGGAAAAAGGTATAGGAGCATTCATTGTATTTAGGTTGAACCATATGAAACTGCCATTTTTATAGGTTAAAAATGCTCAGATATCACTATAAACCCATTGTTAATGTTTAACTCATTTGTTACCTCCCACCTCTCTCTAAGGATAAAAATATACAGTTGTGTTCCTTTGTGTCTGGCTTACTTCACTCAATATTTCCTATATATATTTTATGATTCCATTTATATGAAATACTTAGAATATGTAAATTCATAAAGCCAGAAAGTAGAATACAGTTTACCAGGTGAGGAAGGGGAATGTGGAGTTAATTCTTAATGGATACAGTCTTTATGTTAGAAGTGATAATAAAGTTTTAGTAATGGATGGTGGTGATGGCAGTATACTATCGTAAATGTAATTAATACCACTGAATTGTACACTTGAAAGTAGTTTAAAGGGGAAATTTTGAGTTGTATATATGTTACCACAATGCAAAGTAAAAAAGAAAAAATATCTATGTATGGATCCATCTATTATTTATTATTATCAAATTTTTTATAGAACCATTTAAAAGTGATATGTAGACCTCATTATACTTCACTCTTAAAGCATCAAACATTACTATCTCTGTTTTTTCCTTTCATCATTCTTTTCCCATATATACACACACAAGCATATATGTCTTTCTTGTTCTTTTTGAAAGATAAATATTACTCCATTGGATAGGTGTGCCATACCACAGATTATTCAACCAAACTCCTGGATGAGAATTGAGTATACTTCCAATAGTTTGATATTATAAATGATGTCACATGATTAATAATGGGCATCTATATTTATATTTATTGTTGTTTGCTGTTTTAAATTGATGAAGTTCACTTTCTGGAAACAGAATTGTTTAGTCAATGGTTAAATACATATATAGTTGTATATATAAGGCCAAATGTCCTTCCAGAGAGGGCCACTGTTTTAAAGTCCCAGAGAGTTAAGAGATCCTGTTTCTTTCAAATGTTGGTGCTAGGTGAGAAATAGTATCACAGTGTAATCTTCTTTTGTGTTTCTTGTATTCTATAAGGGCCACTGGTACATATGATTTAAGACTTTTAAAAAATATATTAAGGGAACGGATGTGGCTCGAGTGGTTGAGCACCTGCCTCCCACATGGAAGGTCCCAGGTTCAGTTTCCAGGGCCTCCTGAAATAAAAAGAAACAAGCAAAACGAATGAGAAAACCAACTCAGGGAAGCCAATGTGGCTCAGTGATTGAGCACTGGCTTCCCACATACGAGGTCCTGAATTCAATCCCCAGTACCTCAAAAAGCAAAACAAAACAAAAAACAGTGAACCCTCTCTCTCTCTCTCTCTCTCTCTCTATATATATATATACACATATATATATATATGTGTGTGTGTGTGTGTATATATACATAAGATTATGTGTGTATATATATATACACATATAAGATTATATATAATTATGTATAAGATTATGCCTTTAATATATTTTCTCTATTCAAATAATACTCTCATGTGTCACTTTTTGATTTTGCATATGACTAAATTTTTTCAGGCATTTTTTTTAGGTGGTCACATTTTATTTCACGCCCAAGATATAAAGGAAACTATTCGGTTTTCTTCTAGGATTTGTATGGTTTAATTTGTATATTTTGATCTCATCAAATTTTGAATCTACTTTTTATTTTTTATACTTTTATATGTGAGGTACAGTTACAATTTAATTCTTTCCAAATAAGTAAAAATTTTCTCAATACTATTTATTAAAAGTCCATCTTCACTATAGTGATTTGAGTGCCTCCTTTTACTTATACTAAATTTCTTTATGAACTAGATCTGAAATTTCTATACTGTTCCAAAGGTGGTCTATATATCTATTCATATGCCTATACCACACTACTTTCTTTTTTAACTGAGTGTTTATAATTTCATTAAAATATTTTAGTACTATTTACCAGGCCCCCTCAATGCTCTTTTTTTTTCTTTCACAATTTTTGGTGCTATTCTAGCATGTTAACTTATTTTCTAATTTAAACTTTAGTATTCATCTATATTTATAAAATTGGTGTATTTTGTGATGTTGAAAAATTAACATGCTAGCATTAAAAGAATATCTTCATTTGCACAAGTCTACTTGTTTATCTTTTTTGGAGTGTTTTTAATTTCCTCATAAAAATTTTGTATAATTCATATAAGTTTATTCCTAATACATTTATTGGATTGTTTATTTGTATTTTATTTGGAATTTTTGCATAAATATCCATAAATAAGTTTGGATTATAGATGTTTTATTACTATCTCTATCAGAGTTAATTATCAATGATTGCCTTACTACATAAATAAATTTGGAGATTAATTTTTCTTAAAACAACTCATGTAGCATTGTTTTTATTGGCTTTTGGGTGATTTGATGGAAGTCCCCTGTGAAATACCAGAATCTCATGTTTTTGAGAGGTACTCTGTTGTCAACTTTCTCAGCTTATTCCATGGAAATTGATAATTTTATGCTAACTATTTAAAAAGTCCTCTAGCCAAAGTCTATTTTCTTCATGTGATTTGTTATTTGATATAGTTATGCATTCTTCTTTTGGAGGATATTTCTCTTTGTGTTAATCATTTCAAAGAAGCAGGATTTCAGTCATGAATTAACTCTAATTTTTGCCCTTCATTAATTTTTGCATCTTTTGTTCTGGATTTGCTTTACTTTTCTATTCTTTTCCTAGTATTGAGTTGAAACTTTATTCATTTATTTTCCTTTTTCAATTTTTAAGTTATAATTTAAAATCTAAATGTTTCCTCAGATAACTGCTTACAATAGAGTCATTAATTCCTATGTACATTGCTTTTCTTACAAATAGTTGTTATAAATTTTGCTATTTTAATTTTAATTTTTCCATAAGCTTGAAATTAATGGGACATCTTAAAAATAGTTTCCAAATAATAAAACCACATTTGAAATTTTTATTTTAATTTCTATTTTTATTGCATTCTAATCAGATTTTTGTATTATTTCTGCTCCACAGAACATCTTTAAGGCTTTGTTTATGTCCAAATATTCAGCCATTTTTAGTGAACATTCTCATGCACTTCACAAAAAGGTAAATTTTTATTTTAGAGCTGTAAACTTTGATATATACTCATAGGATCTATTTTATGATGTGATTTTTATCTTGTTATACTTACTAGTTGTTGTTCACTTTGACATGCTTTGGGCTAGGAATGATGTGTTAAAAAATTCTTTCTAGAATATTTCTGTCTATGTCTTCTTGCACTTCCAGGAGTGTCTGACCTATTAAGTGGTTGTTTTTTTGGTGCATAGCTATTCATAACTGTTATATTGCCATTGTGAGTTGTGACTTTCACATTATACTGTGCTTGCTCTTCTTCACTGTATGTTATTCATTTTGGCTTGATTCCTAACTTTATACTAGGAAAACAACTCTTGCTTCTTTATTGTTTCTATTTGTTCCATATACTATTGCACATTAGCTAATTATCAGTCCTTCTGAATCATTTTGTTTCAGGTGTGTTTCTTGTAAACAATATAAAGCTGGGTTTTTGCTCTGTGAACTAGTTTGGATATTTATTTTTAATAGGTGAGTTAGTTCATTTACATTTATTTGGTTTATGAGATTTAAATTACAGAGGCAAAAGTAAGCCTATTCTACTTTCCTATTTGCCTATTCCCATTTAAAAAAAAAAAATGCTACATGTAATTGGTCAGAATATAGAACAGTTAATTACCATTATTCCAAATTTGTTCCTATCTTTGTTTTAGTCATAGATCTAGAATTATATTTTTAGGACTCACCCTTAGTGCTTTTGTTAATTTCATGTTTGGATGAAGCTTGTTCTCTAAAAAATTGCCTAGGAATTCTTGAGTATAGTATTTCCTGAATTCTTGCATACTTAGAACCGTTTTCCTCAGGTTAGCTTGCTATAAAATTGTTGGCTTATAATTTACTTGTTTTCAATGTGTGATTGAGAAGTCTGAGGAAAATCCAGTTTTCTTTACTATGTGATTTGGTCTTACTGTTTTTCTTTATATTTAAAGAAATACAAAATTTTTATTATTAGGCTGTGTCTTAGAGTTTATTGTTCTGTCATTTTTCCCAGATACATGATGGGCCTTTTCAATATGTAAATTGCATCATTTATTTCCAGAAAGTTTTGTCATTATAAGTTTAAAATGCAACATATGCTCCATTATTTTTTTCTTTTTCAAAGACTTAAATTGTATTTCTTATTTTCTACATCAATTGCTTTGTCCAATATTTTTCACATCTTTCTTTACTTCATGTATTTTTCTCTTAGATGTTTTCATGTCTTTTTCAATACCTTTTATTAAATTTTCAGTCAAATATATTTCCTCTTGGCACCTTATAATTTACACTTCCTTTCTAAGATAACTTGTGCTCTCTCTTCTCTTTCTTTCCTGAGTTATGTGTACTGTCATTTTACACCTCCCTATTTTTTGTCTACTTACGTTCTGAAATTTTTAATTTTGTATTCAAGTATTTTTTTTCATATCTATAAATGCCTGATTAAAGATGTTTAATTCTGGTGTAAGTGTTGTAGTTTGCTTCTGCTTGTTGTTGTTGTTTTATGGAGAGGATTTTTATAAACTGAAATATTTCGATCCTCCTTTTCATTTTATAAGTTTGCTTTTTTTGTTGTTCATTTTTAAATGTCTTCAATGCAGTTTTACGTGGAGGGTGGTGAGAGGTTTGGTTATTATAGCAGGCATTGTCAATTCTCTGCTCAGATACTCTAAGGTCTCTTTTGCTGGTTGGGTGTGTCATTCCCAAGATGCTGTGGGTGCTGCTGCCAGTGCCTCACACTTCACTTTTCTGTAGAGCATTTCCTTTGGCAACTGGAGCTGCATCACCAGGATGTGGCCAGTTTACCTTTCCCCTGTGACAACCTATGACCAACAACTGATCTGTCAATGAAAGCCCAGTTGCCTTGCCTCAAGCTACCATAAAGTTTGTGGTTCAATTTATGCTCCAGAGTTTTCTGTAGGATAGGATGAATCTCTACCTCATCTGAAACTACACCTTTGCTTAAGGTTTTCCCATGCCAAATCCTGCTTCCTTCCTACCTCCTTCCTCTTCCCTAATGATGTTTGCCATCCCACACCCCCAGCTTATCCTCAGACCACCCACTTAATAAATCATTTAGACGTAGATTCCCATTTTGCCTTTCAAGTGTTTACTGTTGTTGTTGCCATCGCGTTTTTTTTATTCATCGGCACATTTTTGGTGGATTGTGCTTTCTGAATTCATGGTTTGTATAAAAATTTTGGATGTATTCCTTATTTTATCATCTTTATTTATAAAAATGGATTTCAAAATCAAGGGGTTGAGTATCTGAAAGTCATAGAGAAACTAGCAATGTGTCCCATCAGTAGTTCGTTAAACAAGAATGCAAAATATTAACAATCATCAGACTTTACTTCTATTACTTCTACAAAGCAAAATATATCTCCAAGGAAATCATGAGAACTGACTATTTGAGATGAATTACATATACCCACTTTTATCCGTGGAAGAGGAACTGAGGTTTTCTCCTCTGCAAATAGTTTGCTTGGTCCGAAACTACTTCCTAGAAATATCCTTCCACAGGAAGGGAAATCTTCCTACTGGGATTCCTTAATCTAAAGAATTAAAACCTTAATCTGAAGAAGGTTTTAAGATGCTTTGGTGTAGAATAGCTATTTATCTTATTAATTTATTAGATACACAGAGTAACTCTTTAAAGTGCCTTATTTAAAATTTCCATATTCATATTTATTTATAAAATAATTCAGATGACTACAGCAAATTCACAGTTTCTCTGGCACTATCAGTTTTACTCAAATCAAATTAGATACAAATTAATATTTAAAATATAACATCTAAATAGTTAACATGATTTTCAGAGCTTTCAGACTTTTTGAATTTATGTATAGTTTTATCATGCTATACTTTACAATTGACTAAATTTTTACTTACAAAAACCAGATTGTCCAAGTGTGATAAGAAACACAGAAGGAAATCCTTTTAATTATATCATTAATTTAAAAATATTATAAGTAATATTTTAAATATGAGCTACAGATGTAAAGAATAATAGATAGAGTTTAATCATTTGTCTTCAGTAACAAAGTATTTTGTGTTTTAATACCCAGATAATCGCTTCCTTTGTAGAGTATAAATTGCATATGAAGGTAGGAATTCCAGGTTTTTGATTCACTTTCATATTTCCAGGTGCTATAAGTGTGCATGACATTAAAAAAAAAAAAAAAAAAAAAGAATGCATGGAATAGAGTATGCACTCAAAAAAGTATTTAATGTTATGATTGCATGGAACATGACCACTTTTAAAAATCATATTTTGTCTTTACTTGGAGCGCTTTTTCCACTGCCACCTCTTCTTTACACAGTTAATTTAGGCTTACCTGTTGGTTCTCGGTTCAACTCATTCTCTAAGATGACAGTGGAGTGAGTTGCTACAGTGGTATGTGAGAACACAGGCTCATAGACACAACAGAAACTTCAGCAAATGACCTCCATATTACTTATACAGCACAAGAGTCCAAAAGAGCAGGGGAAGAATTTCCATCATGCTCAGTCTTCCAGGGTGGTAAAAACTGATCCTATTCAGGGTAAGTAGATAGCAGCTCTGCATGCCACACTTCGAGTCAGAGAAGATGGACAAATCTATACTGTTTGCCTGTGGTTTTTATCCACCTCAAGGAGAGGGCCCCCTGCCACTGAGAATTCCTGTTCTAATAAGCATCTGGGGCTGCTTGTTCCTAGTTTCCAGGTTTCAGGTTGGCTCTTCCTTTTCATTAGACTTAACATCTCTTTCAGGTTGTGGAATGGAAGCAGATTAAACAACTTCAGACAATGCAAGAGGAGGTGGGGGGTGGTTATGCAAGAGCTGAAGGATATATGCTTAGCAGCTATCTATGACTTCACTAACAATGACTTCTCTGACTTGGACAACTCAGCCTGGACCCTAAATGCACCCTGAAACTCTCATACATAATATTTTTTCACAAGTGCAATTTTATCTTTGTTTATCAATACTAAGTAATGTCTCTCTCTCCCTCCATATTTTGATCATAATTGTATTACTATCAGCAATCTAAGTAGATGCTTAATACATATATGTCAATAAATAATAAACATTCCAATTTTACCTGGTCACAAATACTTTGATGTAATGTGACAATAATAAATAGGCTGAATATGAGTTTCCGAGTACAAAAGTTTCTTATTGTTAAAATTTACAAAACTACCTCACTCTATTTCTCTATCATTTTGCAACTGGAACTGAAATGGAAAAAAAAACAGCAAACAAACAAAAATCCTGTATGTTTAAGAGAAAAGAGGTGATGTGCATCAGACCTCCAAATATTCACAAATTTCTAAACTAACTTAATGTTTTAACTAGCTTGAGAGATCTCTTACAATCACTAGTGAGGAAGTAGATAGAGTGGGGATTTCAGAACATGCATGTCTTAATTTTGACATAATCAAATTCTTTTTTTTTAACTTAATGGTTTATGCTTTGAAATTTTGTCCAAGATAGTTTTACTCTCTCTGGGCCTCATGTTTTTATAGTTAATGTTATAATCTGACTGTTCATATTACTCTTTTCTTCATTGCATGCCTCTGGAAATTCTTTGAACGGATTAGAAAGGCTCTGCTAATGGATCTGCTGCTATCACAATGCCTATGATAGTGTCTGATAATGCATATGTGGCAAAAGTTTGGCAAAGAGCTGGAAACATCAGAGTAGACATCTGAGATTAAATGAGACCATTATTTGAGGACTCTTGCATAATCAGAAAGTTAAGGTTCTTCTTTTAAGATAGCCAAGGAAATTTAATATTAAATCTTAACTGTGTTTTCTCTGTCCCTTTCTATGAAAGTTTCTTAAAAGTGAATGAATTATACAAACTCTTCTAATTTAAGCTAAAATCCTTTATAGAATTTTTAAAATGAGATTCAACTTCAGATCATAAGAAGACTCTTTAAGCCAAGGCCTTAATATGAATAATTCCTGAGTATTCTCCTCACAATGTCAGCAAAATAATATATTGAGCTTCTGCAGCACGGGGGTGGGACTCAGGTTGTAGTATAGTTTATTTTAAAAAATGTTTTCTCACTTTTTATTATATTGTATTATGTACAAATTTCTCTTGTTGATTAAATCTAAATCAGTCTGTAATTCTGTTGTAATTCAATCAGCCTGAAGCCTCATGTTAATGAGATCTTTTAACATTATAATTTTCAATGGAATCAGTGCAAGCCATTGGGGAACTGATAGCACATCAGTAATATATTCTGTGCTTCTTGTTTGCCCTCAGATGTGTACCAAAGAATTCTGAGCCAAAGACTCCAGCTACCCATATAGAATCACAAACTCACATAACCACAGAACACAAATTCTGGAATTTACCTTAGAAGATATTTTAGTTTAATAACTCATATTATAGATGAATAGACAGAGGCTCATAGAAGTGATTTGCCCAAGATCAGAGCAATCATTAGAAGTAAAGTCAGATCTCAAATCCAAGATTTTTGACTTCTAGTCCAATGACACAATGAAGTCCAATGACTTCTAGTCCAATAACACAAAACCTAAAGAGGTTTATGAGTAGCACAAAGTGCCTAAGTATGAATTTCATAGTGATAGTATAGCATCTTTATGAGGACTCAATTAAGGTGTTCAGAAGAAAACTGGAAGACTCTAATACATCCATATATAATAAAAAGAAAACTAATATCTAACTAAAAACTGATTATCTAGAATTAGATAAAGTTCTGTTTTTTTTTTTTTTTCATCATGAATTATTTGCTCTTCTTTTTTGAAAATATAAATTATCTATTTTTTTTTTTTTTTCTTTTTTTGGTGATTAGTTAGGGTTACTTCCAAGGGGACCAGGGAACTTTCTGGGATGATGAAAAGATTTTGTATTATGATTCTGGAGGTGGTTACATGACTATATACATTTTCCAAAATTCATCAAATCGTACACTTATAACTAATGTGTTTTATTGACTATAAACAATACCTTAATAAGCAATTTTTAAAAAAAATTTGGTTCCTCTGTTTTGCTAATGTCCTAAAGATATGTTTAATTTGCCTAATCTCTGATCATGACTCATGTAAGAACACAAGAGCTGGTCTGATGATTTATGTTTTGCACTGAATATAAGGCTGTTCTTGGTTAGAGTAAGCAGTTCTCTCTCAATAACATCTGTCATTTCCTGAGTATGCACAGTGTAAACACACTAAGGTGAAGAGCCGCATCTATGAGAAACACCATCCGTGATGAACAGTGTGAGTGGGACCTGGATGCCAATAACTATTTGACATCTTGGACAGTCTTCTTCTGGGGAGGATTCCAAACCTAACAAATGCCCTTTGGCTAGTAATGAGGAACCTTATCTCTGAATGTCTTTATTAAGAACTTAGGTCTTAAAAATATTAATAATATTAAAGTATCTCTATAACGATTCAATTTTACTTGTTACTTTTACAGAAGGGCAATAGTTTCAACTCAGTGAGGGTGGATAAGAGAAGTATTAATAAAGTAGTGGGAAAATGAAGTGTTGTTTTATATTTAATAAATTTTCATTTATCATTCATTTACTTTGCAAATCCAAAGCATATTAAACATTTTGTATTCATCTGAATTTCCAAAAGGACAATATATGCAATTGAAGGTGCTTAATGCCATTTTTTTTCTCCAATGAACTAATACCATGCAATGTGGGCATTTGCAGGAGCATCATCAAAGGCTTGGGAGATGTTATGTTTTACAAAGAGCTTGCCTTTAATGACATCAATAAGGATATGACTAATTGTAGGACCTGGATGTTAGTGGTACTTTATATTCATAACATTCCAATACCTTTCATAAATCTTAGATTATTGTACCAATAACGTGGGTGTAGCCAATTGGGTTTTCAAGATTAATTTAAAAGAATATATGGTTTAATTAGATTCTTAAACTCTTCTATGAATTTTCCCTACAATTCAAGACTTATTTCCCATCTATAAATGTTTTGGTTCAACCTCTAAATTCTATTTAATTTGTAACTGTGTCTACTAATATCACAGAAAACACCTTGGGAAGTCTGAGGCATCTTCTTATAGATAGTCTTTTCTAATGAAAGTGTCCAAAAAAGTGATGTCTAGTGATTCACACAATTTTTTTTCAAAGAGATAAAGAGATTTGAAGGCAAGTGAAAGATTCTGGAGTAAAGAATCATATTTCAACGCCATGACACATACTAGACCCTAACTACGATTTTATTTTAACTATTATTGTGCTTGTCATTATTAGTGTTAGTTGCCATAAATCTATTCAGACTTCTAAGGGGGAAGAAAAATTTCTGCTGTTTTATATGGGTCTGGCGTTATATAGTTGATTGAAAATAAATTCTGAGAAATTTATCTATATAGTCTCATAGCTAATGCAGTTTTTGATCCAATCAATGTCATGCTCTTTTGGTCCTCAATTACATTGGAAGTTTTATTAATTAAAAATTAGCCCATCTTCCCCCATATAAATTCTCTGAGGTTCAGTGGTGGTGAGACGCCTCTGTGATGTAGATCATTGTATTTAACTTTCTTCAAATTTTAAAGAAGCAAGGCACACGATGATATTATTTCATTGTAAAACTTGGGTAAGTTAAGAAACAAAGGAAATTGTTCTAGCAGATTGTCAAAGAAGTGTTATGCCACTCGTGTTATTCAGAGTAATTAAATAATTCCAGTTATCCAGTGGCAATGTCTGTGAGCCTATAATCAGGCAACCAGCCTCATGAACTCGTATACATCTCTATTCTGATGACACTGCTTTGCTTTGTCTCTGACTCTCCTTTCTCTCTCTCTCCTTCTCCTGCTTTTTGGCTTCTGTTCTTCTGCTACAAATTTTTTTCTATCCACCCTTCTGTGAACCAGTAGATTGAATCAGCAACTCACATTAGATTTAAGCAAAACTCCATAAAGGTACATATTCACAGAATGAAGGATATGTAGTAGGTGGCTGATAGATGAGGAGAAACATATTTTCAATAAGTAGAAAAAACAAGATGTATTAGTCAGCCAAATGGGTGCTGATGCAAAATACCAGAAATCTGTTGGATTTTATAAAAGGGTATTTATTTGGGGTAGAAGCTTACAGTTACCAGGCCATAAAGCGTAAGTTACTTCCCTCATCAAAGTCTCTTGCCACATGGTAGAGCAAGATGGCTGTCCACTTCTGCAAGGGTTCAGCCTTCCTCTTCTTCTTAAGGCTCCATGGTCCCAGCTTCTTCCAATATCAACTGTAGGCTGGGATAAGTCTCATCTCTCTCCCAGGGCTTGTTTCTCTCCAGGCTCAGCTGCTCTGTTCTCTCTACAAGGTCAGCTGTAGACCATCAGGCTCTCTCTCTCCCTGGGGCCTCTGCTGTGTCTTTGAAGTCATCTCTATTCCTCTGTGTTCTTCTCCTGTGTGTTTACTTCCCGGGGCTCCAGCATCAAAAAACTCCAACTTTCTCCTTTGCTGTGTGTTTTCTCTGTGAGTCCCCACCCTCCAAGGGTGGGTGTCCCAATCAAAGGCCTAATCATAATTTAATCATGTAAAAGTGAAACCTCTGAAGTTAATACAATCTAAAACTCCAGAGGAACAGACCAGTTCACAAACATAATCCAATATCTATTTTTGGAAATCATAAATAATATCAAACTACTACACAAGGGAATACCATTTAAAATATACAGCAATTTCCTGCAAATTAACATTTAAGAAAGAAAGAAAACCCAATTTAAAAAGGAAAATAGAATAGAAAAACACAATTTATGGAAGGGGAACACAAATGACCAGTTTTACTGGTAATTAGAGTAAGTAAAAGCAAAACAGTTAAATAGGACTCCAAAAGAAAAGAAAAGAAAAGAAAGGAAGGGAAAGGGAAAGGGAAAGGGAAAGGGAAAGGGAAAGGGAAAGGGAAAGGGAAAGGGAAAGGGA